>OY728131.1:689322359-690572359 GCA_963277665.1 Viscum album
TTCATCCTGGAAGTACTAAGATGTATATAGATCTTCGAGAGTATTACTGGTTGGATGAAATGAAAAGAGACATTGTTGATTTTACTGTGAAGTGTTTGACTTGTCAACGGGTTAAAGTAGAGCGGCAGTTACCAAAAGGGATGCTTCAGCCTTTACCAGTGCCAGAGTGGAAATGGGAGAATATATCAATGGAATTCATTGTGGGATTACCAAAGACACCGCAAGGTAATAATGCAGTCTGGGTTATTGTTGATCGCTTGACTAAATCTGCTCATTTCCATGCTATACGAGATAATTTTTCTCTAGATCAACTTTCTTGTTTGTATCTTCAAGAGATAGTCAGGTTACATGGAGTTCCCCTCTCCATTGTATCTCATCATGATCCCTGGTTTACTACTAACTTTTGGAAAGGCCTTCATAAGTCGTTGGGTACTGAATTATATTTTAGTAAATCTTTTCATCCTCAATCAGATGGGTAGTCAGAACGAACAATTCAAACATTGGAGGATATGCTACATGCTTGTTTGATGGATTATTCAAGAAGTTGGGACCAACATCTTTCTTTGGTTGAGTTTTCTTATAATAACAGTTTCTATTCTAGTATACAGATGGCACCATTTGAGGCATTATATGGGAAGCGGTGTCGAAATCCAGATTTTTGGGATGAAATAGGTGAAAGGAATTTAATGGGACCAGAATTGGTAGAAGAGTTGGAAAAACATTCAGGTGATACAGAAACACATGAGAACAGCTCAGAGCAGGCAGAAAAGTTATGTGGACAACAGGAGGAAGGATCTCTCTTTTGAGGTAGGTGATCATGTATTCCTCAAAGTTTTCACCATGGAAAAGTGTGATACAATTTGGTAAGAAAAGAAAGTTGAGTCCAAGGTTGATTGGACCATATGAAATTCTAGAAATAGTTGGATCAGTTGCATACCAAGTGGCTTTACCTCCGAGTTTATCTCAGGTACACAATGTTTTTCATGTTTCAATGTTAAGGAAGTACATACCAGATCCATCTAATGTTTTGAGTCCAGAGGTAGTTCAGTTGGAAGAGTATCTATCTTATGTGGAACAATCGGTCCAGATTCTTGACCACAGGGAGCAAGTATTGTGGAATATGTTGATTCATCAAGTAAAGGTTTTTTGGAAAAACCACATGATTTAAGAGGCAACATGGGAATCTGAAAATGCAATGAGGGATAAATACCACCACTTATTTGATAAGTAAATAAATTACGGGGATGCAATTTTCTAAAGGGGGGAAGGATGTAACATCCTAATTAAGTAAAGAATTATGTATTTTCATATCTATGTATATTTATGAATTAGATAGTCTTTTAGAGGCTTAAAATGAAAATAAATCCAATCTTAAGCATAGAATACACTAATATTTTTAAATGATTGTTTTACTGCCTTTTGAATGAAAAATATTTTTAATTCTAACTATTGACAAATTTAAAAGATCTATTCGTCAAAATAAAATTATTATTTATAATTGTGACATTGAAATTTAGTTTGGATAAATTTTTGGTATTTTTCTAACAATGTTCATTTTTAAATGAATAGTGGAAAATACTGCAGTTTACTTCAAAACTGCTTTTTCATCTAATTTAATTATATGGTTAGATTATCTTTTTAATTAGTTTTAAAGTTTAATTAGAATATAATTGTACCATTTATTCCAATTTTGGTCATTGTAATTAATTTCACTTAGGAATTGGGCATAAACAAGTGCCAAACTATTGAAAGATATTGTTTCTAAAAAACCCGCTATTTATTTTGACAACGGGAATTATTTTCAAATAAATTATTGTAATTTCTGTGTTTGTAATTTTGTAAAATGGATTCCATATTTCTAATCAGAAGGTCCAAATTATGTAAATAATACTCTTTTGTTTTTGGACATTATGAATAGTAATGACGGTAATTATCTTTAATTATCGTGATTAATTAGTAATCGGGTAGTTAAGGGTAATAAAATAATATCATAATAATATAAAATGACCCCAAAATGTGTCCTAATTCTACTAGTTGTGTCATGGAAGACCATGGGATTCCTTGTTCCAACTTAGGAACCCCATGGAATCACTTTTGGGTGATAGTGACACTTTCTCATTTTATTTTTAAAGAAAAGAAAGTATAACCAAAGTATGTACAAGGCCCCAGCCTTAAACCTTACTTAATCTTGAGTTATTACAAGATTACACATTGAGGATCTTTTTGGGTTTAGAGTTTTAGAGAATTAGATCATAAAACTTGCATTACATTCCACATATAAACAAAGTGGTTACATAAAGATAGTATTCTTCATTCCCATCAATGGAAACACATTTAAAATAAAACATGGATTATTTCTTGACACATCCTTGACTCTATCATCTTATCATGTACCTTTCCCTTGACCTGTGAAAAACATTTCAAAAACTTGGGATGAGCATAAAAACTCAGTATGGGTTATAAAAAAAACATGGAAAGGAAACATGAGTTCATATATACATAAGAATGAAATCATACTTTACCCATAAAACATAGTCACTTTAACATACCTCATAAAATCATGAATAAATCATAGAAATCATAAGACATAAAGGTAACTTGAGGCATTCATAACATTCTTACCTAGGGAGTAACCCTCTTGGTTACATTTGGAATACCCATCACAGTATATTCCCTAAAATCTCTTCGGAGAAACCTTAACGTTTCACTCCTTCACGTTACCCAATGCATTGGAGAGCTATATCGGGCTCACCCGCCCTTAGTTTATCACGGAACCACCCGTCTTCAAAATAATGCCCAAGAACCATAACATAATCGTATCACATAAAACATGCATAAAGGAAACATAACATTTCCACATTTCAATCACAAGATATCAATACAACACAAAAAACATTGTGAAAACCATTTTCAATACCAAAATAAAAGAAATGGAAAACACGGTATTTATTTTTCTTTTAAAAAGAAGGTATGGATTGTAGAGGAAGCCGAAACTCAAATAACGGTCACGACGGCGGAGAAGTCGTTGTCGGCGCATACGTACGACAAAAACATTCCCTTTTGTCGTTTAGTAAACGCTTCGTATAAAAAAGATTCCTTTTGAATAAACGTAAAAGTCAAAGGGGTTTATACACCGTATAAAAGAAGGTTGTGTATAAAACAAAATATGCCTCAATGAAAGGAGATTGAGACGAAGTCCCATACCTCGTATCCGACTTGACCCAACCGTTCTTTAATCTCCTGAATAATAAACTTGAGTTAATCTCTACTTGATTATGAACCCTTTTCAATTTCATTATTCCTTTTATACCATGTTATGAACATCATGTAATCATTTAAGTTAATAATGTTCATTTTTTCGGTATTTGGTTCTTAAGTCAAAAATAGACTTCTTACACTTACATGTTGTTAATTTGGTCAAAGGTTCATTATATCCAGAATGTTATTAATGATGTAGATATCATATATGTCATATATATCCAGTAAATACTTGCATTTATAATATTACATAATCATTTAGAGGTAAGAAATGAAATGCACCGTTCATGGAGACGGTAAGCCGTACGTACGCATGAACGTTACTTTCATTTCTATTTCGTATTTTATAGAATGGAATCATAATGATATAAAGGTATATTATAATTCCAGTATAATATAATATATAATATCATAGTTCCATCCTTTATATGTCCCACATATGGTATTTAACGAATCAAATCACTTTGAGGGGGCGGTAGTCCGCACTTCCTAAAATGAAGATATCGTGTTTACCCATAATGGAAACCATAAAGGTATGCCCAAAATGAAAAAACAGAAGCTTAAGGAAAACATAAACATATTATATATCATATATAAAAATAGTGACATCATAATGGCCACCTTTTAAGGTGTTAAATGAGTATTGAACAATCATCGTTTCGGGAGGCAAAATTTCGCCATCCACGGAAACCGAATGTTCTTTAACCATTTGATGCAGTTGTGTGAGAGTGTAGCTCAAATAAATCTTATGACAACATACTAGTATATTGAAGATACTGGTGTTGTTACAAAATAAGTAAATAAAAAGAGTTTAGGGGGTTGGAGAAGCAAAATAAAACAAATGAACATGAGAGAATGAATTACCTTTAAAAGTGTAACTCCTTTTGATTTGAGCCTAAAGGCTTCCTTTGAAAGGATTCTGCCCAAAGGGAATCCTCTAAGATGAGGAGAGGGATGTGGAGAGAGTAAATTGGAAGGGTTTGGCCGAGCCAAAGGCTTGAGGAGTGTGTGAAATGAGGTAGAGATGGGGGCCTTTTATAAGAGGAGAGGAGGGGCACTTTTGGAAAGTAAAGAAATATTAATTTATTTGAAAATGTTTTTCGGTTTTAAAAGGTCCCAGATTGATATAATTCGTGGATAAGGTGATAAGGGTTCGAAATCCACTCATCCAATTGGTTTTGGCCATGTGTAGTTCATAGATTTTACATTGTCTTTCCATTTTATTTAAATCGTCAAATAATGATGTCATCGCTGCATCATTATTATGTCATAAATAATTTAATTTATTTAATGTCTAAAAATCATAAAAAAATACTATGATGTAGGAAATCTTTTTATCTTTCCAATGACTAATTATAATCAAATATCTGATCTTTATAACCCCATGTAAAAATTGTTTTCGTAAAACGTATTATGTTTGTGTCATTTTTACTTTTACATTAAATAAAAAGTTATTTATGTCATTTCCCAACCAAAATGTCTCCATGGGGTCCCCAAGTTTACCCATGGCTTGTCTTGGTCGGCCATGACACAACCAATAAGGTTGGGACATGTGTCTAGGTCATTTCATATTATTAAAGCATTATTTATACCCTAAACTACACTAATTACCACTAATCGCGATTAAAAACTTAATAAGTTACTATTCACCAAAAAATTATTTTAATCTCATTGAACCAAATTTTACTTCTTAATGACAAACATGTATGTCAGATTTTCAAAATTCAATACACATTAGTGGTAAACTTTCATTTAACTGAAAAATCAGTTTGCTTGATTACCACTTAGTGGTTTCACTATTCATCAAAAATTGAAGTTTTTCAGAAAATTACCAAAAATTCACCCTAAGCTATATTTGATATTCCGAATTCAAAAATGAAGTCTATTTTACAAAATTAAAATCATATAAGTCACATTAATTAATTTAATAATTAATTCCCGCTGCCAGAGCAAAAACGTGTTTTTACAAAACAATAAGTATCAAAAGATTGACACCAGTTTATGTCTAATTTCAAAGTGAAATTGATTCCAATGACCACCATTGGATAAAATGGTAAAACTATATTCTAATTTCACTTCAAAAACAATTCAAAACATAATCTAATCATATAAATAAATTAGGTTAAAAAGCAGTTTTGATGTAAAATGCAGTATTTTTCACTATTTATTAAAAAAATGAACATTGTCAGAAAAATACCAAAAATTCACACAAGGTAAATTTTGATGTCCCAATCATAGATAATAAGTTTATTTTGACAAACATAGTTTATAAAATTTTCAAAATATAGATTCAAAAATGGTTTGCCATCAAAAGGCATTAAAACAATCTTTTAAGAATATTAGTGTATTCCATGCATAAGATTGTATTTATTTTCATTTTAAACCTCTATAACACTATCTTAATCTTTAATAGACATAGATAAAAATATCTATTATTCATTACTTACTTGGGATGTTACATCCTTCCCCCTTTAGAAAATTGCGTCCCCGCAATTTATTTACTTATCGAATAAATGGGGGTACTTATCCCTCATTGCATTTTCAGATTCCCATGTTTCCTCTTCAATCATGTGGTTTTTCCACAAAACCTTTACCTGCTTAATCACCTTATTCCGTAACACTTGCTCCTTGTGGTCAGGAATCTGGACCGGTTGTTCCTCATAAGATAGGTTCTCTTCCAGCTGAACTACCTCTGGACTCAAAACATGAGATGGATCTGGCATATACTTTCTCAACATCGAAATGTGAAAAAAACTGTGTACCTGAGATAAACTCGGAGGTAAAGCCACTCGGTATGCAACTGATCCAACTCTCTCTAGAATTTCGTATGGTCCAATGAACCTTGGACTCAACTTTCCTTTCTTACCAAATCTCATCACACTTTTCCAAGGAGAAACCTTGAGAAAAACATGATCACCTACCTCGAAAGATAGATCCTTCCTCCGGTTATCCGCATAACTCTTCTGCCTGCTCTGAGCTGTTCTCATGTGTTTCTGAATCAGATGAACTTTTTCTGCCATCTCTTCTACCAATTCTGGTCCCATCAACTTCCTTTCACCCACTTCATCCCAGAAAGATGGAGTTCGACACCGCTTCCCATATAATGCCTGAAATGGTGCCATCTGTATACTAGAATGGAAACTGTTATTATATGAAAATTCAACCAAAGAAAGATGTTGGTCCCAACTTCCCTGATAATCCATAGAACAAGCTCGTAGCATATCCTCCAATGTCTGAATTGTTCGTTCTGACTGCCCATCTGATTGAGGATGAAAAGCTGTACTAAAATTTAATTCAGTACCCAACGACTTCTGAAGGCCTTTCCAAAAGTTAGAAGTAAACCTGGGATCACGATCTGATATAATGGAGAGAGGAACTCCATGTAACCTGACTATCTCTTTAAGATACAAACGGGAAAGTTGATCAAGAGAGAAAGTATCTCGTATAGCAAGGAAATGAGCATATTTGGTCAAGCGATCAACAATAACCCAGATTGCATTATTACCTCGAGATGTCTTCGGTAATCCAACAACAAAGTCCATGGATATATTCTCCCATTTCCACTCTGGCACTGGTAAAGGCTGAAGCATCCCTTTCGGTAACTGCCGCTCTACTTTAACCTACTGACAAGTCAAACACTTCACAGTAAAATCAGCAATATCTCTTTTCATTCCATCCCACCAGTAATACTCCCGCAGATCTCTATACATCTTAGTACTGCCCGGATGAACTGAAAACGGAGAACTATGAGCTTCACATAACAACTCTCTCTTCAACTGTGAATCACAAGGTACACACAATCTCTTCCCAAATCTCAAAACGCAATCATTATCAATGTTGAATTCAGGAAACTTACCTTTCTGAACCAGCTCTACCTTTTTCTACAACCCACTATCTTGCTTCTGTGCTTGCTTGATTCTATCTGATAGAGATGATCTCACTGATACCTGAAACAAAACAGAAGGACTTCCTGCACCAACAACTTCTATGCCAAAGTTCATCAAATCCTTAACCAAAGGATCACGTTCCAAACGCAACATTGTTAATGAAGCATTACTTTTTCGACTCAAAGCATCAGCCACTTTATTTGCTTTTCCCGGATGGTAATGAATTGTACAATCATAATCCTTGATTAATTCCAGCCATCTCCTTTGTCTCATGTTTAACTCTTTCTGAGTGAATATATACTTTAAAATTTTGTGATCGGTATATATTTCACACTTTAATCCATACAAATGATGCCTCCAAATTTTTAAAGCAAAAACAACAGCAGCTAATTCCAAATCATGTGTAGGGTAATTTACCTCATGAGTTTTCAACTGTCGTGAAGCATAAGTAATTACCTGATCATTTTGCATTAGGACGCAACCAAGTCCTTTCAATGAAGCATCACTGTATATAACAAACTCACCATTCCTGGAAGGTAGTGCCAAAACTGGAGCATTCACCAATCTTCTTTTCAATTCCTGAAAACAATCATCACATTCTTTTGTCCAGATAATCTTAACACCCTTCCGAGTTAGCTTAGTCATTGGACTAGATAACCATGAAAAATTTCTAACAAACCTTTGGTAATAGCCCGCCAAACCAAGGAATCTACGAATCTCGGTTACATTTGTTGGTCTAGGCCATTCTTCCACTACTTTTTTTTTGCAGGATCAACAGTTATTCCATCTTTAGAAAAAATGTGACCAAGGAAAGAAATTTTTTGCAACCAAAACTCACACTTGCTGAATTTCCCATACAGTTTCTTTTCTTTTAAGGTTTTCAAGATAACCCTTAAATGTTTTTCATGCTCCTCTGTACTTTTAGAAAACACCAAAATATCATCAATGAAAACCACCACAAACTTATCCAAGAACTCATGGAAAATTCTATTCATTAAATCCATGAATACAGCAGGTGCATTGGTTAGCCCAAAAGGAATTACTACAAATTCATAATGGCCATATCTCGTACGGAACGCGGTCTTCGGAATATCTGCCTCCTTTACCTTCAGCTGATGGTACCCCGATCTCAAGTCAATCTTTGAAAAAAACTGAGCTCCCTGGAGCTGATCAAAAAAATCATCGATATGAGGCAAAGGATATTTGTTCTTAACAGTGATATTATTCAAGGCTCTATAATCAATGCAAAGTCTCATAGAACCATCTTTCTTTTTAACAAATAAAACAAGAGCACCCCATGGTGATGTGCTAGGTCTAATGAAACCTTTCTCTAATAAATCTTTCAATTGCCCCTTCAACTCTAAAAGTTCAATTTGTGCCATTCGATAAGGGGGTTTTGAAAATGGCTTAGCATCAGGAACTAAGCCAACAGTAAACTCAACTTCCCGATCTGGTATTATTCCAGGCAACTCATCAGGAAAAACATCAGGATACTCATTTACCACTGGCACATCATTAATGTGAACAGTTCCTTTATTTTCAACGATGTGTGCAAGGTAACATTCATTTCCATATTTTACAAGTTTCTCGGCCTCTTGATATGTTATCAAAATTAAGGGTTCATTCTTGTAAACAAACTAAAAGTCTTTCTGAAAAGAAACTTCGTTAGCTCTACAGTCAATCTTAGCATGGTAAATAGAGAGCCAATCCATACCCAGGATAACATCAAACTCTACTAGAGGTAGAACAATAAGTTTTGCAAGTAGGTTCTTGACACAGATAAGGATAGGAGGATTCTTATAAATTCTTTTTTCCTCGACACTTCCCCCAGGTCTTTTTACCAAAAGTTCAGGAGTCATTTCTTGAGATGGTATTACCATTTTACTAGAAAAGGTTTCAGAGATGAAAGAATGTGTAGACACCGAATCAAACAACACACTGGCATAATCTGAAAAAACAAACAAAGTACCTGATACAACTTCATTTGATGGCCCGGCATCTGCTGAAGTAGTTGCAAAGGATTTCACCACCCCTTTCTGCTTGTAGTCTAAATGCTTCCCATCACTCAAGCTCCTTGTCGGACACTCGTTTGCATAGTTACCCATCTCATTTCACTTATAACATTTCACTAACTGTAAATCAAATTTGTTCTTACCTTCACCTTGATCCTTTTCAGTGCAATCACGAGCCTTATGTCCCATCTTAACACATCGGTAGCACTTCCCAGAATTCAGAAGACATTCCCCAGCATGCCTTTTGCCACATTTATCACAAACTGGAAACTTAGTTCTCTTACCATCAGACTTTTTTGAAGAATTCTTACCTTTCTCCTACCACCTCGGTCTCTTCTTCTGCTGGTTGTTATAGAAAACTTTTTCATCGGAAAACTCCATTTACACCTTCTCAGCACATCGAACAAGCTTTTCATAACTTTTGAACTCACCAGAAGCTAATGCCCTTCGATACTTTGGCTTTAATCCCAAGTAGGAACGATTGATTTTACTATCAAGGTCCCGGATAAAATTTGGAGCATACCTTGCCAATCGAGTGAACCTTTCTTCATAGGCAGCCACTGAGTCTTCCTCTTGCCTCAATTACAAGAATTTCTTTTCCATCCTAAGTCGAACAGCCTTAGGAAAAATACTTCTCAAGAAATATACCTTTGAATTCATCCCAGTCAAGAGCATCAATCTCATCGGCGTCCCTGATATTTTTAACCATAGACCACCACTGATCTGCTTCACCCTCCAAACGGTAAATAGCAAGACTAACCTTTTAATTGTCTGAACACCCCATGACATCAAAAATCTTCTCCAGTGCTTTAATCCACCCTTCAGCTAGCACAGGGTCAGATGATCCTCTGAATGATGGTGGATGTTGCCTCATGAAATGTTCCACCACTGACATGTTCCTCTGCGGATGTTCTGGCTGATCTCGTGCATGGATACCACAACCATTTATCGCTTGAGTCAACTGCGCCATTACTGCAACAAACTGTTCAGTTCCAATTCCGACCATTTCTGGATGCTGATTCGGAAGGTTATTTCCTTCTGTATGCCTTCCTAGCACTGCTTCCCTGTTTCCTCTACGGAAAACCATTCTGAACAAACATGTCTTAGATGAAGCAACATGGTAATCTTTAAATGCTATACCATTTAAATTTTTTTTTGGATAATCATTTAATAGAATTCTAACTCCTAAAGTTATCTAAACCGACCTTTGATACCAACTATAAGGCCCCAGCCTTAAACCTTACTTAATCTTGAGTTATTACAAGATTACACATTGAGGATCTTTTCGGGTTTAGAGTTTTAGAGAATTAGATCATAAAACTTGCATTACATTCCACATATAAACAAAGTGGTTACAGAAAGATAGTATTCTTCATTCCCATCAATGGAAACACATTTAAAATAAAACATGGATTATTTCTTGACACATCCTTGACTCTATCATCTTATCATGTACCTTTCCCTTGACCTGTGAAAAACATTTCAAAAACTTGGGATGAGCATAAAAACTCAGTATGGGTTAAAAAAAAAACATGGAAAGGAAACATGAGTTCATATATACCTAAGAATGAAATCATACTTTACCCATAAAACATAGGCACTTTAACATACCTCATAAAATCATGAATAAATCATAGAAATCATAAGACATAAAGGTAACTTGAGGCATTCATAACATTCTTACGTAGGGAGTAACCCTCTTGGTTACATTTGGAATACCCATCACAGTATATTCCCTAAAATCTCTTCGGAGAAACCTTAACGTTTCACTCCTTCACGTTACCCAATGCATTGGAGAGCTATATCGGGCTCACCCGCCCTTAGTTTATCACGGAACCACCCGTCTTCATAATAATGCCCAAGAACCATAACATAATCGTATCACATAAAACATGCATAAAGGAAACATAACATTTCCACATTTCAATCACAAGATATCAATACAACACAAAAAACATTGTGAAAACCATTTTTAATACCAAAATAAAAGAAAAGGAAAACATGGTATTTATTTTTCTTTTAAAAAGAAGGTATGGCTTGTAGAGGAAGCCGAAACTCAAATAACGGTCACGACGGCGGAGAAGTTGTTGTCGCCGCATACGTACGACAAAAACATTCCCTTTTGTCGTTTAGTAAACGCTTCGTATAAAAAAGATTCCTTTTGAATAAACGTAAAAGTCAAAGGGGTTTATACACCGTATAAAAGAAGGTTGTGTATAAAACAAAATATGCCTCAATGAAAGGAGATTGAGACGAAGTCCCATACCTCGTATCCGACTTGACCCGACCGTTCTTTAATCTCCTGAATAATAAAATTGAGTTAATCTCTACTTGATTATGAACCTTTTTCAAGTTCATTATTCCTTTTATACCATGTTATGAACATGATGTAATCATTTAAGTTAATAATGTTCATTTTGTCGGTATTTGGTTCTTAAGTCAAAAATAGACTTCTTACACTTACATGTTGTTAATTTGGTCAAAGGTTCATTATATCCAGAATGGTATTCATGATGTAGATATCATATATGTCATATATATCCAGTACATACATGCATTTATAATATTACATAATCATTTAGAGGTAAGAAATGAAATGCACCGTTCATGGAGACGGTAAGCCGTACGTACGCATGAACGCTACTTTCATTTCTATTTTGTATTTTATAGAATGGAATCATAATGATATAAAGGTATATTACAATTCCAGTATAATATCACATATAATATCATAGTTCCATCCTTTATATGTCCCACATATGGTATTTAACGAATCAAATCACTTTGAGGGGGCGGTAGTCCGCACTTCCTAAAATGAAGATATCGTGTTTACCCATAATGGAAACCATAAAGGTATGCCCAAAATGAAAAAAACAGAAGCTTAAGGAAAACATAAACATATTATATATCATATATAAAAATAGTGACATCATAATGGCCACCTTTTAAGGTGTTAAATGAGTATTGAACAATCATCGTTTCGGGAGGCAGAATTTTGCCATCCACGGAAACCGTATGTTATTTAACCATTTGATGCAGTTGTGTGAGAGTGTAGCTCAAATAAATCTTATAACAACATCCTAGTATATTGAAGATACTGGTGTTGTTACAAAAGAAGTAAATAAAAAGATTTTAGGGGGTTGGAGAAGCAAAATAAAACAAATGAACATGAGAGAATGAATTACCTTTAAAAGTGTAAATCCTTTTGATTTGAGCCTAAAGGCTTCCTTTGAAAGGATTCTGCCAAAATGAAATCCTCTAAGATGAGGAGAGGGATGTGGAGAGAGTAAATGGGCAGGTTTTGGCCGAGACAAAGGCTTGAGGAGTGTGTTAAATGAGGTAGAGGTGGGGGCCTTTTATAAGAGGAGAGGAGGGGCACTTTTGGAAAGTAAAGAAATATTACTTTATTTGAAAATTGTTTTCGGTTTTAAAAGGTCCCACATTGATATAATTCGTGGATAAGGTGATAAGTTTTCGAAATCCACTCATTCAATTGGTTTTGGCCATGTGTAGTTCATAGATTTTACATTGTCTTTCCATTTTATTTAAATCGTCAAATAATGATGTCATCGCTGCATCATTATTATGTCATAAATAATTTAATTTATTTAATGTCTAAAAATCATAAAAAAAATACTATGATGTAGGAAATATTTTTATCTTTCCAATGACTATTTATAATCAAATATCTGATCTTTATAACCCCATGTAAAAATTGTTTTCGTAAAACATATTATGTTTGTGTCATTTTTACTTTTACATTAAATAAAAAGTTATTTATGTCATTTCCCAACCAAAATGTCTCCATGGGGTCCCCAAGTTGACCCATGGCTTGTCTTGGTCGGCCATGACACAACCAATAAGGTTGGGACATGTGTCTAGGTCATTTCATATTATTAAAGCATTATTTATACCTTAAACTACACTAATTACCACTAATCGCGATTAAAAACTTAATAAGTTACTATTCACCAAAAAATTATTTTAATATAATTGAACCACATTTTACTTCTTAATGACAACCATGTATGTCAGATTTTCAAAATTCAATACACATTAGTGGTAAACTTTCATTTAACTGAAAAATCAGTTTGCTTGATTACCACTTAGTGGTTTCACTATTCATCAAAAATTGAAGTTTTTCAGAAAATTACCAAAAATTCACCCTAAGCTATATTTGATATTCCGAATTCAAAAATGAAGTCTATTTTACAAAATTCAAATCATATAAGTCACATTAATTAATTTAATAATTAATTCCCGCTGCCAGAGCAAAAACGTGTTTTTACAAAACAATAAGTATCAAAAGATTGACACCAGTTTAAGTCTAATTTCAAAGTGAAATTGATTCCAATGACCACCATTGGATAAAATGGTAAAAATATATTCTAATTTCACTTCAAAAAAATTCAAAACATAATCTAATCATATAAATAAATTAGGTTAAAAAGCAGTTTTGAAGTAAAATGCAGTATTTTTCACTATTCATTAAAAAAATGAACATTGTCAGAAAAATACCAAAAATTCACACAAGGTAAATTTTGATGTCCCAATCATAAAGAATAAGTTTATTTTGACAAACATAGTTTATAAAATTGTCAAAATATAGATTCAAAAATGGTTTTCCATCAAAAGGCACTAAAACAATCTTTTAAGAATATTAGTGTATTCCATGCATAAGATTTTATTTATTTTCATTTTAAGCCTCTATAACACTATCTTAATCATTAATAGACATAGATAAAAATATCTATTATTCATTACTTACTTGGGATGTTACAGTATGTATCACCCATGTAAAACAATTTTAGTTTTGTATTTGTAAATGATATCTTAGACTATAAATATACATTGTAAAGCTAAAAATATTTCATACATCATAGTATTGTTTTTATAATTTTTATACATTAAATAAATTAATTTACTTATGACACCATGATGATGCAGCAATTACCTCATTAATGAATGATTTAAATAAAATGAAAAGAAAATGTAAAATCTAAGACTTACACATGTAAAGTACCTATTTTATGGGTGGGTTTCGAGCCCTTATCACCTTATCCATGAAATATATCATTGTGGGACCTTTAAATCCAAAAATCATTTTATAATAAAGTAACATTTCAAGAATTTCCAAGAGTACCCCTCCTCCCTCTTATAAAACGCCTCAACCTCGACCACCTTACCCACACCTCTCAAGCCATTGGATTGGCCAAAATCTGCTCATTTTATCTCTCCACATCCTTCTATTCATCCTATATGCCTTACCTTAGGCAGAAAGCTGTTCAAGAAACCCTTTTGGTTCAAACCAAGGGGAGTTAACTGATTTAAAGGTAATGTCTTCTCTTATGTTCTTTTGTTTTATTTTGCTTCTCCAACCCCCAAAACTATTTTTATTACTTTATTTTGTAATAACAACAGTATATTTAATATACAAGGATGTTTTTATGAGAATTATTTTATTTACACTTACACACACTCCCGTCTAATGGTTAAATAACTTACTGTTTCTGTGGATGGAAAATTACTGTCTCACGAAACGATGATTGTTCACTCTTCTTTTAACAGCTTTCATGGTGGACATTAAGATGTCACTATATTTATATATGATATACATTATGTTTATTCTTTCCTTATTATTCTGTATTTTTCATTTATGGCATATCATTATGGTTTCCATTATGGGTAAACGCGATAATTTCATTTTAGGAACTGCGGACTACGCCCCCTCAAAGTGATTTGATTCGTTAATGCCATATGTGAGACATATAAAGGATGTAGTTAATGATTTTATATATTGTATTATACTGGAATTATAATATACCTTTATATAATTATGATTTCATTCCATTAAATATGAAATAGAAATGAAAGTGGCGTTCATTCGTACGTAAGGCTTACTGTCTCCATGAACGGTGAATTTCATTTCTTACCTCGAAATGTTATGTAATATTATAAATGCATGTATATACTGTATATATATTATATATATGATATCTACATCATGAATATAATTCTGGATATAATGGATATTTTACCACATGAACAACTTGTAATTATAAGAAGTTTATTTTTTACTCAAGTACCAATGATCAACAAACCGACCATTATTAACTTAAATAATTACATAATGTTAATAAAATTTTAATAAGTGATATAAAATGAATAATGAACTTGAAAAAGGATCTTAAGAAATTATAAATTAACTCTAGTTTATTATTCAGGAGAGTAAAGAACGATCGAGTCAAGTTGGACACGAGGTAAGGGACTTCGTCTCAATCTCCTTTCATTGAGGCATATTTTGTTTTATACACAACTTTCTTTTATACGGTGTATAAAACCCTTTGACTTTTACTTTTATTAAAAAGGAATATTTTTATATAAAGAGTTTTACTAAAGGAAAAATGTAATGTTTTGTCTTACGTATGCTGCGAAAATGACTTCTCCTCCGCCGTGACCATTATTTGAGTTTCGGCTTCCTTTACGAGCCATAAATTTTTTTAAATGAAAAATAAATACCATGTTTTATTTTATTTTATTTTGGTATAGAAAATGGCTTAATAATGTTTTTATTAAATAAATTTGTGGTATTTATATCTTGTGATTGAAATGTGGAAATTTTATGTTTCCTTTATGCATGTTTTATGTGATACGATTATGTTTTGGTTCTTGGGAATTGTTTGTGAAGACGGGTGGTTACGTGATAAACTAATGGAGGGTGAGCCCGATATAGCTCTCCAATGCATTGGGTAATGCGAAGGGGTTAAACTCTAGGGTTTCTCTGAAGATATTTAGGGAATATACTGTGATGGGTATTCCAAACGTAACCATGAGGGTTACTCCCTACGTAATAATGTTATGAATGCCTCAAGTTACCATTATGCCTTATGTTTTCTATGAGTTATTCATAAATCTTATGATTTCATGAGGTATGTTAAAGTACATATGTGTTATGAGAAAAGTATGATTTCATTGATTCTTATGTATACATGGACTAATGTTTTCATTCCGTATTTTTATATCCCTTACTGAGCTTTTTATGCTCATCCCATGTTTTTGAAATGTTTTTCACAGGTCAAGGGAAAAGTACATGATGTGATGATAGTTTCAAGGAAGTGTCAATAAAGAATCCATGTTTTATTTTAAATATGTCTCCTTTTATGGAAAAAATGAATATTGGCTTTTATGTAACCACCTTGTTTAAATGAGGAATTGTAATGCATGATTTATGATCTAATTCTCTAAAACTCTAAACCTGAAAAGATCCTCGATGTTTATTCATGAAATAACTCAAGATTAAGCAATGTTTATGGTTGGGGCCTTATACTTATATTCATCAAATTGGATCCAAGAGCTCCCAAAATCTTCCGAAAATGGTTTTGGTTGATTCTAAATCATACAATAAAATTAGGAAAAGTGTTAAGGTAATTTTATAATGCTTATAATATTATTTTTATCCTTAATTACTTGATTTACCCTTAACTGCTGTAATTAATATTAATTATTTTTACTAATATTTTTGGTCAAAAACTATGTTGATCTTATTAGACTATTGTTTCATTGAAATGTAAAAGTGTTTAATGGGTTTCACTCAATAGTTTTATTGTGTTAGGGGTTCTATGTCCTCATTTAGTTGTTTACAATGGGTTCTCCATTTGTTTTGTCTTTCCCATAAACTCCCAATGGTTCCCCCATCTATAGCTGGGTACAAACCTGCTTTCCAAAGGTTGGTGATCCTCTACTTTTTCAATCCCAATGACTCTTGAAGAATTTCATTGTTAAATAGGATGGTAGGTTGGTATCATCTCTCCCTTTTTGTGGGGAATTACTTCCTACTTTGGGGATCTCTTATAGATTTAAGATATGTTTGTGAATCTCTTCATAATTATGATATGGGACTCGTAAGCCTAACAAAACAATTCATGGGTTAATTATATTTTTATGTGAAAAATATTTGGGTATTTTTAGTTTATACATTTGTGTGTATCTGAGGTTCTCCATCACTCTCCAATAAAGTTCGGTCACTTATATATTGAACCTGTATAACCAATTGCTTCAGAATGTGTTGTCTTGCAAAGAGGCGGTTAATATTTTGATGAGGGGATTGATCCATTTTGAGGCATCATGCATATCTTGGTTATGGAAATAATCAAACCCCACATAGTTCATTGAACCCATACAGTTTAATGTCATGCATAAAAAACTTATACGAGTACTCTGGGAAACTAGGGCTTCGAGATCGAATCCCAAAGGGATATCCAACATATCCTGATTATGGAAGGAATAATATTTTTCATATTGAATTTGTTTGAGGATTACAATTTGAGATTTTCCTTTCCATTTTGGATACTTATGATGCAGATTATATGATTATTTCAATTCCCTAAGCCCACCTTAGCTATGCTCGGTGTGAGAAACAAGTGATGTAATATGATCGTTATCATTACTCCTGGCATGGGGGTTATGTACTGGGACCACCTTGAGAGGAGTTATAGGAAATATTGGGCCTTATAAATTCATTCTATGTATCCTGGTTATTGCATGAATTAGACTCATCATAGTTCAGTTCATTTCTCATTCCACTGATGGATGAGATAGATTGACCGACCCATGGGAATGATCGGGTCCCGATGGTTGGAATATTATCACCAGAATGATTACATTGAAGTGGATGTTTATTTGAGATCAGGCCTTAGGAATTAATCCTAGGTTTCTTGGTTATTGAAGTAATTAGAGTTATCATAGTTCAGTTTCATTGGGGATTACACTCTGAGGCTGCCCTCGTAACCTGGGGGGTTTATGGTGAAAATGACATAACCAATGCAACTCCCTAATATCACATGATCCATGATCATTGTGAGAAATAAGGGGTGAAAAGTAATTAGTGTAAATACTTTGAATATAGGTATTACATATCAATATATTCCCAAATAATCAATATGGATCTCTAAACATAGGGATAGGTGGCCTACATATCCGGAATATGGTAGGAATTAGAGTCGTCGTAGTTCCCTTGGTCGAAGCATACACTCTGAGGTTTACCTTTTTGTCAGGGATTATACACCAAGGGAAAACGATTTTTTCATGTCCCAAGTGGCCCTGTTGACATGTTCTGCTTGTCTAAAGGGTATTTCATGCCCTATTTGACCCATCTGTAGGACATCACAAGACCCAGACGGTGTAACCTGGAAGCCATCGCATGACCCGGCTGGCTTATCTAGAGAGTGTCGCATGTTTTGGCTGACATCCCTAGATAGAATTGCGAGTCCCGGTTGATATGTCTAGGGAGTTTCTTGATTCTCAGATGACTCACCCAAAGGGTGTCATGTAACACCCTAAGATTTTTTGAATTATTTTTTTCGAATTAATTAATTAATTAATTGATATTTCTCACTTCACGCAACACTGAAAATAGTTTATTTTATATTAAAGTACTATGTTTGGAATATTTTCACTACAAAAAACATAAGTTATATATTTATCTATAAGGAACATTGAGGTTATCTTTCGTTACATGCAACAATGACTTTCCTCAATGGATTATGTAATACACATGACAAAGGTTTCGCGAATAATAATATATTATTAAAATGTGATTATTTAATATAATAAGATGTAACCAAGAAGTTAAATTATGTTTTATAAATAATATTTACTAAAAATTTTAAATATATGGTTTTTGAAAAAAATAAAATGGATTAATTAGTTACAAAATTATTTATAAATGCATATAAAAGCCAATTGAATATAAAGGGAGTATTTTTATAGAAAACTATTATTATTCTCACAAGTTGTTTTAATCTAAATAAATTAAATTCGTACAATTAGTAAGTAATTTTATTTTAATATATGTGTTATATGTAAAATTAAATATTTTTTATATTCATATAATATATTTTATAATCATAAGATAAGAATAAAACCAATTTAACACTTTAACCCTAATATTTTTATTAAGGTAGTTTTACCACATTTTAATGGTGAACCCTTTTTAAATCCAAATTTTAAAACATTATAGATTTAATATGACATAATAAACTTAATATTTGAAATAGAAACATAAAAAACTATGTTTAGATAAATTGTTGGTATTTTTCTGTTAAGTTTCATTTTTTAATGAATAGTTAAAAATACTGTATTTTAGTTCAAAACTACTTTTTGATATAAATTATTTACACATAGAAATTAAAAATTAAAATGGTTTAAAAGTTAAATTAGATAATATTTTTATAAATTAATATAGTTTAGGCCATTTTAACCAATTTTATTTTGAAATTGAATATAAAAACATAGCAAACTTCTGAAAGTTTTTACTTGAAATCCCTATATTGTCGACCCGATTGCAGGATTATATTTAAATTAATTTATTCCAATTATGTAATTGGAATTTGGAAAATTTTATTAAATATTTGGAGTCAAAATAATTTATAATTTATAATAAGTTAAACTTAGTTTTTCACAAAAAATATTAGTGAAGTAATTCAAATTAATTACAACAATTAAGGTTAAATTAAGCTTAACTAAGGACTAAACCTTAAATTTAAGACCCAAAATGACCTATGAACTTGTCCTAAATACATTGTATGGGCATATTTAGACCTTATCCTCCATTGTATTCAATTTTAACCATTATTTAACCAATTTCAATAAACAATGTTTGTGGGATTCAATTTTTAAAAAAAATATTACAAGAGTGCCACTCCTCCTTCCATAATAAAAGGCCTCCACTACTACCACTTCTTCAAACCTCTCAAGAAACTTATGTTAAGAAAAAATCTACCCAAAAATCTCCCCAAATTCCCTCCCTTTAAACTTGAACCCACCCCTTGTTTATAAAGCTATCCAAATATTTTTTTGGCACAAACCAAAAGGAGTTACCCGATTAAGAGGTAACACCCTCCCTCAAACTCATTTCTTTTATTTTCATTCTCCACACACTAAAAACATTTTATTACATGGGTATATAAAAAAACAATATCCTAAATTTACTATGATTTTGTTATGGTAATTATTCATCATGTACTTACACACACTTCCATCCAATGGGTAACGAACATAATGTTTACATGTATGATGCACTACAGCCTCACTAAATGATAATTGTTTATTTTTCCTTTACCACCTCTCATGGTAGAAATTGTGATGGATGCTATATTTATATATTTTATATATTATATTTATTATTTACTTTATCTTCTGTAATTCCTTTACATCACTTATCTTTATATGTTCCATTTTTTGTTAATACGATAGTTTCGTTTTAGGAAGTGTGGACTACCGCCCACTGAAAATGATGTGATTTGTTAATAAACTACATGAAATGTATTAAGGATGGACTTAGTGAATATATATGATATATATGATATAATAAAGATACTTTAATAATTATACACACACACACACACACACACATATATATATATATATATATATATATATTTCTTTTACTTTCTTTCTTTCAACATGACAATTAAATGGAAATAGTGTTCATGCATAAGTATGGATTAATATATCCATGAATAGTGTCTTAAATTTGATACTTCTATATTCTATAGATTATTATAATACACATATATTGGATATAAATTATATTTAAATCATGGTTTACATTTTGGAAATCATGATATAAATATGGAGTGGTTTACTCCTGACATTGTAATCTCTTATGTAATGCCTAACTTTATTTATTTTTCTTCATTAATAAATTTTGGGATTGGCTTTGTTTGGATCCTGGATCTTCTTGGTAAAAATGTTTTATTATTTTCTAATCATTATTTATAATTTTTAAAATCTATTTTCAAAGAAAAATGTTTTTAAAAGGTTTTATGTTATACAAAGTATTTTTTTAAAAAGAAAGGATATTTTCCTCAATAAATTTTTTTAAAAGATATTTAAAAAATATTTCTCATCTAAGACAAGATCCATTAGAATTATTAATTAATTTATGGGAAAAATATTTAATTTTTCCATTAATATATTTCTCTTAATGGATTATGTTTTGATGACATGATATTTATAAAACTCATTTCTCTTTCACGGGTTATATTCTTTTAAAACCCACTTCTTTTCACAGGTTATGTTTATGATGAAATGATTATAAAAATTGTATATTTTTCAATAGGTTATTGTATGATTACATGTTTATGACACTCATTTATTATCACGGGTTAGGATATGATTACATATTTATGATACCCATTTTATTTCATGGGTTATGATATGATTTTTTATGATGTTTTGGAACATGTATGTATGATTTTATTATGAGATGGGTGGGACCTATATATCCCTATAATTCATTGGGTAAATATTTATATCTCATGAGGTATACTAAGATGGTCTCGGTAGTGAAACTTAACTAATAAAATAGCCATGAGAGTGAATCATGACTTCCAAGTTGGTATGAGGAGTGAACTCATGCAATTAAGATTGCCATGGGAGTAAACCATGACTACCAAGATGGTATGGGAAGTGAATCCATACTACTAATATGGTCTTTGAAGTGATTCCTTGGCTACTATGGATATCATATTATATGCTTATGTATTTTCCACAATTCCATGTTTTATTCCTATGTTATTCTTTCATGGCTTATGTTCTTTATTTACTTATGACTCATGTCTTATAAACTGTCAATATTTATTCCATCATTGATGTTTATGATCTTTGAAATGCAGGGTATGATCTTCTATTTTCATGATCACATTCTTATATCATATGCTCATGTTTATGCTTACATGTCTCCCTTGTTTACCCTTACTAAGCATCTGATCTCACCCCTCTGTATGTTTCATTACCTAGGTTATAAAGATATGTATTATTATTGATGTGTCTAATAAGGGTGATGGTCATGAAGAACCTAGTGGGAGGTTATGTATCTCATTTATGTACTAGTGTTTATGTTTCTAGGTTTCCAAAGGAACTATACCAGTACGGTCTTTGGGTGTTTTTTTGTATAATGTTTTAAGTATTTCACAAATGTTATGTAATGTATATTTATTTCAATACATGGTTGTTATAGTTTGTATCAGAGAAAAGGTTTAGTTAACCTTTAGAAACACATATGAGAAAACTTTAGTGATATCCCTATATATATTTATAAGGATATTTCTAGGGATGCATATAAGGATAAGTATAATGATGGGTTTGCATTTAGGAAAATGTCCTAGAATTTTGGTTGAGGATAGAGTGAGTGGTTTCCTAGAAATACATCCTTGTCTTTATACAATAAGTGGTTGTGGCTCTATCACAGCTGTACCTAGGAGTAACAACTCCAACAAGATGTTTTGGTCTTGACTGGGGGTAATCTAGTATGTGACAATGGGCCTTACTTCACACCTATATTGATACTCCTAGGGGATATGCTTTTTAAATTCAAGAACTCTTCAGGAACAATAATTAAGGATTTAAATATAATTTGTCTAGGAATAACTGAGTATGAACCTAGGGTGTCAAAGATTAAGGATGGTGTCATGATTTATACATATTTTAAGTTATTCTTTTCATGATTATGTGGTTTTATTTTATTATAAGTAATGCTCACACTATGATTTTGGTTTTAATCAATAGAAGGAACCAGAAGGAAATAGATTAACCCTGAATGTGATGGATGATTTTTTTATGAGAATTAAAGTGGGATGATCATTGGAGTGAAGGATGTTGTGATCACGCCAAATCAGTTTTCAAGGAACCTGATAAAAAAAGTGTACCTTAACTGAATCTTAGACTCGTTAAGGAAGAGAAAGAAATAATTAAATGAGGTTTCAGGTAATGGAGACCATGGAGGAAAGAAGATTCAGTTTCCTTTATGTCAATAATGTGAAAAGAATCACATAAGTGAATCTCTTAGGGGAATAATAAGGTGTTTTTACTGTGTAAAATAAGGACACAAATAAAGTGACTGTAAGGGAAAAATGAAGAGTTTAGTTAATGAAATGGATGAAAATTTTGGCCTCCCTAAATCATCATCAAAGGTTAAGTGTTTTAAGTGTGGAAATAATAGTCATTCTTCAACTCAATGCCCCAATATAAAAGCTCCTAAAGGGAACCAACAAAGTGGTGTGAGATATTGTTACATTATTTATGATCAAGATACTACTAATGGAATGTGTATGGAAATAGGTATTATGTAATAATACGAGGTAACCTTATTAATGGAATAAAGATGAAGTGGGATAATCAAAGTTTTTAGGTATTTGGATTAAAAAAAATTCTATATGAATGATGACATATAGAAGGTTCGTTCTACTTATGTTTTTTTCTTAGTATTTACAATTTTATGTAAAAAATCCTATGGAATGGTGAAGTGATTTAATGATGCGGTGATATTTTGACTAAGTTATGTTAACCCTTAATATTTTACATATATTAAGATAATTTTTTTTGTATAAATATATGTTAGATATGAACTAGTAAATTGGACAGTATTGATAACCTTGGAAGTGATAAAGGATCTATTGACAATGTAGTCTCTGTTATCATGGATGAAGTTTAAACCTTCTTGGATTTAAGTAATATATCTTGTAACTTTTGGAATAAATTAGAATGAATTTTTTATAAAAGTATTTATGGTAATTAAATGTATTACCATGTTTCAAGAGAATATATAATTAGGGTATTCACATGTTTGGAATGTGACAACCAAGAGCTATTTTGTGATATATAGGGGGTCAATGTTAAGTTGATTTCATGACCTTATTTACAATATATTTATTTTTATCTTTCATAAGGGTTGTAAGGATAACCATTTATGAAAATTTTAAGTTAAAATTCAGCTGAAGTTAGTAACATTAAATTTTTTTTCTCTCCATATGAGGATTTATGCGTATTGGATAGCCTATTCAAACTGTATTGTGTTGATGATAACTAATCAAAAATGGGATGGCCTATCATGGATATCATGATCTGTTAGTACTTTAGGAACTAAAACGTCACCTTAATTTTTAGAGAAAGAGGTTACTTGGATCAATGAATAAAAATATGGGTAAAGTTGTCCAGAAAAAATGAAAGTATAAATTTTCATTAAAATTATTCAACTTTAGGGGGAAAGATCTTGAAACCAAAAATGTTATCCTATACCTATGTTTTTGGTTAATTAGAAGGTCCCTTAGGTCATCAAAAATTTATTAATGATTTGTGATTGTTAACTTTATCCATAACTTGTTCTCTATCACTCTCCATCAGAAATTTATGGTAATATTTCTCTTCCATGTCCATGTTTTCACTTCCCACCAATGTTCTCCTATATGGAAATCTTGTTATGAGTTAATATGGGTAACCATTATTTTTAAAAAATTCCTTTTTAAAATGCATTTTTAGTGTTCATTTTTACGATGTGGGTTTTAGTGAAAGGAATTCTCTAGTATTAAACATTTAATAACCTAAAAGAATTTTGAGGGTGAAATTTATTTTAAGGGGGGTAGAATGTAAGACCCTGATATTTTGTGAATTGTTTTTTTTAAATTAATTTGTTCTTTTCGATATTTTTCATTTCACGCAACTCTTAAAATAGTTTATTTCATATTAAAGCACTATGTTTGGAATAATTTACACTACACACAACAAAATTTTAGATTACTCTACAAGGAACACCAAGTTTATCTTTTGTTACACGCAACAATGGCTTTCCTCTATGGCTTGCATAATACACATGACCAAGGTTTAGTGAACAATAGAATATTATTAAAATATGATTATTTAATATAATAAGATGTAAAATAGCCATTAAATTGTCTTTTATTTATATTATTAACTAAAAAATGTAAATATATGGTTTTCACAAAATATGAAATGAATTAATTAGTTACAAATTATTTAGAAATGAATATAAGAACCAAATGAATATAAATGGAGTATTTTTATAGAAAACTATTATTATGCTTATAAGTTGATTTAATCCTAATAAATTAAATTAATTTTAATTAGTACACAATTTAAATGTAGTATATATTTTATATATCCAAGTAAATGTTTTTTATATTCATCCAATATATTTTATAAGTATAAGATAAAAATAAAACCAATTTAATACATAAAACCCAATACTTGTTATTAAGGTATTTTTACCACCTTCTAATGGAGAACCCTTTATAAATACAATTTTGAAACATTTGTATATTTAATATTTCAAAATAAACTTCATAATTGAAATAGAAACATAAAAAATTGGGTTAGGAATTTTTTTTTCATTTTTCTGTTAAGTTTTAATTTTTAATGAATAGTTAAAAATACTGTATTTTATATCAAAAATAATATTTCATCTAATTTATTTACATGGTTAAATTAAATTTTAAATTGTGTTAAAAGTTAAATTAGATAATATTTTCATCAATTAATCCAATTTATTTCATTTAAATAAATTTCATTTTGAAATTGACTATAAAAACATGGCAAACTGTGGAACATTTTCACTTTAAAAACTTGCATTGTCTACCTAACAATGTGATTATATTTAAATCAATTTCTACCAATTATTTGATTATAATTTGTAAAAATGGATTCCATATTTTTAATAATAATAATTTATAATGTATAATAATGTCCTCTTATTTTTTGACCCAAAATATTAGTGGAGTAATTAAAATAAATTACAATTATTAAGGTTAAATTAAGCTTAACTAAGGACTAAACCTTAAATTTAAGACCAAAAAATGACCTATAAACTTATAATAAATCCATTTTTTGGAAATATTTAGACTATATATTCCCTTTTATCTAATTTATATCATTATTTAACCACATTAAAAAAATAAATGTGGGTGGGGTTCCTTTCTTTTAAAATATTACTAGAGTGTCACTCCTCCATTATAAAAGGCCTCCCCTCCTCCCACTTCATCAAACCTCTAAAGCCACTTAAGTTCAGAAAAACACTTCCCAAATATCTCCCAAAATTTCCTCCATTAAACCTTGAATCCTCCCCTTGTTCATAAAGAAATCCAAGAAATATTTTTGGCATAAACCAAAAGGAGTTACCCAATTAAGAGGTAACACCCTCCCTCAAACTCCTTTTTTTTATTTCTTCACTCCCTAAAATATTATTATTTCATTATTGTATAAAAAATATGTTTCCTAAATATAATAGGAATTTTATATACTAATTATTCATTCTACACTTACACATACTTCCATCTAATGGGTAAGGAACATACTGTTTACGTGTATGGAGGACTACTGCCTCACTAAACGATGATTGTTCATTTTTATTTTACTGCCTCCCATAGTGGAAATAATGATGGAAAATTTATTTATATATGTTATATATTATTCTTATTATTTATTTTATATTTTTAATTAATTTACAATACTTATTATTATACATTCCATTTAGTGTTAATATGATAGTTTCGTATGAGGAAGTGTGGATTACCACCCCCTCAAAACAAAGTGATATGATCATACACTATAAGGAATGTATTAAGGATGGAATTAGTGAATATATATGATATATATATAATATAATAATTCTAATTTAATAATTATATATGTGTTTTTGTGTGTGTTTTTTTACTTTATTTCATTCAACATGGTAATTAAATGGAAATAACATTAATGCGTACATACGGCTTACCGTCTCCATGAATGGTGTATTCCGTTTGATAATTATATATTATATATATTATTATAATACATATATACAGGATATATATATATTATATTTAAATCATTGTTTAAATTTTGTAAATAATTATATAAATATAAGTACCAATGATATAAAAAATTAAGACACATGCGAAGAAGAAAGCGAATATTACCCGAAGGGAAACCTTAACATAAAATTGTTAACAAGTGGGTAATATAAAGTAATAGTAAAACCATATATGGTATTTTATATAAGAATATGTTTATTTTATATATTTATAATAAATTTATATTTATTATACATGAGATTTTTATGAGTACGAAGTGAGTCAAGACATTAGGTAAGAGGATTTCATCTTACTTTTTATTTCTGTGAGATACATTATATGTTCTCCACTCTTTCCTTTTGTGTGGTGTATGTACTGAATATGATGGTATTATATGTATTTTATACTTAAATTTATGGGTATTAAAATGATTTTTCTTTCATGGGGTTTAAGTTTCAAAAGTTACCAAATCGGTAAAATAGTTTTGTCTCAATTTTCCTTCTTTGAGACTCATGTTTTATTATGAACCTAAAATCCTTTTCAAGGTGTATATACTTCAATTATACATGTTATATCATGAATATTAATATTTTCATGATATTTTAAGCTTAATTTAATTTCTTTTTCTTACATGGAGAGTATGATCCCATGTTACCAAGTTATAATAGTTTTTTGAGACAATCTCATCGCTTTTCAACACTATTTATGTTTATGATTCCTTTAATGAAATATTATGATAAATATATCAATAACACTAATGATTTTCCTTATCCTGTTATTATTCAATATATCATCATATTTTAGTACCATTTTTTATACTAATTGGTACTTAATATAATGTTTCTAATTAAAATATGATCGTCTCACTCTTCAGTCATAAATCTATTGTATTCAAAAACCTTGTTTTGAAAAAAAAATCAAAAGATAATTGAAGAGAATTTTAAAGGAAAAAGGATTTTTAAAATTTTTTATTATTTTAAAATCTTCCTTTATAAGTTTTACAATTTATTTTCAAATAAAAATCTTTTTAAAAGGTTTTATGTTATAAAAAGAATTTTACTAATCATAAAATGTATTTTCCTTAAGAAATGTTTTTAAAAGATATTTCAAAATTATTTATCATATAATATAACATAAATTGGTTTTATTCATTCCTTTATGGTAAAATTATTAAATTTTTCCATTCATATTATTTCTTTAAATGGATCATTTTTTATGAAATGTTGTTTATGAAACTCGTTTCTCTTTCACAGGTTAAATACTTTTAAAACCAACTTATTTTCATAGGTTATGCTTATGATGAAATAATTATCAAACATGTATATTTTAATATATGTTATGATATTATTACATGTTTATGATACCGATTTCATTTCATAGGCTATGATATGATTTCATGCTTACAATTTTAATTTCATTTCAAGGGTTTTGATATGATTGATTATGATTTTGTGGAACATGTATGTATGATTTAATTATGAGATAGATAGGACCTATATCTCCCTAAAATGCATTGGTTAAAGATTTATATCACATTATATATACTAAGATGGTCTTGGGACTGAACCTTGACTACTAAGATAGACATGGTAGAGATCCATGACTACTAATATGGTATAACGAGTGAACTCATGCTACTAAGATGGCCATAGGACTGAACCATAACTACCAAGATGGTATGGGGAGTGAAGCCATACTACTAAGATGGTATTTTAAGTTATGCCTTGGATACTATTGAAATCATATGATATGCTTATGTGTTTTCCACAATTCCATGTTTCATTCCTATGTTATGATTTCATTGATTATGTTCTATATTTTCTTATGATTTTTGTCTTATAAAATTCCAATATTTATGACACGATTCATGTTTAAGATCTTTTACATGTAGGGTATGATCTTCTATTTTCATGATCATTTTCTTATACCCTGTTCTCATGTTTACACTTACATGTCTCCCTTGTTTACCATTACTATGAATCTGAGCTCACCCCTCTTTATGTTTCCTTCCACACATTATGAATCTATGTATTATGTTCAATGTTTCTAATAAGGGTGATAATCATGAAGATCCTAGTGGGAGATGATGTAGCTCCTTAATATACCAATTTTTATGTTTCCATGTTTCCAAAGGCATTAGACTAGTACAATCTTTGGGTGTTTGTTTATATAATTTTATATTATTCCAAAAATGTTATGTAATTTATACGTATGTCAAGATAGGGTCTTTATATCTCATGAGATCTATTAATCATTCCTGGATGCATCTGTGAGACTTGGATGACATGATCAGGCATTATTATGTAAGTCATTTGTTGAATCAAAAGGTCGTTGCGAGGCTTAGGTGACAAATCCATAGGGACTTCACAAAACATAGGTGACACACCCAGGCAGACCATTCAACTTTTTCTAACACATCCATATGAACTCGCATGAAGCACATGAGGTTCAACAAACATGTTTCGGTTTAAGTTCTCCACCCTCAGTATTCATACATCCATTATATCATGAATTCCTTATATCTATTCAGTGTCTACTTATTTTGAATCTCACATGATCTAGCAGACATGGGGGATATCCTTTGAATGTCCTTCCAAAAGTCCTTCGTGTGATCCATGAATGATCACGTGCAGTGCTTTTATATATGGTGCATGATCCCGACTACATATTGGTATATTAACTGATGATGAAATTGTCGGTCGTGGGATCCACTTGATCTAATAAATATGTTATATCACCATCATGATACTCCAAGAGTTATTTCTTATGTAGTCATGGGAGGTTTAGAGGAAAAGAGTCCAACCCATCATATGGTAGAGGTCTATTTTTCATGCTAGGGTAGTAAATTTATACACCTCACCACCCCAATTGTTCTCCAATTTCGTAGTGTATATAGCATGGATCTAGGATGGAGTTGGTGGAGGGGTATGGAGACACACATTTTCATGAGTCTTAGCCATGGTACGTTCTGAGTGCACCACCTGATTTTCCGTAGTCACGAGTCTCTTCCAACAATTATTCCTTTATCATATTATTTCCAATTAATTAAGTCTTATTTGATCATGAGTACATGTCAAAATACTTTCATTTTTTAACATTAACGTTACCAAGTGACTTCATGAGATCTCAATTCCTTTCTTGGGACATTTCTCGAGGTTTAAATGGCTTTAGGAGGAGCTTTCTGATATTTGGTCAGCTTATCGAGGGGTCTCGTGAGATAACGTTGTTGATATCTTTAGTGCTTTGCAATGGTTTTAGAAACACGATATCTCTTACCACCTTATTTTTTATCCTATTTTTTTTATTTTAAAATGTTCAAAGATTATGTGAGATTACATGAGTAATTTCAAAGACAGTAACACTATTTTTTTTATGTAGTCTCGCATTACCATTATGGGACATATGGGGGTGCATGAGTATGTCATGGACAAATATATCCATTTTTTACTTAGAGCAATGAAGGGGAAACATGGAGTTTCCTAGATACACTTGAGTAATTCCACCTGGTGAGGTTGACAATCCAAAGGTCTCTAATGAGATGAGGTGGACATGTAGCTGAGGTCTCGTGGCATCTTGTGAATCGCTTGAGGCATGTTGCATGTCTTTTACAATAGTAATTACATCTTCCCTCCTAACTTTTTATCTCCTTTGTTTTATTTTAAAAAGGTTAGGGATTCATCGGAATTTTCTTGGATTCTATCAATGAAATTTAACCTTTCCTATGATTATATGCCACAAGAGAATTACTTCCAATGGGGGTTTCCATGTTTTGGATATCTTTCTCCGATTTTCAAAGTATTTTATGATAGTTTGTTGGGTGATTTCCAATGAAAAATGACATGGCCTGGGGGAGCTCATTTGGTCATCACTATGTGGTCATTGGTTGTCTAGAGATACTTCACAAAAGTAGGAATACTTGTTTAAGGGTGGTCCATGGGATCCACTGTAGGTTATGTGCTGAAATTAGGGACTTCTTGTGACCTTATGATAGTAACACGATCGCAAGTCCCTTGGAGGCTAACATGATTCATAGGACTCAGAAACCTTCTCATTATTTTTCTTTGTGGGGAAAATAATACCCATATTTAGGTATTTCTTCCTTTTTGATTATGCTGATGTTTATTTAGTGGGCATTAAAAAATCCCCCCTGTCAGTAGCGACGTATGATGTGACAAGGGCTCGGTTCTAAGGAAAGTAAATGCTCTCTTGAGACTTTGTATGTGTCAAGAATCAGTGCTTCAGGTGACGTTTGGTCTCCTGGGTGACTTTTTCTATTCATTGAAATTCCCTATATATATGGGAGGGTAGAGAGAAATTCATTCCACTGGTCACCCTTATCTCTAGAGTTCTCTCACCTTTGCCTCAGTCATGTACCTTTTTCACATTCCCATTCTATGAACCATGGTCATGAGACTTGTTCGTGAGTGTTTTCTGCAAGTTCATTTTTCTGGACATATTATGTAAGACTTTTTCTGCTCAGATTCATGTCTGGTCCAATCATGAACTATACTTTGGTAATTTATCATACTTCAACTGTGATGGATTCTCTTGTCTTCATGACTTTGCGGGATCTGTTGGCCCAATAATTCAATCACTTGTGGCTCATGTGACCATGTTATGTATCATGATTGAGAGTCTACATGGGGTTCATGTGGTTCGTGTGATTTCCTATGGTGGTTATGTGACCCACGAGTCCTACGAAGATTAGGATATTCATGAACTCCTTATGTGGTTCGTAAAAAATTATATCTTTGATCCAAACATGATTTATTATATTTTTATAACATGATCCACTTAATTATGTTTTGATGGCTTCCAAATCTCGTCTCACTTCTTCTAAGGCCAATAAAAAAATTATCCCTAGAAATTGAAATGTTGTCCCTCAATACCATGTGTATTTGGATAATGAAGTTTTGAATAAGTTCCTATTATCGAAACTTCTAGATTATCCCCATTTTCACCAAATACTTATGTATAGGTTGTAACACCCCGAGATTTTATGGAAAATATTATTTTAATTTCATTAATGTCTTATGTTGTATTCTACACCAAGATTACCTTGCGCTATATGCAACACCGTATTAGCTTGCAGTATACGCAACCCTATTCTTGGACCGTGTTACACACAATTTTGATAATAGTTATTCTACGCAACATTGAGTATATATATATATATATATATTAAATGTATAAATAAAATATGGTTGGATTCTGTTATACGAAACAACTAAGGATTCTTTCACAACACGCAACCCTGACTTGGCTTGCATTACACGCAATCACGACCTTCCTCGATAGCGTGTGTTGTACGCAATACCGGGTTTTAATAAACAATGTTATATTATTATAATATTGTCATGAACTAGCCGTTATGAATAACTAAATTTTGAATTTTATAACATTATTATTAATCTTACACATTTCTAGAACATGTTATAAGAAAAAAATAAATTTTTCGGGTAAAATAAGTATTTTTCAAAAAATGCAGTTTTGCCGCCTTTTGATGGCGCACCCACTTTAAATCTGGTTTTTGACATGTTTATAAGTTCAATTTGAGAAAATAAAATTCTTCTTTGGAATCAAGAAATAAAAATTTACTTTGGATAAATTTTTCATATTATTCTGGTAACTTTCACATTTTAATGAATAGTAAAAACACGCTATATTTTAATTAAAAACACCTTTTTCATCATAATATCTTATGTGGATAAATTATAATATTGAATGGTTTTTAAGTATAAATAGAATATATTTTTACCATTTAATATAATGTATGTCATTAGCATTTATTTTACCTTGAATTCGTAGGTTAAATCAATTCAATCTTTTGCAATGTTTTAAACAAAAACCCGTTTTTATTCGACAACGGGATTAATTTTAATTTAATTTCTGCAACTTCTGTGTATTGAATTTTAAAAAATGGATTCCATATTTGGAATCAGTGGGTCCAAATTATGTTAATAAGCTACTTTTTATTTTTGGGAATTATGAATAGTAACTACGGTAAATTTTATTTACCATAGTTAAAGGTAAATTGGGTAATTAAGGGTAAATATAATATTTTAAAATTACCCTAACAAATGTCAAAATTCTATTGGATGACTAAAAAGCGACCCATATCACCTAAGGGTCGGATTATATTAATTTAATTAAATTTTGACAATGAAAATAATTTAATTATTATTAAAACCAAAGAATGTGACAACATGTCACTTTCTTAAATTTTATAAGTATAATAATTTGAATCTAGTGATAAACTTCATGAAACTTCGAACATTAATAGTCTCCAGAAATCTAATACAATTATCTACATCATAGGAATTTATTTAGAATTTTTAGGGATTAAATAATTATCATTTATTATGACACAAAGATGATGCAGTAATTGTCTTATTAATGAAATATTGACATAATTGATGTTATAAATGCCCAAATAAATGTAATTTGAGACTTTTTATGACTTAAACTAATTTTATAGGTTACTATGATATATTAGTGTTGATTTAATCAACTTGGTTCGAACATATAATTCTTTTATGACTTTCAAAAAAATCATATATCAAATAGTGTCAAAATTGACACAAAATAGTTTTTAAATCAAATATTATATTATTAATTGTTATTTTATTCCTAAAAATCTAAGGTTCGGCCAAATGACTTAGATAAGGATATATATATTAATAATAAACAATTTGGGGTTCGTTTGGCATGTTATAGTAAGTGTATTAACCATATAGTTAAAGAAAACAAAAAGACACGGTAAAAGTTAAATTATTTAACTTAGAGTTAAATCTAATTGATAAGGTTAAAATAATACCCTAAACTTGTCTAAATCCTATTGGTTGATAGTATTTCGACCCATCCCCACTTTAGCTTCGAAATAAAACCCTTTGGAACCATTATAAACCGATTTTGACTTTAATATAAAATAATATTTTGAGATATTCCTAAGGTGCCCCTCTCCTCCCTTATAAAAGGACACCTCCTCCCCCTCCTCCTCACACCAATTTGAGCACTCAAGCTCAGCCAACCCCTGCCAAAATCTCTTCTCCACTTCCCTAGAATAATCCTAGAGGTTCTGGTCTTCCTCAAAGACCAATTTTAGTGCCCTAAGAGGAGGTCTCAAAGAGGCGCTTCAAAGAAGAGGTAATTACCGTTACCAATTCTTTCATCTTTATTTCTTCTTCCACTTCTTCTTCTTAGGTTGTTTCATTATGAAGTAATAACATCAGTATCACTCATATACTGATATGTTATTATAAGTATGAAACAACCCTATTTCACCATCTATCCATCCTACGGGAAAAGAAATCACCGCGCGTGCATACGTACAGAATACCGTCTCCACGCCGTGGTGTAATCTATTTTCCACCACCACCTTACATGGATGGGTATAATGGTGTAAAGAATAACTATACATAGTTATTACAACATCATATTGATTCTGATATATTGTATAATCCACTCCAATTCAATTCAGTATTTATGGAAATGATATCATCGCTCGTGCGTACGTACGGACTACCGTCTCCACGACGCGATGAGATTCATTCTCCATGTTAACCATTTAAGAATGATTATAAAGTATATATAAGAAATAATAATGAAATATATGACATTATAAAGCTACTGGATTTATGTATATATATACATATTTATGTCATCTACTTACTTCCATTTCAAGACAATAAGGAAAGAAAAACAGCGTTCATGTGTACGTACGGACTACCGTCTCCATGAACGGTGTTTTTCATTTTATTTATCTATCTATTATATATATATATATACTGAATATATATGATATATAAATCATATTTTATATTCTGGAAGTAATTAAATCATGATATAAGTAATAATGATGTCAAGAACAACAAGTCAAAACACCTACGATAAATGAAACGATTTTACCCAAAACGCTTCTTTAACATGGAATTTACAAAAGAATGGGTAATATAATGTCATAAGTGAACCATATATGATATCATAACAATGAATATGATTCTGTAATAAGTCAATAACATGATTTAAATCATTATACAGGAGGTTCGGACACGTACAAAGCAAGTCGGACCTAAGGTAAGGGAAATATCACAATCTCATTTTTATCCGAGATTGTTTATTCGTAAGTATTTACTGGGGTGTATTTTATCATCCACATCCATGTTTCATCAATATGTAATATTATTTCCATCCACCTACAATTGTTTAAATCCATTTTTACCCTTCGGTGAGTTTTTAGTAAAAGAAATGAAAGGAATCTTTTGTCGTTTTTCGTACGAGGTACTTTTTGACTTTTCCGACAAAAGTACGAAGAATGTTTTTTTAACTTAAATGGCCCGAACGGATTTTTACGGTTTTTTATAAAGCCTTATTTTCATGAAGCTTCCTCCAAAAAATTTCATGACTATTTTCAATAAAATCTCTTTCTTTTAAAATTGCATGATGTTTTGTGAAAAGAAATTGATTTTGAAGAAGAAAGGATATTTTCCTCAAGAATTCATTTCAAGTGTTTTATCAAAATTATTTTCCATCTAAGCTAATAAAGGGTTCTATTTCTATCCATATTTTTACATTCATTTGACTATGTTGTGATGGAATTATGTTTATGAATTCCTTTATCTTATATGAATTGTTTTATAATGTCATGTTGTTTAAGAATCCCATTTTTATTACATGGGTTACGCTGTGATGTATGGTTTATGATTATGTGGCACACATAAGAAAGGATTCATTATAAGATGGGTGGGACCTATATCTACCTCCAATGCATTGGGTAAAGATTTTATATCTCATGAGATAGACATGGCTGAAATGGTAGGTTATACCGGTTCAGTGAAACAGGACTGAAACGAGGGTCACTCAATTCAGAAAGGGACTTTGTCCACTAAGATAGTCTTGGCATTGAGTCTTGACTAAAAAGAAATGATTCTCTATGATTATGTGTGTATGCCACAAAGTTTCATGTTTTAAGTTATGATTATTGGGATTACATTTAACTTCTATGATTTATCCCATGTTATGATATTATGAGCTTTTTTGCAGGTTAAGATTTCAAAAAGCTATGTTCTTATATATATGATGTGATTGATATTTCTTTTGTTTACCCTTACTGAGCATTTGAGCTCACCCTTTTATGTTTTCTTTTCCCCGGGATATAAAGAAAGGTTTTAGGTAAAAAAAAGGGATGACCTTTATGGGAGATATTGAAGAACTTTCACCACGATTAGAAGATTACGTTCCGAGTTTCCAAAGACACTAAACTATTACGATCCCTGTGTGTGTGTTTTTGTTATGTACTAAGTATTCCGCAAATGTAATGTAAAGTCCATGTACGTCAGGCTTCGGGTCTCTATAGTTGGTATCAGAGGAAAGGTTTAGTCAACCTTTTGAAACTAGGACGTGAAAACTTTAGTGAGATCCCTAGAGATATTTCTAAGGTATGTCTAGGGATGTCCCTAAGGTTAAGTATACGTATAGTTTATAGTACTAGAACTACGCTAATGATCATAGAATTAAACCTAAGATGTTAGATATTGAAGGTACTCCCCCTTTATAATGTTGTTTTCCCTAGCATGATTTTTGCCTCTCACACTATTCTTTTTGGGTTTTAGAAAATGGATGGAAACAAGGTGATTCATGATAATGGAGGATATGCTGGACAATGGAATGATTTTTTTTATGAGAAACCAAATGAAATGGGATTTGGAAGTCCAAACATCATTATTATGCCGAATCAGCAATCTCATAATATGATTAATAAAGTAAAATTTGGTAAGTTTCCTGACTCGGCTAATAAGAGAAAGATGGAGTTTCATGATGATCATAGAGGAAAGAAAGTTCAATTTCCCCTATGTAAATCATGTGGGAAGAGGCATCAAGGAGAATGTTTCAAAGGAACTGGAAGATGCTTTGGGTGTGGAAAAGAAGAACACAAAGCAAGTAAATGCAAAGGAAAAGGTTCAGTTAACAACATGGATGATGATAATGGTATTGCTACGACATCAACAATAGTTAAATGTTTTAAATGTGGAATGTGCGGGCATTATGCAAACCAATGCCCTAAGGGAAAGTCTCATGAAGATAATCAGTATGGTCGTATGGGAAGTATTTATGTGGATGATGATGAAGAGACTACAAATGATATGTGAGATGAAAGAATTGTTGAAGCACAGTCAATGGTTTAAGAATGTAGTGGAATGATTACATGTTTATCATGTGTAATGTTGTATAAGTAATCTCATGGTACTTTAGAATAAAGAGACATGTAAGGATTGTTACACTGTTATCTGATTAATGTTACCAGTATCCATGAAAGGTTATTCAGATATTTTTGGAAATAAGATGATATGCGAAAACGAGAAAACGAGATGTTTAACAGTATTCATGAGCTCATGATTGATATAAGGACTAAGTGATATCATGGTTTGAGTATATAGAATTTTGAGGATTTTGGTACGTGGAAAGTGTTAACTTTTAACTGCACTCATGTTTTCACTAAGGTATTCAAGAGAATACACGATTAAGGACTTTGAATGTTTGGAATGTGACCAACAAGACATATCTTATGATATGTGGGGATCAACGACAGTATTAAATCTCTGGTAATCGTTGTCACTATATTATGAGTGTGGACTGCAGTATTATGGATAAGCCTAAAGATTACAATGGATTATGTTGGATATAAGTTAGTATTGTTTAAGGATAGAAGTTCTTTTTTCGATATTATTGATGGGATGTTATAGTAATATAGTTTTAGAAAAAGGAAAACCTGCAGGACGGGCGGCAGCCCATCGCGTCGGACAAGGCTGTAGGAATCAAACCCACAACCGAAGTGCGACTGGCCTTTATCGCCTACCACTGGCCTACAGAAAGTCCCTGTTTAGTGAAAACTAGTTTTATTATATTAAGCACTATGATATATGAAGTATAAGTCTATTTTAGGAACCATATATGATTAATCTCACTATAGATCGACTTATGTATATAATTTTTGCTAACCTTTAGTTTGAGACAGATGTAATGACCCGTCATTCTATCACATGATCTGCTAACACTTCATGAATAACAAATTTAACTTCATTTATTTAAGGGATGAAGTAGAAATTGTTCAAGGCACAAACAACAGTGAGATTGTAACAAAATAAAGTAAGTATTTATTCTAATTCAAATTATTCAACTTTAGGGAAATGATCTTGAAAAAAATGTTGTCCTAGTGATCTTATACCTGATGAATCAGATGGTACCTTAGATCGTCACAAATTTATGGATTTGTGATTGTTGGCTTTTCTATAGCCATGTCCTCTACCACTCTCCATCAGAACATGATGGTTAGATTTCTCTTCCATATCCATATTTTCACCTATGTGGAAACCCAGTGATTAGTTTATTTGGGTAACCATTACGTTTCATACTTCTGTTTTTAAAGATAAGTTTTGGTATTCCTTTTTACGATGTGGGTTTCTATCAAAGAAACTTTCAAATAGTAAACCATTTATAACCCCGACGAATTTCGAGGGCGAAATTCATTTTAAGGGGGGTAGAATGTAACACCCCGAGATTTTATGGAAAATATTATTTTAATTTCATTAATGTCTTATGTTGTATTCTACACCAAGATTACCTTGCGCTATACGCAACACCGTATTAGCTTGCAGTATACGCAACCCTATTCTTGGACCGTGTTACACACAATTTTGATAATAGTTATTCTACGCAACATTGAGTATATATATATATATATTAAATGTATAAATAAAATATGGTTGGATTCTGTTATACGAAACAACTAAGGATTCTTTCACAACACGCAACCCTGACTTGGCTTGCATTACACGCAATCACGACCTTCCTCGATAGCGTGTGTTGTACGCAATACCGGGTTTTAATAAACAATGTTATATTATTATAATATTGTCATGAACTAGCCATTATGAATAACTAAATTTTGAATTTTATAACATTATTATTAATCTTACACATTTCTAGAACATGTTATAAGAACAAAATAAATTTTTCGGGTAAAATAAGTATTTTTCAAAAAATGCAGTTTTGCCGCCTTTTGATGGCGCACCCACTTTAAATCTGGTTTTTGACATGTTTATAAGTTCAATTTGACAAAATAAAATTCTTCTTTGGAATCAAGAAATAAAAATTTACTTTGGATAAATTTTTCATATTATTCTGGTAACTTTCACATTTTAATGAATAGTAAAAACACGCTATATTTTAATTAAAAACACCTTTTTTCATCATAATATCTTATGTGGATAAATTATAATATTGAATGGTTTTTAAGTATAAATAGAATATATTTTTACCATTTAATATAATGTATGTCATTAGCATTTATTTTACCTTGAATTCGTAGGTTAAATCAATTCAATCTTTTGCAATGTTTTAAACAAAAACCCGTTTTTATTCGACAACGGGATTAATTTTAATTTAATTTCTGCAACTTCTGTGTATTGAATTTTAAAAAATGGATTCCATATTTGGAATCAGTGGGTCCAAATTATGTTAATAAGCTACTTTTTATTTTTGGGAATTATGAATAGTAACTACGGTAAATTTTATTTACCATAGTTAAAGGTAAATTGGGTAATTAAGGGTAAATATAATATTTTAAAATTACCCTAACAAATGTCAAAATTCTATTGGATAACTAAAAAGCGACCCATATCACCTAAGGGTCGGATTAGATTAATTTAATTAAATTTTGACAATGAAAATAATTTAATTATTATTAAAACCAAAGAATGTGACAACATGTCACTTTCTTAAATATTATAAGTATAATAATTTGAATCTAGTGATAAACTTTATGAAACATCGAACATGAATAGTCTCCAGAAAGCTAATACAATTATCTACATCATAGGAATTTATTTAGAATTTTTAGGGATTAAATAATTATCATTTATTATGACACAAAGATGATGCAGTAATTGTCTTATTAATGAAATATTGACATAATTGATGTTATAAATGCCCAAATAAATGTAATTTGAGACTTTTTATGACTTAAACTAATTTATAGGTTACTATGATATATTATTGTTGATTTAATCAACTTGGTTCGAACATATAATTCTGTTATGACTTTCACAAAAATCATATATCAAATAGTGTCAAAATTGACACAAAATAGTTTTTAAATCAAATATTATATTATTAATTGTTATTTTATTCCTAAAAATCAAAGGTTCGGCCAAATGACTTAGATAAGGATATATATATTAATAATAAACAATTTGGGGTTCGTTTGGCATGTTATAGTAAGTGTATTAACCATATAGTTAAAGAAAACAAAAAGACACGGTAAAAGTTAAATTATTTAACTTAGAGTTAAATCTAATTGATAAGGTTAAAATAATACCCTAAACTTGTCTAAATCCTATTGTTTGATAGTATTTCGACCCATCCCCACTTTAGCTTCGAAATAAGACCCTTTGGAACCATTATAAACCGATTTTGACTTTAATATAAAATAATATTTTGAGATATTCCTAAGGTGCCCCTCTCCTCCCTTATAAAAGGACACCTCCTCCCCCTCCTCCTCACACCAATTTGAGCACTCAAGCTCGGCCAAACCCTGCCAAAATCTCTTCTCCACTTCCCTAGAATAATCCTAGAGGTTCTGGTCTTCCTCAAAGACCAATTTTAGTGCCCTAAGAGGAGGTCTCAAAGAGGCGCTTCAAAGAAGAGGTAATTACCGTTACCAATTCTTTCATCTTTATTTCTTCTTCCACTTCTTCTTCTTAGGTTGTTTCATTATGAAGTAATAACATCAGTATCACTCATATACTGATATGTTATTATAAGTATGAAACAACCCTATTTCACCATCTATCCATCCTACGGAAAAAGAAATCACCGCGCGTGCGTACGTACGGAATACCGTCTCCACGCCGTGGTGTAATCTATTTTCCACCACCACCTTACATGGATGGGTATAATGGTGTAAAGAATAACTATACATAGTTATTACAACATCATATTGATTCTGATATATTGTATAATCCACTCCAATTCAATTCAGTATTTATGGAAATGATATCATCGCTCGTGCGTACGTACGGACTACCGTCTCCACGATGCGATGAGATTCATTCTCCATGTTAACCATTTAAGAATGATTATAAAGTATATATAAGAAATAATAATGAAATATATGACATTATAAAGCTACTGGATTTATGTATATATATACATATTTATGTCATCTACTTACTTCCATTTCAAGACAATAAGGAAAGAAAAACAGCGTTCATGCGTACGTACGGACTACCGTCTCCATGAACGGTGTTTTTCATTTTATTTATCTATCTATTATATATATATATACTGAATATATATGATATATAAATCATATTTTATATTCTGGAAGTAAGTAAATCATGATATAAGTAATAATGATGTCAAGAACAACAAGTCAAAACACCTACGATAAATGAAACGATTTTACCCAAAACGCTTCTTTAACATGGAATTTACAAAAGAATGGGTAATATAATGTCATAAGTGAACCATATATGATATCATAACAATGAATATGATTCTGTAATAAGTCAATAACATGATTTAAATCATTATACAGGAGGTTCGGACACGTACAAAGCAAGTCGGACCTAAGGTAAGGGAAATATCACAATCTCATTTTTATCCGAGATTGTTTATTCGTAAGTATTTACTGGGGTGTATTTTATCATCCACATCCATGTTTCATCAATATGTAATATTATTTCCATCCACCTACAATTTTTTAAATCCATTTTTACCCTTCGGTGAGTTTTTAGTAAAAGAAATGAAAGGAATCTTTTGTCGTTTTTCGTACGAGGTACTTTTTGACTTTTCCGACAAAAGTACGAAGAATGTTTTTTTAACTTAAATGGCCCGAACGGATTTTTACGGTTTTTTATAAAGCCTTATTTTCATGAAGCTTCCTCCAAAAGATTTCATGACTATTTTCAATAAAATCTCTTTCTTTTAAAATTGCATGATGTTTTGTGAAAAGAAATTGATTTTGAAGAAGAAAGGATATTTTCCTCAAGAATTCATTTCAAGTGTTTTATCAAAATTATTTTCCATCTAAGCTAATAAAGGGTTCTGTTTCTATCCATATTTTTACATTCATTTGACTATGTTGTGATGGAATTATGTTTATGAATTCCTTTATCTTATATGAATTGTTTTATAATGTCAGGTTGTTTAAGAATCCCATTTTTATTACATGGGTTACGCTGTGATGTATGGTTTATGATTATGTGGCACACATAAGAAAGGATTCATTATAAGATGGGTGGGACCTATATCTCCCTCCAATGCATTGGGTAAAGATTTTATATCTCATGAGATATACATGGCTGAAATGGTAGGTTATACCGGTTCAGTGAAACAGGACTGAAACGAGGGTTACTCGATTCAGAAAGGGACTTTGTCCACTAAGATAGTCTTGGCATTGAGTCTTGACTAACAAGAAATGATTCTCTATGATTATGTGTGTATGCCACAAAGTTTCATGTTTTAAGTTATGATTATTGGGATTACATTTCACTTCTATGATTTATCCCATGTTATGATATTATGAGCTTTTTTGCAGGTTAAGATTTCCAAAAGCTATGTTCTTATATATATGATGTGATTGATATTTCTTTTGTTTACCCTTACTGAGCATTTGAGGTCACCCTTTTATGTTTTCTTTTCCCCAGGATATAAAGAAAGGTTTTAGGTAAAAAAAAAGGGATGACCTTTATGGGAGATATTGAAGAACTTTCACCACGATTAGAAGATTACGTTCCGAGTTTCCAAAGACACTAAACTATTACGATCCCTGTGTGTGTGTTTTTGTTATGTACTAAGTATTCCGCAAATGTAATGTAAAGTCCATGTACGTCAGGCTTCGGGTCTCTACATAGGTTAGGTTTCTTTAACGATGTTATAATTCCTCCTTCATTATTTAGCCTACTTCCTATTGGATATTGGATTCTCTTTACTACATCTAAATGACAATTGCTGAAGATGTTTGGCTAGATGCATATTGAACCTAGGGTTTATCCTATATGTTGGAAAACATTCCCTTGGGTCCAGATTGTCGTGACTTCACTCAAAAATCTATCTCTCATAGTTATTGAAGTATATTTACTTCATTTATGAATAATTTGGGTGGTGTATGGTACTCAAAATGGGATCTCTATCTTGGTAGAATCTTTTTAGATGAATGGGTGTTTCCATTATGTGTGAGGCAAAGATTTTTGTTGTTTGTGGATGATCTGTACAGGGTTCATCTCTACAAATATGTATCGGTATCTCAATTTATCATTTAACATCATCCTGATAATCTATAGTAAATGATTAGTCATTGGTGTCCTAGGACCAACACATTCCATATTCCCTATGGCGAGGTAAGTATCAATTTATGGGATATCCATCAACTGTGTGGTATCCCCCAACTTGAAGAAATGTATGACGAATTCTTTCCTATTGTGGATGTTTGGGATAATCTTTTATAGACCCTAGTTTTGGAATGGGAGATTATTTTTATTGTGAAAGAGAAACTGAAGAAAGATCAGATGATATGCTCAATCATTTCAGTCAAGGACTATATAAATATTTTCCTCTACTATAATGGGATTAGGCCGACATCCATATTCCCTCATCAATGTCCCTATCAACAGGTCTATGATAGTGTTGGATCATATTGGGCCATTTTAGTAGTTGGGTATTTTACCTCATGTGACTATAGGGTGAATCCAGAGGTCTCTTATGACCTAAGTTTGGTAGGATTTCTAGCCATATTTCTAAATGGGTGGATTTTTCTGGTCAGGGATCCACACTCAAGGATCTGAGTGAGCATATTGGTGATAGAAGCACAACTTGCAGAAGGTAAAAACCTCATCTTGGTAGTACTAGTCCTTAGACACCTCTACCAAATGGTGTCTATATTCAACAAGGTAACACCCCTTATAGGATTAGTGGTCATCTCTCATTCATGTTTGGATGGATAGGGGAGAATTTTTATTATTAATAATACTACAATGATTCTAGGATCCGGAATTCCCAACCCCGTTCTATATTTATAAACATATCTGGGGTTGGAGATATGTCTCTAAGTTCTACTAAGGATAAATATGCACTAATCCTACCTGATAGGTTCAAATTTTCCACCTTTCATGCACTGAATGGGCCGATTATCGATAATCGAAGTGGCTCCCTTGAGGAAAGTTCATATCTAATCTCTCTACAAGATGGATTTATTTCATCCCTGGTGGATGAGATAGTTATCTATGAACCATATAATCCTTATCAATTTTCCTTCAAGTTTGTCTTCATTCAAAGATTCTCTCCTATTCCTTTGGCTATTGTTCCAGGGGAACAACATCCTTGAGTCATTCAAAAAATTTCAAAGATTCTGTCATGTGAAGATAATTAAGAGGAGATCATACTTTCACCTTCAAATGCTTTCATTTTCCTTACCCAGGATTATTCCCAGGCTTGGGTAGCATCCTATTTGAGTGGTGTGCTAGGCCAGCTGGTCTGTCATGTGGACCGGACTATCACATTACCAACTCCTTTGTCTTTGGCGGTGATGGAATTGATTTAAGACTTGGGTGATATGTCTAGGAAGTAACCTCATCCTAGTGATGATTATCTTGATAGTAGATCATATTTTATTGAATATATCAAACCTCCAGTATTAGATATGAATGATACACATGTTGATAGAATGAATTACAGGGATATTTCTCCCAATTTTTCATTGGTTCCCCTAGTTTTTCCTCTTTCTTCCATGCCTACTCTATCAGTTACAAAGGATCAGGAATGGCGTAGAATGGTCTGGAAATAGATTCATTCCTTGATCACTAATACCCCCTTTTAATTATTCCATGACCAAGGGGAATATCTTTAAAAATTATTTCATGACTTGGGGGGTAGATGAATTTGATCAACAAACTCTATATGAAATTATAAAGAAAATTGTTTTGACTCGGTGAGATATGGCTGCAAGTGAATGGGATCTACATGACCTTGTGGATGAGGCTCCCCTTTATAGGCATATGATGGATACATTAAAGGAACTAGAGTAGGTTCATTAGCTAATATGTGAGCTTCAATCATAAATGGATGCTTGGACCGTGCAAATATGAATATGTGAGGAGATAATTTCTCATTTGAAGTCTGATCTTTTGACATCCTTATCATCATTTGTTTCCACTCCAAATAGGGTCAAAGATTTGACTACTTTGGTCAATACTCTTCATCATGTAGCAGAATGGGAAGAGGTGGGGAGAGCGGCACTCCAGTATTCTATCGATGTTACTCGATAGACTCTTGATAGCCTTTCTAGTGAAGTCGATCAACTTTTTTCATAGTTCAACCTTTATAATGCATCATGTTTTTGTCAAGGATTTGGAGAGACTACAAAATTTGGATATTCCTCCCTATTTTATATGATTTTGATAAATAGTTTCACTAAACATTATATGAATTTTCCATTTTCACATCATTCATGATATGCGTAACATCACATTGTTTTGATATTACATGAGTTTCCAATGATACCCATCATTTATGTTATGTCAATTAGACATGAATTCTAGAAGCTGAAAACTGAAATTATGAAATATTCACTTTGAGATATGATCATGAATTCCCACTAACATTAGATTATTTATAGATAATTTTTCATACTATCTTGATATTACTTGGCTCATAGAAGGATGGTCGGGTAGAATTCATATCCTGGAGGGAGAATTATCTTCTTTTCTAAAAGTGAAAGTCTTGAATGAAGTAGATTGATTGTGACAAGGCCATATAATGGGCTTTACAATCTTTTCTAGACTAAATTTATTTTATACTATATTCTATGGTATTTTATCATGAACCTTCTCATCATTGTAGTTTAGGGTATTTTAGCTTGTACCTTCTCATAACTGTGGTTTAGGGTATTTTATCTTAGACCTTTCATCACATTAGTTTAGGGTATTTTATCTTGGACCTTTTAAACAGTATAGTATAGGGTCTTTTAGCTTGGGCCTCTTCATCGTTGTAGTATAGGGTATTTTAGCTTGGACCTCTTCATCACAATAGTTTAGGGTATTTTAGAATGGACCATTTCATCACTGCAGTTTAGGGTCTTTTACCTTGGACCTTTTCATCAATGAATTTTGGGGTCTTTTAGCTTGGACATTGTATAATATGGGGATGAAAATCCTAGGATGACTCAAAACACTATGGGGTGATGAGTTCTATTGTGGTGTTTTCAGGGCTCACGGGGATTGGAGATCTTTTCATGCATAGAGGAGATGCCATTAGTTGGTGGGTTTAATCCCTTATTCATCAATAGCAAGTACAATAAAATATGATCTCCACTCTTTTAAAAGGGATATGGAAGACTTATGGGGGTAATATAATTTAGGGATAAATACTAGGGATGCTATGCCCACCTGGGTAGTTGGAATATGTTTGATGTAAGTCACAATCCAAAAGCCTAATCCAAGTAATATGGAATGGTGTAGACATTTCTTGTATATCCCTTAACACTATGAGGTTTTAGGATCATCCTCATTGTTATCTGGGATCACAAGGATTGAATCTCCTTTCTTACAAGTAGGAGATGCCTTTAGTTAGTGGGTCTAAACCCTTCTACATCGATAGCATAGAGAAGAAAAGATGGTCTCCACTTCTTTCTGAGGGTCATGAAAGATTTTCAAATACTCAAACATCTAGATGATGAAGCTGTGTAGGAAAATAAATCTATTTAGGAAGGTTTTTGGCACCCTAGAGAAATTCATCTTTTGATGTGAAGCTCGAGCCCTATTCCCTAACATTTCAAATCATGAGGTGTGGTACTTAAAAAGGTTTGATAATGGGGTACCTCATTCCATCCATGAGAAATGGTACAAAAAATTGTGACAAAATTTAGAGGATGTCGAACCCACTTGAATATTCTGGTTATGGGAATTGTAAATCATGGCCTATGAGTATCTGAGTTAATAGGGGAGAAAGAAAATAAGTGGGAATAGGTTGATCAAGCCTCTACTATACCACAAGTTCAATATGATAACTCCTAGATTTAAGGGTTTCCTTCCTAGGATTTGGTGGTCTTTTTGGAAGAGTAATCCCCTATTACAAGTTTGTTATGGGGAGGTTACATTAGCTCATACTTCAAAATAATGAAGTTGTTTTATGAAAAACACAATATCCAAGAAGGGTTCAAGCAACCTAAAAGTTGTGTCACTGCATAGTGAACATATTCTCATAGAGATGAGATGCGAAAAACCATTACTCTAATTTTTTCCTAGACCAGAGGGTCCAGTGAGAATATATTACCTTTTACTAGGGCTACAAAGTGAACCCTATGAGATTTATACCATGTATATTTTCACCCTAACTTTTTCCTAAACTTTGGGGTTGATAATTTTAGAGAGTGAATACTTGAATTTTTCTTAGGCATCCCTTTATGGATTTTCAACCTAAAATTTATTTGTTCCTCCTTCATTGGTAGTTTATTTTATTATTATTTGGATCATTATAGGATAGAGTTTAAGGTCGTATTTATTTTTCCAAAGTTTATGGAGTTTAAGTCATTGACTCATGTTGACTTGATGTAGAATATGTTACAAAATATCTTCATTAGCATACCCTGGTACAAGAACACTCCAACTTCATTCTAAGTAGGGGATGGAAATGTTGTAAATCATTTCTCAAGTTCCTCAGGTCATGAGAAATTATATGGGATAGTCATATTTGGTATGTCCCACAACACCCTAAGATGTTCGGTTCAAACTCAGTGATGTTGGGCTCACTAGAATTAGAAGACCCTTTATATCAGACCAAGATGTCACTGGTTGGTGGATCTAAATCCCTTCTACATCAATATTATTTCCAACCGAGAGATATCTTTTTTCCTTTTGGGGGAAATGAAATGTTTTTTGTGACTCGATATTCTCAGGATATGAATCATGGTATGTGGGATTAAGTTCTTTTAAAAGGTGGAAGAATCACCCTATAATATGGTTGACTAAGGTAATGTTTGTTTTCCCCTGATAGGGGATGGAAAATGGGTGATGGTCAACACAATTTATCATCATGCAGTGGTAATATTTTTCATTCAGTTTAGCATCATGTGAAAAAGAAATTTTTCATACGGTTTATCATCATGAGGTAAGGACATATTTTTTGTGTAGTTTTAATGTCATGCGACCAAGGAATTTTTCTTACAGTTTAACATCATACAATAAGTACATGATCCAATGTAGTTTAAAATCATATGATAAGGACATGTGAACCGATGAGACAGGATGGAAATTGTGTGGTTGGGCCTAAGGGCAGAAGGTTGGGCATCACTATGTTTCTCATTAAAGTTAGAATAAAACCACACGTAGTTCTAAAGTGTCATTCAGATTAAAATCATGCGATGAAGATGTTGATCCCCCAACATGAAATGGAGGTATTACAGTTGGGCCCATGAAAGAAATTCTAGGTATAACTACGTATCCCATAGATATGAAGAGAGTTCAGTGTGTAGGTATGGCCCGTATAAAAAAAGGGGGATCCTTATATTTATTTTTTGTGACTAGAAAAAGAGTTGGGAATCTAGGCATCACTACATATCATGTGAGGATAGAAATTTAGTCGCATGTAGTTCTTGAATGAGAAACTCTCTCTTTATAGGGGTGACCAATACAGATAGGTGGGAATTATTTCTGTTGATTTTTGTAACTGGGCCGGAGATTAAATATCCAGATGTCATTATTTATCTTGTTATGATAGGAATAAAACCACACATAGTTCTTAAGGAACCATGAAATTTAATTTCATGTAGCAAGGACAAAGATGGGCCAACATGAGCCAAGTGGTGATGTTGTTCATGGAAAAAATGATGGAATTATGAGAATCGTTGTGTATCTCATAAAAGTGAGAATCAAGATACATGTATTTATTGAGAACTGTGCAGTTTTATATCATGCTATGAGGACATTGACCATGTAATTTAAAATCATGTGGAAAGGACTCATATTGTGCCTTTTATGGTCTTTCATTCAGGACTGTGATGTATATGTTGTGTACTTTCATGACTTTCTAGTGAGGGTAAGTCCTTACTATAATTCATAAGACCATGTGAGCCATGCTTGGTTTGATAAATTAGGAGCAGCAATGGTTTCTCTCACAATACGGAGGTAATCAATGGTATAATAGGGGAATTTTGTATCATGTGGTGGTTGGACCAAGATATAGGATCAAGGTCTCCCTATATAGCATCCCGCCATTTTATAACATAAACTTTCATTACATTACAGAAAACTGAGGATCTTTAAGGTCTAGTGTCTTGGAAACCAGGAACATAATACATGAAAACAACATAAAACATTCTTCTTAAACACTTGAAAGGCGTCTCCTTAAGTTCATTCTAGGTTCATTACTGCATCTCATAACCTGGGGACATAAATCAAAAGAAAGGGTGAGCAGAAGGCCCAGTAAGGGAAACAAGAGGAACATTTTACATGTAAACTTGATATACTTCAATAAGGATATGAAAAGAACTTTAAGGCATGAGAAAGAAATCATGAGGCATTTCATAATAAAAACAACATTTTTCATAACTTGAAGATGTGGCTACATCATTTAACATAGAAAATCATGAACATATCACCAAGGTCCATCCCCAAGGTGTCATTTGAAAATTACCAAGGTTATTCACCAAGGTATCGTGAAAATTGTAATCTCTAGTGGTTACATCATTACCCAATGCATTGGAGCGCTATCAGGGCGCACCCTTAAATTTTCCTTTATTATCATGTGAGCCACATATATCATCATCAAACATTTCATAAATAACCCATATAGCATAAAATAAATGGGTTTCATTTCATAATCATAACGTTTTTAAAAACTGTTTTAAAGACATGATCTTTACGTCACTTTAAAACCCACAGAAATGGAAGGTGGGTCTCATGTATGTAAATCCCATAATTTAAAATAGAACATTTTGGTATATATGTGAATACCCATTTAGAAGAAAGAGCTTTGAGTATTCACTTAATAATATAAAAGAACTTTAGAAAAAGAGAGAGACATTTTGAGACGGAAATTCTGCAGCATAACAGCTATGTTATAAGGTTTTAGAAGACATTAAAAAGAGAGGGAAAATGGGTAAAACATTCATAAATGACCCATAAAACAGTATATGGACAGAATAATAAGGATACATGATCATGGTAATGAAATTTCAAGGACATGCCATTTGAAATGAAAAAACATGGAAGGAAGACAAAAATTAGATTTCTCTTATGAAAGTTTGGCAGCCTAACGACGTTTCTTAAACATCAACAAAAATGATTTGAAAAGATCAAATAGGGTCTCTCATCATGTGAACATAAGAGTTTAGTATGATAGATATAGAGATAATTCCCCAACATAACAAAAAGGAACTTGAAAGAATTGACATGAAAGTAGAACTTCAAAATGAGAAGGGTGAAGAACCACTTAAAAATTCGGCAGCCTAACGGCGCCACTTAAAACTTCAAAATATAGAATTGAAGAGATCAAATGGGGTCTCTCATCATATGAAAATAAGAGTCCACTATGATAGATATAGAGATCATACCCCAATATAACAAAAAGGAACTTGAAAGAATTGACATGAACGTAGAACTTCAAAACGAGAAGGGTGAAGAACCACTTAAAAACTCGGCAGCCTAACGGTGCCACTTAAAACATCAAAATACTGAATTGAAGAGATCAAATGGGGTCTCTCATCATATGAACATAAGAGTCCAGTATGATAGATATAGAGATCATACCCCAACATAACAAAAAGTAACTTGAAAGAATTGACATGAAAGTAGAACTTCAAAACGAGAAGGGTGAAGAACCACTTAAAAATTCGGCAGCCTAACGGCGCCACTTAAAACTTCAAAATACTGAATTGAAGAGTTCAAATGGGGTCTCTCATCATATGAACATAAAATATCAGTATGATAAATTTATAGATAATACCCCAGCATAATAAAAAGTAACTTGAAATACTTAAATGAAAATAGATCTTGAAAAATGAGAAGGGAGAAAGAATCTGTTACAAAAATTTCGGCAGCCTAACGGCACCACTTAAAACTTCATAAAACGAAATAATGATAGTAAGAGGGGATCTCTCATTATGTGAACATCAAAAGGGAAGTAAGAGGAGTATAAAAGAACATCCTCCAACATAAGAACATGGAGCATAAAAGGAATGACATAAAAGAGATTACTTGAAATTAAAGAGAGAGGTCAGATCCCTTACCTTAAAACGTGACTCTTGAAACTCAAAGGATTGGACCTTGAGGGCTTGGGGGCACCTTGGGAGGACTCTTTAGGAGGTAAGAAGACCAGAACTTCGTTGGGGGAGAGTTGGGATTGAAAACTAAAGGAGGAAAGGGTGGGTATTTATAAGGAAAGTGAGGGGACAAAGCATTAATGGCCAAGGGACACCTCGCATGTGCTTTTCTCAAACCCATGTGCTCTCCCTTGGCATTTATCATGCAGTTAGGCCACATGGGGCCCCCAAAACAATAATACATCACCCTTGGCCGGCCAACCCTCAAAATATCTCATGAAATCATCATGACACCGTTATGATGTCATTAAACATACTGAAACCCTAAAACTGTATTTTTACTATTCACTGAAAATTCAACTTTCTCAGAAAAATCTCAAAATTTCACATTAACCAAATATCAATGCTCTGATTTCAAAAATGAAATCCATTTTATAAAAATAATTTTCTAAATATTTTTAATTTAATTTTTAAATAAAAACACTATTCATCGAAAATTCATTTTTTTTCAGAAAAATCCCCAAAAATTACCTTAACATAATATCGATGCTCTGAGTTCAAAAATAAAGTCATTTTTATAAAAATAATTTTCTAATTATTTTTAATTAAATTTTTAATTAAAAAACACTATTCATCCGAAAAAACTAATACTTGAATAATAATTTATGAAACCGTTATTTAACCATTTTATTGAATCACATTACTTAATCAAGGTGCCTAGATTATTTTAAAACTTTCTTTAAGTGAGATTACTAATCCATTTGGTCACCTTACTAATCCTAAGCGTAAGATCACTATTCATAATTTACTATTCATCAAAAATTAAGTTGATCTTATTAGACTCCAAATTTTGTACAGAACATAATTGTAGAAGACCATTTTTTGAAAATCATTACACATTTTTAATTATTTAAGGTTTACATAAACATTTTTAAAATATCCTTTTTCTAAAATTCATCAAAAATATGCATACTATATTTATCCGGTCATTTCAAAATTCATAAACTTCATCATAAGAAGAAATCCCAATTTTTATTTAAAACAAGGATTACACAAGGTAGTTACGGTCTCGTTACATAGCCTCTTATAATACCAGCATAGGACCTAAGAGTAAGGTGTGCTAGGGTGATAGAAGCCTGGGGCGACTCAGTCAACATTGCCCGAGTAGTAATTTCTATCAGTTTGAACTTCTCACGAAGGCGATTCTGTTCCAGCTTCACATGATGAATTTCAGCTTGGATTTGATCCAGATCAAAGCCCAATGGTGCTACCTCCTTCCCAAGCTCTGTTAGATGGGCTTCGATCGGTCCAAGACTACTAGGTGAGGCCATCAAATCTTCTTTCTATAATAGTTAACCAAGATTACTTATATTTGGAGACAATAATCAAAACATTTTGTTCACAGTGGTCATATTGACCGATGGTCATATAACAGTCAAAACCCACTGGTCTCATTTTAATTATAATCATGTTTATCAAGTAAAAAATTTTTGTTGAGTATAAAAATAACACATGAAATTAGGGAACAAGATTTATTCAAAATTTCGGGCCGTTACAATCTTCCCCCCTTAAGAAATTACGTCCTCGCAATTTTTAAAATTGGGTTTTGAAATTTCATTTAAAGTCCCACATCGGAAAAAGATTCAGTAACACCATTACTTTAAAAGAAAGAAAAGGAAGTACAAAGGCCACCCGAGTTTACTCATACTAGGATTCCATGTAGGAAATATGGACATGGAGGAGAGAACAAAGGGTAACGTTCTTAAAGGAGAGTGATAGAAAACATGATTAGGAAGAAGTTAACCACCAGAAAATCCCAAAATTATGATGTGTGCAAGCGGTCATTGATTACCTAGTAGGAAACGTAAACCGACAACTTTTTTGTTTTACGTTCCTTTTCATAACTTTGAGGAATTCATTTACAAGATAGAACAAAAACATAAGGAAATATATCTACCTTCATGTAGAGTTTCATCCTTTAATAAGTTTCTACCCAAAACTAATCTTTTCTCTAAACTATGAGCATTCAAAACTACTTGGTCTCATCAAAACACAAGAATCATCTTATAGAGAATCACATAATCCACAAAAGATCAACTATCTATTTCTTCTATCTTTAAACATTATCCCAAAAACAGAAAGAGTAAGGTAAAAAAAACTCTTCAAAAAGAAATAATCCCATAGGAATGGAAACTACTTTTAAATCTTCAAGTTCCATGGTACTACCCAAAGTTCATCATAGTCCATTCCGTAAATAATGGTCCTTAAGATTCCTCAAAATAAACCAAACTAAGATTGAAACCCAAATACAAGAAAGATTTGATAACATAGTCTTCCAAAATAAACTTCATTGTTCATCTCCAAACAACATCAACCACTCTTAACGTCTTATAACAAAAGTAGCTAAACTAAACATATTTTATCCAAGATAGGTTAATCATCCCCGTAAGTATCCTAAATTACTATAAGTCCACCTTAAATTCATCGATTCTTCAAAATATAAGTCAACCTTACTCCTCAATGAAAATACCGTTGTAATCTATTTACCTCGATCATATAGGGTCCCCAAAATAGTGAACGTCTTCCAAAATAAAAAATCATATTTTAATCCCCTAATCATCTCTGTCATCTTAATATGGCAATCATAGCATTTCCTATCACATTGGTTGTTGAGACATGTTCTTTCATTTCCCGCCATTAACTAAGAAAAGAAACTATAATTAGGGGCTTAAATACTTAGCTAATAATCAAGAAAAGAAACTTAAATCATATAAGGATAACTTGTAGTTGAAAAGTATACCCTAACTTGTGATCCCCTAGGTTCCCATCTAGGTTATCCATGATCATATATTCTTATGTGAACCTTTATTTTATTTTATCTTTGATCCTTTAACAATGGTTCATACTAAGCTTATGAATTTACCAAAGCATATCCCCCGGGAGTGTCGTAACCAAGAGTGCAGCAAGGCCCGTTGTCGTGTACCAGTTCCCATTCGAGTCTAGCTCAAAGCGGTGTTTTCGGGTTTTACCCCTATGTACATCTGTGCCAGAGCCACCTCTACCTGCTCGTATCCAGACAGGGATGTATTTGCTTGGAAACCCCTTACTCAATACTCACCAAAATACCAGGAAGATTTTCTATATTTAAACTTTTCTATAGGGTTCTTCCTAAAGTTTTTATATCCTAATTTCCACAAATAACTAAACCATCCATTGATACCAACTATAGCATCCCGCCATTTTATAACATAAACTTTCATTACATTACACAAAACTGAGGATCTTTAAGGTCTAGTGTCTCGGAAACCAGGAACATAATACATGAAAACAACATAAAACATTCTTCTTAAAAACTTGAAAGGCGTCTCCTTAAGTTCATTCTAGGTTCATTACTGCATCTCATAACCTGGGGACATACATCAAAAGAAAGGGTGAGCAGAAGGCCCAGTAAGGGAAACAAGAGGAACATTTTACATGTAAACTTGATATACTTCAATAAGGATATGAAAAGAACTTTAAGGCATGAGAAAGAAATCATGAGGCATTTCATAATAAAAACAATATTTTTCATAACTTGAAGATGTGGCTACATCATTTAAAATAGACAATCATGAACATATCACCAAGGTCCATCCCCAAGGTGTCATTTGAAAATTACCAAGGTTATTCACCAAGGTATCGTGAAAATTGTAATCTCTAGTGGTTACATCATTACCCAATGCATTGGAGCGCTATCAGGGCGCACCCTTAAATTTGCCTTTATTATCATGTGAGCCACATATATCATCATCAAAAATTTCATAAATAACCCATATATCATAAAATAAATGGGTTTCATTTCATAATCATAACGTTTTTAAAAACTGTTTTAAAGACATGATCTTTACGTCACTTTAAAACCCACAGAAATGGAAGGTGGGTCTCATTTATGTAAATCCCATAATTTAAAATAGAACATTTTGGTATATATGTGAATACCCCTTTAGAAGAAAGAGCTTTGAGTATTCACTTAATAATATAAAAGAACTTTAGAAAAAGAGAGAGACATTTTGAGACGGAAATTCTGCAGCATAACGGCTATGTTACAAGGTTTTAGAAGACATTAAAAAGAGAGGGAAAATGGGTCAAACATTCATAAATGACCCATAAAACAGTAGATGGACAGAATAAGAAGGATACATGATCATGGTAATGAAATTTCAAGGACATTCCATTTGAAATGAAAAAAAATAGAAGGAAGACAAAAATTAGATTTCTCTTATGAAAGTTTGGCAGCCTAACGGCGTTACTTAAACATCAAAAAAAATGATTTCAAAAGATCAAATAGGGTCTCTCATCATGTGAAAATAAGAGTTTAGTATGATAGATATAGAGATAATTCCCCAACATAACAAAAAGGAACTTTGAAAGAATTGACATGAAAGTAGAACTTCAAAACGAGAAGGGTGAAGAACCACTTAAAAATTCGGCAGCCTAACGGCGCCACTTAAAACTTCAAAATACTAAATTGAAGAGATCAAATGGGGTCTCTCATCATATGAACATAAGAGTCCAGTATGATAGACATAGAGATCATACCCCAATATAACAAAAAGGAACTTGAAAGAATTGACATGAAAGTAGAACTTCAAAACGAGAAGGGTGAAGAACCACTTAAAAACTCGGCAGCCTAACGGCGCCACTTAAAACTTCAAAATACTGAATTGAAGAGATCAAATGGGGTCTCTCATCATATTAAAATAAGATTCCAGTATGATAGATATAGAGATCATACCCCAAAATAACAAAAAGGAACTTGAAAGAATTGACATGAAAGTAGAACTTCAAAACGAGAAGGGTGAAGAACCACTTAAAAATTCGGCAGCCTAACTGCGCCACTTAAAACTTCAAAATACTGAATTGAAGAGTTCAAATGGGGTCTATCATCATATGAACATAAAAGATCAGTATGATAAATTTAGAGATCATACCCCAACATAATAAAAAGTAACTTGAAATACTTAAATAAAAATAGATCTTGAAAAATGAGAAGGGAGAAAGTATCTGTTACAAAAATTTTGGCAGCCTAACGGCGCCACTTAAAACTTCATAAAACGAAATAATGATAGTAAGAGGGGATCTCTCATTATGTGAACATGAAAAGGGAAGTAATAGGAGTATAAAATAACATCCTCCAACATAAGAACATGGAGCATAAAAGGAATGACATAAAAGAGATTACTTGAAATTAAAGAGAGAGGTCGGATCCCTTACCTTAAAACGTGACTCTTGAAACTCAAAGGATTGGACCTTGAGGGCTTGGGGGCACCTTGGGAGGACTCTTTAGGAGGTAAGAAGACCAGAAATTCGTTGGGGGAGAGTTGGGAGTGAAAACTAAAGGAGGAAAGGGTGGGTATTTATAGGGAAAGTGAGGGGACAAAGCATTAATGGCCAAGGGACACCTCACATGTGCTTTTCTCAAACCCATGTGCTCTCCCTTGGCATTTATCATGGAGTTAGGCCACATGGGGCCCCCAAAACAATAATTCATCACCCTTGGCCGGCCAACCCTCAAAAGATCTCATGACATCATCATGACACTGTTATGATGTCATTAAACATACTGAAACCCTAAAACTGTATTTTTACTATTCACTGAAAATTCAACTTTCTCAGAAAAATCCCAAAATTTCACATTAACCAAATATCAATGCTCTGATTTCAAAAATGAAATCCATTTTATAAAAATAATTTTCTAAATATTTTTAATTTAATTTTTAAATAAAAACACTATTCATCGAAAATTCATTTTTTTCAGAAAAATCCCCAAAAAATTACCTTAACGTAATATCGATGCTCTGAGTTCAAAAATAAAGTCATTTTTATAAAAATAATTTTCTAATTATTTTTAATTAAATTTTTAATTAAAAACACTATTCATCCGAAAAAACTAATACTTGAATAATAATTTATGAAACCGTTATTTAACCATTTTATTGAATCAAATTACTTAATCAAGGTGCCTAGATTATTTTAAAACTTTCTTTAAGTGAGATTACTAATCCATTTGGTCACCTTACTAATCCTAAGCGTAAGATCACTATTCATAATTTACTATTCATCAAAAATTAAGTTGATCTTATTAGACTCCAAATTTTGTACTGAACATAATTGTAGAAGACCATTTTTTGAAAATCATTACACATTTTTAATTATTTAAGGTTTACATAAACATTTTTAAAATATCCTTTTTCTAAAATTCATCAAAAATATGCATACTATATTTATCCGGTCATTTCAAAATTCATAAACTTCATCATAAGAAGAAATCCCAATTTTTATTTAAAACAAGGATTACACAGGGTAGTTACGGTCTCGTTACATAGCCCCTTATAATACCAGCATAGGACCTAAGAGTAAGGTGTGCTAGGGTGATAGAAGCTTGGGGCGGCTCAGTCAACATTGCCCGAGTAGTAATTTCTATCAGTTTGAACTTCTCACGAAGGCGATTCCGTTCCAGCTTCACATGATGAAGTTCGGCTTGGATTTGATCCAGAGCAAAGCCCAATGGTGCTACCTCCTTCCCAAGCTCTGTTAGATGGGCTTCGATCGGTCCAAGACTACTAGGTGAGGCCATAAAATCTTCTTTCTATAATAGTTAACCAAGATTACTTATATTTGGAGACAATAATCAAAAAATTTTGTTCACAGTGGTCATATTGACCGATGGTCATATAACAGTCAAAACCCACTGGTCTCATTTTAATTATAATCATGTTTATCAAATAAAAAATTTTTGTTGAGTATAAAAATAACACATGAAATTAGGGAACAAGATTTATTCAAAATTTCGGGCCGTTACACCCTACATATCTCACAAAAATGAGAATCAATCATTACGTATTTTAAGAGGAGTTGTGCATTTTAACATCATTCAGTAAGGATGTGAATAACTTGATGTGAATTGAAATGGTTGTCATGGATCTGTGTAGTTTTACGTCATGGGTTAAGGAAGTTTTTTGTGTAGTTTAACATCTTGGGGTAAGGACATGAGATCTCTTGATAGGTAAGGAATGTAATCCTATGGTTGGGCACAAAAATAATTGTTTATGCATTACTAAATATCTTATGATAGAAAGAATCAATCTCTATGTAGTTATTATGGAACCATACAGTTTAATGTCATGCAGCTAGGATATCGGACTTCCAGATATGAAGGGGGAGAGAGGATATAGATCCATGCAGTTTTACGTCATGAAGTGAGGACTCAATATGTCATACAATTTAACATCTTACTTCCAAGATGTCTCTGTACAGTTTATTGTCATGTGGATAGGATGATCTCCCTACAGTTTAACTTCATGTGGTCAGGACGAATGAAGAGGATTACTCTGATGTGGATTCCCTCTTGGTGACATTCATGTGAAGAATTTATTGATAAATATTGCATTGGTGGGTGGTGGGACACTCTCTGATTCCATGGTGGCCAATGAATAGGATCCATTTTGATAAAACTTATGTATAACATAAGGCCCTTCCCACTTGGGTTCCAGTTTGGGGGGCTTCTTTCTTGGTATCATCAGGGTTCTGAGAGCCAATACCAATTCTCCATAATGGAATGAAAGGAGGTGATCCTTTTTACCAAAGGCCCATGTTATTCAATTCTGATGGACCTACAGGTTGTGCAATGTGCACAATCTATTTCCATCTAGCCATTATAATTCATCCAGCAACTTTTTTGGTTGTTCATCATCTGAGAGCTATCTGAAAATAGATATTCAGAGCGAAGGTAGCTGTATTTATATGGGTAATACTTCCTTGGTCCCATATACCAACAAATATAGTGTTGCTTTGGTGGCAGTAGGCATGGTGGTACGGTAGGCCCATAAAGAATGTAGGAGTTTTTTACCAATACTTCTTATCATTGTTTACCATATTATGGAGTATATTTGATATAGTCTTATTTAAGGCCTCTATCTATCCATTTTCCACTACATGATAGTGAGATTAGTGATTGGACTTGATATTTTAATCTTGGTATAGTATCTTCAACTCTGTGGAATAGAAGTTAGTACCATTTTCCATCAATATCGCATGTAAAACCCCGAACCTAGTGATGGTATGGAACTTTACTAATTTGATGATATTCTTCATCCCGACAGCCTTGAGGGGTATTGCCTCATCCAATTTTTAAAATAATTTGGTAGCATTAAGGATGTACTTGAACTTCTTAGTTATGTATTCCCCAAATGGAAAATGTCATGAATATTTTGTTGCATGCAGCAATTTTGGGGGTTGGTGGAGGAAGTTTTCATGAATCTAGAACATATGAAATTTCTTGGAAAATTTTACGTAGCCCTGTAACATGGTTTTCCAGTAATATCCCATCCTCTTGATTTGATGGGAGAGTTCGGTTCCTGAATAGTGGGTGTTGTAAGAGCTTGCATGGGATTCTTCTATAATAGAGAGAATCTCTATTTCTCCTATGCAACTTCAGAGGATTCCATAAAATCCTTTTTTAGAGGGATTGCCTCCCATTCTGACCATCCTGTAGAGTGAAATTTTTACTCGGCACCAAATTTATTCCCTTATGGCTTGGTCAACTGGGAGGATCCCATTTTCTAGTTAACCAATTATGGGATCCATCTATTCTAGGGTGGTTACTGGTTAATCATGCTATGGGGAGACATTGACCTGGTTGATTTCTTCCATATCACATACCACAATTCATGATACCATTCTTCGATTCGCGAAACAAAATATTTATTCCACATAATCAAGTTCATCTAAGATAGTGGTTGAATTATCCAATTCATTGGCGTGAGAATTTTGTGATTGGGGAACATGATACAATGTGGGTTCAAAAGGGGACTCTTCCATTAGTCCCCTAACATATCAAGTGAGGGGGGATAATTCTTCCTTTTTGATGGAATATTCTCCATTGATCTTATTTATCACCAACTTCAAGTCCCCTTTGATGATTAGTTAGGATATGTGAAGTTTTAGGGCTAGTTACAACTTAGTGATGGGGGATTGATAATCGACCTCATTATTTTTTCATCATTCAAACAATGAGAAAGAGGAGGGAAAAAATCTTTGTATAGAGAGACAAATACAATCCCTAGAGAAACCTGATTGAGCCTCAGATTTTCTATCCTTATGCTAATAGGTATTTTAGAGGCACCATCAAAATAAATCTCCCATGTTCGGGTAGTTTTAGGGGCATATAATATCTCCTCATTGGAAAGCTCTATGTCTTCTATTGAATTTTTTTGGAGCAGGATGTGCTGTGATGAAATCATCTTGGGATTTCCATTTAATCAAATTCTATTATATGAACTGAATGTCATATTACTAAAGAATGACCACCCATTAGTCCAAGATATCAGTTAGCATTGGATGAACAAGGATGTACTTGAGTGTATTGATACAATAGACCAAATGGACTTTATGGTGTTGTATGTAATTCTTCAGTTTCTGTACTATGAAGATGAGTGAAAGGCAGTTCTTCTTGACATCAGAGTACCCAGTCTTAGTACCTAGAATTGTCTAGATGAGTTAATAGATATTGTTCTCACTCCCCACATAATTCTTTTATGTGAGGAGGGTTCCCAATGAGAATTATATGGTGGCCATAAATAATATGAGTGGCTTCTCTTCCACTATAGGAATCTAGACTTATGGGTGAAGGAGATTCTTCTTGAGACTTTTAAAGGCTTCTTGATAGTCATTGTCCCATTGATATAAGATTACATTATTCATTATCTTGGTGAATGTGGGAGTACTTCTAGCATGGTTGGCAATGAATCACTGAAAGTTGGAAAGGTTTCCTTGGATCCACCTAAATTATTTGAAATTTCTAGGGGTGACATTGATAATATAATAGTATTCTTCTATAGTTCATCCTCGATGTCATAGTGATGTACCAAAAAGCCAATGAACTTTTCTAATGTTACCCGAAAGGCACATTTCAGAAAATTTATCTTCGGGCTATGCTTTCGTAGCTCTTTGAAGACTGTTTGAAGTTCCATGAAGTGATCACATTTTTTTCATGATTTGACTACCAGATCATCAATATAACATTCGACTATATATCCCAAGAATGTATTAAATATATTATGCATGGAACACTAATATGTCATGCTAGTGTTCTTCAAGCTAAAGTGAATGACCTAATAGAAAAAGATCCCCTAAGGCACTCTGAATGAAGTGTCTTCTTCATCTTTGGGGGGCATCTTGATCTGATTGTACCCCAAGTACCTATCCATATAGAAAAGGGAATTGAAGCTAGAAGTGGTATTGATCAAGAATTTGGTGATTAGAAATGAGAAATCAACCTTTTGGGAATTCCAAATAAAGCCTCTAAAATCAATGTAAACCCTAATATTCCCATTATTTTTCTTAATTGGGATGATGTTGGAAATCCATTTTAGGTAGTGAAATTATCAAAAAAAGTTGGTTTTGATAAACTATTCAACTTCCACCTCTATATTGGTGGCATAAGAGGGGTTTATTATTTTGGCCACCTGATTGAAACCCCGATGCTCATCAAGTAGTCCAACATAGCATATATCCATGTCTGGATTCAGTCCTTTCATTTCTATGTAATTCCAAACAAACACATATCAGTGCTACTTCATAAATTCATTATACATATGTTTCTCTTCACAGGGCATGGAATCACTAATTAGTGTAGGCCATAGGTCTTCTTCTATTCCCAGATTTATCCGCCTGATTTAATCAATGGTGGTGGAGACACCTTACTCGTATGAGGGGAGGTGTTCTCGAGTTCACCCTAATCTTCTTCCATCTCTGATTCTGGTGAGACATTTTCATACTAAGATGAAAATTTGGGTGTTTCTCTATCACTATCAGGGTGATAGAGACCATGAAAAGATACATTATTAGCCCATGTTGACTGAGTCATTGAAAAGGGATTCTAGAGATGATTGTCTTCTTTGTTGTCACTAAGGAAAGATAGGGATTATACCTCCAAGACAAGATATGTGACCTTGATAAAATTTATGGTGATCACATAATCGATGTAGATCATACTCCATGGGTTCACAGGGGCGGTCCCCAGGACATTAGAAGCTATAACCTATATATCATCATCATCCACGGGTTTCTTTCCTAACTTATTTTTTAAATCTAATTCATCATATGTGGCTCTTCAAGTCTCAAAGGGGATTTTTTCACCAGGTATTATGCTGACTTTTCCATTGATGGGGTACTTCATTCATTGATGGAATGTTGAAGGTACCTCCAAGTGGTAATGGAGCCAGGGCCTTCCAAGTAGGACATTTTATGCAATATCTTTTTGGATAATGATAAAATCAGCATCAGATATGATCTCCCCAAATTGAGATTCAAGCATGATCATCTCAATGGGCCTTTGATCATGCTTATCATACCCTTTAATGGTTAACTTTGTGTGAGATAGGTATCGTTTAGAATGTTCCAAACGTCATAGGGTTTGAGATGGGATGAGATTGATCCTGGAACCATTATCAATCAGATCCATTTATATATTGTCATTATTGATTATACCCGAGACATATAGGGGTTTTATTTTCACCTTAAGTACTTCTTTCTGATTCACATTAGTGAATGAGATAGCGACATGACATTATGAGGACATGGTATCCACTCTATAGGCTCTGACTACAACGACTTCTGTCTCATGACTTTTTGGGCTATGGGGGGATTCAACAAGTGACTCCTTGAGTTTTTTTGAAATATAGACCACATCGAGTATTGAGATCTTGGCTGGGACATCATTAAAATATTTCATAATGTTGTAATTTTGTGCCAATGGTTGGCACTCCCGATTTGGGTTTTCATCTAGGCATGTGGTTTCGGAGCCAAGGCTTTTGAAGTGGGAAAGCCTAGTGCTTGTTCATAAGTCAAGGGAATATCCACAGCTAGTGTTTCAGGTTGTTCCAGCCTTCCCTGTTGCCTTTTCTGATCAGGTTGAGCTCCCAATAGGTGGTCATTCAAGAAAATTGGGTGCATAAGATTATTGGAGGGTTCCGAGATGCCTCCCTGCTTTTAATGGGCTCTCTAGATCACTTACCCACAAGTCTTAGTTGCCTATGAATTCTCCACAGGGGCATTTCCATAATATTGGGTTCGACCATGCTCATGTTTTCCTCTGTACCGTCGGTTCCTATACATGTGACCTCCCATTTCTTGATTATATTAAAAAATTCATATTTGGGGGATTTTTCTTCATTAGAGAAGAGGTTTTTCAAGTGTATAACATTAATAGATCAAAACATGAGATTTTCATATGATTATTATTCCATTTTATGAGGTACTGTTCATGATTTAGATGTTGAAGGGAAGAATAGATGAGAGTTAGGGCCCAATTTATTGAAAAATATGATTCTTACTCTTTTATTTCTTCCTACCTCTGGTGGTCATTCCCACCTTTGGTAGCCAAGTCTAATGTCTTCTTCTTAGGTGTTATATCTATTTCATTTATTCTCAACTATGCTTCCAAGGTAGCATGAGCTCGGTCGACTATTTTTGGAGCCATCGAGTTGTCAAACTTTTGGGTACACTAGGTCGGAAGCTTCTACCAAACATATTAATCTTCTGAACAAACAATTATTATGCATGCGACCTGCACTGGGGATTTATATAACTCTACCTATATAAAATCGACTATTCCTTAAAGGAAATCTTTGAATATTAATCAATCCTAGATGTTGTGGCCCATCCTTCTATGGTAAGGGCAGTAGTCAGGATGGTTGGTGAGGATAACCTCTTTGGGATTCCTAGGTTATGGAATATTGAGAATATTATTTTCCATTAATTCTAATAAAATAATCAAGGACTTGTTTGTTCTAGAAGGTTTTTCCTTTTTCCTCCATTCCTCAAACCCTGGGTAACCCTGATTTCTATGTACTTCTAAACAAGGGCGATTATGTTGTTATCACTGCTCGACATGAGGTGTTGGGTGGTTTAGAGACCACCTTGGTGTTTGGATGGGAACAATTGTTGGCTTGAGGTTGATAGTTATAGATTCTTCTTTGACTAAACTTTTCCCCTATGTTAAGGGCATGAGTCTATTTTTGGATCGGGTTCATTGAATAACCTCCTCAAGATGTTGTGCTATTTCAGTGAACTCAAAAAACCCACATAGATACTTCATGGGGATGACAGGTTTCTACAAATCATCCTAGAGATTTGCATCACATAGTTCTAGTAGTTTTTCTTATGAGAGAGAGATGATGAGTGAATAGGTTAGACCTTTACACCTTGCTATGAAATCAAAAACCCTATTATACTCATGTTTTTTGCATTTTTTTAGGTTGATGATAGTCATTTTCCTCATGATGGAATAGAACTGATAAAGGATATGACAAATAAGGTCTTCCCATCTAGAAAAAAATCATATCATTAGGCAGTTGTACAAGAAAAAATCCAACCCTATCAGATTTTGTATGAAACATTTCAGCTTTATTGCCTTCAATTAGTCTCTAGGGCCCATCATCAATCCACCTCGAGACAGGAAGTGTGTGAGATGTTGTTCAGGGTCACCTACACCGTCAAAGGTAGATAAGGTAGGGTTTTTTAAATTCGGTGGAGGCAATGTGTCATCCATCCAATAAAGATATGGTTTTCTCTCATGTTTAATAGGTATGTATCACCCTTCCATGGATTCCATTTAAGTATCCAGGGACTCGATAATGTTATGTAACTCTGGTGGGAATACTATTTGATCCATCACCCATCCATAGGGAGAGGGTGGGGGTCAATGAGGTGGCTCTATCTTTATCTCCTACTGATTTTTGATTTGTCCCTAGACTAAATGATTATCATGGAAAAGGATATTCTATCACCACAACAGAAGTAATTCACAATCATTTTTTACTTCCTCGTGTATGTAGACTTCATGTATGGTTTTAGAGATAATCCGATACTCATATGTCACTCTTTCTAGAAGATAGTTCATAAGGGGGAGAATATTCATCTCTACCTAAAGATGATATCTAGAATGAATATTTCCCCTATGTAGCTTCTCATTGAGTCATTATAGAGCTTGTATCTCACTCTCATATTGTGATAATATTTCCTCCAAGGAAGGAACTTTAGTTCTTCTAGGTGGTGATTTGGATGTATTCAAACCTTTCCCCTTGGAACTATTATATCATGGATGTGGAAAATAAATATTTTAAGGTGCCATATTTTGGATCTGTCTTTGGTTAATGGGGCATGCAGCCTCATTTGGTGCATCCAAATCACCCTCCTCCCAAGGTAGGTTTTTTGTGTTGCAGCTCTCAATGTTGTTTCCTTTATCCACAATGCACGTTGTGTTAATTGTGATGATGTTTATAGAGGAATATCAATAAATTGTGGTTTCCCCATTACCTTTGATGTGACATGCTGATTCTGAACTATCTTCCATAGGGTCGTTATTCGAAACCCTTGGCCATATTGAGCCATTTTGGCTTTCGACCTCAGTGGGATCTGATTGCATTCACCATACATTCCACTCATTTTGGTTTATGAACAATGACTATGAGGGAGTTTTTAGTCATAGTTTCCGAGTGGGCCTTGACCAAAATATATTTTTCTTTTGGTGGGATAAATAGGTGGGATGATATCCATTGATTATTATTTCCCAACCTGGAGAATACTGATTCCCTCTGTGGTGATGAATATGATGAAAAAACTCCCATACCTATAGTATGGGGATTATTCGGGGCCATAATTGGCATTGATTGGTCCTATTATTGAGGGACGAATGCTTCTAATCAGATATTTTATGATTCCTGGGATGGATGTGAAGATATAAATGCCCCTAGGCCAATGGGGTGGGTTAATCTGGAATCACCATTGAAGTCTCTAAGGTCCTCTCATGTAACGATGAATCTGGTGATGGTGATTCAGATATAAATTCCCCCAATCCAAGGGGTTGGGGTTTGTTCATAGGTTCTGTTAATATTTCCCAAAATTTCTAGAGAATTCACAATTCGATGAGTGGAGGTAGTGGAAGTTATTCTACTAGCCTGGTGAGTTGGTTCTGTTCCTAGATACCTGATACAATAGCTACTATTACAGCCCAATTTATGTGGCACAGCTATGATTTCATAGGAGTTGGGTGAGATGGCATCCCATGATGAGAAACATTATTTATGGGAATTTGTGCATAGGATCTAAACTTTAGTCTCTATGTCTGAAATTCATTATCATTACCTTGAGAGGCCCAGTTTGAAATCTTGTTGGATATTCTCCCTCTCCCTTTTTGATTTGTAGGCACTATTTAAGCGGGAGAATTTCATTGTAGTGACCAACTAACCCAAGAATTACATGGTCCAATGATTTCTTAAGAGGCTATAACAATACAAGATAATGAATATGAGGGGTTATATTGTTTTAGGGGATAGGTAAATAGTAACACACCATACTATCCCCATCCTCAAATATGGATGCATGACATGGATTTGGAGATCATCTACCAAAGAGTTGTGATTTAATGGTGGCTATCATGTTCCAGATTTGCACTGTGCTTTTATGGTATTGGATCCTAGACCATGGAGATAGTATCCAAGTCTAGTTAAAAACAGATTATTTTGATGGTCTAAAGGCTAACCTTGTATCTGAGATAAGGGGGACATCGATCCTTTAATAAATAATGATTATCCAACCTATTTTGGCATAGATAAGGCATGTACTCATTTTCAAGATCATTTTTAGTCTCATAGTTATAAGTGTAGTGGGGACAGAACATGATGGGGAGGTTTTTTCTAGATAACTCTCTCCATGTTTCAATGTCTGCCTCCTCTTCATCACACATTCACGCCTCCATCCAGTCAGACCATAGAATATGGTCCTAGTGGTTTCCAACTAATGGTAGTGGAATGCTAGTGGAAGTTTACAGGGAACTATATACCATTATCCCTAATGTTTCGGGCACCTCTCTATACAAATGTTTCGGATTTTGGGTCACCTATCTATATGGATGTGTTTAGGAAAGGAGAATATTACCTTGTATATGGGATATATCACCATGGTGAGGTTTACCATGGTGGATGTTAGAATTATAGTTCCTTCAATACAACTTCACACTACCATGAGGAGTAATATCATGATAATGAATTTATTCTACTTCTGTTGTGATAGAAGAGTCTAAGAATCCTTATGGTGTTGATAATGTGTCTCAAAAAACCATAAGGACACTAGAATTGAGTAGATTTAGAATATGGGAAATGTTTTGTGTCATTTATGGAATATGTTCAACTTCCTTTTGAAATTCTTTAGGGATATGATCATGTTGTATGATAGTTGCCGGAACTTGTATGTAATTGTCGGGTGTTGTGGGAATATGCACCTGTTGTTGAGAAGCTGTTAGAATATTCTGATGAGGTCTCTCATTATTGAAAGAGATATGATCCAATCCTGAGGCATGTTCCATTCTTATTTGTTGATCCTTATTCAATATAGGAGTAAGAGCCTAAAATTGAGCCTTTGAGATTTGACGTTGGACTTTCTTTGAAGGAAAATGAGCCTACCTTGAGGCATGTGTTGCTCTCACTTTTTGTGCCCTAATTGGATCAGGAATGTTAGCTGAATCGGAATATTAATTCCCCATTAGAATGTGTTTATGGTTCTCCAAAATGGGATAAAGGAAATGATCCTCCAACTATATTTCCTTTGAATGATTCTGGTGTGGTCGTTCATCAGTGGAAGTAGGATTTTGTGCCTTGCTTCCATGATCAACTATAATATGAAAGAAAGATTCACTGATAGGAATGCGAGCATGTTATGAGTCTAGTTCCCCTATAACATGGTGATCCACATCCATAATGGGTATATATTCTCAATATTGGGCCTTTGGAGTATGTCATTGTACTTCTTTTGACATTAATATGAGCATTTCCTAAGGATTGTGCCCCTCTTATGTGGTTATCCTCATCTATAATGGGGATATGAGCCTGATCCTAGGCCTTTGGAATATGCCACCATAATTATTTGATAATAATTTACTCCTATACTGAGGCATGTTTCGCTCTCACATGGTGATCCCCAGTTGGAATGGGAATATGATCTTAGTTTGACACCTCTCCCATTATCAGAATATGATGATAATCCTCCTAGGTGGGGGAAATAATGTGCACTTTCTCTTGTAAAACCACTTGTTTGTAATGATCAGAGTGTTGAGTTTCCCTAGATGTAGGGATAGGAATATTCACTTTTCCATTTATCTACAATAGTGATGGAATATTCCATTGGAGTTCTGGAGTTGTTGCTGAAATATATTGACCTTTTAGTAAAGTGTGTAGAGATATAGGCATGCACATTTTCTATCACTATTATACAATGTAATATGTCTTTGATTGAAGTGGGGATATGAATCCACTTATTTCCTCCCTGTTCCACCGAAATATGTTGATATGCTTCATTCACGGGGGTGGGAATTTGCACCTCCCCATGCTTGTTGTGGGAATATGCCCACAAACTTATTCCAATTGAACAAGGATATGAGCCTGTTTGCTAGTTTCTTTCATAATATTTCAGCACGAATCATCAGTAGGAGTGGGGGTATGATCCCTCCCTTGTATATCCAATGTATTCATCCTATGATGATCCTTCCTTGTTTCCCATTCATGGGCCTCAGAGGCATCATACTATTGGTTGGTTCCCTTAGTAGGTAACTAATGGGTACTGGAGGGACGGTGTTAGAGACAGTAGTTGACAAGTGCTCTCCTTAGTGGAACCCAAACTAGAAAGGATCCATATTTTGATTCTTGATCCACCTTCCTAAGAGAATGAAGGTGCAAGTTGTCAAACTCTAGGGATGATATCCCAAAGCAGTTGGTTGTAGCAACAAGGAATATTGGCTTAGTAGTATCATTCCTCAGAAAATGCAGAGTCGTCAATCATTATTCATGGAGAACCTCATAGGAAGAATCCATGGTAAGGATCATACCATGTCGATGGTACTACCAGGCCATCTTGTTTTCCACCATCCATAGGAATTCTCAATAAGGTGAGATTTATTTTCGGTTTTTGGAGGTTTCAGTCATAGAATACTTTTCATATCAAGTTTGGATGATGAAGACATTTTCTCAAATTAGAATATTGGGGGAAGTTTATGCAATTAGAAAGATGAAAAAGAAAAAGGTTACTGATTAATGTAATATCATAGGCATAGTATGCTCAATCAGATATGCATGGTTAGAAAAATTGTTCATTTATTCTTGATTCATCCATTCTGATCAATTTGACTTGTCAAAATGAGGATAGAATTGTGAAAACCCATGTTATAAAGGATAATCTATAAAATAATGTTGGTCTAACTGCTTTTCTTATATAGGGTTTTCAAAACAAAGTGGCTTAAGAGATTCATGTTGGGATTGTCTGTTCTATTTTCATATGGGGTGAAAAAAATGGCTCAATGGATTGTAACCCTATCATTGTATTATTATAGATATTCACATCATGTTAAATATTTTTGTGTCATCGGGATTTAAAGGAGTGGAATGGGTTTTTCTCGATGGTTTGATTATGAGAGTGGTTCTACGGCCTCGTTCAATTGTTCGCATCAGGTTAACCATATGTTTTTTCTTTCCCAGAAACTGCCAAAGGTTTCCCTATCCATAGAAGGGTATATAATTTCTTTCCAATGGCCTGTGGTCATTTTGGTTTTTTAGACCAGCCACTCTTGGGGACTCACATCGGTCAAGAGTATGGGAGGTCGGGCTCATCACACCCTTTTTGAGGGATATTATTTCTTACTCCATGAATATCTTATATATTTAAGATATGTTCTTTAATCTCTTCATAATCCTAATACAAGACCGGTTACCCTAACAAAACGACTCCTAGGTTAATTCTATTTTTATGTGAAAAAGACAGAGCTCTCTTTAGTGAATTGATCTATGTGTATCTAAGGTTCTTCATCACTCTCCAGTAATAGTGGGTTAGTTATATGATAATGTCGTATAACCAACTGTTTCAAAATGTGTTTTCATGCAAGGAAGTGGTAAATATTCTGATGAGGGGATTTATCCATTGTAAGGCTTCCTATATATCCTGGTTATGGAAGGAATCAAACCCCACATAGTTCATTGAATTCATGCAGTTAAGATCATGCGTAAAAGACTTATACAAGTACTCTAGGGCAGTAGGGTTCAAGATCAAATCCTAAATGAACTTCCTACATATCCCAATTATGGTGGGAATTAGATTCTTCATATTTTATTTGTTTAGGGCTTACACTCTGAGCTTTCCCTTATCATTGTAGAGACTTATGATGTAGATGATATGATTATTGAAATCCATAATCCCACGTGAGATATGCTCAGTGTGAGAAATAGGGGCTGCAATAAGATCAATATCATTACTCTTAGCATGGGGGTTATGTATTGGGACCACCCTAGGATGAGTTACTGCAAAGCTCGATCCTTATAAAGGCATCATTTATATCTTAGTTGTTGTAGAAATCAGAGTTCATCATAGTTTGGTTTATTTCTCAAACTAATAATGGTTGAGATAGATTTATTGGACCATGGGGATGATTGGGTCCAAATGGTTGGAATATTATATTTATAAGTCTTACATCAATGTGAATTTTTATTTGATCTTGGATGTTTAGAAGGTGTCCTACGTATCTTGTTTTTTGCATGAATCAGGGCTCTAAAATTTTAGTATCATTGGGGATTACACTATGAGGTTTCCCTTGTAACCTGGGGGGTTTATAGAATAGATTAAATAACCAATACAACTCCCTAATCTCACATGATACATAACTATTATGAGAAACAATGGTTGAAAAGTAATTAGTTTCATTGCTTTGAAGATAGGGCTTACATATCGATATTTCCGTGAATGATCAATATGGAACTCAAACCTCAGGGAGAGGTGTCTTACATATCCTGAATACGAAAGGAATCATAGCCATTTTAGTTCCCTTGGTCGGTGCTTACACTCTGAGCTTTCTCTATTGTTCAGGGCTTACACACCAAGGACAGATAATTTTTTTCAAGTCTTGGGAGGCCCTGTTGACTAGGACCACTTGTTTAAAGAGTATAAAATGACCTAGTTGACCCTCCTGAATGACATCATGAGACCCATACGGTGTATCCTGGAAGCCACATCATGACCTGGATGGATTTTCTATAGAGTGTAGCATGTTTCGGATGACATCCCTATAGGGAATCATGATTCCTGGTTTATATATCAAGGGAGAATCATGAGTCTCAGTTGAGTCACCCGAAGGATCTCGTGAGAGCTATTTTATCATGCCTGGATGTGTTCGTGAGACTTGAATGACATGATCAAGCACTGTTATGTGATTCAAGAGGTGAATCTAAAGGTAGTCGTGAGGATTAGGTGACATTTACATAAGAACTTTGAGAGACTAAGGTGACATGCCTAGAGGGCATGAAACTTATTCTAACATGTCCATATGAACTCACATGACCTAGATATAATACTGAAAATTTAGGTGATGTCTCCTGGTGTTGTTTCATGTCCTTGAGGAAATCACATGAAGTGTATGAGAGTTAGAAAACATGTTTTGGTTTAATTTATCCACCCCTAGTATTCGTTCCAACCCTTATTCCACAAATTCCTAAATCCTATTTAGTGTTAACTTATTTTGAATCTCGTGTGATCCAATAGACATGTGAGATATCCTTTGAATTCCTTGAAAGAATTCCTCCTCGTTATCCATTAATGATCACATGAAGTGATTTTATACTTGAAACATGATCATCTTGGATTCACACTATTATATTACCTGAAATATAAATTTCCGGTCATGAGATCCACTTAATCTAAGAAATCTACTCTAGCATTGGCAGGAGACTCCAAGAGTTATTCCGTGCATAGTCATGATAGGTTAAGAGGGAAAGAGTCCAACTCATTATATGTTACCAGTCTATTTTTCATTCTAGGGTGGGGAATTTATAGGCCTCACCACTCCGATTTTTCTTTGATTTTTGTGTCATATATGGCATGGATCTAGGATGGATTCATTGAAGGGGGGATGGCGCCATGCATTTTCGCGAGTCTTGGTCATGGGTTGTTCTGAGCATGTTACCTTATATTTATAGGTAGAAAGTATCTTCCATTAATGATTTATTGGATTATTTAAAATTAATGAAGATTTTTTTGATCATGTGTACATGTCGAAGGACTTTCATTTTATCACATGGAAATTCCCCAGGGCCTTTATGAGAGCATAATTCCTTTCTTGGGAAATTTTGCGAGGAGTAAATATCTTTCGAAGAAACTTTGTGGGATTTTGTAGGCCTTTCAGGGGGTCTCGTGAGACAGCTATGTGGACATCCTTACCATGTCTCAAGGGTTTTATGACTTCTAGATATCTCTCCTCCTTCCTTCTTATCCCCTTTTGTTTTATTTTATAAAGGTTATAGAGTATGATTATTACATGAGTAATGTCAAAGAAAATTACTAATATTTTTATGATGACTTGCATGAAAATTGTGTTACATATGTGGGTGTGTGAGAATGTCATGGAAGAATTTATCTTTTTCTCCTTAAAGAACCAAATGGGAAGCATGGAGTTGCCTCGACATACCCAAGATCTTCCACTTGGTGAGACTAAAAATCCAAAGGGATTTCACGAGATGAGGTGGACATGTCACCGAGGTATCATGGAATCTTTAAAATTTATTGAGTTGTATCACAAGTCTTTTATGACCATGATTACCCCTCTCCTCCTCCCTTTTTACCTCCTTTTTTTATTTTATAATGGTTTGGGAGTCATGTGAATTTTCATGGATGCCATCAAGGAAATTTATACTTCCCAATGATGATATGTTGCATGAGCATTGCGAACACTGGGGGATTCCACATTTTGGATATCTTTCTATGATTTTTAAAGGATTTTTGGATAGTTTGTCTGGAACATTCCTATAAAAAAACTATGTGACCTGGGGCACTCATTCGGTCATCGCCTGATAGACACTGGTTGTCCAGAGAACCTTCGTAAGAGCATGAAGAATTGTTGAACGGGGTTCCATGGGATTTTATGTAGGTTATGAACTTATTGTGGAGAATTTTTATGACCTTATGATTTTCACATGATCATGATTCTCTTGGAGGCTCACACAATTTCTAGGCCTCGACCTCCTTCTCCTTTTTTTCTTTGCGAGGAAAATAATTCCTATATTCAAGTATTCCTTCCATTGTGATTTTGATAATGTTAATTTTGTGGGAATAAAAATTTAAAAATTTTATACTTATTAAAATATTGTATGTTTTTTTTCAAAATTAAATTTATAAAAGTAAAAAATTAATTTTAATGATAATCCCATAGATGGGATGAAAAAGCGGGTTTTGAAAGTAAAAACGTCTAAATGTTTACTAAGTTTTTGTATATAGATTTAATGTGAAATTGTTTCCAATTACCTAGATTGGTTTATCTGATATAAAATTGGTCTAATTTTACTTTAAAACCAAATAAAAACATAATTCAACTACATAAATAAATCATATAAAAATGCAGTTTTGAATTAAAATGTAGTATTTTTCACTATTCATAAAATATGAAACTTCTCAAAAAAATACAAAAAAAAACAAAGTAAATTTTTATATTCTATTTTAATAGAATAAGTTTATTTTTTCAAGTAAAATATATAAATGTGTCAAAAATGGATTTAAAATAGGTTCTCCATTAAAAGGCGGTAAAAGTGCCTTTAAAAATATTGATTTTTATGTATAATATTGGGTTTGTTCTTATCTTTTTCTTATAAAATATATTTAATGGATGTAAAAAATATTTTATTGAATATAATATATCTATTTATATATATATATATATATAACATTAATATGACTCACTAATTTTAATTAATATAATTTATTAGGATACAACAACTTAGTGAGCATAAAAATAGTTTTTTTAAAACACACTATGTTTATATTCAATTGGTTCTTATATTCATTTATAATTAATTTTTAACCAATGAATTAAATAATATATTTTAATAATGTATTTAATTTTATTTAAAATTATCTACTTAACATCAAGGTTATATCTTATTATGTTAAAAAATAATATTTCAATAATATATTGGTGTTCAGAAAAACTCAGTCTTGCCTGTAATGTAAGACAACTACTTGTTGTGTGTATCGTAAGATTAACATGGTGTTTTTTATAAATCATTATAGAAAAAAATTAAATTTATTAAAAAATTAAAATATTGTAAACTCATGGGGTAGTACTTTCTCTCCACCTTAATTAAAAAGTGTCCTCGTAATTTCAACAATATCATGAATGTCAAGGTTTTGATATTTGAAAATAAATTTTTTTTGAAAAACTCACATCATAAATAGGGTTAATAACACATATTATTAATAATAGGGAAGATTAAATTCAAATGCTATAAAAAAACTAGGCTTTAGAATAGGATAACATTAGCAAAACATAGATATAGAAGAGAAGTTTAACCATCTTGTTCTGATAGAGTGATAGAGAACATGTTCATGATAAAGTTTTTAACCAAAAAACCATAAACCAGATGTGTGAATAAAGGTCATTGATATCATAAAAAATGATGATAATAGGAAAAAAAATTAAACCCCTTTTCCTATAGTTAAGAAATTCTTTCACTTTCTAAGGATATAAGTAAATGTACATACTTGATACATTTCAATAAGAACAATTATATCCATGTGCCTTGACCTATTTCTAATTATTTCCTTAGCATAGGTTTCATCATATATTTAAGTAATACAATAATCTCTAAAACCTCATCCAAAGTTCAATTTAAACCATTTCATAAATGGTTAACCTTTGACTCTTCCAAGCATTATGATCCAAAATATCAGAATCAATTCCAAGGCAGTTATTAGTATCCAATTTAAATTATCTATATCAATCCTCTCTTTATAAAACATCATTATCTTAACATCAAGAACATATTAAGGATTACCTTTACCTCAACCATGTGTTTTACAAAAAGTTAAATTTGTTACTAAATAAATTTTATTGGTTATCAGTACCAATAAACACATGATTTTAAAACCTTGATAAAAAGGTACTATAGAAAAATCCTTATATATTTCATAATTCATAGATGATGTATGTAACACCCCAAGATTATATGGTATATAATTTTTTAAAATTTAATTTCTTTAATAATATAGGATTCACACAACACCTAGATTGAATGAACAATGATATACAATTAAATATAATTATTTTAAAATGACTGTTTTAACAGAGATGTTAAATTGGTGAGAATGAATAGTATTAATGTAATTTATATATTATATATTTAATCAATTTTCTTACATTTACACAAATAATTTTATAGGCATAAGATAAAAAATGAATCCAATTTTACACATTAAAATTCTTTATTTTTCTAAAGGTTGTTTTACAGCCTTTTAATGGAAAACATATTTTAAAAATAAATTTTAAACCTTTTTAAAATTATTTTGATGAAAATGAACTCCATTTTTAAAATCAGAATGTCAAAATTAGCTTAGGGTAAAATTTTGGTATTTTTTATGAAAAATATTTATTTTATAGTGAATAGTGAGAATTCTGATTTCTATAAAACTCTTATTTTTAATAATCTATTTATAATTTTAATATTAACCTCACCTATGAAATTTTAAATAAAATTTTGGAATCTTATGAATGAAAATATGATATTCTTTTACCATATCATAAGTAAATAAATCTGTTAAAAATGATAAATTAATTATTGGTATTATTATGAAAAGTAAATGTTTATTTACAAATTTATAAATAATATAATGATTTAAAAGAATATTTCTTTTCACAAAATATATTAATAAATTAATATTTTGTTTTCTTATGACTATAATATATTTCTATGAGACGATATTTAAATTTTCCACATGTCATAAAATTAGTTATAATTTTAAAATTGGTATCTTTTTAATAAATGACGATTTTAATTAAAAATTAAATTTATCATATTTAAAAAATTATTTTCATAAAATTGAGTTCATTTTTTAATTCTAAATTTTAAAAAAATTATCGGGTTAATTTTTGGTATTTTTCTAAAATAGTTGAATTTTTTGTGAATAGTGAACTATGGTAATTTACGGTATATGTTCATTATAAATAAAATACACTATTACTTGAGTTCTGGATGATTTAAGCACCACTGGTTTGAACTAAAGTTCACTAGTTACTATAATTATTATCAATAATAAAAAAATGTTCATAGTCTTTAGCCAAAATAATAAACAAATGAATACAATATTAAAAAACACCCCTCTCTTCTACTATAAATACCACCCCTCAACCACTCTTCTCATCACACCTCAAAGGCCTTGAATATTGTCCAATTTCTAAACAATACCTCTCCCAAACCTCTCCCCCATGTTCTGGTCTTTCTGGTCTCACCCAAAATACCATTTCAATGTTCATTAAGGAGGTTCTCATGGAGAGAAATTGAAGAGGTAAATTTTCCATTTTGTTTGTTTAATTTTCATTCAGTTTCTTTTTTTATCCTTTCTTTACCTCCTCAATCATGATAATAATGATAACTCCAATATCTTATATTAAATTTAATTTTATTATGTCAATGGTATATCTACCATCAATTCTCTTCTATTCCCCTTTTATTCTAAAAATGAAAACATTGTCTATGAGGTGATGACTTACTGCCTTCGTGGATAATGAGTTTTTGTTTGTACATTAAGCATTAAAGGCCAGTCATAAAATCATTTTTATTGTTAAAAAATATTTTAATATATGTAATAAAAATGATTTAATGTTTTGTATCTGGTATATATACATAATATTAATTCATAAAACAAAACTAGCACGTCATGATCGAAAAAGCGCCAAAATAATTTAAACGGTCATCACTAATGTTTTATATAATGATTAATCCTCGTACTATATAACAGTATTAAATATATAACCATTTAATAGTATTTAATTTCATTAATAATATATAATTTCAATTCTAAACAACTATTCTCATTTTTCATTATTTTTAAACATGTATACAAGTAAACTGATCATGAAAACCAAGTAAACGACTGCTTATGAATGATAAAATTATATCTTATAACTCATAAAAAACGACATACATAAACCTAATAAAATTATAATAAATCAAATACATGTATAAAAGTTTCTTAATTAATTAATTAATTAATTTAATCTGATTATCTAGGACATTAATATCAGGTGTAGAACACATTGGTACATAAGGTAAGGGTTTCACATCTCACTTTTAATTCCTTGAGATTTCCATTATTCACCACATATTTTTTGTATGTGTTGTATATATACTTATATTTGATATCTAATATCATTAATATCTTTATATTCATGGTATTAAATTATTAATTTGATGATTATTAATTTTAGGTCATACTATTCGATTGATTACAATGTGGTAAGGGTTTCTTCTCGAATCTCCTTTTTTCTCTAGGATACGCTTTCTCCCTCTTTACCCCAATGTAATTCTCAATTATTATTATATAATACTCTTAAATTCTATATATATGTTCCAAATATATATATATATATATCTATCTCAATTATTATTTAGTTTATGGTAAATTATATGTTTTATAAGGTTTCTTTTTCAATTCCTCCATATAAGCAATCCTGATTAAAGGGGACTTCACAATTTCTTACACATTTTTCAGTACATTCAATAATCTATTTTAAAACACAAATATTTTCATAAAATCAATATTTTTATCCTGAAAAACTATCTTATTTTATTTATAGTTTTATGAAAATAATTATTCCTTTTTCCTCTTTAGACATTCATTAGTATTTTTCCTTAAACCATACTAAAGATGATCATTTTTAATGCTTATTAAATGTTATTTTTACATGATTTCATTTAATTTGGAAATAACTTATGCCTAAAATATATTTTTATCCCTTTTATTTTCTATTATATTCATATTTACCATCATATCTAATTAAAAACACAAATTATTTTCCAAAATAATTCTTATTTCCAAAGTAAAATGGTATTTCTCTCAAGAATTTATCAATGATTTTATTATAATATTTTGATTTATGATTATGATTAAAATAATTTAAATTTTTATGGGAAAATGATTTTAATATATCTTTTTAAATTGATTATTCAGTATATGAGGAATGTGTTAGACTTAGTAAGTGACGGGTTGGGCCTCCAATAGCCCCTCAATGCATCGATAGGTCAATTGAGACAAATTAGACTGGGTTTTGGGCAAGGCCTTACCCATTTATTTAGAGTTATTGTATGAGGCCTTGATGGCATGTTTATGATGTCACACATTATGTATTCCATCATTATGATATTAGTAATTGATAATCCATTAGATTATTCAACTAGTAAAATATCCTTGTCTAAGTTTCTTTCTCATGTGATTATTTATAGAATTATTTAATCATCTTTTATCCCTACCATATTATGCTCAAGGTTATGTTTTAAAGGAATACATTTTTATTTATTTACTATTCTTTATCGTTCATGTTTATATATATAGCTTCCACTATATTTCATACCCTTACTGAGCATCTGAGATCACCCCTTTCTTATGTTTTATTTTTTTCCTAGGATGTGAATATATATATTATGAATGACTTATAGGGATAATCTAGGAGTTTATGGGTGTTTTCAATGGAGTCTCTAGGTTTTTTTACTTTCAAGTTGTGATATAAAAATTATTTTTGAATCTAGTTTTCCAAATCTACGAAACTATTAGGTACTTTGAGATGTGATAGCTTGTTCATAGTACTAATGTAATAAAATTAATCACAGACTCCAGGATAGTGGGGTTAGGGCCTTTACAATACCATCATCAATAAAATACTTTTACAATATATTTCTCATATCCAAATACAGTAGACCATTAATCATTCCACTTCGGTTGTGTTAATATCATATTCTCGACCTTGATCCCTTAAATTATTCTAAGGTATATTTCCTTGATGCTTGGGGAATTCATTTGTGTAGTTCCCTATATCCTTATAATTGAAGCATTGAACATTAGAAAATTATTTATTACCCTCGTAATCCTAAGCATGGTGGCCTTTTTATCTATACATAAATTAAACTCATTTCCCTTTTAAGCATGTACTAAGGTGTTTCCTTCCACAAGTATCACATGTTAGAAATTCCTTTATTCCATTTTTTCCTTTATCCGCATTTTTATCTATCTCCCTCTTCTTCCCTTACTTCCATTCAATTCCATAACTCATAGATAATTATTTCACTTTCTTGATAGCACATAAATCCTTTTCATCATATGAAGAAAGGTTTTGAGAAACCAGCGTATTTCGGATAATTAGCTTATTTCATTCAAAGAAATGATCAATCATACATTCCTTGTTTCCTAAGAAATTTGTTGAATACTTTTCTAACCCTATAAAGGTAGCTTTATACTCCACAAAACGTTTCTTCCTCCTTTTTCATTAAACTAAGAAAATTTATCTTCATCTAATTTTGTTGATGATTAGGGGAGTATTTATCAAAGAATGTATCCTCAAATGTTCTACATTCCATGATATTTATTTCTTTTTCTTCCCTAGTATTCAAGGTCAATGAACACCATTGACCAATATCATCTTTGAGACAATACACTGTTAGTGTAACATTTCCCTTTTCACCATATCCCAATGCCATAAATATCATCTTCAAACACTAAATCAACTACTCATCCACCATTGCTTTAGTAGTCCCACTAAAATATGGGGCCTCTACCACATAAAGATATCCAAAATCATAGAATCTCATTGTAGAATTGGTTTCTCCATCTAGGAAAGGTTATTTCATAAACTAGTTTAGTTTCCCTAGTATATCCATAACTTTTTCAATTAAAAAACTAGTTATATTGAATTCATCACCAGGGAGAACTCCACATTTTACATGATTATTGATATGAGTTGTCCTTCTAGGTTCTATTTCTAAACAATGGCATATAATGGATTAGATCATAAAATCATAATGTATAATTACAAATATGGTATAGAAAACAACAAAAATTTATGCATCGTAAATATTAAAAAATTTAAATTTGGTTTCATTGGGTACATTATACTTTTAAATCCTTCATAATGGTTAGAAATGAAAATGTGAATTATCATCAACATATCCCTCATGAGTGTCAAAACAAGTTCATAATAAGGAACATTTTCCTGTTTCAAGTTACACTGAGTCAATCCTAACATACTTTGTCAAAGTTGTTACTCTTAGGTACATCTATGCTACAACCATGCCCATTTGGAGTATCCAGACAAAGATGTATTACTATAAATACCCGCATAATCTTTATCTTACCAAAATTTAGGGTTGTTTTATATAATTATTCTCAATGTATATATTAGGTTTATTTCACCTAATCTAGGATTATAAATCTGGTTTCCAAGTTGCTTCTAAACAACCTTTGATACCAATAGTAGTGCCGCAACCCCAAAATCTTGGAGTTGGTGCATCCTCCAAATCAATTTTACCCCATTTTAAAAAAGTTTCATTAAGGATAAGCAGGAAAACATGCATTTTAAACAAAATGGTGCATTAAATTCAAATTAAAACATTCAAAAAAACATAATCACCATCTCAGTTCTCGTGAATCTCAAGTCAGGTTCCTACCTTGAGTCACACACCTATCACATTAAACATCCTTTCCTTTAGTCTACCCATCATTACCATGCTGGAGTGACCCACTAGAATCCTCATAACCTTCACCTCCATCTTCATCATTATGTCATGGAGTTCTGCATTATCATCCTCACTGTCATTGACACTGGTCCGATCCAGTTCCACTATCATTGTAATACTCCAAATACCACACCAGTCCACCGGAGAATGTTGTAGTTCATCGAACTATCATGAACACAAGCTGAATTGATGTGTAAGTTCACTTCCATCAGCATGCTACCATCCAAAACTCATCGCCGACATCGCTTCAACACATCACCAAAGTCTTCATTCTCTGCGCCTTGTCACCATCAGCCTCTGCAACAACGGCGACCACTTTCACACCCAACTTTCCCTGGACCTTCGATGCTGAAATAGGAAACTGCTGTCGATTACCCTGAATTTCCACTCAATCTCATGACCCAAATAACCATGATGACCACCTCGCTACCCCACCTAGAAGAGATTGGGGGAGTCCCAAAACCAGAGCAGAGAAACTAATGAACCGATACAGGATGAAATGCCAGTGAAATATCATATCGACATCATCGCATCACTATCACCATCAACACAACACCATAAGCAACACTGACATAAAATGAACCAGACTGAAAACACCATGAATCACATATGCAGAAATAAAACCCCTAAAAACATGAAAAAACACTATCGATGAAGGGTCATGTGAGGAATGCCGATGTCCTTCACACCACACATCCCAAAGTCACTCCATTACCACCGATCCTGATACGCCTTAGAGGGGTGCAGAAGAATGAGAGACCAGAGCAGTGAAGAAGTGGCTGAGGGCTTTGAGCACCAACACCATTAGCGGGACAGATGAACAGAACTAGATGATGGTAAAATCAGAAGACCATCACCCGAGTGTGTGCAGAGGCCACCACCGAAGACTAAATAAGAAGAAGGATAAGCAATAAGAGAGGGGGAGGGGGAGACAATACCAGATCTGGTGCATTATTTCTATTACCTTGGCATTATTACAAGGGATCAAATCCTGAAAGACTGATCAGTTTAGAAGTATTTTAAGACATATTATATACATGAACCTTTCATTACAATTTAGAACATAAAATACATGATGTAACATTATTTGAGAATTCCATTATTCTCCTAGATTAACCCTACATATCAGTCAAAATACACATCATGGAGTCCTGGGAAAAATAAAACATAATAAAGGGGTGAGCTCAGATTCTCATTAAGGGTAATCATACAGAGGAAGGTATCATAAATAAACATAAATAGTAATTCATGGTAAATAACTAATAATAAATTCCATTCAAACATAATCTTGAGTACAATATTGTATAAATAAAAGATAAAAAATAAAGCCATATAAATAATCACATGAGAAAGAAACATAATCATAGATATTATACTAGATGAATAATCACTTTGAATATTAGTAACAAAATACATAGTTATGGAATGAATAATAATGGATATCTAAAACCTATCTTTTATGATTCATGAAAATAATCTAATACTTTCAATTCTTAGCCTGAATGGCCTGAAGGACTTCTTTTTTTATTTTATTATAGATAATCCCCCTTTTAAGGGATGAAGGGGAACCTGTACATGACCCGTAGGCCCAAGAATTAAATAAATGGGTAGGGCCTTGGATAAAACCACATCTAGTGTGTTTCATGAATCCTACTGATGTATCAAGGGGGTATAGTGGGCCCTACTCATCACATACAAAATCCAATTAATTCCTCATATATAGAATAATTGATTTAAATAATAAACAATGTGCCTTATCATCAAATATATATACTGAATAAATAATATGGTTTTATCAATAATTACCCAGTGGAGGAGAAGTAGCAATAATGATTTTTGATATTGATGAATGGAAATACCATTTAAATATCATTAAAACATTCTTGAGGAAAATAATCATTAAACATTCCAAAGTGTATCATACCACTTTGAAACATTTCAATCATAACCCCCAAGAAGCCCGAATGGCCTAGAGGCCTTTATTTTTATTGATTTTTGATAAACCCCTTTCATGGGATGAGGGGGAACCCTTATAAGGCCTGTAGGCTCAGAGATTACATGGCTCGTAGGATTAGGATATTACATGAACCGAAGGTCTTAGAGAATTCAACCAGACTATCTATAAGAAACTGCCCCTCCCCAGCATCTACATCATGATAGTAGCTCTCCACCTTTACATGGCCGTCTGGCTAGGCTTTTTGTGCAAGCACAATCTAGTCTCGATGGCATAGTCATACCCTCTCATTCTGACAAATCCATTTGGCTCTACTCTAGTGAGTGCACCTACTTTGAATCCTCCTCTAGGGATGCTCTTTTTTTTAGTGTGTCTGGAGAAATTGCATGTGGCCCGAAGGACTTGAGGTGGCCCAAAGGCCTTAAAGGTGGCCCAAAAACCCTACTAACCCGATGGCCTAGGTGTCCCAAAAGCCTTAAGGACTCCAAGCCCAAACCGGTGGCCCAAGGTGAATAGTTCCAGCTGCTACAGTACCGAACATTATCTATTACAATAACTTCTACAGTGCTGCTACAGTACCCGCACAGTGTACAGTATATACACCATATAAAATTTGTTTGATTCATTAAAATAAATAATCCTCAATGGAATGAAAATTTTATATGAAATCTCTTACCTTGTGTTTCCTTTTAGTTTATTTTCCATTAACATCCTCTTATTTGGGTAACTCCTTTTAGTTTATACCAAAATCCCTCCTTGGTTTTCTTTATGACCAAACTGAGGATTATAGGATGAGGAGGAGGGGGGGGGATTTCGGAGCTTATTTAGGTTGGTTTTGGTAAAGATATAATGATCAATGTGGTGTGTGGAAGTATGGTAGGAGGTTCCCTTTTATAATTGTGGTGAGGGTAATTTTGGAAACTCTCAATCTATTAAATTAATAAAAATTCATTTTCTATCCCAAAAGGCTCAAAAGTGAGTTATTTAGAATTTAATATGATTAAATAATGAAATACTCTCAACCAACAATTTATAGAAATGTTTATGTCACATTATTACCCTTATCTTTTGGCATTAACCCTTAATTAAACCCTTTAACTCTTACTATGAAAACATGGATTTTTACTCTTGGTTAATATAGTTACTATAAAATGTTAAAAAGAATTATAAATAGTTCATGTATGACATATTAAACTTTATACCAATAATTTGGATGATTTTTATATTTTTATGAATTTTATATCATTTAATAAAATATTATTTATTTTAAAATATCATTAAATCCAATTTTGACACTATTCAATTCTTGACTTTTTAAAAAATATAAATACAAAATATAACTTATAAAAAACTTTTAATACACCCATAATATGTATATGTCATCTATAAAATTCTTGGATGTCATAAATTATATCAAATACTATTTATTTTAATATTTTTAATATCATTTATTTGATATGTCTATTAATTCAACAATTAATGCATCATCATTGTTCTAGACCTTAATTTAATTATTTCTTCCCTAAAAATTTAAAATAAATTACTATTATGAAGAAGAAAAATTTATCTTTCCAATGACTATTTATAGTCGAAGATATATTCTTAAAAACCATATATAAAAAATGTAATAATTATTAGAAACATGAGTAAGACATATTGGACTTTCCTTAGAATAAAATACTATAAAAGCTTTAAAGTTCTCCATGTGGCTCCAAGAGCTCATAAAATCTTCCCAAAGATATATTCTGTTGGCATTAACACATCAAATAAAATTAGGATAAGTTTTGGGGTAATTTTATAATTCTTATAATATTTTTTTACCAATAATTACCAGATTTTACTTTAACTACTATAATTAAATTTAATTACTTTCATTAATACTTTTTTTTTCAAAGACTAAGTTTATATTATTATTCTAAATATTTAAAAATTATTACAACCATTTATTTACATTATTCAAAATTCAATTCAAATAAGTTTAAAAAATAAGTTTAATTTTAATCCCATAGATGGGACGATAAAGTGGGTTTTAAAGTAAAAACATTCAAAAGTTTGCTATATTTTTGCATCTTAATTTAAGGTGAAATTGTTTCCAAAGACCTAAATTTTTTTAAATGATATAAAATGGGTCTTATTTTAATATAATACCAAATCAAAACATAATTTAACTATATAAATTTATTAGATGAAAATGCAGTTTTGAATTAAAATGAAGTATTTTTCACTATTCATCAAAAAAAGAAACTTCTCATAAAAACACCAAAACATTAAATGAAAGAAAATTTTTATATTAAAATTTAATATAAGAAGTTTATTTTTTCAAATAAAATATATAAAATTGTTAAAAATTGGATTTAAAATAGGTTATCCATTAAAACGCAATAAAAGTGACTTTAAAAAAATATTGATTTTTATTTGTAATATTGGGTTTGTTTTTATATTATTCTTATCAAATCTATTGGATAATTGTCAAAAATAGTTTATTTAATATAAAACATATATATTAAATTAATTTCACTCTCTAATTTTAATTAATATAATTTATTAGGATAAAACATTTTTGTGAGCATAAAAATAGTTATTTATAAAATCTCTACCTTTATATTCAATATTTTCGTATTTTCATATATAATCAATTTTTAACTAATGAATTGAATCATATATTTTCATAATTTATTTATTATTATTCATAACATCCAACATAATGGATAGTTTATGCATTATTATATTAAATAATAATATTTTAATAATATGTTGTTTTTCGGTAAAACAAGGTCTTGCATGTAACGCAAGACAAATCATTGGTGTGTGTACCATAAGCTTAACATGGTGTTTCATATAAAGTATGATAGAAAAAAATAAAATTTATTCAAAAGTGATAATATTGTAAATTCATGGGGTGTTACATTTGGTGGTTGAATTCCCCTTAGATCCAATATTGTATCACATCCTACATTCATAGACGAACCATGAAGAGGCACTAGATAATAGAGCTATGACCCTAAAAGACCCAGACTAGGATGGGATAATCATTCATATCACAAATCACGGATTGATAAATCCATTTATATTTAATGTTTTGTAAAAGATAAATGATATTAGATCCATCATTGGCCAAGGTGAGCCTTTTCCTCTACTAATTAATTCCAAAATTTGATAGTTGTCTCCTATTGTATAGTACCTTCAACACATTATTCTCTAACTCGATAGAGACATCAAGGAACAAATCCATCATTGAGTGATAAATTTCATCCTTTTTCTAGAATGAATTCCTTGATGATACTCTATAAACAAGGATTTTATGGGGTCCTCTAAAAGTGAATCGAATTAATATGGACCCTATATATTTTGTGGGAACTCCACACTAGCACCTGTAGTTCCCATTAGTCAAAAATAAACAATTTTATTAAATAAAGATACATGGATTCTTCAATCCATAAATAATTCAAAATAATAAGGAATTCACAATGAAATTTCTTTCTTTCAAAATAAATACCAACATCATTTACTAACACTCAAAAAAATTTCAAACCACCAAATAAAATATTCAATCTAATCACCCTTACCACTATCATACAATGGATAATGGATAGATAGAGTCCTTCATAAAAAAAATTATACAATATCCTTGAGAAGACAGTAGAAAAAGATAAGAAATATTTTTCAGAAAATATAATGACCCAAAATTTTATCAATGAAAATTCTGTTATTAATTATTTTATATAGTTTAAATAAAATAAAATCACATTAAGAACACAATAAAAACTTTATAAAAGAATAATTAATGAAATAAGAAGTATTTCTAGAAGTTAAGGAAACTATATTGATGAAATAGTAACTTGAACATTGGAATAGATATGTGACCCTTATGAATAATAAACCAGCCTATAGAAGAGTAACCTTACCTGTGAAAGTATAGATAAAATTTGGGTATCTTATAAATAAAAATATGATATAAGTATATCATAGTTTAAGTAAAGAAATGTTTTAAAAATTAATAATTAAATGTTGGTATTTTATAAGTCATAAATATTTAATGATAATTTTATGATTAATTTTATAATTTAAAATAAAATTTATTTTCATAAATTATTTTTTTCTTTATGACTTTAAGATGATTTTATGAGACTTTATTTAATTTTTCAACATGTTATAAAATTAGTTATAATTTTAAAATCTGTATTTTTCGAGTAAATGATGATTTTAATTAAAAATTAAATTTTTCATACTTAGAAAATTATTTTTATAAAATAGAGTTCATTTTTTAATTCTACCCATTGAAAAATCATTTTGGTGAAATTTTTGTATTTTTCTAAAAAACTTGAATTTTTAGTGAATAGTGAAATATGGTAATTTATGGTATATATACATTATAAATTAAATATAGTATTCCTTGATTCATCGCTGATGTAAGAACCATAATGTATAAATTCTCTTAATTATTTTAATATATTTAGGGATAATTCTCAAACTATTCATAGTCTTAAGGAAAAATAATAAAGTAACAAATAAAATAGTGAGAAAACACCCCTATTCTCCACTATAAATACCACCCCTCATCTAAGAACTAGGTTTTTTACTCAGGTATGTATCTATTAAATTTTGGTCTAGATCTTTAATTTGTACCTAATGTAGATGCCTAATGATTTAGTAAAGGTCTCACGGGTGTTCGGGGTAAGTTCGGAGACCGAAACCCATCTTTTTTGGGAAACAAGACCTGTCGCACGGTTAGTGCACAGTTGGCACATGGTTTGGCTAACTGTGCAGATGGAAATTTTTAGACATAACCATATAGCATGGTTTTTAGATGGTTGTGTAGCCTAACTGTGCAAGTTCCCCTCTACCCAGGTAAATGTACTCGGTTTGCACACGGTTTTTGAAATTGTGTGGACAAACTATCCACATGCTATTTTTATGGGTAATTTTATAGATTTTTCCTTAATGGTATATTAAGTTACCTCCTTCCTCTTAATAGTAGTTCATATAGTATAAACCTATTTCTCTCTCAAATTGGATCTTTTTGAAGACCTAATGTAGGAATGAAGAGATCTCCTTCATCTTAGATATGTTTGAGCTTTCGTTTATCACATTGAATCTGAAACGGTAAGTACTCAAGTCGATTTAACCATTTACTCTTCTCTCTTTCTCTAGACCTAGTTATCGAGGTATGAGAATTTTTATCCTTTACTAATATCTACTCTGCTCTGATCCAAATAAAGGGCCAGTATTAGAGCAGGATATTCATACAAGCCTAAGGTGGGTGTTCTATACCTCAACCCTAAATTTCATCGATTTTTTAAATTATTGTGTGGGGCCCACCGATTTCCTCGGGTGTCATTGATAGAATTTATATTACATGATAATAATAATTATAAATGTATGGATATTATTTTTCAATATTTGTGATTAATTGTTGGTGGTTACACCCACAACTCCATCCATCCCATGTAGAATGTTATGCCATAATTGGGTTTTAGTATTTGATGTGTTTGAGCCACCATTCAAGTGTGACTTAGATTGACCTTTATAGGGGTAAGCTTACTTATATTAAATTTCTTGATTTAAATTTTTAATTTCATAATGGAAATTACCATGTGTGTTTTCCACTTGAACTATCTAAGGTAAGTGCTTGATATTAATAATTAAATTTGAATGATTAATTGGTTTCATGTCTATATCACCCCTTTCCACATTAATGGAAGGTATCAGAATGAACCTTATTTATTGAATATGCCTTAAATGGAATTAATAAAGGTTTCATGCTATTTGAACTTATCACACAGATGAAATGTAAGGATTAAACAAAATTAAATGTTACATGACTTTATAATTAAATAGGAGTGGCCTAACTCGTGCTCACCGTGGATTCTTATTTGGGAAAGCCTTGAGCACTCGAGAACCCCATTCAGATTCAAGGATATGGCTTGAATAGGTTGAGACCCACCTAGATCTTAATCCTTTTCTATTATTGGATGCCCGGTATGATACCATAAGATCCCTCACATGGTATTATAGGATGCCTTGGATACACTCCTTGGATCTACCATTGAAAAGTAGGTTGCATGGTTATAGGCCATAGGGCCCTGTCTTTGCTTAGGCTCATTTTACTTTGGATTATCACCTTGTATTCAATAGGTATCTTATAGTGTAATTCATTGGATTACACTCTTACCCTTAGCCAGGCTATAATTATTACTGATTTAGTGAACCTTGAGGTCTACTTTGCCTTGGTTATTACCTTGGAACTTCATTATTGAATGTCATTATAGGTTTCCTTGTCATAACATAGAACCTTTACTATTATTGACATGTGACTTATTTATAAACTGGTAATATTCAATTAATGGACTGGTTATGTTGAAACTCTAACTGAGGGCTAAAGAAGGTACATTGGTATTTAGTTTAATTATACTACTTTACCATATATATGCATGCTTTCACACTATTCCATTTCCATTACACGGACCATATGTTATAGAAACCATTGGTGGTGTCCCACAAAGATTTATCTCACACCCTCCCTGAGCATCGTTTGGTACTCGGAGTAGATTAAATAGTTTAAGGTGTTGACAAAGGGAATAATATGACTTCAAACACTTTATTTCTTGCTGTTTAGTATGGATCTTGATAGCAGATGATTGAGCTAGAGCTTGTGATTCTTGGGATAGTCTTTGACTTCCTTTATACATTGTGGAACATGTTATGACTGTTGTCTTGTCTCCATGTTTTCTTGATTTCTAGTGACATGACATATCATCATCATTTGTTGTATGCTAGGATTTTATTCTAGTTATTTAAGTTATTGTTACTATTGTTTCTATTTTCTATTGTGCCTTTTGTTTACTTGTATTTCTTCCGCTATTAACTTCTGTTAGTAATCATCTGTTGGGATACACTTTGGTAATGAGGGAATAGTCTCCCCATGGATACACCCTAGGCCCTCACTTATATTCGGCAACCTCTATCATTTGGGGAGATGCACTTGAGGCCATGTGGCTCACCGGGATCAGGGCACCCATTAAGTGTCATCTGATTCAAGGAAATCACGAAGTGGTATTATAAGAGTTTCTTTTATTTCATTTCTATTTGAAGACAATATATTAGAGATTAGGATCGCTTAGGACTTGTTCATAAGTAGTTATTTGGCATTGCAAACCCATTTTTGAAGTAAAAATCAAGTTTTCTAAATTTTAATTGGTGTTATGATTTTGCCTATTATAGTTGATATTATTTCACCATTGGGGATGCACATGTTGTGTGAAGTTATTGATTATTACTCTGATTGAGGACTTTCTTTCATCTTTGGCCCAATGATATGAGGGTAAGGATCATTGTTACATGTATCATTATAGGAACCTAGAATTCATATGTCATGTATATTAACATGCCATATAGGTGAATTTCATTTCTTTTCATTACTTGATACACCTATGATTGTTGAGTGATGTTGTGATAGTTAGCTTGTACATGTATTACTTTTTATTGCAATTGAGTGATTTCTTGTCTCGATTTCTGAGGTGTATGGGCCCTCATGGGTCAGGAAGAGTAATTTACCGAGTCGATCTATTATGCTAAAAATAAATGGTTGTCATTTCTAGTGATAGGTGTATGGGTATAGATTCACTGGAAATGGATATCCATTATAAATTGAATCATGAAATCTAAAATTAATTGGTTGTACATCCTTATCCCACCTTATCATGTTTATAAAAGGTAAAGTAGTTAACCTGGTAATTAAATATAAAATTAAATTAAACTTATACGTGATAAATTACTGATACTTAGCCATATAAGTGGATAGTTGGGCTAGTATGCCTCAGGTAGTGAGTTTTCTTATGTTCATATTTTTCTAGTGATGATATATTTCTACTTAATCTTGTTCTGAGGCATGTTATTGGAATTTTTAGACCAATTATATCATGAAGTCTTCATATCGTATGCTTGTAGGGTGGTGACGACCATGCTCCAGACATGGTGGGCCCTAAGACTCGAATATTACTAGCAGAAGTTTCATTGGAGGCACCACCAGTTGTACCTAATCTGGAAACGGATGACCAAGTCTGTGATATTTTCCCACATCCGATGAATTCCATGCATGGTGCTCCATGAGTTACACCTACAATGGTTGATCTAACTCACATGTTCCAAAAGAATCATCCTCCTACTTTCTTAGGGGATGGTAGTCTGTAGGCCACTGAATCTTGGATAGAGGCCACCCTATCTATCATTGAGAATCTTTAAATGACTCTAGAGTGGAGGGCCAATCTTTCCACATATATGCTTCGGGATCTGGCCAAGTTTTTGTGGGACATGATTACCCAGGTCGGTTGTCATTAGGACATGTTATGGGTTGATTTCCAGATTGCCTTCTATGATCAGTTCTTTCCTCAAATACTGAGAGCTAATAGATCTAGAGAGTTCATGCATCTCAAGTAGGGTTCTATGTAATTTATGTAATATTCATCATGTTTCATGGAGTTATAGTGCTTTGCACTAATTCTATATAGTGATGAGCTTTCACATTATAGACGCTTTGAGGACGGGATCTAGTATGCCATCCGTACATGGGTGAATGTCTTTCGCCTGCCTAGATTTTTTTTAATAGTCAATCAGACTCTTTTCACTAAGCATAACCTAAGGGATGAAAACAGTACCAAGCATAGATAATTAGTGTTGCATAAGGCCATTGGTTCTTCCAGTGGTAGGAAACGTTCCATCGAGGTTTCTCATTAGGGCAGTGACAACCAGAGTTCCTGTTTCGATAGCTCAAATGTGTGTCATCAATGAGGACGATGGTGGAACCTGAAGCCTCATTGTGATAGAGACCCACTAGAGTGCCAGGCTTGTTGATGTATGGGTAATCTTTAGTGTTTCTACAAGAATTTTCCACCATCTTTGAGTTTTAATGGATCATCACCAGCTCCACCTTCAGGAGCGGGTTCTTTTATGCCACGTCAGGTGGGGAGTTGGAATAGCACCAGTAGGTCTGGCCGAAGAGGAGGTCATGGTTGTGGTATCCATAACCCTAATCACTAGTAGAACCAATAGAGAAATTATGATCATGGTAGTTCATCTATTCCATAGGGATGTGGATCATGTCAGTTGCATGCACTATAGCCAATACATGAGGATCAGGCTGTAGGACCATATATAGTGTGAGGTACTATTCTAGTGACATCTACTATAGTATCTTCTTTATTTGATTCATGTTATTAAAACTCTTTTATCTATGTATCTATTTTTGAAAGTCTCATACTAAAGATACAAAATTACTGTGGTGTAATAACCATAAATACACCGTTAGGGGTATGAACAGAGGGTATACAATAATGCAGGGACTATCCCCTTGAGGTAGGAAGTTACCCTTTCTTATGGAACATCTTTGTTATCGAGATGGCGAGATTCAATGTCATAATCAGGATGGACCATTTGGTTCACTATCATGCTTTTGTAAATTTCTATTGCTATAAGGTATATTTTACATCACCAAAGAGTGGTAGTTATCTTCATAAGGGTGAGTGGGATGTCCAGGATGGTAGAGCTAAATCAAAGAATCATGGGATAGGTAGAGTGACCGCCCATATTGAAAATATCTTCAGGGAGGATTAGGGTTTATGAAAAGTTTATTTCCCTCCAGTAGTAGATTGTTTTTGGTATGTCTTTCCCAATGATTTTTTTATCTTACATCCTAAGAGAGTGGTATATTTAACAATCGAGCTTATTCTAGGAGAAAATATAGTGTTCATTCCTCCGTACAGGATGGAACCAATATAGCTTTATGATATCAAGTGGAAGTTAGAGGATTTAGTGTCCAAAGCTTTTATACGGCCCAATACATCCACTTGGGGTCTCACGTGCTTTTTTCCAAGAATGTGAATGGAACCTTATGTCTTTGTGTGGATTAAAAACGGTTGAACCAACTTATAGTCAAGAACTGATATCCACTTCCTTGAATAGATGATCGATTCAACCAACATTGAGAAGAAAAGGTATTCTCTAAGATCGACCTGAGATCGAGTTATCATCAGGTGCAAGTTAGGCCATCATACATAACTTGTATAGCTTTTCATAGTAGGTATGGTCTATATTAGTACCTTGTTTTCTGGTTTGGTCTTATGAACACACCCTTCGTTTTCATAGATTTAATTAATAGGGTTTTCTATACCTATTTGGATTATTTTTTTGTGGTATTTGTGAATGAAATCTTGGTTTATTCTCACACTTGTAGCAACCATGCCAAACATCTTGAGATCATTCTGAGTACATTGAGAGAGCATCATATTTACACCAAGATTACTAAGTTCCACTTCTAGATCGACAAATTTCACTTCTTGGATCATTTTATATCAGAATTAGGCATATCTATTGACCAATAAAAGGTTAGTGTTGTAGTTTCTTGTGAAAATCCCAAAACAATGTTTGATATAAAGAGTTTCTTGGGGTTGTCTAGATATTGCAATCCTTTAATACAAGACTTCTCATATATTAATTCACCTCTTACCAGTCTTACAAATAAGGGTTTCAAGTTTTTATGGTCAGAATCATGTGAGAAATCATTTCAAGAGCTGAAAGGAATGCTTGTATCGGCACCTAATCTAACTCTTTTGGATCCAGACATAGGTTATACCATCTTTTTTGACGCATCAAGCATAGGCTTAGGAGAAGTGCTGAAGTAGGAGGAAAAAATAATTATGTATGGATATTGATAGTTAAGGTATCATGAGAGAACCTACCTGACCCGTGAATGTGACACCAGTATTGGTGGCCTAGGATAAAACATTAGATAGTGGGCTTTATCACAAGGTGTTCCACCTATCAGTAAGTGAAGGAAGAGCACCAGAGACCTGAAGGCTTATTACAGCCACTTCTAGTCCTGTAATGGAAATAAGAATATGTTTCCATGGATTTTGTAGTAGGATTACCTATGTCGTCAAGGGGTAGAGATTCTATATGGGTATTCATTGACCAACTAATGAAATTGTCCCACTTCATTCTTATTTGGGATACTTTCCCAATTGATGAGATGGGAAGACTGTATGTATGTGAGATCATACAACTACATGAAGTTTTTCGTACTATTGTTTCACATCAGGATTTTCATTTGACATCACGATTCTGGTAGGGATTGAAAAAGGCTATGGGAACATAGGTGCTTCTAAGAAAAACTTTTCACCCTCAGACCGATGGTAAATAAGAATGGAAAATAAAAGTTCTAGAGGATATTCTCCGAGCATGTGTCCTTGATTTCAGTAGTTCTTGAGAAAGGTAAATCCCTCTCATGGAGTTCACTTATAATTACAGCTTTCATGGGAAAATTAGATGCCTCTGTTTGTGGCCTTATATGGTAGGTCATGTTGTTCACCCCTATGCTGGCTAGAGGTAGTTGAGGCATCCCAACCAATTCCTCATCTCGTTCAGGAGACTTCCAAGTAGGTTCAGCTGATCAGAAAGCGTATGACTATTTCCCATTATAGATAAAAAAATTATACCGATCACTATTAATTACCTCTTGAGTTAGAGGTTGGGGAACGTATTTTTATTTAGGTATCTCCCATGCTAGGTCATAGATGGCTAAGAAAATAGGGAAATTTTTCTCCTCGTTACATAGGGCCGTTTGAAATTCTAGAGAGACTTGGGTCGGTATCCTATCAGATTTTATTACCTAAGAGGTACCTTTCCATGCAAAATGTCTTACATGTTTTACAACTTCAACAGTATCATGCTGATCTATCTCATACTCTTGATCCTGATGAAGTTAAGTTAGATGTTGATGCTACCTTTGAGGAGTATCTAGTACGCATCATTGATTGGAGCACAAAGGTTATATGAGGCCGGTTTGTTCCTCTATTATGGGTGTTATGGAAACACAACCAAGAATAGGAAAAGACATGGGAGAGGGAATCTGATGTTCATGTCCAATGGCTAGAATTGTTCTCAGATAGTGTTTCTACACCCTTGTAAGGTGAACTTGGGGACAAGTTATTTTAAAGGGGGAAGACTGTAAGAACCCAATTTTTCACTCAGGTATGGATCCTTTAAATTTCAGTCTAGATCTTTACATTGGACCTAATATGGATTCCTAATGAGTTATAAAAGGTATCAGGGGTTTCTAAGGAAAGTTTGAATCCCAGAACCCATCTTTTTTGGGAAATAGGACATGTTGCAAGGTTAGCACATGGTTGGCGCACGATTTGGCTAACCATGCAGATGGAAATTTTCAGACAGAACCACATAGCACAGTTTGTGCACAGATATAAAGCCTAACTATGAATGTTCCCCCTCTACCTAGGTAACATTGCATGGTTTTTTCAGGGTTTCTAAAACCGCGTGGACAAACCGTGCACATGCTATTTTTCCGGGTGATTTTACAGATTTTACCTTAATGATCTATTAAGTCCCCTCCTTCCTCCTAATAAGAGTTCTTACAAGATTAACCTATTTCTAACTCAAATTGGATATTTTTTAAGACCTAAGGTAGGAATCAAGAGATCATATTCCACCCAGATCTATTCAATCTTTCATTTATCGGGTTGGATGAACAATGGTAAGTACTCAAGTTTGTTTAAGCCTTTCTTCTTCAATATTTCTCTCAACCTAGTTATTGGGGTATAAGCATTTTTCTCCTATTCCTAGATCTACTCTGATCTAATCCAAATCAAGGGCCAATACCAGAGAAGGATAGTCATACAATCCTAATGTGGGTGGTCTATAACTCATCCCTCAAGTTCGTTGATTTTTGGAATTGTCATGTGGGCCCCACCAATTTCATTGGGTGTCATTTATAGAATTTATATTCCACACTTAAAATAATTAAGACTATATGGATATTATCTTTATATATATATGGTTATTTTTTTGTGGTTATTCCCATAACTCTATCTATCCCATATAGGATTTTATTCCATAATTGGGTTTTTAGTATTTGACGTGTTTGAGGGGTAATATTTACTATATTAAATGGATTGGTTTAAATTGTGAATTTCATAATTGAATGTACCATGTGTGTTTACCACTTGACCATCCTAAGGTAAGTTCTTGATTTTTATAATTAAACGTGAATGATTAACAGGTTACATGTCTGTAGCACCCCTTTCCACATTAATAGAATGTAGCGGAATGAACCATAATTATTGAATATTCATTAAATGGAATTAATAAAGGTTTTATGCTATTTTACCTTATCACACTAATCAGAGGAAAATATTGAACAAAATGAAATGTTACATAACTTCATAATTAAACAGGAGTGGCCTAACTATAGCTCACCTTGGATTCTTATCGGGGAATGCCTTGAGGACTCAGGAACCCCATTCTGATTCAAAGATATGGATTACATAGGTTGAGACCCACCTACATCTTGATCCTTGTATATTCATGGATTATCAGTATGATAACATAGGATCCCTCACATATTATTATAGGATGGCTTGGATACACTCCTCGGATCAAGAATTTACAAGTAGGTTCCATGGTTACAGCCTATAGGGCCCTGTCTCTACTTAGCCCCATTTTACCTTGGAAGATCACCTTAGATTCATTAGGCATCTTATTGTGGAATGCCTTGGATTATGCTTCTTGGATTAGACTCTTACCCTTATCCAGGCTATAGTTATTACTAAGTTGGTGACCCTTGAGGTATATATAGCCTTGGTTATTACCTTGGAACTTCATTATTAAATGAAATTATAGGTTTTATTGTCATAACTCGGAACCTTCACTATTATTAACATGTGACTTATTTATAAACTGGTGATAATCAATTAATGGACTGGTTATTTTCAAATGATAGCCATGGTATGAAGTAGGTCCTTGGGTATTTATTTACATTATACTACTTTACTTTATATATGCATGCTTGCACACTGGTTACATTTCCATTACATAGGATGGATGTTATAGGCACCGTTAGTGGTAGCCCATTGAGATTTATCCCACACCCTCTTAGGACTCCATTTGGTACCGGGATAGAATAAATGGTTGAAGGTGTCGATAAAGGGAATCATGCGACTTCAAACACATAATTTCTTGCTATTTAGTATAGATCTAGATAGTAGATGACTGAGTCGGAGCTTAGAATGCTTGGGATAGTCTTTGATTTAAATTATACATTGTGGAACATGTTTTTTCTACTATCTTGTATCCATGTTTTCCTATTTTCTAGTGACATGACATATCATCATCAGTTTTTGTATTCTTGGATGTTATTATATTTGTTTTAGTTATTGTTTTTTTTCTCTATTTTCCATTGTGTCTTCTGTTTATTTATATTGCTTCCTCTATTTACCTATGTTAGTAATCATCTAATGTGATATACTTTGTTAATAAGGGAATAGTCTCTCCACAGACACACCCTAGGCCCTTGCTACTAGTTGGCAGCCTCTGGCATTCGAGGAGATGTGCTTGATTCCATGTAGCTCACCAAACTCGGGGCACCCGTTAAGTGGCATATGGGTCCTAGACATCACAACTCGCCACCTATTATCCTTAAAACTTAAAATAATTTATCCTTATCCAAATTATTCCCAATATTCTTCCCAATTCCCTCACCCATGTCCAGGAGATCTTGGTGTCATCAAAAGACCAAAAACTTTTCCCTAAAGAGGTTCTCATGGAGGATAAATTCAAGAGGTAAATGACTCTTTCTTTTCTTTTAATTTCTATTCAAGTTCTTTTATTTTATTAATATCTCTTCATCCCCCCCCCCCTTATAAAAACTTCATGATAACTCCATTACATTACATTACATATACTATAATTTTATTATTATAATGGAATAATCCATCATCAAACCCCTTCACCCCTCTATTTTATTCTAAAAATGAAATTATCGTCTATGTGGTGTTGTTTTATGGACTTTGTGGTTGAAAAGTTTTCATTTTACATTATATCCTTCAAATATGGTCTTAACACCATTATAATGGTTGAATCATGTTGGAATCCTCATGTTATAATAATTTTATAATGATCAAAAATCATGTAAATCTTGTAAATTATGTAAATCCTGTAAATCCTGTTTAATCTATCTCAAATCATGTGCAGAGATGGTTGGATTCTTTTTTATTTAAATAAACTTCCACTAAATCTTGTTTGATTATTGTAAACTATATTTAACTTTGTTCTATAATTATTTCCTATATAAATGATTAAGTCTAATTCATTCTATGAACATTACTGCTTAATACCGTTTATATATATTTGACCAAGTTTGAGAAACCATGAGTCTTCCATTGGTTCTAGTTTTCTAGAAAAGGACTCAGACACCGTGACCCAAAAACCATGACCCGAACAATGTGACCCAAACACCAGAACCCAGACACTGTAACCCAGACATCGTGACATAGACACTGTGACCCATACACAATAACTAGTTTCAGATCTTATGAAGTTTGTGACACCGGTTCTATGCTACCATCACTAAGACACAGTTCGAAGTTTGAAAAGGCACTAGACACCGTGATTCTAACACCACATCTTTGCTAATGGTTGTTGATCTCAATACAACTATGGAATCATGATTATCTCACCGCTCAATGGAAAATAAGAATACATAGTTTTGTGGTGACATTGTTTCCAAGTGATACAATTTTTAGACAGACTCTGATTCCATTATTTAATCTATTTTATCATTTTCGATTTAATTTATAAATGCCATATTGAGTCATTTAAAGGCACTGAAATATTTAATGTTTCTTTGTAGACATGTCACCTGAGAGTATGGGGTACAAGGTGCATAATACATTCATCCCTTAAGCTACAATGTGTTCACTCACAATTAAAAAGGGAAGATAATTCAGAATGAAAAAACTCATAGATAAAGGAGAGAAGACGTGCGTGCATTTTTGAAAAGTGAAATGATACATGCAACAAGAAACAACTGAAGAACACATGAATCACTATTGATTACAATGTCTTAACTACCATATATTAGAGACAAAAACATCTTCGCAATACCACCTTCAAGAAGAACATGCACTAGACAGCCTAGACCTTTGAATTGGAAGACTTGTGATACTGTGTTTTTCACAAGAGGACTCGATACTTGCATATGCTTCATCCTACAAGTCCATAGTTGCATAGAATAACACTCAGATCACTTTTAACCATTTCCCATCATCTTTTCATTATTTTGTACTATTTTTAGCTTTTGAGTAATGTGTTTATGTCTGTATTAAAATACACATATTCTCCTGTACTAAACTGAAGGATACATGATATCCTTCCTCTCATATCTTTTTACATCTATTTACTTCCACAAATATGTGTGGAATAGGTCTTTTTGTGACCGGGTAGTTTATACACACGAAGAACTGTGGAAGATGCCATGTGACATGGATAGTCTTGTTCACTATTGTTTACCCTGATCCATGGTGTGGATTAAGTTTATTAATATAAACCACATGGTGGCAGGTGATCACAAAGTGGAGTAGATTAGGTCTCGTCTTGAGACTAAACCACATGTTTTATCCGTGGTGTATTTTAATTTAGTTTTTCTTTGTTTTACTGTGTATTTCAAAAAACAATAGATTTTACTTTGATATTTAGTTTTGGATAGAATTCATAATTTTTTTCCTTATTATAATATCTTCAAAAGTAGTATCAATAAATCATACTAATATTACTGATAATTAATCTATCTTCTAAATGTTATTTGAACAGTGAAACTTTTATAACCATATTACCTTAATTGAATGGGGTGTATTCATTCTTATTGGGGATCCTTTTTAAGAAAAATTTTTAACAAAATTTTTTAATAGATACTCAATTCACCCCCCCCCCCCCTTGAGTATTCTACTCCAACCAACATTTGGTATCAAATGAGTTTTATTATTTTTAAGACACTTTTTTTTAAAACTATTCAACTATAATTTTAGTTGTACTTTAAAGATGTTTAAATTTCTATTAGTTCTAAATTTATATCTCCTTAAAAGTATTTTTTTTATTATGGATAATATAATGGAATGAGCTGCAACAAACAGACCACCATTCTTCAATGGAACTAATTAGTCCCAATGGAAAATTAAAATGAAAATGCATTTAGAAAGTATGGGCTTTGAAATTTGGTATTCAATTATATATGTGTATAAGATTACTGCTACTAATAGAATTACTTGGGATGAACCAACCAAGACTTCTTACAATAACAATTAAAAATCCATTAATGCTTTATATTTGTCTTTAAGAGATGATGACTTTAATATAATTTCTACTTGTAAAACTGCCCATGAAATTTGGGACAATTTGTCTATTTCACATGAAGGAACTTCTAGTGTGAAAGAGATGAGACTCAATAATTATACCATTAAATATGATAACATTAAAATAAAGCCTGATGAGCCTATTACTGACATGTATCTCAAGTTCAACAAAATTTTCAGCACAATGATTTCTCTTGGAAGATAAGTTACTACCAAAGAAAAAATCATGAGGATTCTCAGATGCCTACCTAATAGATGGAGAGGAACCTCTGTCTCTATTAGAGAGTCATGTTACATCAGTAAATTACCTTTAAAATAACTCATTGGGAAACTAATGATGTATTAATAGGAGATGAAATTCAACAAGGAAGAGGAGGATAAACCCAAAAGAAAATCGGTGGCATTCAAGACCGCCACCTCTAAACACAAAGAAAAGGAGAAACTACAAGCCTCTATAGAAAGTTTCAGCAGTGAACAATCATCACCTGGTAGTGATGATAAAATGGCTTAATTAGCAAGAAGGTTTACAAATTTTTACATAAGGAAGAAAATTTTCAGAAATAATAACTTCAAAGGAATATATGATCAAAAAAGAAAGTTGGAAGAAAGATTGGAAAATAAATGACAAGTCTAATGAGATAGTATGTTATGAATGTAAGCGAAAGGGACATGTAAAGGCTGACTTCCCCAAGCTCATGTATAAAAAAAATATGTGGACAAAGATAGAAAGTATAAAAAGGAAATGAAAGCAACTTGGAGTGATTATGAGGATAGTTCAAGTGACTCAGATTCTTCACATGATAAATAGGCTAACAAATCCAATATGTGTTTCATGGAAAACACATCTGAGGTAACAGAGGAATTTCCTATACAAAATTCTTATTATTCTATAGATGAAAGTGATTCTGAAAATATATCTAAAGAAGAAATGTTTGAGTATTGTAATATGCTTGAAGAGACATGTAATGAACTAAAAGATAAATACAAATATTTAAAGAAACAGTATTATCTTACCTCAACTGTTAAATACAAACTTATTGTAGAAATAGAGAAAAAGTTCAATTACTCAAAGAAAACAAGGAACTAAAGTTATCTAATGAGAAATTAAGAAAGGAACTTGAAAGTTTTACTAATGGTAAAGATATCTTAGTAAAAATTCTAGGTAAATAGATTTCCCCTAAATACACTACTGGTATTGGATATCAACCTGGTAAAAGAAATTTTTGAAAAACCAATTTGTTTCTAAATCTAAAACATACAACTTTACTCCTAGTTCTGGAAAACATTCTACTAGTACAAATCATTATACACTCTCTAATTTTTCGAGATTATTTGGACCAAATAGAGTTTATTTATAAAATACTTTACATAATACTTATAAGAAACCTGTGAGGAATATGTGGTTTCTTAATGCACTAGTTACTAATATTACTTGACCTAAACAAATATGGTTACCAAAGTCAGTTTTTATTTGACTATTTTGTAGGGAAATTGATTAAAGAGATCCTGTAAAAGCTTATGGTACCTGGATAGTGGGTGTTCAAGACACGTGACATAAGACTATTTATGCTTTAAGAACATAATAAAAATTGATTGTGGATATGTCACCTTTGGTGACAATGCCAAATGAAAAATCAATGGCCTTAGCCAAATCGGTAACTCTAACTAAGTTTTAATTTCCAAAGTACTTTTTGTTTATGGACTGAAATATAATCTTCTTAGTATTTAAAAACTATGTGATGATGTATTTCATGTTAAATTTGAAAATGATGCTTGCAATGTTTTTAATTCTAAAAATTAATTGGTATTTTATGAATTGAGAAATGAAAATGTATACTCTGTTAACTTAGATTCTTTAGTTTCTTAAAATGATTCATGTTTAAGTGTATTTTACAAAGTGTCTTGGATTTGGCATAGAAGAATAGTACACTACAATATTCAATCCCTTAGAAAGTTAACTAGAAAAATTTTAGTCAAATACCTACCCAAAATTGAGTTTACAAAGGATAAAGTGTGTAATCCTTGTCAAAAGGGAAAGAAACACAAAATTTCCTTCAAACCAAAGAAAGAAGTGTCAACTTCTCAATCTCTCGAGTTGGTTCACATGGGTTTTTTTGACCATCTAGAGTTTATATTTTAAATGGGGAGCAATATGTTTATGTTCTTGTAGATGAATTTTCTAGATATACGTGGACTTTCTTTTTTTCTCACAAAAGTGAAGCCTGATCTTATTTTACCAAATATGCTAAAACTATAGAAAAATCTTAGTGGACTTAGAATTAAATCCTTAATAAGTGATCATGGCCGTGAGTTTGAAAATTAAGAGTTTGAATCCTTTTTATCACAAAATAGATATAGTCATAATTTATCTGCCCTTAGAACACCTCAACCGAATGGAGTTGTAGAAAGAATAAATATGACCTTGCAAGAGATTTCTAGAACCATGCTTAGTGAATATGACTTACATATTTATTTTTGGGCTGAAGTTGTAAATACAGCATGCTATATTATTAATAGAGTGTTGATTAGACCTATTCTGAAAATAACTCCATATGAGTTATGGAATAATAGAAATCCCAAAGTAAGCTACTTCAATGTTTTTTGTTGTAAAGTCTATATCCATAATTCTAAGGACAATCTTGATAAGTTTGCATCTAAGAGTGATGGAGGAATTTTTCTAGGATATTCAATCTCTATTAAAGCCTATAGAGTGTTTAACAAAAGAACTAAAATGTGGAGAAATATTTCCATGTCAAGTTTGATGAGACAGACCCACATAAGCCTAAGACCTATCTAGAGAACCTTAAGGATGATATTTCAAATCTGGACATCAATGCTAAAACCTCTAATTATACTATTAAGGAATCTGTAAAAACTTCCAGTTCAGGAAATTCCAAAGATTCAAGTCATAATGAACCTGAACCTGTTGAAGAACCTGAAATCACTAGACCCTCTTTTTCTAGAGCTATTAGAACCCTTAAGAACCATCCTTTAGATACTGTTGTAGGATATTTAGATAATTAATCTCTATCTATATATTATCATAGAAATCAGGTTGAATGTCAAGTTTTCTTGTCACAACTTGAACCTAAAAACATTAATGATGTTATTAATGAAGAATTTTAGATGATGGCTATGCAAGAAGAACTTAATAAGTTTGAAAGAAATACTTTTTGGAAACCAGTTGAAATACCCAAAGACATATTTACCATAAGCACTGAGTGGGTGTTTAGAAATAAGGTAGATTAAGCTGGTAATATAGTTAGAAACAAGGATATATTATTTGCACAAGGATATAGTCAAGATGAAATAATTGACTATGAAGAGACCCTTGCACCTATAGCTAGATTTTAAGCCATCATAATCATGATTTCTTATTCTACACATATGAATTTTAAACTATATCAAATGGATGTCAAGAGTGCATTCCTAAATGGGTATATATCTGATGATGTATTTGTTGAAAAAACCCCATGGTTTCACAAATCCTCACTTTCCAAATCATTTTTTCAAATTATTAAAATATTTATATGGTTTAAAGCAAGAAAAAAGAGTTTGGTATGATAGATTAAGTGAATTTATTATTTCCAAAGGATTTAAAAAAGGTATAGTTGATCCTACCTTTTTTATAAAACGAATTTCCAATGATGTTTTAGTAGTTCAAATTTATGTAGATGATATTATTTTTGGATCTTCAAAAAATTATTTATGAATTGAATTTTCTAAAATAATGCAAAATGAATTTTAAATGAGTTTAATGGGTGAACTAAAATTATTTCTTGGATTTAAAATCTTTCAAAATAAATATGGTGTTATTTTAAATCAAAGAAAAATAATAAAGATCTTCTGAAATGTTTTGGCTTGGATAGCACTAAAAGTTGTGATACTCCAATGAGTACAACTTGTAAGTTGGATATTGATGAAGATGGAAAATATGTTGATCAAACCACTTATATAGAAATGATTGGAAGATTACTCTACTTAACCGCTTGCTGACCTGACATTATGTTTAGTGTGTATATGTGTGATAATTTTCAATAAAACCCTAAGAAATCTCATTTAAATACTGTTAAAAGGATTTTCAAATACCTCAAGAAGACACCCAATCTAGGACTGTTCTATCTCAGAGGAAAATAATTTGAGTTAGTTAGTTATTCTGATGCTGATTTAGGTGGTTCTAATTTAGATAGAAAAAGTACCTTTGGAACATGTCACCTTTTAGGCTAGTCTTTAGTATCATGGTGTAGTAAGAAACAAAACTATGTTTCATTATCAACTACCGAAGCTGAATACATAGCTACTGGTAATTGTTGTTCACAAATTTTTTAGATAAACACACATTACTAGATTATGTATATCAATTCAGGAATGTACCTATAAATTGTGAAAATACAAGTTCTATTAACATCTTAAAAAATCATGTTTTACACTCTAGGACAAAACATATTGATGTAAGACATCACTTTTTGAGATACTATTATCAAAAAGGTAACATCACTTTGGAATTCATTGGAACTAAATATCTTCTTGCTGATATATTCACTAAACCATTAAATTACAAAAGGATAGATTACATCTTACATGAATTAGGAATGATAAATCTCAATTAGAAAATATATTATTTTCAAAAACTTACTGACTCACAGTTTACTGGTTCATGATTTATGGTTTCAAAAGTCATCATCTTAATATTATTATCTTGAAGTTACTATCTTATGTTTATAGTCTCACAGTTACTGTCTCTCAGTTATTGTTTGGCACTTACTATCTCAAATAATACGGTTGCACCGTGTGGAGACACACCATAAATATGACACTGTGAAAACCTGCTCTGGTCTCACTGTGAAAACCTGTTCTGGTCTCACCATAATGACACGTTTTCGTTTTATTTGGATTTTATTACCTGTATCATTGTGTTTATTATTTTATTATATTCATCATGTTCTTTTGAATTTGTGATGCTTGAAATCCCTAAATGATAAAAACCAAATGTCTTTCACTATTTTCTTCACTCGAGCTCTCTTCTCTCAAAACCAAAACCTTTCTCTCTCAAACTATAATACCTCTGTCATACCTTTATCTCTCTCTCTCTCTTAAACCTATCATTGAATGCCTATAATAAACCACTTATCATCATCAACTCCGGAGAAGCGTAGGTTTAAGAAGAAAGTGAAAAGAGCACCAAAGATAGCGCCCGAAAGACCATTGAACCCTAATCTTGTTGATAGAATAGTGGTACTAGAAATTGAAATCTTCCCTAATTGGTTTTTCTCAACTATGTCTTTAGTTTTAGAAGTACTAAAAGTGCAGGGGTGGTTGGATTGGTTCAAAAAAGAGAAAAGGACGATTTATCCAAAGCATGTTTCTCAATTCTATCAGTTTTTTCAGTTTTCTTTCAATGATGAAGATGGTTTTATTGTGAGGAGTTAGATTAATGGCCAAAGATGCACCCTTTTCTTGAGGTTATGGACTTCTTGCCTAGGGATACCCCATGATGGAATTTTTGAGGACTATCTTAGAGGTCCTCCTCCTCCTAGTGATGTTTTTGTTTTAGAAGATGACTTGGGAAGCTTGACTAGCAATAAAAAGAAGAGAAGATCCATTTCTGCTGAATTGGATGGTGAATCGAGGTTATTGTGTAAGTTCATTAAGAATCTGATTATTCCAATAAATGGAGATTTTTCTACCCTCAAATATCAAGATGTATTTTTTATACATCTTATGAAGAATGGACACAAGATTAACCTATGCAAATGTGTTATAATTCATATGTTTGAGTTTATTAAGACAACCTCAAATTCAACCTCCTTGTTCTACTCAAGTTTAATCTCTGCTATGTTGTATTCTAAAGGAATGGTTGGACGAAATGAATAAGTCATCAGAGACATTGAATTCTCTGTCTCAATGGTTACAGTTAAAATGATGCAAATTAGTTGGAATACATGGAAAAAGTCTTGGGTGGAGGATAATGAAAGGTTATATGAAAAGTTTAATCCATTTGAGAAACCTTCAAGACTTAAGAATATATCTAATCCTGGTTTGGAACAAGATGAAATTGTTGACTATCCTGTCAAAGAGGAAGAAGAAGTAGTTGTTGCACCTCTAGAAGAAATTGTTTTGGATAAGGAAGATAGTGTACCTATTTCACAAAATATAGTTGAGAAGGAAGCACATGTTACTGAAAGAAGTATTGATTTAAAATAAGAACCTGCTTCTGGAAAAGAATTTGATGTTAATTTAAGTAGAAAGGCTTCTCCTAAGGAGCATCTAGAAGAAGAACTCTCTCTTGATAAAGAAGTTGTGGTTGAAGAACATTTATAAGAAAAATCTAATCCTGATGTTATCCAAACTGCTGAGGAAATAATGGAAAAGCCTCCAGATGGATAGAAAATAAATTGGTGAAAGTATTAAAGATGATATTTTAGAACCGGTTCAAAGAACTGAATCTCTTAGTCTTGTGATAGATTCACTTGTTGAGGGGGAGTAGCACCCTAGTCTAGAAAGTGTTTAAGTTCTTAATCTTGTTGATTAAAGCACTTTGGATACCTGGTATAAGTTACCTAGATACTTTTATGTGGATGATACCCAAGAAGCTTCTGTTAAATTCATAGACTTGTCTATTATGTTTCAATTGAAGCTGGTCTCAGCTCTAGAGGTATTCTCTACCAAGGAACCTGATCCTGTCTTAGTTCCTGTTCCTGAACCATTACAGGAAATTTCTTCTTTCAGGATTCAGAGTGATTTTAAAGCCTTTGGAGCTACTTTATTGGCTGCAGTTGAAAAGATCATGAACACGCAACCTACTCCTATAAAAAAATCTAAGTAAAAGAGATGTTGCCTTGATGTTAGAGAAAATCATATGGAAGATTCGTCCAAAAATTCTTCATGAAATTCAAGAGGTTATAATTGAGAACAAATAGTTGAGTGACGAAGTGAAGACTCCCAGAGATATGGTTGAAGATATGAAAAAAAGTGATGAAAAAGGACAAGCTCCTATTTCTCATCCTATTGAGGATGTTCGTGGTCAGATTCCACAGGAAGTTGCCTCTATGATTCAACCAAACATGAATTCATTAGCTAACAAAGTGGATAAGAGAAACAAGAAGATAGTCCAAGATATGAATTATCTTGTTGTTGGTCTCAAAAAACTGACGGATGAGTACAAGGGTTGTCTACAGAATGTTCTAAATCAGATCAAGTCCCTCGCTTCAGCTGTTACAACCTCTATACCTCTGGCCAGTCATCTCAACACTTTGATAGTGATCTACTCAGAACATTGGTTAAGGAGGAACTTCATTTAGTGTTAAGTGGTTTTGAGAAGGAGAGTATATCTACAGTAGTCAATAAAAGTGATAGAGTCCTTGATGTGGTGAGGATTCATTCAAATATTTCAAATGATTCTCATGAAGAAATTACTAATAAAGTGGATTTATACTTTAATAGGATCTTCTCTAAGCATGATATGACCAATCATTTCAAATATATTGTATAGAATTTGAAAATTACTCCTTTCACTCAAGCCTTCAAGACTCAAGTTCAAAATCTGAAAGATTTCACTCCTCTATTGGACAAGTTTAGGGAGAACAAAGATGATTTCAAGAAGGCAATGTAGTATGGTGGTGAGATTATTATTGACTTCATTTAGTTGTTAAATAATTATATTCATGTAAAGAGCTCTGCTATTTTATCTCCTCTAGCTTCACCTTTGCGGCCTGTTTTACCTCCTTCCTCATCCACTCCCTTTGCCTCTACCTCAATGTCTATATCTTAGGCTCTGAGCTAGATCAGGCATGTTATCCTTGACCAGAACTTGGCTCAGTCTTCCACCAAACCTACTTTGTCACCTTCTATTTTTGAAGGACTACATCTTCCTTCTCTGAAAGTTAGCTCACTCCCTTCTTCTACTTCTACTTATTCTATTTTGGATCCTTCTAATGTTTCTTCCAAATCTAAAGAGAAAAAAAATAGTACTGAATAAAAGTGAAACCTGTATTTTGATAGGGATGTTTTGTATTATTATTTATTGCTTAATGCATGTAATTCCACATATTTTACCCTATAATGAAATGTGAACTATTGTTTTTTATTATCTTCTTTAATTTTATTCTTTCTTTTTCTTGTACTCTTTTTAATAATCCCAAAAGGGGGAGAACAACACACTAAGGCCCTATGGGAGAGAAAGAACACTAAGAACATATATCTAATTCCTATGAATTGTGATCATAAAAAAGGGAGATATTATTGGACTCCTCATGTTCTAGTCATGTTTTAATGATCACAAATCCTATAAATCCTATAAATCCTATAAATTCTATAAATCATGTTTAATTTATCTCAAATCATGTGCAGAGATAGTTGGTTTCTTTATGATTTAAATAAACTTCCACTAAATCTTGTCTGATTATTGTAAACTATATTTAACTTTGTTCTATAATGATTTCTTATATAAATTATTAAGCTGAATTCATTCTATGAACATTACTTCTTAAGATTATTTATAGATATTTGGCCATGTCTGAGAAACTGTGAGTCTGCCACCAGTTCTAGTTTTTTGGAAAAGGACTTAGACACCGTGACCCAGACACTGTGACCCGGACACTGTAACCCAGACACCGTGACCCAAACATCGTGACCCAGTCACTGTAACCCATACACCATAACCAGTTTCAGATCTCATTAAGTATGTGACACTGGTTCCATGCTACCATCACTAAGACACTGTTCGAAGTTTGGAAAAGCACCAGACACAGTGATTCTAACACAGCATCTGTACTACCAGTTTCTGATCGCAATACAACAATTCCATCATGACTGTCTCACCACTCAAAGGAATATAAGAAGACATCATTTCTTGGTGACACTGTTTTCAAGTGATACTGCTTCTAGACAGACTGTGACACCATTCTCTAATTTTTTTTTTCATTTTCAATTTAATTTCTAGCAATCATATTTGATTCATTTAAAGGCACTGACATATTTAATGTTTCTTTGTAGATATTTCACCTGACAATACAAGGTACGAGGTTTATAATACATGCATCATTTTGGCTCCAAAGTATGCACCCGTAATTAAAAAAGGAAGATAATCCGGACTGCAAAAACACACAGACAAGGGAGAGAAGACGTGCGAGCATTTTTGAAAATTGAATGGATACATGCAACAAGAAACAACTAAAAAACACATGAATCACTCTCAATTACAAAGGTTTTACTACCGTAGATCAGATCCAAAAACATCTTCGTAGTACCACCTCTAAGAAGAACACACACTAGACATCCTACACCTTCGAATTGGCCGATTTCTGATACTCTTTTTTCACAAGAGGACTTGATGCCTGCATATGCTTCATCCTACAAGTCTAGAGTTGCATAGAATAACACTCAAAGCACTTTTAACCCTTTCCCATCATCTTTTCTTTATTTTGTACAGTTTTTAGCTTTTGAGCAGTGTGTGTATGTCTGTATTAAAACACACATTGTCTGTTGTACTAAAATGAAGGATACAAGATATCCTTCCTCTCATATATTTTTACATCTGTTTACTCCCACATATAAGTGTGGAATAGGTCCTTGTGTGACCAGGTAGTTTATACCCATGAAGAACTGTGGAAGAGGCCACGTGACATGGATAGTCTTGTGCACTGTTGTTTACCCCGATCTAGGGTGTGGATCAAGTTTATTAATATAAAATGCTTAGTGTAAGGTGATCACAAAGTGAAGTGTATTAGGTCTTGGCTTGAGACTAAACCAATTGTTTTATCCACTTTTTCTTTTAATTTAGTTTTTCTCTGTTTTACTGTGTATTTCAAAAAACACTATATTTTACTTTGATAGTTAGTTTTGGATAAAAGTTATAATTGTTTTTATTTACTAGAATAGATTCAAAAGTAGTATAAATAAGTCATATTGATATTACTGAGAATTAATAAATCTTATGAAAGGTTATTTTAAAAGTAAAACCTTTATAACTGTATTACCTTAATTGATTGGGTTGTATTCATTCTTATTGGGGAACCTTTTTTTGAAAACTTTTTAACAATTTTTTTTAATAGATGCTCAATTCACCCCCCCCCTCTTGATTACTCTACTCTGACCAACAAATCATATTGTAAAATTTATTTTGTAACCCTTTTATGTTCTAGAACTAACATATATACATAATACTAAATGATAAAACAAAAAAAGTTTGTTATGATCAGAAATACTGCTAAAATTAATCTAAATGATTAGTATTAACATGTTATCTAATGATTATTCATCATATATTGAAAAAAAATAATATATAATACCAATTAAAATTATGGTTTTTTTTATTAATAACATATAATTTAAATTCTTTAGAAGTATACCCATGAATTTAAAAACTCATATACAAGTGAACCAATCAGGAAAACTAAGAAAAAAAACACTCCCGAACATTGAAATTGAACATTATAACTCATAAAAAAGGTCATAAATCAATATAATAAAATTATAATAAATAAATTAAATGTATAAAAGGTTCTAGAATTATTAATTAATGAACTTAATTTTATTATTTAGGACATTAAGATCAAGTGCAGAACCATTTCGTGCATAAGGTAAGGGATCCTTTCTGAACTTTCATATTTCATTCATGTTGTGTTTTCTCTCTATTTACCAAATATAAATCTGATTTATTTTTATGTACTTCTTATAAATTCTGTTTTTAATTTCCAAACTCATGTATATAGATCATAAATCCTTCATTGGTAGGGTAATCCATTTTTTAACAAGGCCACCTTCTAAAATATTCCTAAAAAGCAATCCCGATTCAATGGAACTTCCTAATTTCTTACTTATTTTCAAGTTTAATCCATAATCTATTTTAAGCTACTATCATTTTACTAAAATTAGTCATTTTATCTTGAAAATATATCTTGGATCATTTTTTTTATATAAACAATTATTCCTTCTTTGTTTTAAAGAATATTTAATATTTTCATTAAACCGTACTAAAATGTTTTAATTCTAAAGTTTATAAAATGATATTTTTACATGTATTCATTTATGTTTGTCATAACTTCTCATGATCTATGCCTATATTACCTTATGAATGTCCATGTATGGTTTAAATCATTTATTTATTGGATAGCATTATTATATTCCCTTATGTTATGCTTTTTGTCATGATTATGATACCCAATTATTTCCATGAGTAACCCTTGTATTTATGTTTGATTTCTTATGTATGATTATTCATGTGGCAAAAATATTCATGAAAATGTTATTATGAGTTCACCCAGATATCACTCTAGTGTATTGGGTAATGTTTAGTCTCATGATCATCATGTGCACTGGTCTTATTGGTTAGCCTTGACTCGTGCTCCTCCATGTGCAATGAGTCTGGACTCTTGCTAAAGTCATGTTTTATATAAGAAATCGGTTCTTACTTTGAGGTATGGATCTTTCCTATTCAGTTTTTACTTAAGAAAATGGAGGTAAAAGAGTTCAATGGCTATCTACTGGCCTGTTACATGACATGACTAGGAGTTACACGTCATGAATTTCTAGGGAAACACTGTGTAACGAAGGTTTCATGCTGTATAATCTCAGTACACAAACATGTAATGACATGGACATGATTTATAAAGAAACAATGTGTATTTTATAGTAAATTTCTTGAATTTTATTTTCTTTTTTTGATTAAATCGGTCAACAGCGTCATTTTTGTGAGATAGATAGAAATGAGCCCTCCTTCGACAAGCAGTGCACCCAGGTAGTCCGATCAAGAATTTGCTTCTTGTTTATTCATCCGACCCCGAATTTGAACACCATTAGATCCATTGTAATCCCATATATGAGTGCTCAATTCTTATTTATCCTTTCTTCCTGATTTCTTCTCTCAAATTAGTTAATTAAGGTTTTCATTTTATTATCATTTTATAGATCTACTCCATTCTTGGACGAATTGAAGCCCGACGCTGAATGAGGAGAGTCGTACGAGTATTAGGTAGGTTGTATTTTTCCTTTTTCTAGTTGTCGAGTTGAATATATATGTTGGAGTGTCACACTCCCACATTTAGGGTGTCGCTTGATTGATATTTTTATATTATTATTTCCTATTATTGATTAGGTAATTGGTTAGATGTTTGAAACCAGGTTTAGGTTTGATCACCTCGATTAAGGGCCACCTCATGGGTGCATTTCCCTTGGACAACCAATGTTATCTATTTGTCCTAGGATGCCTATGGGAATGCATTTTATTCCCTATTATGGTTTGTTTAAAATGGAAATTTCTTAATTTAAGGTCTTTTCATCTGAGTTATTATTGTGGAATCCATGTAATAGTATAATTTCCAAGTTGCTTGTAATAAATCCATCCCATGTGAGTATTTGAAAGGCTATGCCTGATGAGGATGGTCCTTTCTTGTTTATATTGGATGCCTTTGGTTTGGTTTTTCTATGCCTGTAAGAAAGGTTTTTATATGACAATGGGAGATGTTTTTCTATATTTCAGGGTGAGGTTTTTCTATGCTTTAGGTCGAGGTTTTTCTATGCCTGAGGGTGGGGTTTTCTATGCCTGGGGGTGAGGGTTCACTTGTTGTTGATATGTCGTGAGAGAGCCATGATGTAATGGATGGGATCAGTCTCTCATTTAATTGAATAATAAATGGAATTATATATAATGTGTCTACCAATCCAAATCACAATCTTGAATTTAGTTATTATTTACACTTTCTTGGATGGTCTCCTGAGACATCTTTTGTTCTTACTTGTAGAACTATTTACTTTTGAGTATCTTCTAGTTACTACTTTGACTACTGCACACTACCTATTATATATATATATATATTCATTGATTGTGGGTGGTTACCTACTGGTATTTATCTCAAACACCGTTGGGGTAATGCTTTTGGACCCAAATAGATTATATGATTACAGGTGTTGATCAGGGAAAGTGCCCTTCTACTGGTTCTTGATATGCTATTTAGGAACAAGAGAGAATGGGACTGGGTCAAGGCTTGTGATGCTTCTTAGATTCCTATATTTTTTTGTGCTTTTGGAACATATATTGTAGATTTTTTTAGTGTACCTATTTGGATATTTTCTTAGAACATAACATGATGCATCATCTTTTGTATGGAATGATGCTTGGTTGTTTATCTTATCAGTCTTCTACTATTTATTTCAGTTTTATGATATTTTAAATTTTTGCTATTGTATTATTATTGATTTCGTAGTGTTGCACTCTACCAATGAGGGCATATGAGGGAGGTTGATTTACGATCATAATGGTCATATTTATTCTCAATTGTTCCTTTACCACCCTTGGAATAACAATTTGGGGACAAATTTCTTTAAGGGGGTGTTTGTCAGATCTCAGTTCTTCCTTTGAGGTACATATCATTCCTATTCATTTTTTACTTAAGAAAATTGAGGGAAAAGAGATCAAAGGATGGATACAGGCCTGTTACATGATGTGACTAGGAGTTACACATTGTGTATTTCTAGGTAAATGCCATGTAATGAGGGTTTTACACCATATAATCCCAGTACACGACCATGTAATGACCTGTCAAGGATTTATATGGATATGGTGTGTAGTTTCTAGTACACATTGTGTACTTTTATTTTCTTTTTGATTAAATCGGGCAGTAGCATCATTTTTTTAGATGGATAGAAATGATCCATCCTTTGATGAGCAGCGTGCCTAGGAAATCCAATCGTAAATTTGAATTATGTTTCCTCGTCTAATGCCCAATTCGAACACCGTCAGATCCATTGAAATACCCTTGGTGAGTGTTTGATTCCTCTTGATCCTTTCTTCTGGATTTATTCTCTCAAAAAATTTATAAAAGGTTTTTATTTTATTCTATTTTTGTAGATCTACTCGGTTCTAGGTAGAATTGAAGCTTGATGCAAGATAAGAAGATTCGTACGAGTACGAGGTAGGTGGTCTTGTGCCTTTCGCAAATGGTTGAGTTGAATATATTTTTTGAAGTGTAGTGAATCCAATTTTAGGGAGTACCTTGATTGATATTTTTCTATTATTATTGCCTATTGTTGATTAAAAAATTAGTTAGATGTTTCAAACCATGTTTAGGTTTGATCCCCTTGATTAAGAGCCACCCCATGGGTGTGTTTCCCTTAGACAACCAATGTTAGCTGTTTGGACTAGGATAACAATGGGAATGCCTTTGATTTCCTATTATGGGTTGTCTAAAATGAAAATTGGTTAATTGAAGGTCTTGACACGTGAGTTATTATTGTGAAATCCATGTAATAGTTTAATTTCCATGTTGCTTGTTATAAATATAGCCCATGTGAGTATTTTAATGGCCAAGCCTTATGAGGTTGGTCCTTTATTGTTTATATTAGATGCCTTTGGTTTATTTTTTCTATACTAGTGGGAGTGGTTTTTATATACCTATGGGTGAGTTTTTCCTATGCCTAAGGGAGAGGATTTTCTATTTTTTAGGGTGGGATTTCTCTATGCCTGAGGGTGGGGTTTTTCTATGCCTGATGGTGAAGGTTGACTTGCTGTTACTATGTCATGAGCGATCCATGATGTAATGGATGGGCTCAGTCTCTCCTTTAACTGAATAATGAAATGGAATGATATATGAAATGTCTTCAAAGACAAATCACAAGCTTCAATTTGGTCTTTACTTACACTTTCTTAGATGGTCTCCTGAGACATTTTTTCTGCTTACTTGTAGAACTGTTTACTTTTGAGTATCTTCCAATTACTAATTTAACTAATTTACATTGCATATTATATATATATTCAGTAATTGATCAGCACATATCTTGGGTGGTTTCCTACTAGGATTTAGTCTCACATCCTATTTGGTTCATGTTTTTGGTCCCAAATAGATTATATGATTTCAGGTGTTAATCAAGTCAAGTGCCCTTCTACTGGTTCTTAATATTTTATTTAGGAGCAGGAGAGCATGGGATTGAGATGAGTCTTGCGATGCTTCTTATATTTTTTGTTTATTTTATTCTTTTTGAACATATATTTTGGATTTTGTCAATTTACCTATTTGGATGTTTTCTTAGAACATAACATGTTGCATCATCTTTTGTATAGAATGATGCTTAGTTGTTTATCTTATCTGTCTTCCACTATTTATTTCAGTAGTATGTTGTTTACTATTTATTCTATTGTATTATTATTGATTCTACTATGTTACACTCTGCCAATGAGTGTATATGAGGGAGTAAAACATATGAACACAAGGTCCAGAGTTATTCTCTGATGTTCCTTCACCACCCTTGGAAGGGAAATTCAAAGAATAATTATTTTAAGGGGGGAGGTTTGTAAGAAGCCGGTTCTTCCTTTGAGGTGTGGATATTTTATATTCAGTTTTTACTTAAGAAAATAGAGGGAAAAGAGATCAAAGTTTGGTTGTAGTCCTATTACATGACGTGACTGGGAGTTACACGATGTGTATTTCTAGGGACACGCAATGTAATGAGGGTTGCAAATCATATAATCCCAGTACACAACCATGTAATGACATGTCCAGGATTTGTACGGACACGGTGTGTATTTTCTAGTACATGTCGTGTACTTTTACTTTTTTTATTAAATCAGGCAGTAGCGTTATTTTTGACAAATGGACAGAAATTTTCCCTCCTTCAATGAGAAGCGCGCTCAAGCAATCTGATCAGGAATTTTCCTCCTGTTTCTTCATTCGACACCTGATTCGAACACCATCAGATCCATTGAAATCCCCTCAGTGAGTGATTGATTAGTCTAGATCCTTTTTTCTTGATTTACTTTCTTGAAATAGTTATCAACGTTTTTTCTTTTATTCTCTTTTTGTATATCTACTTCATTCTAGGTTGAATTAAAGCTTGATACTAGAAGAGGAGACTCATACGAGAACGAGGTAGGTGGTCTTGTGTCTTTCTCTAGTTTTTGATTTGAATATAAATGATGGAGTGTCACACACCCACTTTTAGGGTGTCACTTTATTAATATTTTTCTATTATTATTTCCATTTTTTTAGTAGGTAATTGGTTATATGTTTGAAACTATGTTTAGGTTTGATCACCTCGATTAATGGCCACCTCGTGGGTGCATTTCCCTTGGATAAACAATGTTAGTCGTTTGTCCTTGGATGCCTATAGGCATGCCTTTGATTCCCTATTATGGGTTTTTTAAAATGGAAATTGGTTGATTGAAGGTATTTTCGATTGAGTTATTATTGTGTAATCCATGTAATAGTTTAATTTTCATGTTTCTTATTATAAATTCATCCCATATGAGTATTTGAAAGGTCAAGCCTTATGTGGTTTGTCCTAGCTACTTTATATTGGATGTCTTTAGTTTTGTTTTTATATTCATGTGGGAGAGGTTTTCCTATTCCTTTGAGTGAGGTTTTTCTATGGTTGAGGTCAAGGCTTTTCTATGCCTGAGGGTGAGGTTTTTATATGCATGAGGGAGGGGTTTTTCTATGCCTAAGGGTGAGGGTTCACATATTGTCACAATGTCATGAGTGAGCCATGATGTAATGGATAGGCTCGGTCTCTCTTTGAACTGAATAATGAAATGGAATAGTATATGACTTGTCTTACAAGCCAAAACACAAGCTTGGATTCGTTCTTTACTTACACTTTCTTAGATGGTATCCTGATACATCTGATGTGCTTACTTGTAGAACAGTTTACTTTTGAGTATATTCTAGTTACTAATTTCACTATTATACACTGCATGTTATATATATATTCACTGATTAATCAGAACAGATCTTGGTTGGTTTTCTACTAGGATTTAGTCTCACACCCTCTTTGTTTCATGTTTTTGGGCCCAAAGAAATTATATTATTGCAGATGTTGATCTAGGCAAGCTCCCTTCTGATGGTTCTTGACATGTTGTTCAGGAGTAGGAGGGCATGGGATCGATCCAAGGCTTGTGATGATTCTTATATTCCTTTATTTATTTTTGGATTTTGGTACATATATTGTGGATTTCTAAAGTGTACCTATTTGGCTATTTTCTTAGAACATAACATGATGTATCATTTTTTGTATGGAATGATGCTTGGTTGTTTATCTTATCAGTATTTTGCTGTTTATTTTAGTTTTATGTTGTTTACTATTTATGCTATTGTATTATTATTGATTCCACTATGTTACACTCATCCATTTAAGGAATTTGAGGGAGGCCAATGTACAATCATAATGGATGGAGTAATTCTCAGTTGTTCTTTATCCACCCTTGGAAGGGAAATTCAGGGACGAATTACTTTAAGGGGGGATGTTTGTAAAAACCTGGTTCTTCCTTTGAGGTATGGATCTTTCCTATGCAATTTTTACTTAAGAATATGGAAGGAAAAGAGACAAAAGGCTAGATTTAGTCCTGTTACACAACGTGACTAGGAGTTACATGTCATTTATTTCTAGGGACATTCCATATAATGAGGGTTGCATGCCGTCTCATCCCAATACAGAACCATGTAATGACCTAGAAAAGATTTTTACAGACACTGTGTGTAGTTTATAGTACATGCCATATACGTTTCTTTATTTTTTTTGATTAAATTGGTAAGTATCTTGGTTTATACCAGACGGGATGAAAGGAGCCATCCTTTAATGAGAAGCGTGCCTAGGCAATCTGATCAGGAATTTGCCTCTCGTTTCATCATCTGATTCCCAATTCAAACACCTTCAGATCCTTTTAAATACCCTTGGTGAGTGCTCGATTCTTCTTGAGACTTTATTCCTAATTTATTCTCTTAACCTAGTTATTGAAGTTTTTTATTTTATTATATTTTTATAGAGATACTCCATTCTTGGTCAAATTGAAGCCTGATGCTGGACAGGAAGAGTCGTACGAGTACAAGGTAGGTGGTCTTATGACTTTCTCTAGTTGTTGAGTTGAATATATATAGTAGAGTGTCACACAACCAATTTTAGGGTGTCTCTTGATTGATATTTGTCTGTTTTTATTTCCTATTTTTGATTAGGTAATTGGTTAGATGTTTGAAACCATGTTTAGGTTTGATCACCTCGATTAAGGACCACCATGTGGGTTCATTTCACTTGAATGACCAATGTTAGACGTTTGGACTAAGATTCCTATCGGAATGCCTTTGATTCACTGTTATGGGTTGTTTAAAATTTAAATTTTTTAATTTAAGGTCTTTCCACGTGAGTTATTGTTGTGGAAGCCTTGTAATGGTTTAATTTCCATGTTGCTTATTATAAATCCAACCCATGTGAGTATTTGAAAGGCCAAGCCGTATGAGGTTGGTCTTTTCTTGTTTATATTGGATGCCATTGGTTTGGTTTTTCTATTACTAGGGGAGATTTTTTTTATCCCTGTGGGTGAGGTTTTTCTATGCCTGAGGGTGAGGTTTTTCTATGCCTGAGGGAGAGGTTTTTCTATTCCTAAGGGTGGGGTTTTTCTATGCCTGAGGGCGAAGGTTCACTTGATGTTACTATGTCGTGAGTGATCCATAATCTAATGGATAGGACCAGTATCTATTTGAACTGAATAATGAAATTGAATGAAATATGGTGCATATTCCAAGATAAAGCAAAATCTTGGATTCAGTCTTTACTTACACTTTCTTAGATGGTCTCCTGATACATCTTTTGTGATTACTAGTAAAACTATTTACTTTTGAGTATCTTCCAGTTAATTATTTCACTAATGTGCATTGAGTCTTATATATATATATATATATTAACTAATTGATTAGAACCAATCTTGGGTGGTTTCCTACTGGGATTTAGTCTCACACCCTATTTGGGTCATGCTTTTGGGCCAAAACAGATTATATTATTGCAGGTGTTGATGAGGGAAATCACCCTTTTGCTGGTTCTTGATATGCTGTTTAGGATCAAGAGATCATGGTATAGAGATGATTCTTGCAATTATTCTTAGATTTCATTGTTTATTTTGGGCTTTTGGAACATATATTTTTGATTTCTATAGTGTACTTGTTTGGATTTATTCTTAGAACATAACATGATGCATCATCTTTTATATGGAATGATGCTTAGTTGTGTATCTTATTAATCTTTCGCTGTTTATTTCAGTTTCATGCTGTTTAATATTTCTTCTATTGTATTATTATTGATTCTGATGTGTTACACTCACCAATGAGGCCATATGAGGGAGGCCGACGTATGATCATAATGGAAGGATTTATTCTCATCTATTCCTTCACCACCCTTGGAAGGGTAATTCAGGGATTAATTACTTTAAGGGGGAAGATTGTAAAAGCCTGGTTCTTCCTTTGAGGTACGAATCTTTCCTCTTCAGTTTTTAATTAATAAAATAGAGGGGAAAGAGATCAAAGGTTGGTTTCAAGCATGTTAAATGACGTGGATGGGAGTTACATGTCATGTATTTCTAGGGACACGCCATGTAATGAGGGCTGCATGTCGTATAATCCCAATACATGACCATGTAATAACCTTCCAAGGATTTTTATAGACACGGTGTGTAGTTTCTAGTAAACATTGTGTCATTTTCTTTTTCTTTTTTGATTAAATTAGAAAATAGCATTTTTTTTCAGATGGATAGAAATGATCCCTCCTTTGATGAGCAGCATTCCCAAGAAATCCAATTGGATATTTGCCTCTTGTTTTTGTCGTCTGATGCCCGATTCGAACACCATCAGATCCATGGAAATCCCATTGGTGAGTGCTCGATTCCTATTGTTCCTTTATTCTTGAATTATTCTCTTGACCAAGTTATCGAATTTTTTTCTTTTATTCTCATTTTTTAGATCTACTTCATTCTAGGTCGAATTGAAGCTCGACGCTGGACAGGGAGAGTTGTACGAGTATGAGGTGTTTGTCTTGTGCCTTTCACTAGTTCTCGATTTGAATATATATGTTGAAGTGTCGTGTGCCCACTTTTAGGGTGTCACTTGATTGATATTTGTCTATTATTATTTCCTATTGTTTATTAGGTAATTCTTTATATGTTTTAAACCATGTTTAGGTTTAATCACCTCGATTAAGGGCCACCCCGTGAGTGTGTTTCCCTTGGACGACCAATGTTAGTCATTTAGCCTTTAATGCCTATGGGAATGCCTTTGATTCCTTCTTATGGGTTGTTTAAAATAGAAATTGGTTAATTAAAGGTATTTCTGCATGATTTATTATTGTAGAATCCATGTAATAGTTTAATATCTATTTTTCTTGTTATAAATCCAGCCCATGTTAGTATTTGAAAGGACAATCCTTATGAGGTTGGTCCTTGATTGTTTATATTGGATGCCTTTGGTTTGATTTTTCTATGCCTGTGGGCAAGGTTTTTCAATGCTTGTGGGTGATTTTTTTCTATGCTTGAGGGTGTGGTTTTTCTATGTCTGAGGGAGAGGTTTTTTATGCCTAAGGGTAGGGTTTTTCTATTCCTAAGGGTGAGTGTTCACTTTTCGTCACTATGTCATGAGTGAGCCATGATGTAATGGATGGGTTGAATCTCTCTTTGAACTAAATAATTAAATAGAATGATACGTGATGTGTCTACCAAGACAAAGCACAATCTTGGATTTGGTCATTACTTACACTTTCTTATATGGTCTTTGAGACATCTGTTGTGCTTACTTATAGAACAATTTACTTTTGAGTATCTTCTAGTTATTGTTTTGACTATTGTACACTGCCAGTTATATGTATATTCACTAATTGATTTCCACAGATCTTGGGTGGTTGCCTACTGGGATTTAGTCTCACACCTTGTTTGGTTCATGTTTTTGGTCCCAAATAGATTATATGATTGTAGGTGTTGATCAGGGAAAGTGCCCTTCTTCTAGTTCTTGATATGCTGTTTAGAAGTATGAGAGAATGGGACCGAGCCAAGTCTTGTAATGATTTTTATATTACTTTATTTCTTTTGTCACGACCAATCCCCCGGGGCCTTTGTTGTGGCTACCCCAAGCCTGCCTTCCATAGGAAAGGGGTTGGCGACTAGCACAGGAAATCTATATCCCTAAAATGGGAAGGCATTGCCTTTAAACCTATACAAACACACAGAGTAGAACCCAACAAGATGCAACCACTAAGTAAAATACTGTAGTAAAAAGAGTTCTGAAAGTAAAAGGGGCCCAAATACAAGCCAAACCATAAAAGTACAAGTACAACTGAAAGGTACTATACCCCTGAAAAAGGGAAAACATCTCCTGGGTCTTCCTTTGAGGATCCTACCTAAAGGGAAGGTACAGATCGTCTCCTTAGAACTCCACTTCCGCCCATCTCCTCTACGTACCGCCTAGTCCTGGCTCCCTCAAACATCATCCCAGCTGCTCTTCATCTGCACAGGACACAACAAGGTGCGGGCGAAGCCCATGCAGGGGTGAGTATAACAATACCCAGTAGGGACCCCAAGACCCCCGAAGGTCTCTCATAATTACACAAAGAAAAATCACAAAGCATGATCTCAATCACAAAGCACAAAGAAATAGACACGACTCAAATAGAGTCTTAGCTCAAACGAGGTTTTCAGTGAAGTATAGAAGTATACATGATTAGTCGCAAAGCTATATCATCTTATTCTATCAAGAGGAACTGTTTCTGACCATACGGAGTCTGACCCACACAGGATTGATAGGTACTAACTCCCATAATGATTCACACAGGATCTGACCCGCCCATAGTCGATAGGTATTAACCCCCACAATGACCCACACTGTATCTAACCCACACAAGATCGGTATGCGCTGACCCACACAGGATCATTGAGCACTGACCCACACAGGATCTGACCCACACAGGATTGGTAAGCATTGAACCACATAGGATCTGACCCACATAGGATCAGTATGCATAGACCCACATAGGATCGCTAAGCACTGAACTTCGTATGATTTATCTCCAACCTCCGCCTCACTGCCAGCCACTAGATTCCTCGAACCTAGTGTGCTCGAGTTCCGTAGAATCTGCCCTTGAGATATCGGTTGTACCTAGACCTCTGATAATCTCTAAAATGGAGTAACCCAAATGACTGTCATGTTGTAAGGGTTCCAACGCGATAGATGGTGTGTCAATCAGATGCTCAGTCTGTGATTTATAAGAATTTTTGTTCCGGGGGCCCGGTTGGATTCAGGTTCCATCCAACCCAGCCATACTCCAACTGTCTCTAAAACTCAAGAGGAGTATACCAGAAAGGACTGTCTCGATCCAAGGATCCCAACGACATAAACAGTTTGTCAAAAGGAAATCTGGTTCTCAGGATATGGCCCTTTATGTTTTTCTGGGCCCAGTGGGGCCTGGGTCCGGTCCGACCTAGTCGGACTGACCCAGCCCGACCCGATCAGGGCTGGGCAGTGACGGGCTCAGCCTACTGGGCCGAGGTCTGGCCCGGCCCACAAGGGTGTGGCCCAGCCTGTAATTTCCCAGTTCCGGAAGCCACCTAGAGGTGCCCCGTACCTAGTTGCTCACATGGCCTCAAGAGAAATTCCCCAAATGCCAGAGGCTGCCAACTAGCAGCGAGGGCCTTGGGTGTGATAGTGTGGAAACTATTCCCTCATTGGCAGAGTACACAGTGGAAGTAAATAAACATGCAATAGCGGAAGTAGTAAATAACCAAAAATAATAAACAGCGGAAGACTAAATCAGAAAACATCTAGATCACATATGTATATATATGAAATGATGCATGATACATATCTAGGAAAGCAGCCAAACAAGTCACAATGCTAAAAAATAAAATAGTACCAAAGCAAGTACAAAATAAAGTAAACAACTCCTCAGCATCGCAATCCAAATCTTGGTCCCATGCTCTCCTTCTCCAAGCAATCAAGTACTAGAAGTCGAAGGGCTCTTTCCCTTGTTTATACCTGCAACAACATAGTCTATTTGGGCCCAAAAGCATGACCCAAATAGGGTGTGAGACTAAATCCCAGTAGGCAACCACCTGAAGATCTATGCCTAACAGTCAGTGAGTATATGGCAGGTAGTAGTACAATAAGCAGTAAATAGTAGCAGCAACAACAGGCAGTAATCAGTAAGCAGTAAACAGGATGAAATACAACATAGATCAGTTCACAGAACAACAAGCAGTGGTGAAACAACAGCTAACACAAGTAGGAAAACCCTCTGGGAAGTACTGACAGCCATCCCCTCTGGTCCTATCCAAGAAGTTCCACAACCCTTTGGGTAGTGCACTCGGCCTAACCCTTCTGTTTTGTTCATAGGAATTTATAAGAATCTCTGGGGAAGCTCACTCGGTCAATTCCCCTTATAGTATAGGGTAGTCAGGGACTCTCTAAGGGAGATCACACAGTCTAACCCTTTTGGCCCCAAGGTCTAGAGACTCTCTGAGGAAGCTCACTCTATCAATCCTCCTACAGCCTCAGGTATACCACAGACTCTCTGAGGAAGCTCACTCGGTCAACTCCCCCTCTTGCCTGTGAAGGTTTTAAAGACATTTAAACAGTGTAAAGACTCTCTGAGGAAGCTCACTTGGTCTACCCTCATGTAGTCTATAATATCTAAGACTCTCTGGGAAGCTCACTCGGTCTATCTCCTATAGTATATATTGTCCAAGACTCTCTGAGTAAGCTCACTCAGTCTATCCCCGTATAGTCTATAATATCTAAGACTCTCTGGGAAGCTCACTCGGTCTATCCCTTATATTCTATAGCACTAGGTTCTCACAGTCTCGTGCCAGTCAGTGCATATTAATTCTATAAGTCCAGACTACACCTATAGATCTACTTGGATAAACAAAGTACACCTATAGAGCTACTTGGCTAAACAGTATACAGAACAACAAGCATGTCAACAATATCATTCCATCCTATGATCACAAGGCATGGAAATAGGTACAACAGCCAAAGGCTAACAAGACCCAAAGGTCGTAACAAGAAAAAAGCATGGGAAAAACATCCAATCACGACAATTATCCACAAAAATGATCAATTTATCTCTACACAAGCATGAAAGCATGGCAAGAATAATCACAAGGGAAAAAAGGTAAACATGCAATACCCCGTTCATGGGTATTGGTGGAATTTTCACATAAATCTCAAAGAAATTGAAAGGTAAGGCACAAAACACCTACCTCGATCCTATGAGATCGATATACTTGAACCATGAGGCTTGATTCCCCTTAGAACGGTGTAGATATACAAAAATGCACAAAATGTTCAACCCACGAAAACTCAAGAAAGAGGAGGAATTGGAAAACGAAGATCTAGGAGAAGGAAAAACTCACCGCTGCAGTTCCAACGCAATCGACGACGGTTGATTCGGAGAACTAACGGAGGATTGGGTATTCAGAGAAGTTCTGCAGCTGTACGACATCTCTCAGTCGAACGGGACTTAGAAGAAGAATATTTTGTCGATTAGGCGCGACCCTGGTCCATTTAATGAAAAAAAATAAAATACACGGCGTGTACTTCTTGAGTACACGATGTGTACTCTACTTTTTCATACTCCACTTTAAGCGGCCTCCACTTCACCCCTACACACCGTGTGTGTGGCCCAGACACAGCCAGCACATGGCCTGGCGCGACAAGGGAGTACATGGCGTGTACTCAGAAAGTATAGGGCGTGTACTTCAAAAATTTCCAGAAACTCCTCTTTTCTCAAAAACTCTAGGAAAAGAAAGACATACCTGAAAACGAAGATCCGGGTTCTTACAAACTTCCCCCCTTAAAGAAATTCATCCCCAAATTTCCCTAGCGAGGCGTAGAAGAAGAAACCCCGAACAGCTCCAGCCACTACGATCGTACATTGGCCTCCCTCTCCTAAGTCTTGTCCTTCACTCGCCCGTGCTGCCATAGCACCCGTACTAGAGGAACATGCCGGACACAGAGAGCCATCGTACTGCAATCGACAATCCGGATGGTATGCTCCTAAAATGATGCATCTGCTTCAAGCTCAACCTCCTCAGGTTGAAAGACATGAGACGGGTCTGAAACCTAACGCCAGAGCTGAGAAACGTGGAAGACGTCGTGCATAGACCGGTACCTCTGAGGTAACCGCAACCGATTGGAAACCGTCCCAACTCTCTCTAACACCTCAAACGGCCTGATGTACCGTGGTGAAAGCTTACCCTATCTTTGAATCCTCTTGTGTACCATCCTCGGTGCGACACGCAAGAAAACTTGATCCCCGACCTCAAACTCCAAAGGTCATCTCCGCTGATCAGCATAAGACTTTTGTCGGGACTGTGTTATATCCATCCTCTTCTGAATCAACTCTATCTACTCTAAGGTCTCCTGAACAAGACGAGGTCCCAGCAAAGCTTCCTCTCCTTCCTCCAGCCAACATAAGGGTGATCGGTATGGCCTACCGTACAAATACTCGTAAGGTTCCATCTGAATAGTCTCCTGGAAACTATTGTTATAGGAAAACTCCACAAGAGGTATGTGCTTCTCCCAAGAACTACCAAAGTCTAGAATGAAATCTTGGAGCATATACTCAAACACCTGGATCATGCGCTCGGACTGGCCATCTGTCTGGGGATGGTATGATGTACTCAAAAGTACATGTGTACCCAAAGCCTTCTGAAGTCCCTGCCAGAACCGAGAAGTAAACCACACATCCCTGTCTGAAACAATGGATTGTCGAACTCCGTGTAGACGTACAATCTCTCGGATGAACAACCATCCTAGCTCATCAACACTGAAGGTCTCTTTGATCATTAAGAAGTGAGAAACCTTCATAAGCCTGTCGACGACAACCCAAACAGCATCGATCCCTCGATGTGACCTCGGTAACCCGGTCACAAAGTCCATTGCGACTTCGTTCCACTTCCACTCAAGAATGGGTAACTGCTATAACAGCCCTGCTAGTCGCTGATGCTCTTCTTTCACCAACTGACAAGTAGAACATCTCATGAAAAAACCAACAACATCTCTCTTCATACCTGGCCACCAATACTGACGGTGTATATCACGATACATCTTGGTGATGCCATGATGAACTACCCAAACGGAAGAATGAAAATCACGCATCAGCTCCTCGCGTATGTCTTCTGGCACCCATAGGAATCCCTGGAAACACAAGACCTCATCCTCTCCCACAGTCCATCCAGGAAGAGGTTCCTCTCCTGACACACTCTCCTGTAGGACTAGGCCTTCTGAGTCTGATAGCTGACTCATCCGTACCCGATCAAGAAGTGAAGAGGTAACTGCTACAGAAGATAAGAAGGTATGTCCCTGTTTGTCATGAACCTCCAAATGCATCTCAGAAAACAGAGCCATAATCTTCCACTCACTGATGGCCTCCTGAACTGCCTGAATCTGAGTTCTCCTGCTCAACGCATCTGCCACTGCGTTGCCCTTTCCTAGCGTATAGGCAAGCTCGAAGTTGAAAGACTAAAGATACTCGACCCACCTGTGCTGTCTCAGATTCAGATCACGCTGAGTGAAGATATAATTGAGACTCCTTTGGTTGGTGAAAACCACAAATTTCTCTCCCAGAAGGTAGTGTCTCAAATAGCATAAGGCATGAATAATATCTCCCAACTCCAGAACGTGTGTCGGGTAGTTCCTCTCGTGTGGCCTCAACTGCTAAGACCCGTAAGCAATGCCTCAATCACCCTGCATAAGCACAGCTCCCAAACCGATACCTGAAGCATCATAGTAAACAGTATATCCCTTTCCCGGCTCTGGAAATACTATTATCAATGCAGACGTCAACCTCCCCTTCAGATCCTGAAAGGCTGACTCACAAGAATCTGACCCTAAAAACTTCACCCCCTTCTTGGTCAAACCTGTCAGTGGTGCTGCTAGGTGTGAAAAGTCTTGTATGAAACGCATGTAGTATCCATCCCGCCCTACAAAACACTGAACCTCAAATACATTCTTCGACTACTCCCAAGAAACTACATCTCTCACTTTTTCTGGGTCCATTGATACTCATGTCTCTGAGATGACATGACCCAAGAAGTGAATCTGATCTATCCAAAAGTGTCATTTCGAGATCTTAGCATATAACTAATGCTCTCTCAGTGTACTCAGAACGATCTCAAGGTGTGTGGAATGGTCGTGTCGAGTCTAAGAGTACACCAAGATTTCTTCCACAAAAAACACCACAAATGAATCTAAGTACGTATGGAACACTCAGTTCATCAGTGCCATAAAAACTGATGGCGCATTTGTGAGACCGAACGACATGACTGTATACTCGTATAGATCATACCTGCTATTGAAGGCTGTAAGATTTAAATCTGATGGTCTAACACACAAATGATGATAACCAAACCTCAAATCGATCTTCAAGAACACCCAGACTTCTTGAAGCTGATCAAAGAGGTCATCAATCCTCGACAAGGGATAACGATTCTTGACTGTCAACTGGTTCAGCTTCCGATAATCCACACAATTCCGAAGGGTTCCATCTTCTTTCTTTGCAAATAGTATAGGAAAACCACAAGGAGAAGTACTGGGTCGGATGAAACCCTTTTCCTGCAACTCCTCCAACTACTTCTTGAGCTCTTGAAACTCAGGTTTAGCCATCCTATAAGGAGGAATGGACACCAGTTCCGCTCCTGGCATGAACTCAATCGACAAGTCTACCGCACGCTCTGGAGGAAAACCTAAAAAGTCTTATGGAAAGAAATCCCTGAAATGATCCACCATTGGAGGAAAGTCTAACTGTGAAGTCCCCTGGTCATCCAGATAAAGACTGGAAATCTGGGTTGTAACTCCTTTTAGACCATGATGCTCTGGTCTACCTCTACCCGCCTGGACATCCCACTCACCTCTATGAAGAAACGATCCACCCTCTGGTGATACGAAATTCACCCTGCGGTGATAGAAATCGATGACTTCCTGGAAGGGAACCAACTAGTCCATCCCAATAATGACGTCATAGCCCGTCATATCTAGGACATAATGGTCCCATAAGAAATGACACCCTACAACCTCAAGAGGGAACTCTCTGCACTGACGTATGCTAGATGTCCTCGTTCCCAACGGTGTGTCAAGAGTCAAAAAGTCAGCAGAAGAAAAGATACAGAGCCTAAGGCTCTCCACAATAGCAACATGGATAAAACTATGCGAGGAAACAGTATTGAAAAGGTCTAAATATAAAACTAAGGATACTAGGATCATACCTAGAACTATAGAAGGGTCAGGATCCTGCTCCTGGTAGGTCTACTCCACGACGAAGGTCTAGCCTGTACCGCGGCCCTGCGCCCCTGGCTGACCACTCTGAGCTAACCCACTCTGCTGTCGCTAAAAACCTGATGACTGACCATTGCGATCGCGACCTCCACCTCATCCCGAACGGCCGGAAAAACTCTAGTTCCCGGACTGGTGAGAAACTGGAGAAGCATCTCCTGAATACGGGGTTATAGAAGAACCCCTACCACCAGCTGAAGGTGAAAATATCTAACAAAAGCTATGAAGATGGCCCATCTTGCCGCAAGATCGGCACTCCATCGGGTCCCTCTGGCACTGAGGCCTAGTATGTTCACTCCTACCGCACTGGTATCATACAACCTGGCTACCAGAAGATACATCCCATCTAATCTAATCTCATCGAGAAGACTCTCTGTGGCGCTTCTTACTATCTGTAGGAGGAACACCCGCTCTGGATGTCGAACCATCCGGGATCACTTCTCTAGATAGTAAATCAAGAAAAAAGAATTCTTCTGATACCACTTTGTAACATCCCAGTTCCGGAAGCCACCCAGAGGCGCCCCGTACCTGGTCGGTCACATGACCTCGAGCGAATTTCCCCAAACACCAGAGTCTGCCGACTAGCAGTGAGGACCTTGGGTGTGATAGTGGGGAAACTATGCCCTCATTGGAAGAGTACACATCGGAAATAAATAATCATGAAATAGTGGAAGTCGTAAATAACCAACAATAATAAATAGAGGAATACTAAATCAGAAAACATCTAGAGCACATATGTATATATATGAAATGATGCATGATACATATCTAGTAAAGCAGAAAAACAAGTCACAATGCTAAAAAATTCAATAGTACCAAAGAAAGTACAAAAGAAAGTAAATAGAACCTCAGCATCACAAGCCAAAGCTTGGTCCCATGCTCTCCTGCTCCAAGAAATCAAGTACCTGAAGTTGAAGGGTTCTTTCCCTTGTCTATACCTGCAATAACATAGTCTTTTTGGGCCCAAAAGCATGACCCAAACAGGGTGTGAGACTAAATCCCAGTAGGAAACCACCAAAATATTTGTTCCTAATAGTTATTGAGTATATGGAAGGTAGTAGTATAATAATCAGTAAATGGTAGTAGAAACAGCAGGCAGTAATTCGTAAGATGTGAACAGGATTAAATACAACAGAGATCAGTTCATAGAACAACAAGCAGTGGTGATGCAACAGCTAACACAAGCAGGAAAACCCTCTGGGAAGTACTTGAATCCATCCCCCCTGGTCCTATCCAAGAAGTACCACAACCCTCTGGGCAGTGCACTCAGCCTGACCCCTCTAGTTTGGTCATATGAATTTATAAGACTCTCTGGGGAAGCTCACTCAGTGAATTCCCCTTATAGTCTAGGGTATTCAGGGACTCTCTTAGGGAGACCACGCGGTCTAACCCTCTTGTCCCCAAGGTCTAGAGACTCTCTGAGGAAGATCACTCATTCCATCCTCCTATAGCCTCTGGTATACCACAGACTCTCTGAGGAATATCACTCGGTCAATTCCCCCTATAGCCCGGGAAGGTTTTAAAGACATTCAAACAAGGTAAAGACTCTCTGAGGAAGCTCAATCGGTCTATGCTCCTATAGTCTATAATAACTAAGACTCTATAGGAAGATCACTCGGTCTATCCCCTATAGTTTATAATGTCCAGGACTCTCTGAGGAAGCTCACTCGGTCTATCCCCGTATAGTCTATAATATCTAAGACTCTCTGGGAAGCTCAATTGGTTTATCCCTTATAGTCTATAGCACTGGGTTCTCACGGTCCCATGCCAGTCAATGCATATTAATTCTATAAGGATAGAGTACACCTTTATAGCTACTTGGCTAACCAAAGTACACCTATAGATATAATTGGCTAAACAGTCTATAGAGCAACAAGCATGTCAACAACAACATTCTGTCATATGATCACAAGGCATGGAAACAAGTACAACGGCCAAAGGCTAACAAGACCCAAAGGTCGTAATAAGAACAAAGCATGGGGAAAACAGCCAAGCACAAAAATTATCCACAAAAATTATCAATTTACCTCTAAAAAACCATGAAATCATAGCAAGAATAATCACATGGGCAGAAAGGTAAACACGCAATACCCCATTCACAGGTATTGGTGGAATTTGTACATAAAACTCAAAGACATCGAAAGGTAAGGCCCAAACCACCTACCTTGATCCTAGGATATCGATATAATTGAACCACGAGGTTTGATTCCCCTTATAATGGCGTAGATCTATGAAAATTCACAAAACTTTCAACCCACAAAAACTTGAGAAAGAGGAGGAATTGGAAAACAAAGCTCTATGAGAAGGAAGGACTCACCGCTGCAGTTCCAACGCAATCAACAGCGGTCGATTTGGACAATGGACGGAGGCTCGGGGATTTGGAGAAGTTTCATGGCCATACGACATCTCTCATTCGAACAAGACCTAGAAGAATACAATTCTTTCGATTAGGGGAAACCCTGGTCCGTTTAATGAAAAAAAGAAAATACACGGGGTGTACTTCTTGAGTACGTGGCATGTACTCTACTTTTCTGTACTCATATTTAAGTGGCCTCCACATCACCCTTACACACCGTGTTTGTGGCCCGAACATGGCCGACACACGGCCTGACACGGCAAGGGAGCACACGTCGTGTACTCAGAAAGTACACGGAGTGTACTTCAAAAATTTACAGAAACTCCTCTTTTCTCAAAAACTCTAGGAAACGAAAGACATACATGAAAACAAAGATCTGGGTTCTTACACAGCACACAAAGGGTGTCCTGCAAAGGTCGTCCCACAAGGGTGGCCCGACCCACAAAGGGGTGGCCCACAAAGGGTGGCCCGTAAGGGGGGAGGTCCGTCCCGGTAAGGGCATGGACTGCAAGGGGGCGGTCCGACCATGTAGTGCGCAGCTCGCAAGGGGGTGGCCTGGATGTTGTCCGCCCGAGCTGGCGAGGGGGGTGTGACCCCCGGTCTCCCAAACTCCCAAACAGCCCAGTAGTCGTTCGGTTTGTGAAGCAGCAGCACCATGTGGGCACCGCCCCATCGCTGCGTAACCTGCCAGAGGTGCGGGTTCTGCCTCTGTCGCAGCCTCGATCGTGGCATCTTCTCATCGGCGGCCCACTGGTTCCACCACCTCCCCACTCGGTAGTTGCGCGTTGGTCGCGCCACCTCTCCTTTCACGGTCAGACGATGTGATAGTCACCTCCTCCATCTACCACGGCTAACGAACTGTAGCCCTCTGCTCACCGGCGGCATGTGACGGTATACCAAACTTCCTCTGCGGCAGGTTGGTGCCAGCCGCTCCAATGACCATCGTAGATTTTTGATGTGACCTCCTATTGCAATGTGTGTCGATGCACTGCCTTCTCCATAGCCAGTCAGTCCCACCAAACTAGAGGTCTTCCATAGAGGCACAAGGATAGCAAGATAGCGGAAGGTTCGGGTCGTGTTATTTAGGCCATCGCCCTTCGCGTTAGCTCGTAAACAAGAGGGGGAAAAGGGGGTTCGAAGAAAATTCACTTGAAATAAACAAGAATTAAACCCCTACCTTTTAAATCCATTGGAGAATGTCCACGCTTGATGGTGGGTCATGTTCTCCATTCCCACAATAGGTTCCCAATGACGCCGCTTGTACGTCGTCCTTCGGTTCGTGGTTCGGTGTCACCCGTCAGCTTCTGCTCGGATAGACTCCATTCTCTAAGGGTTCAGTGTCACGACACTCCTTCAGCACTTCGTTGCCTGGAGAAACTATGCTTACAACTCTCCCCAATCTCCATATAAATACAATAGGGGGAGGGTAAGTAACTATGTGGGGTATTAATGGGGGATCATTAATTAGGAACCTTATTAATTCCCCAACGACGTCATTACTTAATATTTCTAGGTAAATCCATTTTTTGGATTGACACATCGCGGGTCCCAAACTTCACTTGTCCATTGGTGGAGAAGAAAGAAAATAAAATAATAAAATAATTTCTTTTCTTTTCTTTTAAAAAGTCACAAAACATAACTTTTTCTCCAGACCTACTGCGGTCAATGTAAAGTCTTCCTTAAGTGAATCTCGACACTGTGGATTCAACGGTTCCCTCAGATTTTTAATCTGAGCACCAGTTCAAAAGTTAGAAAGTGTCGCTCACTTTTTTACTGAATGTACCTTAAAAAAGTTCATAAATTCATTCTGATCACACCAGGCCTAGGAATCAGGCACCATCAATTTTTGCAGACTCATAATAATTCTATATAATTAAAAAAAATTACATGGAAAATTCGGGTCTTTACTTTCTCCCCACCTTAGATCTTTTCATCCCCGAAATCCACAACATAGACTAAGTAAACAAATGGGGGTACTGAGCACAAATATGAGCCTCTCTCTCTCATGTGCTCTCTTGGAGGATGCCATTCTGTTAGAGAACGTGCACGAGAGGTATCAACCGCCCACAAAGGACTCACTCCTGCCGATCCTCAATATCCACAAAACCTCCATAACCATCGCCCTATCATCGAAGTCTAGCTCATTGTGGTCGATGATGTGACATGGGTCATCCACATATCTCCTCAGCTGGGATACATAGAAGGTTCAATGCACCCACTCCAACAATAATGTAAGTTCCTAGCGGTATTCCACCTTCCCCATACTCTTAATTATCATAAATGGTTCGATAAACCTTGGTGATAACTTTCCACCTCATCCAAATATTTGTAGTCCCCATCGAGGAGAGACTCATAAGAATACATCGTCCCTCTCCAGAAACTCCAAAGGTCATTGTCTCCTGTCATCATAAGACTTATGTCTACTCTATGCAGTCTTCATCCAATCCTGGATGATCTGGACCTTCTCAGGGGTAGCCCATACCAACTATGGACCCATAAGTGATGACTCCCCTGGGTCTGTCCAGCATAGAGGTGATTTACAAGGTCGAATGTAAAAGGCCTCGAATAGTTCCATACCGATGGTGGAGTGATAACTTCTGTTGTATGCGAACTCCACCAAGAGCAAGTGATCCTCCCAACTATGGTCAAAGTCTAGGATGCATGCACGAAGCATGTCCTCCAATGTCAAAATGGTTCTCTTCATCTGACTATCCATCTGAGTATGAAATGTGGTGCTCAAACGTAGCTGAGTCTTGAACGCCTCATGTAATCCATTCCAAAATCGGGATGTAAAACGTGCATCACAGTCAGAGACGATTGTAGATGGCACCCCATGAAGTTGTACAATATCCTGTACGTAGAGGTGTCCCAAGCCCTCTATTGATCCCTACTCTAGGATGGGTATGAAGTTGGATGAATTGGTGGGTCCATCAATGATCAACTCTATATAATCATGTATCCTTGATGTATGTGGAAGCCCTGTCACAAATTCCAAAGAGATTCCATCCCACTTCCACTCCAGCTCCTCCAGTGGTTGTGCTAAGCATGTTGGAACCTAATGCTTGTCCTTCACTTGCTGACAAGTGAGACATTGGGAAACAAACTATGCTACATCCTTCTTCATCCCTGGCCACCAGTATTGATGCTGGAAGTCCTGGTACATCTTCGCTACACCCGGACGTACCGCCAGAGGGGACGTATGAAACTCCCTCAACACCTCTTACCATAGCACCACTGGTACTATGGTACATCCTCTTAAGAGTATGACATGCTCCCCACCTTCAAAAAATCCATCAGGTGCTTGTCCTAAGGATGTCTGAGCACGTCGATCCTCATAGTCAATGTCCCCAAGCTGCACCTCCCTAACTTGTTTAAGGAGTGGGGGAGTGACTATCATATACTAGAGTTATGCTGCTCCATCTCTATCCATGAAGGATATCTGAAATGCGGCTAGCTGCTCTGTTTCCACACTCAACATCTATAGACAAGACCTCATGTTGAGTCCATCTGCTACCACATTCCCCTTACTAGGATTATAGACTACCTCAAATTGATAGTCCGGGAGGAACTCTAGCCATCATCGCTATCTCAGGTTTAGGTCCTTCTGAGAGATGATATTCCTGAGACTCTTATGATTAGAGTAGACTGTAAAATACTCGCCCATCAAGTAATGTTTCCACACCTTCAAGGAGAAGACAACTTTTGTTAACTGTAGGTCATGGGTAGCGTAGTTATACTCATGTTTCCTTAGATATTGTGATCCATAGGCGATCAATGGTCACTCCTGCATCAAGGAATACCCATGTTTGGTCCCTGATGTGTCGCAATAGACTATATACCCAATGGCCTCTTCTGGTGGCCTCAAGATGAGGGCACTTTCCAGTCTCTACCTTAAAATCTAAAAACTCTGATGGCATCTCTCTGTCCATATGAATGGATTTCCCTTCTTCATCAAAGATGATAAGGGTTCCGCAACTTTGGAAAAGTCAGACCCAAATCTCTAGTAGTATCCAGCCAACCCCAAGAAGCTTTGCAAATCGGTCACACTCCTAGGTGGCTATAAAGCAAGTACAGACTCCACCATGGCTAGATCCACTTCCACTTCAGCCTGCAAGAAAATGTGTCCCAGAAAGTGGACCTCTCGTATCCAAAACTAGCACTTCGAGAGATTACCATAAAGCTGGTGCTCTCAGAGTGTATCCAGAACTATCTGAAGATGATAAGCATGATCCTCCTTCATCACTGAGTACACTAAGATGTCTTCGCTAAAAAACACCACAAAGCGATCGAGTTATGGATGAAAGATCATGTTCATGAGCCCCATTAATACTATTGGGGCATTGGTCATTCCGAACATCATAACCAAGAACTCATAGTGGCTATACCGATATCTGAATACCGTCTTTTTTACATCCTCATCTCGTACTCGGAGCTGATGATAGCCTGACATGAGGTCTATCTTCAAAAACCAACAATCACTCTTCAGTTGATTGAAAATATAATTAATCCTTGGAAGTGGATACTTGTTCTTCGCGGTCACCTGGTTCAAGCACTGGTAGTCTACATAGAGTCTCAAACTCCCATCTGCCTTCTTGGTGAACAAAATCGGGGCTACCCATGGAGAAACGATGGGCCTTATGAACCCCTTACTCTACAAGTCCTCCAACTATACCCGTAACTCTCGAAGGTCCGTAGGAGCCATCGGATATGCTGGTGTAGATATCAGTGTCTTCCCGAGGTACATGTCGATGTAAAATTCTACTTCTCGATGTAGAGGTAGTCTCAGAACATCATCAGGAAAGACATCGGCATACTGGACCACCACTACATGATATCTCAGACTCTCAACATCTACTGCCCCGAGGTTAAGGCTAGCCAATAGATGTTTGATTGGTTGCACCCTCTTCCGAGTAAGTCCATCATGTGCTACAAAGGTTCACTTCTTGATAGTGAAGGAAAACCGGCTCCCATCTACAGGGACACACCGCACATTGCACCTAATACAGTCAATCTGTGCATTGAATGTGGATAACCAGTCCATACCCAGGATGACATCGTAAGGCCTCGACGTTGCTACTAAGAGATCTCAGCTGAAACTCTCACCTCTTAGTGTATGCTCACACTGCTGGCACTAGTGTGTAATCATCGAAACTTCTCTCAGAGGAGTCTCTAGAAGTAAGGATCGAGCCAACGGTTCCACTGGAATCTCTGAGCTTCGAAGGAGGGTCGTGTCAAAAAAAAGAGTGACTCAAAAAGTGTCTATAAGTACTATATCTAGGGTGGAGTAGACACAGATCATACATCTAATCATCTCCAGAGTGTCATGGTCATAGGCCTCAACTGCCTGGAGCTGAGCTTGTCCCTATCCACCCACTCCCTATGGTCGGGGTGGGCCACCTGGTGGTGGCGGCGGTAGAATCTTGAATCACCGCCCACCACCTACTACATAGCCAGCTCCCCTGCCATGTCCATATTCTTGCAGACCTCCTTTCTTGAACCTCGCCTCTGCCTCAGCGGTCCCTCGACCATCTACTGGTCATCCGTACGGCGCGTCGGTCAATTTCGAGCCATGTGACCCTGCCCGCCGCACGTGTAGCACTTCCTATCCCTCGTCTGACCTCCTATGTCTCGTGAGCTCTGCACTTCCAACCCTACGTCCCAGGGCCGTCCACCAGAAGGTCTGGTCAGCTTGGACCTCTATGTCGTTTATTTACTACCAGCTGTAGATGACTCTGCTACGTGTCGCATGGTGATGGGTCTCGATGTCAGTACCTTTTCAGCTAGGAATATCTCCACCAAAAGTGATTTCTATAGCACCCCATCCTATGTTGGTATGTTGAGCGTTATCATCGATAATCTAATCTCCCACCGGAGACCCTGCTCAAAGGTTCAGTCCCTAAAGAATGGGTCTCGTGCCATGTCGGTGGAGTAGTGAGAGAGAGATTATTGAACCTCACCGAGTACTGGTCCATAGTCATGATGCCCTGCTATAGGTGCAGTAGCTCCTGTATACACACAGAGAGTAAGGTCATTGGGACATACTCTGCCCTGAAAAGGCTCTCGAAGTACACCCAGATGAGGGCCACCTCGTCGTGTATCTAGAGCATCAAGATTCACCATCTCCCTGCTGATTCCTAGAAGAGACTGGCTGCTAGGATCACCATAAGGACAGCTGGTGTCCCAACCAAGTAGAAAACTTTGACCATAGCCTCCAGCCAGTCCTTAGCTTCCTGTGGTTTTGTCTCACCACAGAACCTCGGAGGCCTCTTCCACTGAAAATCGTGCAACGCACCCAGTCGGAATGCACCCTCTATTGGTGGGGCTGGTGACAACGGCCGCCCAACGAGTAGTGGTGCTTCTGGTACACCACTCGAAGGTGCTAATGCCGTAAGAGGGCCCTACACCGAGTCCTCATCGCATAGTAGGCCATCATCGTGTAATCTCTCAGGAATCCTGGCTGGCAATCTATGTGGAGGAATCCTGAAAGAAGACAGGTGTGCCATAGTCAAAAAGTTATACCTGGTGAGCAGACTCAAAGAACTCAAAAGAAAAACTCTTCAAAAACACTCGCAATCAGTGCTTCCATGTACTGAGTCAAAAATCAGAATTCAGGGTCCTAGTGTATGGATACGTCAGCCAACGCACCAACACTGGACTCCCCGAACTAAAAACCACACTCATAACACTTCAGACTATTTCAACGTTGAAAAGATCATAGTTCTAGTTCTTCAGTAGAACCGAATCCTCTGATACCATTTTGTCAGGACCCTTCCCCCAGGGCTCGTGTTGTGGCTACCCCAATCCCACCTTTCATAGGCCAGGGGCTGGAGACTAGCACCGGAAAGGCGTATCCCTAAAACGGAAAGGCATTGCCTTTAACCCTATGCAAACACACTGAGTAGAATGCAACAAGTTGCAACCACTAAGTTAACTGTTGTAGTAAAAAGACTGATGAAAGTAAAAGGGTCCAGAATACAAGCCCAATTGTAAAAGTACAAGTACATTTGAAAGGTAATATACAAATGAAAAAGTGGAAACAGCTCCTCGGTCGTCCTCTGAGGATCCTACCTAAAGAGAAGGTACAGATCGCCTCCTCAACACTCCATGTCTGCCCATCTCCTCTGCGTACCACCTAGTCCTATCTCCCTCAAACCTCAGAACAACTGCTCGTCGTCTGCACAAGACACAACAAGGTGCATGTGAATCCTGTTCAGGGGTGAATATAACAATACTCCGTAGGGACCCCGAGACCCCTGAAGGTCCCTCAGAATTCAAAAAAGGAAAACCACAAAGCACGATCTCAATCACAAAGCACAAAGCAATAGACACAGCTCAAATAGAGTATCAGCTCAAACCAAGTTTTCAGTGAAGTATAGAATTACAGATGATTAGTTGCGAATCGAAATCATCTTATTCTGAAGAGAGGCACTTCTTTTGACCATACAGAGTCTGACCCACACAGGATCGATAGGTACTAACCCCCGTAATGATCCACACTAGATCCAACCCGCCAAGAGTCAATAGGTACTAACCCCCGTAATGACCTACATAGGATCTGACCGACACTGGATCAGTACTTGAGGACCCACATAGGATCATTGAGCGCTGACCCGCACAGGATCGCTGAGCGCTGAACCACACAGGATCTGACCCACACAGGATCAGTATGCGCTGACCCACACAGGTTCACCGAGCACTGACCCACATAGGATCTGACCCACACAGAATCGGTATGCGCTAACCCACATAGGATCGCTGATCGCTAACCTCCGTATGATCTGTCTCCAACCTCTGCCTCACTGCCAGCCACTGGATTCCTCGCACCCGTTGTGCTCGAGTTTCGTAGAATCTTCCCTCGAGATATCGGTAGTACCTCTATCACCACTAAGCATCACAAAGGAGTAACCCACCAAAAGGACCACCATGTCTTAAGGGTTCCAACGCGATAGTTAGTGCGTCAATCGGGCGTCCGGTCTGTGAGTTATAAGCGTTTTAGTTCTGGGGGCCCGGTTGGATTCAGGTTCGATCCAACCCATCCGTACTACAACTATCTCCAAAACTCAAGAGGAGTATACAAAAAAGGACCATCTCAATCCAAGGAGCCCAATGTTGTAGATAGTTCGTCAAACAGATGTCCGGTTCTCGGGATATGGCCCTTTAAGTGTTTCTGGGCCCAGTTGGGCCCGGGTCCGGTCCGACCCGATCGGACTGACCCGGCATGACCCAATCTGGGCTGGGGTGCAGTGGGATCGGCCCGCTGGGTTGAGTTATGGCCCAACCCTCAAGGGGGCGACCCACAAAGGGCGGCCCGGACCGCAAAGGGGTGGCCCGCAAATGGTGGCCTATAAGGAGGGTGGCCCAACCCACGTAGGGAGTAGCCCGCAAGAGGGGGTCCCAGCCCACGTAGGGTATGGCGTGCAAGGGGGAGGCCCAACCATGTAGGGAGTAGCCCGCAAGGGGGTTTTCCGGCCGAGTAGGGTGCAACCCGCAAGGGGGGCCCCTCCGTGTAGGTCGCGACCCGCAAGGGGGAGGCCCCGCCATGTAGGGTGTGGCCCGCAAGGGGGAAGTTCGGCCGCTGTCTGCCCAAGCTGGCAAGGGGGGGTGGACCCCCTATCTCTCGAACTGCAGAATGAACCACAAGTCGTTCGGTTTGTGAAGCGGCGGTGCCATGTGGGCACCGCCCGGTCACCGTGGAACCCACCAAGGATGTGGGTTATGCCTCCTCCACAGCTTTGGTTGCGGATTATTCTCACTGGTGGTGTGGTGGTCACACCACCTCCCTGCTTTCCGGTGACACGCTGGTCATGCCACCTATCCTTCCGCAGTCGACCGATGTGTCAGTCGCCTCCTCCGTCTGCTATGGGTAATGATCCGCAGCCCTCTGCTCATCGGCGTCACGCGAGGGCGCACCGCACTTCCTCTATGAATAGCCGGTGCCGACCGCTATGGATTTGTGTCGCAACCTCCTCTTGTGATGTGCATCGACGCACTTTCTTCTTTGTAGCCGGTCGGTGTCGTCGTTCTGACGGTCTTCCATGGAGGTGCAAGGATAGAAAGATGGAGGAGGGTCTGGGCCAGGTTCGTTAGGCCCGCACCCTCTGCACTATCTCATAAAAAAGAGGGATGGAAAAAGGGTTTCAAGAAAATTCACTTGAAATAAACAATAATTAATCCCCTTCCTCGTAAATCCGTTGGAGAACATCTGCGCTTGAAGGTGGGTCATTTTCTTCATTCCCATAATAGGTTCCCAACGACGCCACTCGTATGTCATCCTTCAGTTCGTGGTTCGGTGTCACCCATAACCTATCACTGGGATGGGCTCCATCCTCTAAGGGTTTGGTGTCACGACACTCCTTCAGCACTTCATTTCTTGGATAAGTTGTGCCTACACCTCTCCCCAAGATCCATATAAATAGGAGAGGGGGAGGGTAAGTAACGATGTGGGGAATTAATGGGGGCTCATTAATTAGGAACCTTCCTAATTCCCCAAAAATGTCGTTACTTAAGATTTCCATGTTAATAAATTTATTGGCTTAACACATCATGGGTCCCACACTCCGCTTTTCCATTGGTGGAGAAGAAAGAAAATAAAATAATAAAATTATTTTATTTCATTTCTTTTAAAAATTCAGAAAATTTAACTTTTTCTCCAGACCTACTGCGGTCAAAGAAAAGTTTTCCTTAAGCGAATCCTGGGGCTACGGATTCAATTTTGCCCTCATATTTTTAATCTGAGCACCGGTTCAAAAGTTAGAAAATTCCACTCACACGTTTACTGAACATACTTCAAAAAAGATTAGAAATTCATTTCATGAAAACCGAGCCTCGGAATCAGGCTCCATCAATTTTGACAGACTCGTAATAATTCCATATAATTAAAAAAATTACATTGAAAATCTAGTTCTTTACATTTTTTGTGCTTTTGGATCATATATTGTGGATTTCTACAATGTACCTGTTTGAAAACTTTCTCTCTCCTAGGAGAAGGATGGTGTTCCATGTGATTCAAGTTAATATTCATAACTTGAGCCAATTGAGAAAGTGTTGTCATGATTTCTTGAGCACCCATTCCCATAATATTTGTCATATCATTAAGTGAATCATCATATTTCCTATCACATTGATTTTTGGCACATGTTTTTCTATTTCCCTCCATTAACTAAGAAAAAGAACATGCAATTATAAGTCTTAATTATTTATCTAATAATCATGTAAAAAAAGAAAATTTGAACATAAAAGAATAATCTTGTAAAGGAAAAGTATATCCTTACTTTTCATTACATAGGTTTATTTCTAGGGTATCAATGATATATTTCCTAACGTATATTCTTATGGGTATTTTTTCTCTTAATAATGGTTTGTAATGAGCTTATGAATTTACCAAATCATATCCCTCAGGAGTATCAAGATAGATGATGTTGATCACGGGATTCCCGGGATGTGTACCGACCGGGTGAAAATTACTTTTTTCCTTTGATTTTGAATTTTGAATTATGTGTTATCGCGGGGTTGATGGTCTGTGCATGTATTTTGAAATGGTTTGAAGCTTGTAATTTAAATTTTGAAATTAGCTGCTAAATGTTTTTGTAAGGTTCTCACTTTTGCTTAAAGTGTATTTTCAATAAAATAAAAAATGGATTTGGAAGTATAATTAAACATCAAATTACAAGCTAGGGATCATAAAGTCTTCTATCTTGGAAATTAGGTACATAACTAAACATCATGATTCTAAAATAAAAACATATTTTATTTAATATTCATAAAGAAATACTAGAATCCTTTGATCCCTAACATCTTCATAGGATAACCTGGGTGAATAAATGAACAAATGGATGAGCTAAAAAGTCTATTAAGTAAGTAAACATTAAAATAAATCTTTTCAAATGGGTTAGAAGGCATAACATAATGATATAAAAATTACTGGAACATGATTAAACCTATGGAGTCAAAACTTATAGAACACGGTATCATATAATCATGTAATAATAGTAATTTATAAGAAACATAAAATGTAACATCCCAGATCCGGATGCCACTCAACCGGTTCCCCATACCCATTTGGCCACATGGCCTCAAGTGCATTTCCCCAAATGCCAGAGGTTTCTGACTAGAAGTGAGGGAATAGGGTGTGATAATGGGGAAACTATGCCCTATTTGGAAAAGTGTAACATAGTGGAATCAATAATAATATAATATCAGAAATAGTAAACAACATACAACTGAGATAAATAGCAGAATACTGATAAGATAAACAACCAAGCATCATTATATACAAAAGATGATGCAGCATGTTATGTTCTAAGAAAACATCCAAATAGTTACACTGCAGAAATCCAAAATATATGTTCCAAAAGGGATATGAGAAATCACACTAATGTGGAAGAAGAAGGGGAATATGGCTAATAACTACCAAAGGGATATGAATAATCCCACTAATGTTGAAGAATAAGGGAAGATTTAGATCAAAGTTCTACCTGTAGTGCAGTTTTACAACTACAAGGAACATGAAAATTATGCAAAACATTTCCCTAACCCAAAGGTTGTTGGAGGAAATCAACAACAACAAAAGACAAGGCAACAAGGAAGGTATATTCTATCACTACTGCTTATGTTGATCACAAAAATTATGTGGTGACATATACGCTGATTATTCATTCAATAATAGAGAATTTACTATTTGATTATGGTTTTACACATTCTTTCTATTCTTGAAAGTTTAGTAGAACTATTCAGACACCACCTCAAAATTTGGTGGTTGAGTTATCTTTGAGAATAGAAAATGAGGAAATTAGTGCATCCCAAGTTTATAACTTCTCCCTAGTTACTTTTTGTGGACTGAACCTCCCAAAAAATAGTTTCATACTCCCTTTATTGTAATTTGATTCTATATTGGGAATGGACTGGCTATCTTTATATAAATACAACATCAACTATTGGGAAAGGGGTATTACACTTCACATCCCAAAGCATCCTCCAATTATATAAAAGTGTAAGGAGGAGGATCAATATCCTTTAGAATCATTGTCTCAAGTGTGGATATTACTTCCTTATGATCAAGAATATCTAACTCAAATGATTGAGACAAAGGAGATAATAATGCTTGAACACATTCCCATTGTAAAGGACTACACTGATGTGTTACACAAAGAGTTTCATGGTATTCCTTTTAATTGAGATGTTGAGTTCTCAATTGAAATTATTCGCTGATCTCTACCTATATCAAAGATATCTTATAGAGTGGCCACCGTTGAGCTGGAAGAACTGAAGAAGTAGTTACAAGAGAATCTGTAAAAGGGTTTTATAAGCCCAAGTGCTTCACTATGGGGTCCACCAATACACTTTTTTCACAAAGAAGGATGGATCAATGCACCTATGCATTGATTATTGTGATCTAAATAAAATCATGATAAAGAACAAGTATCCCCTACCACTACTAGATGACTTGTTTGATCAGATATGTAAGGTTAGTTATTTATCTAAGGTCGACCTCCAGTTGGAAAATAACAAATTAAATATGTGGAGGGAAGATATTCCCAAGAATTACTTTTGAATGAGGTATGGAAAATATGAGTTTGTAGTGATGCCTTTTGGACACACTATTACTCAATAATTTTTCATATATTTAATGAATTGATTCTTTAGATATCACCTTCAAATTTTTTTGGTAATATTTATTGATGATATTCAAATATATTCCAAGAGAAAGGAAGAGCATGAGGATCATTTCAATATAGTGCTGGAGACTTTGTGAAGGGAGAAAATTTATGCAAAGTACAACAAATGGGAGTTCTGAATGAAAGAGGAATCATTCTTAGAGCATGTTATCACAAGCAAAGGAATATCTATGGACCCTTCCATGATAAAGGAAATCAAAGAGTATCCCAGGACAACATCTGTAACGTAGATCCGCAATTTTCTTTCTCTAGCAGGGTATTGCCAACAATTTGTGAAGAAATTCTAATTATTTTTAAACCCACAAACCAAGATGACTTGGACGGGAGTGATATTTTTATGGATAATTGAATCTAAAGACTAATTCAAAGAGTTGAAAAAGAGACTTATCACTGCACCAATGCTCACACTACCGACAAGTGGGGGAATTTTTATAGTATACAACAATTCTTCAAAGAAGGTATTAGGATACATACTGATGTAGAATGATAATGTGATATCCTATTCCTCAAGGAAGTTGAAAATACATGAGTAAAACTATCCTACACATGATCTAGAGTTAGCATATGTGATATTTGTGTTGAAAATTTGGTGGCATTATCCATATGGGGACAAGTGTGAGATATATATATTGATCATAAGAGTCTCAAATATATATTCACAAAAAAGGAGATTAATATGCGCCAATGAAGATGGTTAGGGATCATCAAGGATTATGAATTATCAATCCTTTACCGTCCTGGTAAGGAAAATAAGGTGGAAGATGCTCTAAGTATAAAGGATCAGGTAACTTTATCAATGATGAGAATTGATAAGGATCCAATATTTTTATATTTTTAAAGGATGGACATGGGAATCGTTAAGGAAGTAACATCATCAATCCTTTCTCAAAATTTCTCAACTATCCCTCATTGAGAAAATAAAGGATGATCAAAGTAATGATGTTGAATATAGAAGAAGGTGGAAGCTATGAGAAAGGGGAAATACTCATAGTTTAAAATTGATGATGAAGGATTTTTAATATTTGGGCCACAAATATGTATATCATCTGATATAGAGATAAAAAAGTTGATTCGGAATGATGTACATAGCTCAACATTCACTATTCACCTAGGGAGCACAAATATGTATTGAGATATCCTATAGAACTATTGGTGAGACAATAGGAAGAAGGATATCTCTAAATATATATCAAAGTTCCTGGTATGTTAGAAAGTGAAGTCTGAAAAAAAAGTCTAAGGGGATAATGCAACCACTACCCATACCAACATAGAAGTGGGAGAACATTACCATGGACTTTTTTACTAGACTTCCAAATACATCCATAGGAAACAATTATATATGGGTTGTTGTGGATCATGTTATAAAGATAGATCAATTTATCGCAATTTGAGAGGACTTATCACTAGATTAACTTTCACAGATATACATCAAAGAAGTGGTAGGGCTACATGGAGTCCCACTTTCAATTGTATCCAATCGAGATCTGAGATTCACCTCTAAGTTTTAGAAAATTATTCAACTTTCTCTAAGAATTGATCTGAACATCCGTACATCCTATCATCCTCAAATTGATGGCCAATCTGAGCAGGATATTTAGAAACTAGAAGACATGTTTAGAGAATGTTCTATGGAATTCAAAGTAGGATGATACCAACATCTACCACTGTTCAAATTCTCCTACAATAAAAATTTCCAATCAATCATCCAAATGGGTCATTAAGAAGCCCTTTATAGGAAAATATGTAGAACACTGGATTTCTAGGATGAGGTCAGTAAACATAAGCTGATAATACCTAAAATGTAAGAACCTATTTTTGGCTATAAAAGACTTTGGAATATTTTTGATGTTATTCCAGAGTAGCGCCTTCAGACGGCATGCGATTCCGAGCCCCGGTGCGGCCGGAATTAAATTTTCACAGTATTCACACTGAGAATGCCAAATAAATAAGATAACTCCTAAACAGTGATCCGCATCAGAAACCTGAGTGTATGGATGGGTCCGGATTGGGGTTTTTAACCTAGGAACGACATAAAACATGTAGGCGCGGGACGTTTGGACCCCTCGCTCGCTATCAGAACATGAAAGGGATAAATTAAATAATTAATTTATTCGTTTAACAGCTTAACTGATGTATCTCTTAAATCGTGGCTTGGATTGGGAAACTGAGGGCACCGTTGAGTCCGGAACGTGTATTTTACCCTAGTAGGGGTGTAACTTTCGCGGGCGCGGGCCTTCTGTGAAAAACGCTGCCAAGGGCGTTTTTGTAATTTAGCGGCCTTGATTGTTAAATTTTATAACTTTTGAACGAGGCCTCAGATTAAAATTATGAGACCACTTTTGTGCTCGGAGCGTCGTGTTTACCCCAGGGGTGCCCTCCTTTTTGTCTACGTCGGGAGCGGAGTCGGGGGCGTGCCGGGCGGGGGGTTTAAGTGTTTTCTACTTAAACACAACCCCTCCCTCTTCTTCTTCTTCTTCTTCACCTAGACAGTGGTAGGCGGCAGCCCCTCCCCCTCCTCCTCCACTCCAGCGAGGCAGCTTCGGCGAGGCGCGGCCACTCCGGCGGGTCGACGGCGAAGCGTCGGGCTAGGCCCACGAGGTAGGAGGTTTTGTTTCCGTTTTTAAATTCCTGCAAATTTTGAACCCAAATTTTAGTTTTGAATTGATATCCGATCTTTGATCAAATCCCATGTAAGTGTAGCATACTTCCGAAGCTTCCCGACGCCTGTTTCGGATTGAAAATCCGACGTCCGAGGTGATCGCAGCCATCCGCTGAAATCTGTGGGTTTTGGGGGGGTTTTGGGGTGTTTTCCGGCGACCCGGGGCGGTCCGGTGGGGTCCCAGGGCGGCACGGCTCCGGTCTGAGGCGGTGGCAGTGGCGGGCTCATCTAGCCATGGAGGCGGGTTCATCCGGTGGCGAAGGAGGAGGCCGGCCATCCAGTCGGCCGGGCGGCACCTCACCGGTGCGGGCGAGGTGGGGTCGCAGTGCGCGACCCCGGCGGGAGACCAAGACCCGCCATATGCGGGTCTCCGCGTGGAAGGACCGGCCATGTCGGTCGGTCGGTGGCAGCGGGCCGTGGCCAGTAGGCCACGGCGGACTGGACCGGACCCGCGGCTGGGCCGCGGGCCGGTTGTGCGGACCGGGCCGGTCCGGCCCAAGGAGTTTTTCCCCTCCAACTTCGGACGCCCGTATCTTGAGATACGGGCATCCGTTTTGTGTGCCGTCAGTGGAAAGGCGGACCTCGCGTCAAGGCGGACTTTTTGAGATGGTTTTGGAAATTTTTAATTCCCGAAACGAGGGGCCTCAGAGGCGCGACGTGTCTTTAAGTGAATTGACATTTTTCCGGGGATTCTTGTTTTGGACGGCGCGGACACATCCGATGTCCGAATTGAGCGCCGTTAGTGGTGTTGCGACCCTGGCGTTGAGGTGGAGTTTTCCAGTATGGTTTCGAGCACCGAAACCGGTGTTGAGGCATGGGCCCCACAGCCTGTCCTTCAAGCTGCGAGCAGCGTTTAGCGACTTTCTCATCGGACGTCTGTTCGGGCGTGCGAGCAGTCGTCTTTGGGTGTTTTTCCGGCGGGATTGCAATGGTGCAATCCGCCGGCTCTAATTCCGCACACTGGTGTGGGCCCCGCGGGGGGCCGTTTTGGGAGTTGGCAATGTTTTCTAGCTCTATCATCAGGCGCCTGTTTTGGACAAATGAATAGTCCATCTTGTGTACTTTTTCGAGAGGATCACAACGATGCGATCCGTTGGCAGTGTTTTGGAACCGGGATGTGGGTCCCACGCAGCACCGCTCATGTTCGGTATGTTGGATCGCACCTTTTTCTCTGGACATCTATTCCACGCAAGTAAGCAGTCAATTTGATGTGTTTTCTTCGAGAGCATTGCGATGGCGCAGTTCGCCTGACCCTTTTTGGGGATGTGGTGTGGGTCCCACCCGACCTGGCTACGGTGAATAGTACCTTTTTCACCGGGCGTCCATTTTGGGCGATTGAGTAGTCAATCCCGTGTGTTTTTCTGAGGGTATCGCAGTGGTGTGATCCGTTTCTTCAGTTTCGGGATCTTGGGGTGGGCCCCACATGGGTTGGTTACGATGAATAGTACCTTTTTCACCGGTTGACCGTTTCGGGCGAGTAAGTAGTCTATCTCGCGTGTTTTTTCATGAGTATTACAACGGTGTAATCTGTTCAGGCGAGAGGATCCTCTTATGTGATATTATTAAATGTGGAAATATGAATGGTGCTCCGGTGGCGGTTCTTCTTGCCGTGTTCGGAAGCAAACCCTTGGGGTGAGATCATGTGCACTCCCGTGTGAGTGAAGTAATGCTTGAAGAGTTGGGGTTGGTCGTGCCTTAGCCGTTGAGGTGGAAAGTTGGAGTTGATACGATTACGCCTTCACGTTGACGTTGGGGGCCGTGTGCATGTTAGCCTTTGGGCTGGAGACGTGGCATACTATTGGAGTATGCGAGAACGCTGGGAGGTACATGTGGTTTTTTGTACCTGAGAAAGTTTGTGCATTTGGTTGGAGTTGGCTTGGGGCCACACGTCATGTGGGCCCCATGTGTGTGCCATGTTCTACTTTTCATACCTTTGACCTCTCACGACATAGAGGTTCCTCCTGTTCACGATGGTTTAGATCAGCATGGTTGAGTGGTTTCCCCTGGTTTTGTTCTGGAGTTGGGTGGTTGCACGATACCCACTCCGGGTTCTGTTGGCCAGTGTTGTACCATCCTGTAGGGATGTCTACAGCAGTTTCGGGTTTACCCTCCAGTAGGGCTGGGCAGTGGGTTGCTCATTGACTTCTCGAGGTTTACCCTCCAGTACAGACTCGGCAGTGGGTTCCCCGACGACCTCTCAGGATTTACCCTCCTGCAGAGACTGGGTAGTGGGTCACCTGACGACTTTTGAGGGTCTACCCTCTAGTAGGGTTGGGCAGTGGGTTTCCCATCGTCTTGCTCCAGGTCTACCCTCCAGCAGGGCTGGGAAGTGGGTCGCCTGTCGACTTATTCCAGGTTTACCCTCCATCAGGGCTGGGCAGTGGGTCGCCTGATGATGTATTAGGGTTTACCCTCCAGCAAGGCTGGGCAGTGGGTCAGCCGATATCTTATTAGGTTTTACCCTCCAGCAGGGCTGGGCAGTGGGTCACCCGATATCTTATTGTGGTTTACCCTCCAACAGGGCTGGGCAGAGGGTCACCCATTGGCTTTTCAGACTCAGTCCTTTCTACTAGCTAGTATGTGGCTTTACTCCGTGACTACCGGAGCGGGACCCTTGTTTTTGCGGGTTAGTGATGTGACAGCTTTGACTTTGAGAAGACCTCTCGACTGTAGGGTAGTGACGAGGTGTGGTTTGACTTTCCCTATAACTCTAAAGTGCGATGGACGCTTTCCCCACCGAGACGCGTCCTTGTGACGCAACCTAAAACCATGCGGGTGAGTCAGTGCCGCCCAAAGCGGATAGTGTCGAGGTGCGGTGATTTGAGCCTCTTGACTTGCAGTTCGAGGTAGATGTATGGGATGCTGGGCATCGATGATGTTTACTTCTGGGACTGTTGGATACTTAGTTTCCTGGGCTGAGCTACGGGATGGAGATCCCTTACGATCTTGTTCGGGTTCGTTTTCAGAGCATATATATATGTATACCTGGTTACAGTACCCACTCTTTGGGTTTTGGTTACTCTCCTTCCAAGAGAGGCGAAGACACGTCGGGTATGCCACGTTCCTTCAGTGTCTAGCTTCTCGTGGTTGGACGAGTCTACTCTCCTGTTATAGGTAGCGAAGACTCGACGGGAAGTTCATCTTCTCACCATTTCCATCTCCTTGTGTCTGGACGAGTCTACCTTCTTTCCTCTTATTGGGTTGAGCTGGACTCTCTATTGTACTCTTTACTGCACTCCTTGTTGTATTCCTTTACTTCTCTTGTTCGATCTACTTCTCACCCTTTGGTACCTCCTTTGTTTCTCCCTCGAGCCTTCAGGGTATCCTACAGAGTATTTTTATACTCACCCCTTCTTGGGCTTTGCCCGCACTTGGTGTGCCCTTGAAAACGATAGACAGGTTGGTCGTGACTTTAGTAGAGCTTATGAGGTCAGGAGCTTGGACCGCGTGCGGTGGTCGTAGTCGGGTTCCAGGTGGGGGACCCTTCCAGTAGTTTACTTTTTGTTCACCTATTACTGGGTTGTTGCACTTTTCTGGTTGGGCGTGCGTTTTGTCGCTTTTCTTTTCAGTTTACTTCCAGCACTTGCTTTGTATTGTTTAGAGGTCGATGCACATATGTGGTTTATTTATAGCAATTACTACTTTGATTTTCTTTTTTACTCTACACTTTTTCATTGTGTGTGTTTAGTGTGTGTGTACAGGTACTTAGGCAAAGTCCTCCCCGATTTATTGTGCCTTCGGCGCTGTTCGCCAGCCCCTGGCCTATGGAGGCTGGCTTGGGGTAGTTGCGGCTCGAGCCCGAGTAGGAGAAGGTGATAACCATTTAGCAGAACATCAAGGCATCCCAAAGTCGACAAAAGAGTTATGAATACAATTATAGATGAGACCTTGAGTTTAAAGTTGGAGACATGGTATTCCTCATCATATCTCCATGGAATAGGATCATGATATTTGGGACGAAAGGAAAGATTATTATCAGGTACATTGGAACCTTCTAGATCCTTGATCATGTCAGAGTCGTGGCCTATCAACTAGCACTTCCACCTACAATGTCTCAAGTTCATGATATATTCCATATATCCCTCTTTAATAAGTACACACTAGATATATCACATGTACTGAATTTAGAGGTGGTACAATTAGAGAATGTTCACTTTTATGAGTAGCAGTCAGTGAAGATCTTTGATCGTAGAGATAAATTTCTACGCAACAAGACCACTAACTTGGTCAATGTACTATAGAAAAACCATAAGTCCAAAGAGGAAACATGGGAACTGGAGGAAGAAGTGAAGGATCAGTAACCTCACATATTTTCCCCATAATATGTAAAATGAAATTTTGAGGGAAAAATTTTATAAGTGGGGAAGAATGTGACAACCCAAAATTTTATCAAATAAAATCCCCTTCTTATAATTATGTTATATAGTAAAAATCACAAAAAATCACATTAATAAAACAATAAAAACATTATAAATAAAGATTTAATAAAATAAGAAGTATTTTGAGAAGTTAAGGAACCTATACTGATGAAATAGTAACTTGATCTTTGGAATAGTAATGTAGTCCTTATGAATATAAAATTGGTCAATAGAATAGTAACCTTACCTATGAAAGTATAAATAAAATTTAGGTATCTTATAAATTAGAATATGGTATAATTATTTCATATTTCAAGTAAATAAATGTTTTTAAATTTATTAATAAGTTGTTGGTATTTTATTAGTCTTAAATTTTTAATTAAATTTTTATGATTAATTAGAATTTTTAAAGGAAAAATTATTTTCTTAAAATGTATTCATAAATTAATATTTTTCAATCTTATTATTTAAATATTATTTTATGAGACCTTATTTTATTTTTCAAAGTGTTATAAAATTAGTTATAATTTTAAAATATATATTTTTCAAGTAAATAATGATTTTAATTAAAAATTAAATTTCTCATATTTATAAAATCATTTTTATAAAATAGATTTATTTTTCTAAATCTACACATTTAAAAATGATTTTGGTAAATTTTTGAGATTTTTATGAAATACTTGATTTTTTTGTGAATAGTCAAATATGATAATTTACTATATATATACATTATAAGTTAAATACACTATTATTTGATTAATAGTTGATTTAAGAACAAAAATATCTAAAATAATTTAATTATTTTAATATATTTAGTGATAATTTTCAAACCATTCATAGTATTAACTCAAAATAATAAACTAATAAATAAAATAATGAGAAAACACACCTCTCCTCCACTATAAATACCACCCCTGACCACCTCTTCTCCTTACACCTTCCAAGATTTTATCCTTGTCAAAATTCTGACAAATAAACTTCCCAAACCCCTACCTAACATATAATATCTCTTAGTCTTCTCAAAAATCCAAAAACATTTTCCCTAAGGAGGTTCTTAAGGAGGATAAATTTAAGAGGTAAATTCATCTTTCTTTTCTTTTAATTTATTTTCAACTTATTTTATTTTCTTAATCTATCCTCACCTCCCATCATTAAAATGGAATTATAAATCCATTAATTTAAATATACTATTATTTTATTATTCTAATGTAATAATCCATCATCAAAATCCTTCTCCCCTCTCTTTTATTCTAAAAATGAAATTGTTTTCCGTGAGGTATTGATTTATCACCTTCGTGGGTGAAAAGTTTTCATTTTAATTTGTCTCCATCAAATATGGTATTAAAAACATTATAAAGGTTGAATAAGATTATAAAATTTTTTTAACCCTTTTTATGTTTTATAACTAACAAATATACATAATACTAAATGATAAAACAAAACAAGTTCGTTGTGATTGAAAACCTGCTAAACATAATCTAAACAATTATCATTAACATGTTATCTAATGATTGATCCTAATATATAAAAAAAATATAATTCCAATTAAAATTATTTTGTTCATTAATAAAATATACTTTCAATTATTTATAATTATACCCATGAATATCCTTACCTATTTACAAGTGAATCGATCATGAAAACTAAGAAAATGAACACTCATAAATGATGAAATGGAACACTATAACTCATCAAAAAGGTCATAAATGAACTTAATAAAATTATAATAAAACAATTACATGTATAAATGGTTCTTTAATTATTAATTTATGAATCTAATTTTATTATTCATGACATTAAGATCAATTTCAGAACTGTTTCAGACATAAAGTAAGGGATCCTTTCTGAACCTCCGTATTTTCGTTGGGTTACATTTTCTCTCTATATACCCAATATAAATATTATTTATTTTTATTTAAATCATATTAATTATATTTATATATTCCAAATTTATTTATCCTGATCATATTTTTCTTCTTTGATGGGGTAATACATGTTTTAATGAGGTTCCCTTCTCAAATCTTCCCGAAAAGCAAACCCGGTTCAAGGGAACTTCATGATTTCTTACCCATTTTCAAGTGTGCTCCATGATCTGTATTAAGCCACTATTATTTTAATAAAATGAAACATTTTAACATTTAAATCTATCTTGTTTCATTTTTGTTTTATAAAAACAATTATTCATTTTCGTTTTAAATAATCTTTAATATTTTCCTTAAACTGCACTAAAATGTTTAATTTAAAAAGTTTCTTAAACACTATTTTTATGTGTATTCACTTCAGTTTGACGTCACTTATCATGATATATGCCTATTTTACCTTATTAATTTCCATTTATGGTTTAAATCATTTATTTCTTGGACACCATTATGATATTCCCTTATGTTATGCCTTTTGACATTATTAAGATACCCAATTATTACCATGGGTAACCCTTATGTTTATGTTTAATTAATTATGTATGATTCTTAATGTGGAACACATATTCATAAACATATTATGATGGGTGCACCCATATAGCACTCTAATTCATTGGATAATGTTTATTATCGTGATATTTCTTGTGAAACGGTCTATGTGGTTAGCCTTAGCTTGTGCTCCATGTGCAACGATCTTAGAGGTTAGCCTTGACTCATGCTCCTCTATGTGATATGGTCCTTGACTCATTATAAATCCATGTTTTATTTTTATTTCAAATTAATATGATTCCATTATTATATGATCCCATATTCTATATATTATTATTCCATATGTTTAATCATGTTCCATGCCTTTTTATATCATTATGTTTTTTCTTCTAACCCATGTGTTAAGATTTATTTTAATGTTTATTTCCTTGATGGTCTTTTTAGATCATCGCCTTGTTCATATATTCTCCCAGGTTATCCTATGTAGATGTAAGGGCTCGAATTATATTAGGATTTCTTTATTAATATTAAATAAAATATGTTCTTATTTTGGAATCATGATGTTTAATTATGTAACTAGTCTCCAAGACACTGGAATTTATGATCTTTATCTTGTAATTTGTTTTTTAATTATGCTTAAAATCATGTAATCATATGTGTAAAAGTCTAGGGTTGATATAATAATCCTTCTATATTCTCTATGGGCTTATCTCACTGCAGCCAAAACTACCACATAATAAACCCCATACTTAAATATAAATAGATGCATTCCAAACTATCATGGTTTAATTTTTATTACATGACATTTTCATGTGAGATCAATTATCTAAAGATGAATAATATTATATATGACTATATTAATTAAATAAACTTGATGATAAATGATTATACATGTTGAATAACCTTTAGATACACCCAAATTGAATATTAAAAGCATTCAATAATGATGTTAGACTTTATTAATTCACCCAAGGAGAATTATGGTTGGTACTAAGATATCATATGATACCTAGGAAGAAAATTTTGAATCTTGTGAATAAATTTCATGGTTCTTATTCCATAAATAAGGTCTACTTCATTAGGGATTACTCATTGATCATAATGGATAATTATTGTATCATTCTTGTTATCAATTTAATGTTTTGAAAGAAATACTTTACTTAAATCCTGGTCTGGCCCCATTAAGTCTATTATCCATGACTTTGAACTTCATAGAAATTGTCATAATTGTTTGATATTAAACTATTGGACACCAGGTCCAAGTCAGATGGCCATAAACTTAAAGAGAGGATGTTTTATCCTAAAAGACCTTAAATTTCATAAAGTAATCCATTATTTATAACCCCATTATCTTACATATGATCATGATCAATATACAATCCCCTAGGTTATGGGTTTATAGGTTCACAACAGGTTTTCTCTAACAACCCTACACTAGGGTGAAACCATATTATTTTCCCTAAACTTGAGAATGATCTATGCAGAGGATAATTTTAAGAACTATGTTTGGATTGATTCCTATTATTACAAGATTCATAGTGAAACCTAGAATTTCTACTTTAGGTCTAATACTTTAAGCCCAATTCTCATAGGTTTACCACAATAGCTTGAAATGGGAATGATACAATCTCACCTTCCCTTACATAGGATCTAGATATGTATATAGGGACCCTTATCCTAAAACTATGTCTGGATTGACACATGTTATTTCATAATACATAGTGATGTTCATATTTCTTATCTGGGACTTGGTCATAAGTTTCATCCTTATCAAACTCCCAATTCATGTTGGTTTCTAAGACTTTATCAATTCAAAATCTGTTTTTCTACTAAATCAACACTAATATGAGAGAATTTGATTTTTTTTATATTCATAGATCTACATGAATCCCTCTATATAAATTTCCCCACCAATGAACCTTAAACGTCATAAAATATGATTCAATTCCACATTACATTAAACTACATGGGAATGGTCCTAGTCATATGACCTTAAAATGAAGGACACCATATCCAAGTTTCATGACCATAAATAGAAATACATGATGGTCCATCCAAAAAAACATTAAAATCCTTAGAGTGGTCTATTCTATATGACTATAATCCCTTTCATATGATCCAAATATATATAAGAGTCCATTGTATATGGTTTTATTATTTTACATTGGGATTTTTCTAATAATCATACATTAAGACAGAACCATATTATTTTTCCTACACATGAGCATGATATTTACTAAGGATACCTATAAGAACAATGTGCATCTTGATTACTATTATTATAGGGTACAGAGGGATTCTTAGGCCTCTTACTTTAGGTCTGGCCATAAATTCTAAAGGATTTAAGAATAACTCTTAGTGGTTTACCTTAACAAAATGACCTAAGAATAAAGCCACCTAACATTACCTTTCATAGGATCTAGATATATTTAGAGGACCCCATTTCACAAAACTATTCATATCTAGATTATTTTTCTAGGATACATATTGATGTATACATATCTTATACTTGGACAAAACTTTCTTACAAATCAAATTCTCACTTTACCTTAGTTCCAGATGATTTATCAATTCACATAAACTTTTCTCCATGAACTCAACACTAAAATAAAATTGTGTATTACCAAATCTATGTAGATCAATTTTCATAATGGATTGTTTAAAAAAACAAATTGTATAGAATCTGAGTTCATTCTAAATGACTTTAAACAACTTATAAATGGTCCTAGACATATGACCTCAAACTAAAGAACATTAGGTACTAGTCACATGAACTTAAAATACAAGACATGATAGTATATATTGTAATATATTAAACTTATTAGAGTGGAAGATTTTATATGACTATATTATATTCTATACAATATTGATCTGTGTAAGAGTCCATAGTATACCAGATTCCCAATTAACATCAATTTTTATCCAAAAACCCTAAACTAGTATGAAACCATCTTATTTTCACTACACATGACACAAATATATGTAGAAGATACATTAAAAACTATGTATTTATTGATTCCCTCTATTAATGGATATGTCACGACCCGTCCCCCAAGGCCCATATCGTGACTACCCCAATCTCGCCTTCCATAGGCCAAGGGTTGGCGACTTGCACTAGAAAGGTGTATCATTAAAGTGGGAAGGCATTGAATTTTAACCAGTACAAAAAAATAGTCCAAGAACACAACAATATGAAACTATGAAGTAAAATTGTAGTCGTAAAAGTGTTTACTGAAAGTAAAGGGGCCGGAATACAAGCCCAACAGAAAGATACAAATAAAAAAATAGTAAATAGATTCATGAATTTTCCACTAAGGATCCTACAGGATGGTTAGGTACAGCTCATCTCCATAACTCTTTGTGTCAACCATCACTACTATCAGGTCCTAGCTCCCAGAGTCTCAGTCAAGGCTACCCATCATCTGCACAAGACACAACAAGGTACGGGCGAAGACCATGTAGGGGTGGGTATAACTATAGTGACCCGAACTTTTCTTACATTACTATTAAATAATTTCAATGATAAACAACATAATAGTATAACACATATAGGATCCAAAGGTTTAGTGTCTTGGGAAAACTAGGACCATACATAACAAATACAACATCTATCATAAACATTTATTTAATTTCTTCTTCTTTAGCTTCTTATTGGCACTTGTCCTCTCCTTAGTACTTGTATCCACCTAAGGATATACATAAAAAGGGGTGAGCTAGAATCCCAGTAAGAGGATAGATAAGGACAATATATCATGGGGTGAGCATAATCATAACATATGCAAAAGATCATGAACATGAGAGGAGCATAAATAGAAGACTTGAAATGTGGCAATGCATGAAAATGGAACATCATGTCTTAGTGGTTAACTACACATAATTGTGAACCAAGATATCATCTTTTTCACACATCATTTCACATTTACTCATGAGATTCATCACTTTACCCAATTCATTGGAGTGCTTTATAATTCCGGGCGCACCCGTCACTTTGAAACATTTATAATTGCGCTATATAATTCCAGGTGCACCGGTCACATCATAACATTATCATTATCATGATTTCCACATAAAACACATATAAAAAAATAACATAACTACCCTATGTTAAGTAATGTGTTTCATCTCATAAGAATACATTCATAAGCTTTGGGTTCCCAAAAGAAAGAGGGAACACCATACTTTATATGAGAACCATCAACCATGAATGAGAGGTAAAAGTTGAGTTCTTAAAAGAAGAGTTCTTTTGGAAAACATTTGGATTGACATAAACATCATTATAAAACATGTATATCCAAGAAAAGAAAAGGAAATTATGAAAAAAAGATCTTTAATTATTGACCATATCAAAAATGGAGTGAAAGAGGTAGAACCCGAAGGATGAAAGTTGGGTTTGAAAATTTCCCCTTACCTTGTACCCGAATGTTTCCTTCTCTTTAATGTCCTGTATAATGACATTATATTCATTAATTAGAAATATAGAACCATGTTTACATTAGTAGGGTTCATTCTGGTTTAATTATGTCATATTATGTTCCTTTGGATGACTTATAGAGTTTAAAAACATTGTTTGGGGATGTTCGTTTTTATGGTTTTTCTTGGGTGGTTCACTTGTATTATTAAATTGATGTTTGGGTAGAACATGAGTAAACATCCAGAAATGAAATTACATTTCATTAATGATATTACAGGAGGTTTAATTATTTTATACTTAACTACATTAGATCCATGTGGATGAATCATTAGACAAGAATTAAATGATGGTTATTTGGGTCAATTTGGGCGGTTTTTGGATCACAACGAACTTGTTTTAACTTATTACATAGTAATATGTCCATAGATTATTTCAAAAACTTTAAATATAAAATAATACACATAAAATATTCTGGTTCAAACATAAAAATGGTTTCATTACCAGATCTGAAGGTAGAAATGGAAGAATAAGTCATGTTGTTCTTGAAGGTGACAAATTAACACCTCGCGAACAACGTTCTCTTTAATAAAATAAAAGGAAGAGGGAAATGGGGTTTGATGATATAATATCTCATTATAATAATAAAATTACAGTATATGTATAATAATAGAGTTACAATACAGAATGGATGAAGGTAGGTGGGGAGAGGTCAAGAAATGAACTTGAACTTGAACGGAAATTAAAGGAGAAGAGGGAGGGAAATTACATCTAGAATCCTCCTCTTGAGAACCTTTTTAAGGGACTAAGCATGGTTATTTGATGATACCAGAAGCTTTTGGACGTGGGGGAGGGTCTAGGGAAGGTTTTTGGGCAGAGTTTAGAGAATTCTTGGAGCTTGAGAGGTGTGAGGAAAAGAGGGAGTGAAGGGTGGCTTTTATAGTGGAGGGGAGAGGGGTTTCCTTAATATAAAATTCATTAGTTTATTAATTCCCCCCAAGACAAGGAATAGTGAGTCTTTAAAGACAAAGAATAGTAATTTTATAATGTAATCCTGAACAAAGTGGTCTTACATCAGCAGAGCATCATCGATGACTCAATTAATACATTATTTAGCATTTATTGTGAATTATCGGATTCTACTATTCATCAAAAATTCAAGTATCTTAGAAAAATCCCAAAAATTCACCCCAACCATTTTTTGACATGTAGAATCCAAAAATGAAGTCCATTTTTTCTAAAATAATTTTATAAATATTACTAATTGAATATTTAATTAAAATCATAATTTACATAAAAAAATGGTTTTTATGTTTAAAACTGATTTTGTAGTTCTTTCAAAAATTACGTAGGGTATTATAAAATTATCTAAAAACTATTAGACATTGATTCAATAATTTATTAATACATTTAAGGGAAATAAATATTCTTTTAAATTAATTAATTAATGATAATTAATTATTTATGACTTATAAAATACCAAAAACGTTTACTAAGGTCAAATTGTCACTTTCTAAGATGTCTAAATTTTATTTTATTATTCATAGATAATGTTACTCTTATTTTGGATGATTTACTATTCATAAGGGTCATATTACTATTCATAAGGGTATGTTACTATTCGTAAGGGTACATTACTATTCACCAAAAATTATTTTTTTCATTAGACTCCAAAAATCATCTTGAACACAACTGTGTATGTCAGATTTTCAAAATTCCAAACATAGGAGTGAAAAACTTATGTTTAAAGGTAACTTATCACTTAGTAGTTCATTATTTTGTGTTTTCATGTTATTTGATGACATAATTATAAGAAGGGAATTTTCCATTGAAAAACTTTAGGTCATTACATTCTTCCCCCCTTAAGAAATTTCACCCCCGAAATTTCACTTGACACAACAGGTGAGGGTACTTCTCCTTCATTGCCTCTTCTGGTTCCCAAGTTTCTTCCTCAAAATTATGGTTCCTCCACAACACTTTGACAAGATGGGTTTTCTTGTTGCGTAAAACCTTATCTCTCCAATCCAGAATCTTTACTGGCTGCTCCTCATAGGAGATATCATCTTCCAGCTGCACCACCACTGAGTTTAGTACATGTGAGGGGTCTAGTATGTACTTCCTCAGTATTGATACATGAAACACGTCATGAACTTGAGCCATATTTCTTGGAAGTTCAAGACGATAGGCCACGACTCCTATGTGGTCAAGGATCTCAAAGGGGCCAAAATACCTTGGGCTTAGCTTCCCATTCTTCCCGAATCAGATGACTCTCTTCCATGGAGATATTTGAAGGAAGACTTTATCTCCAACGTCGAACTCCAAGCCCCTTCGACGGTTGTCAGCATAGCTCATTTGCCGACTTTGAGCTGCTTTGATATGTTTTTGGATGACTTGAACCTTCTCTGTAATCTCTTGAACAAGATCGGGTCCAAGTAGATTTCTTTCTCTAACTTCATCCCAACAGGTTGGAGTTCTACATCACATCCCATAAAGAGCTTCATACGGAGCCATCTGAATACTCAAGTGGAAGCTATTGTTGTATCAAAACTCAACCAATGGGAGATGTTGATCCCAAACACCTTTGAATTCAAGAGATAAGCCTCTTATCATATCTTCAAGCATCTGAATAGTCCTTTCAGACTGGCCATCGGTTTCGGGGTGATAGGCCGTACTGAAATTTAATTTAGTACTCAAAGCATGTTGAAGGATCCTCTAAAATGTATATGTGAACCTTAGATCATGGTCAGAGAAAATTTAGAGTGGAACACCATGCAGTCTCACCACTTCCTTCACATATATATTTGGAAGTTGATCAAGCGAGTGGTCTTCCCGAATAGCGATAAAATGGGCAGTCTTGGTGAGTCAGTCAACCACAACCCATATCGCATTATTTCCCTTTGACGTCTTTGAGAGGCCTGTGAAAAAGTCTATAGTAACATTTTCCCATTTCCACATGGGTATAGGCAATGGCTGCATCATACCATTGGACTTTTTCCGCTCATCTTTAACTTACTGACATACCAAGAACCTTGATATATATTCCACAATATTCTTCTTCATGTTATCCCACCAGAAGTGTTCTCGGAGATCACGATACATCTTGGTACTCTCGGGATGGATAGATATAGTTGAGATATGTGCATTATCCAATATCTCCTTCTTTATCCCGGGTGATGAACTCACACAAAGCCGCGTTCCAAACAGAATCACACCATCATCGTTGATATGGAACTCTTGCAGCTTCCCTGCCTTTACTGCATTCACCCTATTTTGTATCTCCACATGATCCCTTTGTGCTTCCTTAATCTTCTCTTAGATGGATGGTTGCGCAATAATTTTGGCAAGGTAGGATGTATCCCATACCCTTATGATTTCCAAATCCATTCTTTACATATCCAAGAAGATATGGTCTTTCTCAATCAGCAACATAGATAGAGTAGTAGGTTCTTTTCTTCTTAGAGCATCAGCTACCTTGTTCGCCTTTCGAGGATGATAGTGAATAGAGTAATCGTAATCCTTTATTATCTCTAACCATCTCCTTTGACGCATGTTGAGCTCCTTTTTTGTGAATATATACTTTAGGCTCTTGTGGTCAGTGTATATGTCACACTTCTCGCCATAAAGGTAGTGCCGCCAGATTTTCAAGGAAAAAATCACGGTCGCCAGCTCTAGATCATGCGTCGGGTAGTTCTTCTCATGGATCTTCAACTGTCATGAGGTGTAAGCTATCACATTATCATTTTTCATGAGTACACAACCCAATCCTTTCTTTGAAGCATCATTGTATATCACAAAAATTTCTCCACTTTTTGGTAGTGTGAGTACAGGTGCAGTGATCATCCTTCTCTTTAGCTCCTTGAAGCTTCCCTCACATTCTTCCATCTAGACATATTTTACCCCTTTCCTTGTTAACTTAGTTAGTGGGCTTGACAATCGTGAGAATTTTCTCACAAAACGTCGGTAGTACCCAACTAATCCAAGAAAACTACGGATCTCTGTGACACTAGAGGGCCTAGGCCGTTCTTCAATAACCTTTGTCTTTGAAGGGTACATAGAAATTCCCTCACTTGTGATCACATGTCCCAAGAATGTGACTTGATTCATCCAAAAGTCACACTTGCTGAACTTGGCGTACAACTTATCCTTTCTCAATGTCTCCAACACAAGTCGTAGATGTTCTTCATGTTCCTCTTTACTCTTTGAGTAGATGACAATATCATCAATAAACACTACAAATAATTTGTCGAGGCAATTTCTAAAGACTCTATTCATCAAATCCATGAATATTACAGGGGCATTAGTAAGTCCAAAGGGCATCACCAAAAACTCATAGTTCCCATACCTTGTACGAAAGGCAGTCTTCTGAATATCTTCCTTCTTCACCATTACCTGATGATATCCAGAACAAAGATCCAGCTTTGAGAAGTATTTAGCTCCTCTTAACTGGTCGAATAAGTCATCAATCCTTGGGATATGATACTTGTTCTTTATGGTGATCTTGTTGAGTTTTCGATAATCGATACACAGCCGCATGGTTCCATCCTTCTTCTTCACAAAGAGCATTGGTGCACCCCAAGGTGATGCACTAGGGCGTATGAACCCTTTGTCCATATGCTCTTGTAGCTGCTACATTAACTCCTCCAGTTCGATAGGATCCATCCTATAGGGACACTTCGATATAGGATTAGCTCCGGGTATGAGTTCAATTGAGAACTCTACCTCACGATCTGGGGGAATTCCTGGTAACTCTTCAGGAAATACATCGGCGTATTCCCTCATGATGGGCATTTCTTCAAGGTTGGAACTTTCCTTAGAATCAACTATTTGGGCGAGGTATGCTTCTTCATAGGGAATCAACACCCACACCATTGAAGGATTTTTCAAATGAGATTCATGGTCTTCCTTTAATTTTTAGAGGAGCATGGGATGGTTCAAAATATGAAAAGATATTTCCTTTTCCTGACAGTTGATATGTGCTCTATATAATGATATCCAATCCATTCCCATTATAGCATCGAATTCCACCAAGGGAAGTATTACGAGATTTTCCAGAAGAATCATCCCACATATGCCAATAGGAGAAGAGTCAAACACTTGGGTTGCAATGATTGCACCACTTGGTGTTTTTACAGATATCTCTACTTCAAGGTTTCGGGGCTTCGATTCTATAGTTCTAGCAAACTTGAAAGATATAAAGAATGCATAGAACCAGAATAAAATAATACTTTTTTCATTCTTGAGTGAATAAGAAGTGTACCTTGTACGACTTCATTGTCATGCTCCACCTCCGCAGTAGTGATGGCATAAGCCTTCCCTTGTTCCTTTGGCTTTAGTGATTGCTGACACTGATTACCCTCGAGAACTCGAGGTTTAGTGCACTAGTTTTCATAGTGCCCCAGCTCCTTATAGTTGTAGCATTGAACCATGAGTGGTTCTCTCATTTCATCGGCTACATTCTCCTTTCTTTTCGTGTCTTTTCGACACTCTTGAGCTTGGTGTCCTTCTTTCCCACACTTGAAGCATTTCCCCATCCCTTTGAGGTAGTTCCCATGGTGCAACTTCCCACATTTTTGGCATGTGGGACATTGATTTTTCTTCCCACCTTTGTCACTAGATCCACTGGCTTGAAACTCCATCTTTTGTTTCTTATCCCCATACCCATGGGACCATTCTACAAACTCCATCTCCACTTTGAGATCACACCGAATAACTTCTTCATAACTCCCAAAGTCTTGAATTGCAAGAGCCTTTCGAAGGTGTGGTTTTAATCCACTAAAGAATCTATCAATTTTTCTATCATTGTTGATAACAAAACTCGAAGCGTACCTTGAAAGCCTTGTGAAATTCACTTCATAGGTTGTGACAGATTCTCCTTCTTTTTTATTGATCTCTATGAATTCTCTCTCCATTTTCGTTTGAAGATTTCTTGGGAATACTTGTTAAGAAACATTATCTTAAAGTCTTCCCATTCCATCTCTTCAATTTTCTCCCTTGGCTTGGTGTTCTTAATCAAATCCCACCATTGATCAGCTTCTCCATCTAGATGATAAACGGCTAGAGTCACCTTCTCCTTCTCAGAATAGTGAAGCACAGAAAAGATCTTCTCCATGGAGTTGACCCACTGTTCCACAACTAGTGGACCGAAAGATCTACAAAATGTTGGTGGTCATTGCTGCATAAAACATTCGATATCCAGTTGCTCCCTATTTGGTGAAGGAGTACATTCCCCATTATTATGGTTATTATTCATAACCTGAGATAATTGGGTAAGAATTTCCATGAAGTTTTGAACTCCACCTCCCGAATCATTTGGGATGTCGTTCGGGCAATCGTTGCATTGGCCCTCGCATGAGTTGTTGGCCTGATTTCTCCTAGTTCCCACCATTTTCTAAAATAGAAAAGGATATAACAAAACATAACTAATCAATTCATTAATAATTTATTAATTTAAAAAATTATACCAAAAACATAACATATGGGATCCCTAGGTAAATATTCTTGTGTTCATATTTTTACTTAGTCTCAAACTAGCGGTTTTCTCTAGGGTTCACTAATCCTAATTCCCAAATTAACTAAACCTTGCCTCTGATACAAACTATAGAGACCCGGCCTTTTCTTAAATTACTATTACATCATTTCAAGGATAAAAAAAATAATAGTATAACACATAAAGGATCCAAAGGTTTAGTGTCTTGGGAAAACTAGGACCATACATAACAAATTAAACATCTAGTATAAACATTTATTTAATTTCTTCTTCTTTAGCTTCTTATTGGTACTTGTCCTCTCCTTAGTACATTTAGCCACCTGAGGATATACATAAAAAGGGGTGAGCTGGAATCCCAGTAAGAGGATAGATAAGGACAATATATCATGGGGTGAGCATAATCATAACATAGGCAAAAGATCATGAACATGAGGGGTTCACAAATAGAAGACTTGAAATGTGGCAAAGCATAAAAATGGAACACCACGTCTTAGTGGTTAACTAACACACATAATTTTGAACCAAGATAGAATATTTTTCACAAATAATTTCACATTTACTCATGAGATTCATCACATTACCCAATGCATTGTAGCACTATATAATTCTGGGCGCACCCGTCACTTTGAAACATTCATAATTGCGCTCTATAATTCCGGGTGCACCCATCACATCATAAAATTATCATTATCATGATTGCCACATAAAACACATATAAAAAAAATAACATAACTAACCCATAGTAAGGAATGGGTTTCAACTCATAATAATGCATTCATAATCTTTGGGTTCCCAAAATAAAGAGGGAACAACATACTAGATACGAGAACCATCAAGCATGAATGAGAGGTAAAAGTTGATTTCTTAAAAGAAGTGTTATTTTGGAAAACATTTAGATTGAAATAAACATCATTAGAAAACATTTATATACCAGAAAATTAAATTCAATTATGAAAAAAATATCTTTAATTAGTGACCATATCAAAAATGGAGTGAAAGAGGTAGAACCGGAAGGATGAAAGTTGGGTTTGAGAATTTCCCCTTACCTTGTACCTGAATGCTTCCTTATCTTTAATGTCATGTATAATGAAATTATATTTATTAATTAGAAATCCAGAACCATGGTTACATTAATAGGGTTCATTATGGTTTCATTATGTCATATTATCTTCCTTTGGATGACTTATAGAGTTTAAAAACATTGTTCGGGGATGTTCGTTTTTATGGTTTTTCTTGGGTGGTTCACTTTTATTCTTAAATTGAAGTTTGGGTAGAACATGAGTAAACATACAGAAATGAAATTACATTTAATTAATGATATTACAGGATCTTGAATTATTTTATAATTAATTACATTATATCCATGTGGATGAATCATTAGATAAGAAATAAATTATGGTTATTTGGGTCAATTTGGGCGGTTTTTGGATCACAACGAACTTGTTTTAACTTATAAATTATTAATATGTCCATAGGTTATTTCCAGAACTTTAAATATAACATAAGACACATAAAATATTCTGGTTCAACCATAAAAATGGTTTCATGACCAGATCTGAAGGTATTAATGGAACAAGAAGTCATGTTGTTCTTGAAGGTGGTAAATTAACACCTCACGAACAACGTTCTCTTTAATAAAATAAAAGAAAGAGGGAAAGGGGGTTTGATGATATAATATCCCATTATAATCATAAAATTACATTATATGTATAATACTGGAGTTACAATACAGTTTTGATGAAGTTAGGTGGGGATAGATCAAGAAATGAACTTGTACTTGAAAGGAAATTAAAGGAGAAGAGGGAGGGAAATTACCTCTAGAATCCTCCTATTGAGAACCTTCTTAAGGGCCTAAGATTGGTCTTTTGATGAGACCTGTAGCTTTAGGACATGAAGTAGGGGATAGGGAAGGTGTTTGGGCAGAGTTTAGATAAGGCTTGGAGCTTGATAGGTGTGAGGAAAAGAGGGAGTGAAGGGTGGCTTTTATAGTGGACGGGACAGGGGTTTCCTTAATATAAAATTCATTAGTTTGTTAATTCCCCAAAAGACAAGGAATAGTGAGTCTTGAACGACCAAGAATAATAATTTTATAATTTAATCCCGAAACAAGTGGTCTTACATCAGCAGAGCATCATCGATGACTCAATTAATACTTTATTTAGCATTTATTGTGAATTATTGGATTCTACTATTCATCAAAAATTCAAGTATCTCATAAAAATCCCAAAACTTTACCCCAACCATTTTTTGACATGTAGAATCCAAAAATGAATTCCATTTTTTCAAAAATAATTTTCTAAATATTATTAATTTAATATTTAATTAAAATCATAATTTACTTAAAAAACAGTTTTTAAGTTTAAAACTGATTTTGTAGTTCTTTCAAAAATTACGTAGGGTCTTATAAAATTATCTAAAAACTATTAGACATTGATTCAATAATTTATGAATACATTTTAGGGAAATAAATATTATTTTAAATTAATTAATTAATGATAATTAATTATTTATGACTTATAAAATACCTAAAACGTTTACTAAGGTCAAATTTTCACTTTCTAAGATGTCTAAATTTTATTTTATTATTCATAGATAATGTTACTCTTATGTTGTATTATTTACTATTCATAAGGGTCACATTACTATTCATAAGGGTATGTTGCTATTCCTAAGGGTACGTTACTATTCACCAAAAATTATTTTTGTTTCATTATACTCCAAAAATCATCTTGAACCCAACCATGTATGTCGGATTTTCAAAATTCCAAACATAGGAGTGAAAAACTTATGTTTAAATGTAACTTATCTCTTAGTAGTTCATTACGTTTTGTTTTCATGTTATTTTATGACATAATTATAAGAAGTGAATTTTCCATTGAAAAACTTTGGGTCGTTACAATAACAATACCTAGTAGGGACCCCAAGACCCCTGAAGGTATCTCATAATTCCACGAATGAAAACCACAAAGCTTGATCTCAATCAAAATGAAAAAAGAAAAAGACTCATCTCAAACCAGGTATACAACTCAAATTTCATGAATAAAGATTATTAGCTTTAAGCTATATCATTTTATTCTATTATGAAGTTTCCACAATTGAACCATGAGGGAGTTGTTCCATTGATGATCCACACAGGGTCGTATATCGCTGATCCGCGACGGGCCTCTCTAAGGCCGGTCTTGTCGAACTGCGCACTGCTGATCCACATAGGGTTACTAGAATGTTGATCCACATAGGGTCTCTATGGTGTTGATCCACACAGGGTCTCTAGATGTTGATCCATATAGGGTCTCTATGTCGCTGATCCACACAGGGTTGTTGTGATACTGATCAACACATGGTCGTTGTGATGTTGATCAACGTAGGATCGCTAGATGCGGATCCACACAGGGTGGCTATGATGTTGATCCACAAAGGGTATCTATTATGTTGATCCACACATGGTTTCTAGATGTTGATCCATACAGGGTCGCTATGATACTAATCCATAGAGGATCAATAATCAGATGACAGCCAGCCACATGATTCCCCGCACCCGGTGCGCTTGAGTTCAGTAGTATCTGCTCCTCTGGATATCATTTGTACCTCAACTGCTACGAAGTTACAAAAATGAGTAACCAAAATTTCCTTCATGTCTTAATGGTTCTAATGAAAAAGACGGAGCATCAGTCAGACGCCCGGTCTGTGAGTTATTGGCATTTTAGTGCAGAGGGACCGGTTGGATTTAGGTATGATCCAACCCAGATGTACTCCAACTTTCTCCAAAACTATAGTTGAGTATCTCAAAAGGACCCTCTCACTCCAAGGATCCCAGCACCGCAGAAGATTTTTCAAATGGACGTCTCATTCGCAAGATACAGCTCTTTAAGGGAAACTAGGCCCGAAAGGGGTCCGAGTCTGGTCTGACGCGGTCGGACCGACCCCGCCCAACCTGACCCGGTTCGGGTTTACCTGACCAAGTCTGGGTCTGACCCAACCTAGCCTGAACTAGCCATAGCTGTCCTAGTTGGTCTGGGCCGCGGCGGGCTCAGCTCACTGGGTCGTGGACAAGCTCGGCCCACCCTGGCTGGGCTGGGCCACGGTGGGCTCGGCCCGCTGGGACGCGGCCCAGCCCGGCTCGCCCCAACTGGGTTGGGCCATGACATCTTTGCCCGTCGGTAGGCGTGATACATCCGAGGGTCGCGCGGTCTGCCTCTGGAAGGGCTCAAAGAGCCGTTCGGCTCTTAAATGGTGGCGTCAGGTGGCACCGCCTGGTTTTCCACGAGACCCACATGGAGTGAGTCTCTTGCCTTCATCATGGCTTCAATTTTGTGGCCTGCCTCACTAAAGTGCATAACAGAGAGCCACCTCCCACCTCTATGGTCATCTGATAGTTGTCTACCTATCCATCCGCTGCAGCGCCACCCTCTTCTGCGGTCGGCGAGTGCCAGCCACTGCCATCACAGTCAGTACCGGTCGTAGGTGTCGCACCGGCGGAACCTCCACGAGCCACCGGGTGAGCTTCGATGGTTCATTTTTCCTTCCAGACATGCCTACAGGCCTCCCAAGATGCCTCCATCATTTTGTGCCCCCCAGTTTCAAGGTTATATTGATTTGCAAATTCATCCCACGTAGAACGTGACAAGAATGAAGCAGTAGAGGGTCCGGACCATGTTCGTTTGGCCCGCGCCCTCCACGTTAGCATATTAACAAGCAGTAGAAACTTTTGATTCATCAAAGATAAACTTAAATATTAAACCCCCTACCTTATGATTCATTGGGGACGTCGTAATGGTGGAGGGTGAATAGTCCTCGTCTGTGGAAGCTTTCAACATTCTTCGACCCCAGTTCAATCCCTCCAATGACGTCTAAGCTTCCATTCCTTGTCAGTGGAAGTCCCCACATAAATTCATCAGAGGTTCTTCACCACCGTCCCAAAATCCCACACCCAAGAAATAATTAAATAGAGGTAAGAGTCAATCGAGTTGCACAACATTAATGCGGTTCATTTATGAATTGCATTTAATTTTTCATCATCATGGTTACAAAAACCAAGAGTCAAGCCATTAAATGTATTGACAACTCAATGGTCCTGCCACCGTCACTCAACTGCTGGATAGAAATAAAATAACATTTTCATTTTATTTTATTATTCTTTTAAAAGTCCGAAAAACTATCTTTTTCTCCCAACCTACTACGGTCGAAGTGAAGCCTCCCTTAATAAAATGTCAGCACTGTGGATTCAACAGTGTCCTCAGATTTCAATTCTGAGCACCGGTTCAAAATTTATAAAAAACTACCCACATGATTACTGAACATACCTTAAAAAAAGTTCCAAATTCCATTCAAAGCACAACGGGCCTTGGAATCATGCACCGTCAATTTTCGAAGATTCATAATAATCCCAGATAATTTTAAAAAAATACATGGAATTTCAAGGTTTTTAAATTCTCCCCACCGTAGGGATTTTCATCTCTTAAATCTAAAACAAAACTAGGGGATCAAATGGGGGGTACTGAGCATGTATCTGAGCCTCTCGCTCCTATGTGCTCTCTTGGAGATTCTCACGCTACCAACAAACTTTCACCAGAGTAATCGACCACCCATCAAGGACTCGCTCCTGTTGATCCTCTATCTCCACTGGGAACACTACAAATGTCACCCCATCATCGATGTCTATCTCTCCCTAGTCGATAATGTGTGATGGGTCATGCATGTACCTCCTCAACTGTGACACATGGAAATCATTTTTCACCTTGTGCATCTGTGGGGGAATAAATTGATGGTACGCCACCTCGCTCACTCTATTGAGGGTCTGGAATGGTCCGATGAACCTTGAATATAGCTTTCCTGTAGAGACCCAAAGCTTGATGTACATGGAAATTAAATTAATTTTGTTTAATACTTAATACATAACAAAAACAAACACCAAAGGACCGTAATATTTTAGTGTCTTTGGAAACTCAGAACGTAATCTTCTAATCGTGGTGAAAGATCTTCAAAATCTCCCATAAAGATCATCCCCTTTTTTTCTTACCTCAAACCTTTATTTATATCCTGGGGAAAAGAAAACATATAAAGGGTGAGCTCAAATTCTCAATAAGGGTAAGCATGGAGAAAATAAAACAAACTATATACATTTGAACTTCAAAACATTAACATAATGTTTAAACATCAAAATCTTGTGTTGTGAAAAAAATCATGGTAGTATGTAAGGCATAGATCATATAGTAACATCAATCATGATTAAATAACATGGGAATAAAACATATAATTGGGGCAACCATTAATCACATGTTATGATTTCCATATTAGCCAAGGAATTGCTGCCAAGACTATCTTAGTCGACACAGTCCATTTCTGAATCAAGTTCACTCCTCGTTTCAGTACGGTAACACTGAACCGGATTAACTTACCGTTCCAGCCATGTCTATCTCATGAGATATAAATCTTTACCCAATGCATTGGAGGGAGATATAGGTCCCACCCATCTCATAATGAAATCATTCTTACTGGTGCCACAAAATAAGCATAAGTAATTCATCATAACCCAAAGAATAAAATGGGTTTCATAAACATCTTCCCATCATAACATAATCTATATAAAACAAATGGATATCATTTCATCATAAATAAATTGAAACCATGTAAATCATAGAGACATTATACTTGAAACATACACATATGAAATAATGTCATCTTAGATGGAAAATGGTTTTGATAAAACACTTGAAATGAATTATTGAGGAAAATATCCTTTCTTATTCAAAATCATTTTATTTTCACAAAATTACATGCAATTTCAAAAGAAAACGGTTTTGTTTAAAATAATCATGCAATCTTGTATAGGAATTTTCATGAAAATGAGGCGTTATGAAACTGTAAAAATACGTTCACGCCGTATAAGTTAAAAATAACATTCTCCTCGTACTTTTCTCGAAAAAGTCAAAAAGTACCTCGTATGGTAAAAAAAGATTCCTTACATACCATGTAGTAAAAGTCAAAAATGGTTAAAAAGGACTTTAAACATACATGAAACCAATTTTAAGAAATATAGTCATGGATGATAACAATAACCCCAGTAAATACTTACGAATAAACAATCTCGGATAAGAATGAGATTGGAATAATTATCGCTTACCTTACATCTGATATGCTTCGTATGTATCCAAAACTCGTGTATAATGATTTAAATAATGTAATTTACTTATTACAGAATCATATTCATTATTATGATATCATATATGGTTCACTTATGACTTTATATTACCCTTTCTTTTGTAAATTCCATGTTAAAGCATCATTTTGGGTAAAATCATTTCATTTATCATACGTGCTTAGACTTTTTGTTCTTGATATTATACTTATATACTGATTTACATAATTCCAGAATGTAAAACATGATTTTTATATAATATATATTCAGAATATACATATATATTATAGATCAATAAATGGAATGAAATACACCGTTCATGGAGATGGTAGGACGTACGTACCCATGAACACTGTTTTCATTTCCTTATTGAATTGAATGGAATTAAGTAGATGAAATACATATATATATACATAAATCCAGTATAATTATTATGTCATATATTTCATTAGTATTCATTATATATACTTTATAATCATTCATTAATGGTTAACATGGAGAATGAATCTCATCGCGTCGTGGAGATGGTAGTCCGTACGTACGCACGAGCGATGATATCATTCCCATGATCATGGAATTGTATTTAAGTGTATGTATAATATTTCAAAATCAATATCACTTTAAAATAATCATATATAGTTTTTTATTTACACCATTATACTCATCCAAGTAATGTGGTGGTCAAAAATAGATTACACCACGGCGTAGAGACGGTATTTCATACGTACGCACGCGCGGTGATTTAATTTTCCGTAGGATGAATAGAAGGTGAAATAAGTATGTTTAATATTTATAATAACATATAATTATATAATTAATAATTATTTTATTACTTTATAATGAGACAACTAAAGAAGAATAAGTAGAAGAAGAAATAAACATGAGAGAATCGGAAGAAGAGATTACCTCTTCTTCGACGCACCTCCTTTAAGCCTTCTCTTAACGAAGTAGAGTTGGTCTTTTGAGAAGACCAGAACCTCCATAATGTTTCTAGGGAAGTTTATAAGAGAAATGGGCAGGGTTTTTCCGAGCTTCAAGGCTCAAATGGGTGTGAAGAGAAGAGGGAAGGGGTGCCCTTTTTTATAAGGGAGGAGAGGGGCACCTTTGGAAAAACATAAAATATTATTTTATAATAAAGTCATATTCAGTTTTTAATAGCTCCAAATTGATTTATTTCTAAGCTAAGGTGGGTATGGGTCGAAATCCCCTCAACCAATAGGTTTTAGAAAAGTTTAGGTTACTATTTTATCCTTATCATTTAGATTTAACTCTAAGTTAAATAATTTAACTTTTACCGTGTCTGTTTGTTTTATTACACTATATGGTTGATAAACTTACTATAACAGGACAAAAAAACCCCAATTGGTTCAGTATTAATATATATATCCTTATCTAAGTCATTTGGACGAACCTTATATTTTTAGGAATATAATAACAAATAATAATATAATATTTGTTTTAAAAACTATTTTATGTCAATTTTGACACTATTTGGTAATTGATTTTTTTGAAAATCATAAAAGCATGATTAGTTCAAAAAAAGTTAATTAAATCAATACTAACATGTCATATTAACCTAGAAAATTAGTGGAATTCATAAAAAGTCTCAAATTACATTTATTTGGGTATTTATAATATGAATTATTTTAATATTTCATTTTGTAGGTAATTACTGCATCACCATTGTGTCATAAATAACATAAATTATTTAATGTATAAAAATAATAAATAAAATACAATTAGGTATGAAATATTTTTATATTTCTAATGAATATTTATAGTCGAATTTATCTTATGTATAACCCTATATTAAAAATGATTTAGTTATTAAACTTTGATTTTAACTATTTTAACCCTTATTTAAATAAATTAATAATAAATGTCCTAATCTAATCCAAGTGGACCTAAATGGTCATATTTTATTCCTAAGGTTGATTTTGGTCTAATTAAACATATCCAATAGAATTAGTACATGTGTTAGGGTAATAATAATATCATTTTTACCCTTAATTTCCCTATTTACTTTTGACCGTGGTAAATAAAAATAAAAAGTTACTATTCACCAAAAAATATTTTCATCTCATTGAACCACATTTTAGTTCTTGATGTCAACCGTGTCTCTCAGATATTCGAAATTCCACTCACAGAAGCGGTAAAATTAAGTTTTATGTAAGTTTGCAAAAAAGCTCCCAGGAGGTAGGTAAAAGACGGTGAAAAGTTCAATAAAATTTTTATATATCGAAAATTATTATAAAATGACTTTAATGAATTACACTGAACTTATATAGGTATTATGTATCAATTTTGACCTAAAATAAATTTAAATAAAATAAATAATTATTTAAATAAAAAGTCAGTTTTTAAATAGTAACCCAGTGTTTTCACTATTCATCAAAAATTGAAAGTTTTCAGAAAAATACCAAAAATTCACCCTAGGCTAATTTTGATATTCTGAATCAAAAAATGAAGTCCATTTTGAAAGATAAAATTTATAAAATTTCAAAAAGTGGGTATTACTATTTATAACGGCTATTTCCTAATAATATCTCATTTAGTGAAACTCGGTATGGCGTACTACACACACTATCGAGGAAGGTTGCGATTGCGTATAATGTAAGCCAAGTCAGGGTTACGTGTAGTGCAAGACTCTTTTGTTGTTTCGTATAATATAATCCAGCCATATTTCATTTATACATTGAATATATATATATACACTCAATGTTGTGTAGAATAACTACTATCAAACGAACTTGAAATTGTGTGTAGCACGATCCAAGAATAGTGTTGCATATACAGCAAGCTACTACGGTGTTGTGTATAGGGCAAGATTATCTTGGTGTAGCGTACAACAAAAGACATCAAAGAAATTAAAAAGAATAATTCTCATAAAATCTCGGGTTGTTACATTTCCACCCTAGCCAAACCTTCGTAATCCTATTTGGGGTGAGACCCATAGGAAGACATGGTCTCCCTCCTAAAAATCTAAGGGTCTCCATCTCCTATAGGCATAAGACTTCTGTCAGTTCTGTGAATTCTTCATCCTCTCCTGGATGATCTGCACCCTCTCTATGGTAGACTGTACCAACTATGGACCCATAAGTGTTGACTCCCCATGGTCTCTCCAGCATAGAGGTGATCTGCAGGGTCACCCGTATATGGCCTCAAAGGGAGCCATGTAGATGGTGGGGTGGTAGTTGTGGTTATATGAGAACTCCACCAGTGAAAGTAGGTCCTCCCAACTATGACCAAAATCGAGGACACAAGCACGGAGCATGTCCTCGAGGGTCTGTATGGTCCGCTCCCTCTAATAATCTGTCTGAGGGTGAACGGTGGTACTAAAGCGTAGCTGAGCCCCGAATGCCTTCTGTAAACCCTTCAATAAACGGGATGTAAAATGAGCATTTTGATCTGAGATGATCATCAATGGAACCCTATGAAGTTGCATAATCTTCTTCATGTAGAGGCATCTCAATCACTCTAATGATCCCTGCTCTCGGATGAGTAGGAAGTGAGATGACTTGGCGAGTCAATCAACGATCACCCAGATGGAATCATGGACCCTGGACATATGTGGTAGACTCATCACGAAGTCCATGGATATACCATCCCACTTCCACTCTGGTACCTCAAGTGGCTTAGCTAAGCCCGATGGTACCTAATACTCGCCTTTACTTGCTAACAAGTGAGGCATCAGGATACAAACTATGCCACTGCTTTCTTCATCCTTGGCCACTGGTACTAACACCAGAGGTCCTGGTACATCTTCACCACTCCAAGATGTACCGTTAAAGGGGATGTATGGATCTCCATCAACAACTCCTCTCGTAGCATCACTGGTACCATAGTGCATCCTCTAAAGAGAACGACGTGCTCCCCACCTTCGGAAAATCCATTAGGAGCCTGTCCTGAGGATATCTGAGCACATCGGGACTCTCAGTCCCTGTCCCCAAGATATGCATCCTGAACTTACTGAAGAAGTGGAGGAGTGAAAATCATAGACGGGAGGTAAGCTTATTCATATCTATCCACAAAGGATATCTGCAATGCAGATAGCTACTCTGTCCCCTCACTCAAAAACTATATACTAGACCTCCTTCTGAGTGCATCTTCTACTACGTTCCCTTTCCTAGGAGTGTAGACTATCTCGAAGTCATAGTCCTGGAGGAACTCCATCCATCACTGCTGTCTCATGTTCAAGTCTTTCTATAAGAAGATATACCTGAAACTTTTGTGATCAGAGTAAGTAGTAAATTGTTCACCCATTAAGTAGTGTCACCACATATTCAGTGAAAAGACCACTACTGCTAACTCCAAGTCATGGGAAGCGTAGTTATGCTCATGTTGTCTCCACATCTGTGAGCCTTAGCTGATCACCTCTCTCTTCTACATCATGACACAACCTATTCCAGTCCAAGATGCGTCACAGTAGACTACATACCCAAATCCCTCTTCTGGTAGCCTCAAGATGGGTGCACTCATCAATATCTGCCTCATCTCATGGAAGCTCTGCTGTCACTTCTCCATCCACAAGAAAGGCTGCCCCTTTTTCATCAAAGCTGAAAAGGGTGTCTCTACCCTAGAGAATTCAGGTATGAACCTCTAGTAGTATTCATCAAATCCTAGGAAACTCTGCACCTCAGTCACACTCCTGGTTGGCTCCCAAGAAAGCACTGCCTCTATCTTCGCCAGATCCACTGCAACTCCATCCTCCGAGATAACATGCCCCGGGAAGTGGGATTCCTAAATCTAGAACAGGCACTTTGAGATCTCTCTATAAATCTGGTTCTCTTAAAGTGTATCAAAAACTATTTGTAGGTGTGCGACGTGCTTCTCCTCTGACACTGAGTATATCAGGATGTCGTCAAAAAAGACTACCATGAATTGATCCAGTTAAGGCTGAAAGATCATGTTCATGATCCCCATAAACACTTCCAAAGCATTGGTAATACCGAAAGGAATCACCAAGAACTTGTAATGTCCATAAATACATATGATGGTTGTCTTCGGTACGTCCTCATCCCGTACCCTAAGTTGATGATAGCCTGATCTGAGGTCTATCTTCAAAAACCATCAAGCTCCCTTTAGCTGGTCGAAGAGATCATCAATCCTAGAGAGTGGATAATTGTTCATTATGGTCACCTGGTTGAAGCACCGATAGTCCACACCAAGCCTCACACTCCCATTCTCCTTCTTGGAGAACAAAATCGGGGATTCCCTTGGAGAAACACTAGGCCTTATGAACCCCTTCCTCTGAAAGTCCTCTAGATGTACCCACAACTCACGAAGTTCCGTGGGAGCCATCTGATATGCTGGAATAAATATCAGTGTCATCTCGGGGTATAGGTCGATGTAGAAGTCTACCTCTCTACGAGAGGTAGTCCCAGAACATCATCAAGAAAGACAACAACATAATGGTCCACCACTACAGGATACCTCGGACTCCTCACGTCAATTGATCTAAGGGTAAGGCTAGCCAACTAATGAGTGATCAGTTGCACCCTCCTCTAATAAATTCAATCTTGTGCTGCAATTTTTTCCTTCTCACCACTGAAGGAAAACCTGATCCAATCTGTAGATGTTGAAAAGCGCTCCAGGGCTGAGGAAGGTTCGGGTGCGACAAATCGAATCCATATTTGGAACTAGAGATCCATTCTAGGGGTCCCGGAGGGGTGACATGAACAAAATACTGAGTTGCGCGAAAAAAATATGTCCCGTGTGAAAAATTCTGGGATTCATGAGAGTTTTCCACGTGGGAGTGGAACTATTTCGCGCCACCTCTCCTTGCAATTGATCTTCATGCTGCCAACATTAAGGCACACAATATTTCACGCCGAATTGTTTTTCGCGCAGACCCGTGATCCCGAGCACCTATAAATAGAAGGCCACCCCTTCAACTTTATCCTTAAGAATCTGAACCGTCTCCCATGCACAAAATTCTTCTCACGTGCACGCAAAAAGATGGATCTTAGGTACTAAATTTTTCATGCCAGGTTTCCTGGGGGTCCGCCTATACGCGTGACTACTCGGGCTTTATCCTTGTCCAAATCCCCTCGAGCCCCTTCCCTCATGCGCAATTCCTTCCGATTGCGCACAATTATGTATTTGGCATGCAATTCCTTTTGTGTGTCGGCCCACTCTTTTTTACACCCAGTGCTCAATTGTGCGTCGTTCTGGACTTTTTCTCACGCACAATTCCTTTTGCGCACTGGCCCGACCCCATTTTCATGCAATGGTCTCTTTTGCGTGCAAGCCTCCCGCCTTGTGCGACCGTGATTTCCCTCTTTCGAGCATCATTTTTTGGGTGCATCTTGGGCCCACAGTACCTTCTCCATATACTCATTTCCCTTGAAAACTCCTAGGTTCACACGAAGTAACTTTATAGTCCCCTTGATGATACCACCTGTTGCATTGCTTGGCCTCATGCTTCTTCACATAGGCATGCTAACGGCAATTGCTTCTTCGCATAGCCATGCCAATGTAGACCCCCCGATGGTTCGCTCCATGACACCCCCTATCCATGGATTTTCATCTCTCTTCTCTGCACCAAGGAGCAGAGGGTACCGGTTATGTATGTCCTAGGGGTGCGGAGAAAACCCACCTCATCCGAGCTGCAGGATGTTGAACTGCCAAGCACCTTCGTCCTCAACACATGACATTAAGCTGTGACCTCACTCTATACCTCGCACGCGGGGTACCCCCACCTTGTCCATTCTCCATTCCCACTAGTCTCCACAGGAGATGATATCCTCCTTATGGGAGTGGTGTTTGTCTACGGGGAAAGGGAAACCATCTTGGTGTAAGCCCCAAGATTTCTTGTAGGAGGTAGCATCCCTGCTCCTCCTTTCTTCTTTGGTCCCCAGGGCTTGCAAAGGGAGTGATGGGGAATGGTGCTTCTCCTTTCTTCGGTCCCAAATCCCTCTCCCGCTGTGCTTTATCGCCATTGGGCCTCCCTCCTGAAGTAAGTCCCAACCTCTTCGGGCTGATAACCATGCATAAGCCCTTGTTTTTTCTTTGGGATACCATCACGTGTAAGCCCCAATCCACTTCCCACATATGCACCTTTCATGACAAGATCTTCATGTCTATGTTGTCTCCTGTTTCTCACACCGAGCATGACTCACATGGGCTTAGAACAAGCACCAACCATTACATCCACCCTGGGCGGCCTAGAGTGTAAGCCCCATGCCCCATACATGAACTACGAGGTCTTTGATCCTTGCTAAGGTAAGGTACGTAGGAAGCCTCCCTGAGGTTCAAGCCCAACACCCAGTCGCTCTGACCATCTTCAGATCGGTTCACCAACACCCTGGGCAGCCTAGAGTGTAAGCCCCATGCCACCCCATGAACTATGAGGTCTTTGATCTTTGTTAAGGCAAGGTACGTAGGAAACCTCCCTGAGGTTCAAGCCCACCAACACCCGGTCTTTCCGATCCCCTTCATGTCGGTTCTTCCAAAACCATACCAGAACTATGAGGATTTTGATCTTTGCTAAGGCAAGGTACTTAGGAAGCCTCCTTGAGGTTTAATCCCACCACCCATCCAAACCCCATGTCTTTATTAATGTCGGTTCACCAACCCCATGGTCTACCTCAGAGCGTAATCCCCAAATGCCACCTGAACTACATGGTCTTTGATCTTTGCCAAGGCATGGTACGTAGGAAGCCTTCCTGAGGTACAAGACCATCACCCATTGGTTGTTCCGACCCCCTTTATGTTGGTTCATCCCTGTCCTGCATGACGTTAAACTATGGACCTCATCCAGCGGTAAGCCGTTGTGACCCCATCCAGCGGTAAGCCGATGTGACCCCATCCAATGGTAAGCCATTGTGACCCCATCCAGTGGTAAGACGCTATGACTCCATCTAGCGGTAATCCGTTGTGACCCCGTTTAGTAGCAAATCTCCATCAGAAGAACTATGTGGACTTTGATTCCCTGCCATGGGGATACATAGGAAGCCTCATCGAGGCTCAAGCCCAAAACCATCGTCATCTTCATGACGGTTCCATCCCATTCACCACCCCCTCATGAAACCTTCCATAATCCATCATGATTCTTACCTGCACCACCACATCCTAGTGGGATCATGCCACCCCATCCCCCATTCCAACTAACAAAATCTGGGAGGCCACCCAAACGATGGCCCCAGTATCGGTGTTCCCTCTATGGTTCCTCCATCTGATCCACTCTAGTAAGTGTTCTTATCAGCCTGATCCATCTCCACCAGATGTTAAACTTATGGCATACCCCGTGTTAAACATGGGAAGCTGAGGAAAACCTCATATACATGCCCATGGCATATGATTCCCCGTGTTCTATGTTGGATACCTCGGGCTTCCGCGCCCTCGAGAAGCCTTATAATAAGGGACAAAAGATAGACACGCCAATCCCTCAGTGTCTAGACACACCAGTGATGAACAACGTGACTACTCCCCTAACTGAAGGTTGCTACCTTGACTGGACCCCTTGGAATGTTTTGAGAGAAGCAGTGTAATTAACTAGTGTCCATGAAGATATGGTGTAATGACCCGGAATTTTGAATAAATCTTGTTTCCTAATTTTGTGTGTTGTTTTATTTTATTTTTATACTCAACAAAAATGTTTCATTTGATAACATGAGTATAATTAAAATGTGACCGTTGGGTTTTGACTGTTATATGACCATTGGTCAATATGACCGCTGTAAACTAAACTTTTCGATTATTTTCTCTAAATACAAGTAATATTGGTTAATTAATATAGAAATAAGATTTGATGGCCTCGCCCAGTATTCTTGGACCGATCGAAGCCCATCTAACAGAACTTGAGCAAGAGGTAGCACCACCGGGCTTTGTTCTGGACCAAACCCAAGCTGAAAATCATCGTATGAAGCTAGAATGGGATTGCCATTGCGAGAAGTTCAAACTGATAGAAATTACTACTTGTGCGATGTTAGCCGAGCCTCCCTCAGATTCTCTCACCTTAGCACACCTTACACTTAGGTCCTATGTTGGTGTGATAAGGGGATATGTAAGGAGACCGTAACTGCCTTGTGTAATCCTTTGTTTTAAATAAAAATTGGGATTTCTTCTTATGATGATGTTTATGAATTTTTAAATGACTGGATAAATATAGTATGCATATTTTTGATGAATTTTAGAAAAAGTATATTTTCAAAATGTTTATGTAAACCTTAAATAATTAAAAATGTGTAATGATTTTCAAAAAATGATCTTCTACAATTATGTTCAGCACAAAATTTATAGTCTAATAAGATCAACTTAATTTTTGATGAATAGTAAATTATGAATAGTGATTTTATGCTTAGGATTAGTAATGTGACCAAATGGATTAGTAATCTCACTTAAAGAAAGTATTAAAATAAGCTAGGCACTTTGATTAAGTAATGTGATTCAATAAAATGGTTAAATAACAGTTTCATAAATTATTATTCAAGTATTAGTTTTTTTGGATGAATAGTGTTTTTTAATTAAAAATTTAATTAAAAATATTTAGAAAATTATTTTTATAAAATGGACTTCATTTTTGAACTCAGAGCATCGATATTATGTTAATGTAATTTTTGGGGTTTTTTCTGAAAAAAATGAATTTTCGGTGAATAGTGTATTTATTTAAAAAAAATTAAAAGTATTTAGAAAATTATTTTTATAAAATTGAGTTTATTTTTGAAATCAGAGCATTGATATTTGGTTAGGGTGAAATTTTGGGATTATTCTGAGAAAGCTGAATTTTCGATGAATAGTGAAAATACCGTTTTTAAGTTACGGGTGTTTAATGACATAATTAAATGATGTATTAAGTATGTAATCAATATGATCGACTTATGAATAGTAAGATAAGGTATGAGGTGTCCCAAGTGGCCAATACCATGGGAAAATACCATGGGAAAGCCCATGGTTTTTCCAAAACCACTAATGAGGTGTCCCTTGGCCATTAATGCCTTGTCCCCTCACTTTCCCTATAAATACCAAGCCATCCTCTCATCCATTCGACTCAACACTCTCCCCCAACGAAGTTCTGGTCTCATTACCTCCCAAGGAGTCCTCCCAAGGTTCCCCTAAAGCCCTCAAGGTCCCAACCATTGAGTTTTAAGAGTTACGTTTTAAAGTAAGGGATCCGATCTCTCTCTTTCTTTTCAAGAAATCTCTTTTATGTAATTACTTTTATGCTCCATGTTCTTATGTTAAAGGGTGTTATTTTATACTCCTCTTACTGACTTTTTCATGTTCACAAAATTATAGATCCCATCTTACTCTCATTATTTCGTTTTATGATGTTTTAAGTGGCGCCGTTAGGCTGCTGACATTTTTGTAACGGATTCTTTCTCCCTTCTCAATTTTCAAGATATATTCTCATGTAAAGTATTTCAAGTTCCTTTTTATTATGTTGGGGTATGATCTCTAAATTTATCATACTGATCTTTTATGATCATATGATGAGATAACCCATTTGATCTCTTTAATTCAGTATTTTGAAGTTTTAAGTGGCGCCGTTAGGCTGCCGAATTTTTAAGTGGTTCTTTCACCTTTCTCCTTTTTCAAAGTTCTAATTCCATGTCATGTCTTGCAAGTTCCTTTTTTATTATGTTGGAGTATGATCTCTAAATCTATCATACTGATCTTTTACGTTCATATGATGAGAGACCCTATTTTATCTCATCAATTTATTTTTGTTGAAGTTTACGTGGCTCCATTAGGCTGCCGAATTACTAAGGGGTTCTTTCACCCTTCTCGTTTTCAAGATCTACTTTCATGTAAATTCTTTCAAGTTCCTTTCTATTATTTTGGGGTATGATCTCAATACCAATCATACTGATAATTTATGTTCATATGATGAGAGACCCTATTTGATCTCGTCAATCCATTTTTGGAAGTTTTAAGTGGCGCCGTTAGGCTGCCGAATTTTTAAGTGGTTCTTCACCCTTCTCGTTTTGAAGTTCTACTTTCATGTCAATTCTTTCAAGTTCTTTATATTATGTTGGGGTATGATCTCTAAATTTATCATACTGATCTTTTATGATCATATGATGATAGACCCCATTTTATCTCTTCAATTCAGTATTTTGAAGTTTTAAGTGGCGCCGTTAGGCTGCCGAATTTTTAAGTGGTTCTTTCACCTTTCTCCTTTTTCAAAGTTCTAATTCCATGTCAAGTCTACAAGTTCCTTTTTTATTATGTTGGGGTATTATCTCTAAATCTATCATACTGATATTTTATGTTCATATGATGAGAAACCGTATTTTATCTCATCAATTTATTTTTGTTGAAGTTTAAGTGGCACCATTAGGCTGCTGAATTACTAAGGGGTTCTTTCACCCTTCTCGTTTTCAAGATCTACATTCATGTAAATTATTTCAAGTTCCTTTCTATTATGTTGGGGTATGATCTCTATATCTATCATACTGATCATTTATGTTCATATGATGAGAGACCCTATTTGGTCTCGTCAATCCATTTTTGGAAGTTTTAAGTGACGCCGTTAGGCTACCGAATTTTTAAGTGGTTCTTCACCCTTCTCGTTTTGAAGTTCTAATTTCATGTCAATTCTTTGAAGTTCCTTTTGTTATGTTGGGGTATGATCTCTATATCTATCATACTGATCTTTTTTGACCATATGATGAGAGACCCCATTTGATCTCTTCAATTCTGTATTTTGATGTTTTAAGTGGCGCCGTTAGGCTGCCGAATTTTTAAGGGATTCGTTCGCCTTTCTCATTTTTCAAAGATCTACTTTCATGTCAAGTATTCCAAGTTCATTTTGTATTATTTTGGGGTATGATCTCTATATATATCATACTTATCTTTTATGTTCATATGATGATAGACCTTATTTGATCTCGTCAATTCATTTTTGTTGAAGTTTAAGTGACGCCGTTGGGCTGCCGAATTTTCATAAGAGAAATCTTATTTTTTTCTTCCTTTCATGTTCTTTATTTAATGTGGTATATCTTTCAAATTTAATTACCATGTTCTGAAATACTTTATATTCTGTCCCTATACTGTTTTATGGGTCTTTTATGAATGTTTGACCCATGTCCCCTCTCTTTTTAATGTCTTATAAAACCTCGTAACATAGCCGTTATGCTGCAGAATTTCCGTTTCAAAATGTCTCTCTCTTTTTCTAAAGTTCTTTTGTTTTATTAAGTGAATACTCAAAGATCTTTCTTCTAAAGGGGTATTCACATATATAACAAAATGTTCTATTTTAAATTCTGGGATTTACATACATGAAACCCGCTTTCCCTTTTTCTGTGGGTTTAAAGTGACATAAAGATCATGTCTGTAAAGCAGTTTTTAAAACGTTATGATTATGAAATGAAACACATTTCTTTTATGATATATGGGTTGTTTATGAAATTATTGATAATGATATATGTGGCTCACATGATAATAAATACATGTCAAGGGTACACCCAGATAGCGCTCTAATGAATTGGGTAAAGACTTAATCTCTAGAGATGACTTTTTAGACTGATAGCTTGGTGAATAACCTTGGTAATTTTTAAGGACACCTTGGGGATGGACCTCGGTGAAATGAAATGATTGTCAATACCAAATGTTTAAGCCACATATTCAAGTTATGAAAATGTTATTTTTATTATGATATGCCTCATGATTTAATTCTCATGCCTTAAAGTTCTTTTCATGACCTTATTGAAGTATCTCAAGTTCACATGTAAAATGTTTCTCTTGTTTCCCTTACTGGGATTTTTGCTCACAATTTCTTTTGATATATTTCTCCAGGTTATGTGATGCAGTAATGAACCTATGATGAACATGAGGAGAAGCCTTGCAAGTGTTTTAGAAGAATGTTTTATGTTTTCATGTTTAAAGTTCCTGGTTTCCAAGACACTAAACCTTAAAGATCCTCGGTTTTGTAAAATGTAATGAAAGTTTATATGATAAAAAGGCGGGATGCTATAGTTGGTATCAAAGGATGGTTTAGTTATTTTTGGAAATTAGGATATGAAAACTTTAGGAAGAAGCCTATAGAAAAGTTAAAATATAGAAAATCTTCCTGGTATTTTGGTGAGTATTGAGTAAGGGGTTGCCAAGCAAATAAATCCCTATCTGGATACGAGCAGGTAGAGGTGGCTCTGGCACAGATGTACATAGGGGTAAAACCCAAAAACACATCTTTTATCTAGACTCGAATGGGAACTGGTACACGACAACGGGTCTTGCTGCACTCTTGGTTACGACACACCCGGGGGATCTGCTTTGGTAAATTCATAAGCTTAGTATGAACCATTGTTAAAGGAACAAAGATAAAATAAAATAAAGATTCACATAAGAATATATGATCATAGATAACCTAGATGGGAACCTAGGGGATCACAAGTTAGGGTATACTTTTCTTCTACAAGTTATCCTTATATGCTTTCGGTTCCTTTTCATGATTATTGGCTAAGTATTTAAGACCCTAATTATAGTTTCTTTTCTTAGTTAATGGTGGGAAATGGAAGAACATGTCCCAACAACCAATGTGATAGGAAATGCGATGATTTTCATATTAATATGACAGGGATGATTAGGGGATTAAAATATGATTATTATTTTGGAAGACGTTGACTATTTTGGGGACCCTATATGATCGAGGTAAATAGATTACTACAGTATTTTCATTGAGGGGTAAGGTTGACTTATATTTTGAAGAATCGATTAATTTAATGTGGACTTATAGTAATTTAGGTTACTTATGGAAATGATTAACCTATCTTGGGTAAAATATGTTTAGGTTAGCTACTTTTGTTATAATATTTTAGGAGTGGTTGATGTTGTTTGGAGATAAACAATAAAGTTTATTTTGGAAGACTATGTTATCAAATCCTTATTTTATTTGGGTTTCAATATTAGTTTGGTTTATTTTGAGGAATCTTAATGACCGTTATTTATGGAATGGTCAATGATGAACTATGGGTTGTACCATGTAACTTTAAAGATTTAAAAGTTGTTTCCATTCCTATGGGATTATTTCTTTTTGAAGAGTTGTTTTACCTTACCCTTTCTGTTTTTGGGATAATGATTAAAGATAAAAGAAATAGATAGTTAATCTTTTGTGGATTATGTGATTCTCTAGAAGATGATTCTTGTGTTTTGATGAGACCAAGTAGTTTTGAATGCTCGTAGTTTGGGGAAAAGATTAGTGTTGGTAGGGACTTATTAAAGGATGAAACTCTACTTGAGGGTAGGTATATTTTCTTAAGTTTTTGTTCTATGTATTAAATGAATTCCTCAAAATTATGAAAAGGAACGTAAAACAAAAAACATTGTTGGTTTACGTTTTCTACTAGGTAATCAAAGACCGTTTACACACATCGTAAGTTTGGGATTTTCTTATGGTTAACTTTCTCCTAATCATGTTTTCTATCACTCTCCCTTATAATGTGACCCTTGGTTTTTCCTCCATGTCCATGTTTTCCTACAAGGGATCCTAGTATGGGTTAACTCGGGTGACCTTTGTACTTCCCTTTCTGTCTTTTAAAGTAATAGTTTTACTGACTCCTTTTCCGATGTGGGGCTTTCAATAAAATTTCAAAACCCAATTTTAAAAATTGCGAGGACGCAATTTCTTAAGGGGGGAAGATTGTAACGACCCGAAATTTTGAATAAATCTTGTTTCCTAATTTTGTGTCTTGTTTTTTTTTATTTTTATACTCAACAAAAATATTTCATTTGATAACATGAGTATAATTAAAATGAGACCGTTGGGTTTTGACTGTTATATGACCATTGGTTAATATGACCGCTGTAAACTAAACGTTTCGATTACTTTCTCTAAATACAAGTAATATTGGTTAATTAATATAGAAAGAAGATTTGAAGGCCTCACCCAGTAGTCTTGGACCAATCGAATCCCATCTAACAGAACTTGGGAAGGAGGTAGCACCACTGGGCTTTGCTCTGGACCAAACCCAAGCTAAACTTCATCGTATGAATCTAGAACGGGATCGCCTTCTCGAGAAGTTCAAACTGATAGAAATTACTACTCGTGTGATGTTAGCCGAGCCTCCCTCAGGTTATCTCACCTTAGCACACCTTACACTTAGATCCTATGCTGGTGTGATAAGGGGCTATGTAAGGAGACCGTAACTGCCTTGTGTAATCCTTTGTTTTAAATAAAAATTGGGATTTCTTCTTATGATGAAGTTTATGAATTTTTAAATGACCGGATAAATATAGTATGCATATTTTTGATGAATTTTAGAAAAAGGATATTTCCAAAATGTTTATGTAAACCTTAAATAATTAAAAATGTGTAATGATTTTCAAAAAATGATCTTCTACAATTATGTTCATCACAAAATTTAGAGTCTAATAAGATCAACTTAATTTTTGATGAATAGTAAATTACAAATAGTGATTTTATGCTTTGGATTAGTAATGTGACCAAATGGATTTGTAATCTCACTTAAAGAAAGTATTAAAATAAGCTAGGCACTTTGATTAACTAATGTGATTCAATAAAATGGTTAAATAACAGTTTCATAAATTATTATTCAAGTATTAGTTTTTTAGGATGAATAGTGTTTTTTAATTAAAAATTGAATTAAAAATACTTAGAAAATTATTTTTATAAAATGTACTTCATTTTTGAACTCAGAGCATCGATATTATGTTAAGGTAATTTTTGGGGTTTTTTTCTGAAAAAAATAAATTTTCAGTGAATAGTGTATTTATTTAAAAAAAATTAAAAATATTTAGAAAATTATTTTTATAAAATGGAGTTCATTTTTGAAATCAGAGCATTGATATTTGGTTAAGGTGAAATTTTGGGATTATTCTGAGAAAGTTGAATTTTTTATGAATAGTGAAAATACAGTTTTTAAGTTACGGGTGTTTAATGACATCATTAAATGATGTATTAAGTATGTAATAAATATGTTCGACTTATAAATAGTAAGATAAGGTATGAGGTGTCCCAAGTGTCCAATACCATGGGAAAATACCATGGGCAAGCCCATGGTTTTGCCAAAACCACTAATGAGGTGTCCCTTGGCCATTAATGCCTTGTCCCCTCACTTTCCCTATAAATACCAAGCCATCCCTTCATCCATTCGACTCCACACTCTCCCCCAACGAAGTTCTGGTCTCATTACCTCCCAAGGAGTCCTCACAAGGTGCCCCCCAAGCCCTCAAGGTCCCAACCTTTGAGTTTTAAGAGTTACGTTTTAAGGTAAGGGATCTGATCTCTCTCTTTCTTTTCAAGAAATCTCTTTTATATAATTACTTTTATGCTCAATGTTCTTATGTTAAAGGGTGTTCATTTATACTCATCTTACTTCCGTTTTCATTTTCAAATAATGAGAGATCCCCTCTTACTCTCATTATTTCGTTTTATGAAGTTTTAAGTGGCACCGTTAGGCTGCCGACATTTTTTTAACGGATTCCTTCTCCCTTCTCATTTTTCAAGATATATTCTCATGTAAAGTATTTCAAGTTCCTTTTTATTATGTTGGGGTATGATCTCTAAATTTATCATACTGATATTTTATGATCATATGATGAGAGACCCCATTTGATCTCTTCGATTCAGTATTTTGATGTTTTAAGTGGCGTCGTTAGGCTGCCGAATTTTTAAGTGGTTCTTTCACCTTTCTCCTTTTTCAAAGTTCTAATTCCATGTCAAGTCTTGCAAGTTCCTTTTTTATTATTTTTGGGTATGATCTCTAAATCTATCATACTGATCTTTTATTTTCATATGATGAGAGACCCTATTTTATCTCATCAATTTATTTTTGTTGAAGTTTAAGTGGCGCTGTTAGGATGTCGAATTACTACGGGGTTCTTTCACCCTTCTCGTTTTCAAGATCTACTTTCATGTCAATTCTTTCAAGTTCTTTTATATTATGTTGTGGTATGATCTCTATATCTATCATACTGGTCATTTATGTTCATATGATGAGAGACCCTATTTTATCTCGTCAATCCATTTTTGGAAGTTTTAAGTGGCGCCGTTAGGATGCTGAATTTTTAAGTGGTTCTTTACCCTTCTCGTTTTGAAGTTCTACTTTCATGTCAATTCTTTCAAGTTCTTTTTATTATGTTGGGGTATGATCTCTAAATTTATCATACTGATATTTTATGATCATATTATGAGAGACCCCATTTGATCTCTTCAATTCAGTATTTTGAAGTTTTAAGTGGCGCCATTAGGCTGCCAAATTTTTAAGTGGTTCTTTCACCTTTCTCCTTTTTCAAAGTTCTAATTCCATGTCAAGTCTTGCAAGTTCCTTTTTTATTATGTTTGATTATTATCTCTAAATCTATAATACTTATATTTTATGTTCATATGATGAGAGATCCTATTTTATCTTATCAATTTATTTTTGTTGAAGTTTAAGTGGCGCCGTTAGGCTGCCGAATTACTAAGGGGTTCTTTCTCCCTTCTCATTTTCAAGATCTACTTTCATGTCAATTATTTCAAGTTCCTTTCTATTATGTTGTGGTATGATCTCTATATCTATCATACTGATCATTTATGTTCATATGATGAGATACCCTATTTTATCTCATCAATCCATTTTTGGAAGTTTTAAGTGGCGCCGTTAGGCTGCCAAATTTTTAAGTGGTTCTTCACCCTTCTCGTTTTGAAGTTCTACTTTCATGTCAATTCATTCAAGTTTCTTTTGTTATGTTGGGGTATGATCTCTATATCTATCATAATTATATTTTTTGACCATATGATGAGAGACCCCATTTTATCTCTCCAATTCAGTATATTAAAGTTTTAAGTGGCGCCGTTAGGCTGCCGAATTTTTAAGGGATTCGTTCGCCTTTCTCAATTTTCAAAGATCTACTTTCATGTCAAGAATTTCAAGTTCATTTTGTATTATTTTGGGGTATTATCTCTATATCTATCATACTTATCTTTTATGTTCATATTATGAGTGACCTTATTTGATCTCGTCAATTCATTTTTGTTGAAGTTTAAGTGACACTTTTGGGCTGCCGAATTTTCATAAGAGAAATCTTATTTTTGTCTTCCTTTCATGTTCTTCATTTCATATGGTATATCTTTCAAATTTCATTACCATGTTCTCAAATCCTTTATATTCTGTCCCTTTATTGTTTTATGGGTCTTTTATGAATTTTTGACCCATGTCCCATCTCTTTTTAATTTCTTCTAAAACCTCGTAACATAGCCGTTATGCTGCAGAATTTCCGTTTCAAAATGTCTCTATCTTTTTCTAAAGTTCTTTTGTTTTATTAAGTGAATACTCAAAGATATTTCTCCTAAAGGGGTATTCACATATATACCAAAATTTTCTATTTTAAATTATGGGATTTACATACATGAAACCTGCTTTTCCTTTTTTCGTGGGTTTAAAGTGACAAAAAGATCATGTCTATAAAGCATTTTTTAAAACGTTATGATTATGAAATGAAACCCATTTCTTTTATGATATATGGGTTTTTTATGAAATGATTTATGATGATATATGTGGCTCACATGATAATAAAGACATGTCAAGGGTGCACCCAGATAGCGCTCCAATGCATTGGGTAAAGACTTAATCTCTAGAGATGACTTTTTAGACTGATACCTTGGTGAATAACCTTGGTAATTTTTTAATGACACCTTGGGGATGGACCTCGGTGAAACGAAATGATTGTCAATATTAAATGTTGCAGCCACATATTCAAGTTATGAAAATGTTATTTTTATTATGATATGCCTCATGATTTCATTCTCATGCCTTAAAGTTCTTTTCATGACCTTATTGAAATATCTCAAGTTCACATGTAAAATGTTTCTCTTGTTTCCCTTACTGAGCTTTTTGCTCACCCTTTCTTTTGATATATTTCCCCAGGTTATGTGATACAGTAATGAACCTAGGATGAACATGAGGAGAAGCCTTTCAAGTGTTTTAGAAGAATGTTTTATGTTTTCATCTTTAAAGTTCCTGGTTTCCAAGACACTAAACCTTAAAGATCCTCAGTTTTGTAAAATGTAATGAAAGTTTATGTGATAAAAGCCGGGATGCTATATATGGCACCAGGAAGAGATTCAAGAACAGCATCTTAAGTCTATGAGGGAGACCCAGACTAGGTGATTAGTTTTGAGGAGGAATCCACGGAAGGAAGAATCGACATACCATTAACCCGTTTCGATCAAGGAGCAGACGTCCCTAAATAAGGAGCGGATGCCGCCCACATTTGGAAAGCGGGAATGCGGGGCAACAAAAACTGCGCCTCTCGTCCCCGAACGAGACGAATGCGCACACCCCTACGAAAGCATCGGAAACAGAAATGTTGAACCCAATATGAATTTCTTCTCCTCAATATGGAGGTTAGTAGTGCTCGGGGAATCAACGGATTTACGTGTCACCGGATCCAGTTATCCAATTCCAGGTCCCACCAAGCAAATAGCGGGCCTGACGTAGAACTCCCCAGAAGTTGGGGCAGTAGAATGTTGGACATCCCATCCTACGATGTTGTCAGTGTGGATCCCTCTTACCAGCCATGGAAGATAGGGTGGAATTGGGGAACTGGTCATCAATTCCTTTTCTTTCAACACTGAAGAGTTAATCTCCCTGCTTCTCATGAATCAGGTTGTTGCACCCAGGATGCGATCATCGCCTTCCCATCAATGCAGGGGTAGGGGCAGCTCCAACACGGCCATCCCACATGGTTCCACCTCTTCCATGAAGACCTCTACATCTATGACCATAGGGCACCCACACCCCCTCTCCCCATCAGAAGTTATCCAACGAATGGTAATTAACAACCTTGTGCGTCATTAGGAGGAGAAGGGAATAATCCCAACCTGGGATATGGCCCACCTAGATCTGGAGGCGTCCATGCCTCATCGTCAATGCCACCCTGAGGGCTGCACAGGGAGCCATTGTTCCCCACCCCGACATACAACCATTTTGGGAGCCTGTCCCCGGAATGCTTCGACGATTCCCTGCCCTATACAGATGAGGTAGGCGACTTCCAGCCTAGCCTGGTCAGAGTCCCGTTCCAGGGGCTCCCAACATGGGCTCCCACTCGGTCGCGTCAGCGCCGCCACCTGGTCTTGCTAGACGAGGAGCAGGTTAGCTATGCACCTGAACCACCGGCCTCGGTTTTTCCAACCCAATGCCAGCGTCAAGCGCAAGTTGAGGAGGACGCCCGCTAAGGGGTGCCAATGTCGGTAGCTACTGTGGCCCGATACACCACCGACGCATATCGTCAGTTCCCTACATACACCGATTAGGGACACTTATATGCCCATCCAGAATCGAGGCCCCAACCGCTCCACAGGTAGGCTAGATTGACTCTCATGGTCGATGGCACAAGCAGTGGCTGCCTCGAGCTAACTCGCAGCGATGCCACCTAGTACAGAGGTCCTCCCCATACCACTGCCACGAAAAGCACATGCCTTCCCCGCTTCAAGGCTCGGCATGGAGGTCCACCCCGTGCGACACCCAATCCGAATGAAGCTCATCCCCGCGGCAGTGTTGCTCAGCACAGAAACCTCTACTATTCCCATTGCACTGGGTATGGATTCAGTCCTCCTTCCCCTGACTGGCGGTGTAGGGACATTGTTCATCCGACCTCTCTCCAATGTGGGGATCCTCCATGTGTCCTTTCAACAGCCGATGAAGGTCCTCCTCGCCCCGAAAACTAGTGGGGTGAAGGCCATCCTCTCTCCACCCACACTCAGCACGGAGGTCCTACCTATGTGCAGCTAGACCGGTACAAGGGACCTACTCGTACTGAGATCACCCATGAAAACAAGTGTGGAGGTCCTCCCCATACTCCTCCCAATTCTAGTAGAGGGTTTTCCCACTCTATCTCTATTCATGGAGGTCCTCCCCATTCCCCCCTCGACACTTGTCCCAGTGCTCCTCGCACCCCAGCTTTCTCGGGTGGAAACCCTCTCCGCCCCAGCACCAGTGCGGCCGAATGACCCCGTGTTAGAAATCAGCCATGTCCTGAGGATCCACCCAGGGGAAGGAAGTCAGGTCGTCGCCACCATAAGAAGGATTCTGGGAAGGTCTGAACAGAGATCAAACTGGTCCTCTTCTCAAACTCTGATGCGGAGTATGACTCAACACGAGAACCCTCCCCTCGCTCATTCGAGTCAAGGGCCGAGGTAGGGACGAGGTGCATCAGCCTAGTGCTCCTGGAATGTGAGTTTCATATGATCCTCTCCTCCCTCCGCAGGTATATCCAGAAGGATGAAAATATGGAAACCCCGCAGGTTACGGTTGTGCAATCACCACCGTCGTCCCCGGAAGCGCTCTCTACCTCCATAAGAGATCACAGACTGCTATTATGAGGACCAATGGTGGGTGTACAGCATTGTGGCCTATCACCAGTATCCCTAGCCCCTGAGCGAACAATGGCACCCGTCATCCCCTCTTATCGTGACGTAGCGGCCAGGTCGCTACACTCTTCGGAAGACAGCCCGAGATTCGGCAGCCAGTTAGCCCGTTCACCATATTCTCCACCAGCCGACCTTCCGTCCAAACATTCTTCCTCAGTACCACTTCCAGTTCCTCAGCCACCCCCAACAGAAGAGTGGTACAATCAAGGTCCAGACATTGAATCCGAGCTGAGAAGCTTATGGAACATTCCTGCAGTGGACTACTTCCCCGAGAAGTTCTAGCATGTGGCAGCGTCGAACTTTCGTGTACTGGAATCCCTCTCCCGAGAGGAGTATGAAAGTTTCTGCCAGACGCTCTGGGAAACCCACTTCTGTCCTCGCCACCAGTGAGTGTCTTATCCTAGGATCCAAGCTCACTTTCAAGACATCAACGAACAAATTTGTCCGGTTGATCTGGTTGCGCTCCCTGTGGCCCATCGCCCCGAGTCCCCAGGCCACCGCAAGGCCAACCAAGAGAAATGCGTTCAGAGTTTCAAGGTACTCCGCAGGATCATCAAGGAGGCTTCCCCCCACATGCAAGTCCATGGCTGGGGAAAGTATGCTTCCCTCCTCTTCCATCCTATCCGGCGGCAGCCTAACTCGCTAGGTGATATCGAGGACATGCCCCTACGAAGTGTCACGGTCAACATGGCCGACATAGTGGACGAGGAGGACGAGCTTGAGCTCCTTGATGGAGACATACCTCTTAAGGGAATGACACCACTATTAGACCCATCAAGAAGGGTTACATGCCAGTAGAGGAACCTACTAGGTCTCCCTGCACCCACCGAAGCATTGGTACTCAGCCGGAATTCTGGTAAAGGAAAATAGCACGTCGGAGCTGCCAAACACTCCGACCCATCCGCCTCAGTGCAGAAGACGAAGGAGGACGCACGAAGGACACATTGCACCAGCAACATAATGAACAGAAGAAGTTGGTCGGTGAATTCCTGGATGAATGCGCTGTAGAGCGAAGACCCGACTATGGTGATCCTAGGCCAGGGCAGTAGGGGCAGAAACAACTACCCCTCAGAAAGCTACACCTAGGACACCCTGATCATGTCGCCCTTGTAGACAGGGCTGAAGTCATAGCTCATGACAATATGGCATGGTATGTCTCACCAAACCCTCCTGAATGGTGCAGCAATCCAAGGAATCTAGCTCAGGTTCCCCTAACTGCCCCGCAAGTCGCTCCACCAGCCTCTCCATGAGCCGCTGAGCCTGTTTAACGTGTTGAAGAACCCAACAATGTGCTTGTGGTTAGGGATCCCCGTCAAGAAAGGGAACCCCACCAAAATGATCCTATGGCAGTGCTCATAGCCCACCTTGAGGCATTGAAAACGCGGCAGGTGGTAATCCCACCTGATGGTAAGCCATACCCGGCAAGGGTGGATGATATGTCGGTGCTTCCGGGTTTCGGGAATCCCACCTTCTCCCCCTTTAATGGGATGGGGGACCTGCCACAAAACCTGACCCACTTAAAATAAAGGTGTGGGACCATGTTAGGGACTCCAGTGCAGCAGGAAACTGCCAAGCTCTGCTGTTTTGTTCATACATTGGAGGGGTTGGCATTCGTCTGGTACAACCAGCTCTCTATCAGATCTGTAACTAGCTGGGAGGACCCTCGTAGTCGATTCCTCTACCAATTCAGTTCCACCACCCATAAAACAAGCACCGCAGAACACTTCAAGTGCAAACAAAGGCCTGATGAGTGAGTCGCAGACTTTATCGCCTGGTGTAAGGGGCTCACATATTCCCTTGACATGCCACTGACTTAGGATAACCTGCTGACGATGTGCGTAGGGAATGTCAATATGGAACTAGTTCCCTCCCTGATCACCTAGAACAACCCTGGAGGATTCCAAGACTTCTCTAATGAAGCTCAGCACCTGGAGGAAGCCCTGCAACAGGCCATCCAGGTACGTCCGTTTCCCCCTATAATCTCATTGAGGAGGGCGGCCAAAGCCGAGCCCACCACAGTGGCCCAAATAAAAGCCCCCGGGCAACTAGAATTGCTACCAGTGGCACCAGCCCCACAGCCTCACATAGTCCCTCCACCTTAGGTGTAGCCTCCATGTCAGCAGCGTCCGCCTCAAAATCGGAAAGTGCCTCCATGGAATGTGATGCCACCGCCCAGGCGGGACAATCAAGGTTGGCCTCCTCGACAGGTCCTTCCAGCTCCTCACCAGGGCCAGGATCCAAGGCCCCCCTTCTCGGATAGGAGAAACCGGACTTACTCGTTCAATAAGAATCAGGTCCCTGGTTACTTCTGTAGCACCTTAGAGTAGGGGATTGTTCGCCTGCCTGAGTGTAGAAGGCCGGAAGAGGTGAATCTCACTGATCGCCCCAACTACTAAACCTAACATTGGATTATGGGGCACACCCTGAAGCAGAGATATGTGTTTAAATAATGGCTCTAAGACCAGTTCGATAACAACATAGTCAGGTTGGGCCCGGCCCTAGCACAAGTGGCGGGTGTCTTTGTAAGGCCAGACAGCAGTAGCGACACAGAAGGCGAGTGGCAGCAAGTTTCCAACCGCGGATCCCATAAGTATGATGACTGAATGGATCGAAAAATGGTTTCTCATGCCCACAGTATCATCTAGTCACGCCTGAATCAAACGTATCCTTTAGAAGTTATGGTCACCACTTCTGCATCATCATGTCAGCTGGCCTCTTCCCAGGAGAGCAAGTATTGGCGGCGCAAGAAAAAACAACTTGCCCCACCAATGACATCGTCTTCCAGCAGTCTTGGTGACTTTATGCCCCCAGAGATGGGGATCCCTCCCAGAATATACCCAGTGATGGATGAATCTTCAAGTGATAGTCAAGGGTACAATTCGATTAATACCATGGAGTTGGTAAATCCCTATATGACTCCCGATGACGGGGAGTGCCCGACGAACCTCCCCAACATCCCCAGCTGACGCCAACGTCATCTGAGCCGCGACCATATGGGTCGTTAGGGCACATCAGTTGGCACCACCAGCCAAGTCGTGCATTCCACTGAGACCAGATGGGAGGCCCAGCACAGAGCTCAGCATGCACATCCTCTTCATCCGGTGTCATCAAACCCACCTCCACCACCATTTGTGCTATTGGATCAGGCATAACTACCTCGACCAGGCCATGACTAGACACACCCTACTACAGGTCAATCTCAGTTGTCCGATCCTCATTCGGAAGCTACTATCTGAGTTTCGACTAGTGAATAGCATGATATACCCAGCACCAGTCAGTTGCCGGTTCACCATCCAATTTAATGGCGTGGAGGTTCACCGCTTTCTTGTTGGCACAGGCTCTAGGATTAACCTTATCCCGACGCGGACGCTGCGGAAGCTGGGGTTATCCGAAGATGACTTAACTCCCTCCGATTTAATAATCCAGGGATATTACAGGACCAAGCAGACCCTAGTCGGTAAGATCCATTTGAAGACCCAATTCGGTGGCCTAGTTGCTAGTACCGAGTTTATGGTTGTCTCCCAAGACACTGCATACAATGCATTGATGGGAAGACCATGGCTCTACCTGCATATTGTGGTCCCCTCATTGTATCACCAGTGCCTCAAGTACTACCTTAATGGTCGAGTAGGTATACTCCAAGGTGATGCATCTTCTTTCTCCTCGTGTGAAGCCCACTACCTGGATGCCGACTATTATAAGAGAAAGGATAAGCATATTTAGGCAAGTCAGGTCGAACCTATCACAGTCGTAACTGACCTCTGGGCAGGTCTGGATGACGCATATGTCTTCCTGATCCATCGATTGGAGGCCACAACCCCCAACATGGGTCAATGTTTTGTTGTCTCTAGTAAAAGAGGAAATCATGTTCTCAAGTCCAAGCGACAATGGAAAATCACCTCATACTCCTACACAAATCAGGGTCAGGTGATCCCGGAGCATCCTACCCCCGTACCGTATCAGGATGTCCGCCCCCTAGAAATGGTAGTATGTCATATGTGTCTATTCTGCTGGGATGGAATTAACCAGCTCAATCTAACACGCCACTATTGCTTTGATATCATCAAGTGTGTCCCCTTGGGTCGAAGACCAAATAGTATCAGATCAACTGCCTTCATTGTTATGGTCTCAGTAGCACATGAATCCCCTGATATGTTGTCCACTACTGTCCAGGATGGTACTAGCCTCCCGTCAGGTTTTTTAGACCGATAGGAAGCTCCTCCTACATGGGATCCCTCTACAATTGATGAAGAGGATTTGGAGGACGCTCTCCCCACCTTTGAACAGGGTGTCTCTGCCATGGTCGATGAACTGGTACAGATGAACCTTGTTAGCGAGGCAGATCCAAGACCCACATTGATCAGTGCAGCCATGCCCCTAGAAGAGCAGTAGTGGTATGTGGACTTCCTGAGACAGCACCGTGATGTATTCTCCTAGAGCTATGATGAGTTGTTAGGAAAAGATCCCCATGTAGTCGTCCACTGCCACGGTCTCCCTGTAAATCATCGCGAGTTCAAGCATCCTCCCAAAAAGATGCACCCTTCCCATGGTGCTATGGTCGAGGCTAATGTTGACAGGCTCATCAGAGCCAACTTCGTCGAGGAGGTCCAATACCCCAAGTGGCTAGACAACATTGTTCAAGTTAGGAATAAGAATAGACAGATCAGAGTCTGCATCAACTTTCTGGATCTCAATCGTCATTGTCCGAAGGATGATTTTCCCCTTCCAGTGAAAAATATTTTAATCGATGCTATGGCTGGGTTTCAAGACCTGTTATTCATGGACGAGTACTCTGGATATAATCAGATATGAATGGTCCTTGAGGATGAAGAGTCCACCACTTTTAGGGTGCTACAAGGTACATTTTGTTACCAGGTCTTTCCCTTCAGCCTAAAGAATGCAGGCTCCACCTATCAGCGGGCCATGCACCTCATATTCAAACCAATCCTCAGGACATTGGTGGAATGTTATGTGGACGATCTGGTGGTCAAATCTCACCAACTCTAGGACCATCTCAAGGACCTTGATAAAGTGTTCGACTTCCTCCGTTCTCGCCATCTGAAGATGAACCTGCTGAAATGTGCCTTCAGGGTCACCTCTGGGAAGGTCCTTTGCTTTGTTGTCTGGTATTGGGGCAGCGAGATCGACCTAGAGAAGATCAAGGCCATCAGTCATATGCCTCCCCCAAGAAATATTCAAGAGCTTCGAGGTTTTCAAGGCCACTTAGCCTACATACATCGATTCATTGCAAATCTGGCCGGAATGTCTAAGACCTTTTCCCGGATCATGAATAAAGGCTCTTCCTACGAATGGGATGAAGAGTGCCAGACCACGTTTGAGGAAATCAAGAAGTATCTACTCCAGCCTCTGGTCTTGTTGCCACTCATCTCTGGAAAACCACCGATCTTGTACGTGACGGCACTGGAACGATCTCTTGGCACCCTTCTTGCCCAGAAGAACAATGAGGGGATAGAAAACAGCCTCTACTATCTCAGTCATATTCTCATCGATACAGAAACCAAATACTACCCCATCGAGAAGATTTTCCTTGCTCTGGTATTCACAGTACAGAAGTTGCGACATTACCTGCAGCTCCACGAGGTTCAGCTGGTGTCTCGGGTAGACACATTGAATTACATTCTGAACTGCCCCATGTTGACCGGTCGTCTATCACGGTGGGCAGTAATCCTCCAGTGGTTCAACATCAAGTTCATGCCTTATAAGGATATCAAGGGACAAGAAATGACATATTTTCTAGATACCCATACAACCCCTATGGACCAATCCCTAGACCTGGATTTTCTCATAGAGGCAATCCTCTCGGTAGATCATGACATACCATGTTGGAAGATGCACTTTGATGGTGCCTCCCAGATCCCCACCGGCAGGAAACTCAATGATCCTAGACTCAACATATTAGGCTTGGGTATTGTCTTTATTACCTCGGCGTAAGCCATTATTCCGTATTCATTCCTATTATCGGAAGGCTACACCAACAATGAGGTAGAGTATCAGGCACTTATCACTGGCCTTGAGCTGGCCCTCGAGACCAGTGTGCCCCATATACATGTGAAAGGGGATTCTGAACTAGTCATCAAGCAAGTCAACGGTGACTATGTCGTCAGGAATCCAAAGCTCGTACCATTGTGGGAGCGCAACCTCTAGCTAATGGCCAAGTTTCCATCTTGGCCAGAAGTTACTCATGTCCCTCGATCTTAGAACGGTCGAGCTGATGCCCTGGCCGGCTTGGCTACATCACTTGCAGAACCCAAGCATGATGATCTGATTGTACACGTGGCACACCAGAGAGTAATTTCTCCCATCACCGTAGATGATGACGATGCCTATGAGTAAGCCATCTTACTGTCAGATCCTCCACATCAGGACCCCCAGGTTCTTCAGATGTAGTGGTTTAAGTGACTCCCGACTAGAGAGCCCCTTTTTTTGAGTTTCTCCAAAATGGTTGCCTCCCGACTGATCGGGCCGAGCAAGAGCGAATCTGATGTTGCGTGATGTATTTTACCCTCGAGAGTGGTCCCAGTCTTGAGCAGATCCTCTATAAGTGTGAGTTCGATGGTGTTCCTTTCCATTGCATCCAAGGAGTCGATATTTCTCAATTCATGCACGAGGTTCATGTCGATTCTTGTGGGGCTCACCAGATTGGGCCAATGCTGTCCCATCAGATCCAGGGACTAGGGTCCTTCAGAACCTCCTTGATCCACGATTGCATCGAATTATCAAAGAGATGTCACGCATTCCAAATTCATGCTAACTTCATGCATCAGACACTAGAACCTCTCCACTCTACCAAGTACACTTGGTTGTTCACAGTATGGGGACTTGATGTCGTGGGACGATACCCACCAGAAACAGATCGCCAGTGAAGGTTCATCCTGACCACCACAGATTTCTTTTCTAAGTGGGCAGAGGCAGTTCCACTAAAGGAGGTCAAGGACCATTCTATCATTGACTTCATGAGCTCCAACATCATCTACTGGTTTGGAGTCCCTCATGCTTTCCTCACTGATAATGGATCCAACTTCCGAGCAGCCGAGATGAAGAAACTATACGCCAAGTACAACATCCGTTTGAACCATACCTCCCACTACCACGTGCAGGCAAATGGACAGATCGAGGTGTTCAACAAAACCCTCTCTAACATTTTGCAGAAAATGGTTGTTCAGAACAAGAAGAGTTAGCCAGACAAGCTCCCCAATGCCCTCTGGGCTTATCAGATGATGAATCGTAATTCCACCTAGGTGACCCCATATTCCCTGGTGTACGGAGCTGAGGTAGTCTTGCCCATCAGGATCCAGCTCCCATCATTACGCATAGCAGTCTATGACCAGTAGGCACTAGATAAGGTGGCTGAAATTCGTCTGGATGAATTGGAAGCACTTGACGAAAATAGGCTTCGTGACCTGCACAATCTAGAAAGGCATCAGAATAATATATCTAGGGCCTTAAACAAGAAGGTTCACCTCCTCTCTTTCCTACAAGGCAACTTGGTATTGGCCCTTAGTGAACCAATGATCCCCGGAAGGAAACCACCCAAGTTGGAGCCCAAATGGGGATGACCTTACATAATTCATAGGATTTACCCCAATGGATCATAATCCTTGGTGACCATGGATGGTGAGCATATAACTCCTCCCACCAATGCCAATTTCCTCAAGAAATACTTTTCCTGAGCCTATTGGGTCTGCACGGCCTTAAACTAGATGGTTCTGCATGACCCTAAACTGCACTCCGGTCCAACCTGACCTTAAATTGTCCAGTCCTACATGACATTAAACTGTGCATCATCCTACATGATGTTAAACTGCATCTTGAGAACTACATATGGTTTTATTTCCATCCTCATGGGATATATAGGAATGCTTAGATGCCTCTTCTTGAGCCCATCACTAAACTCTTCCCTTTGACTATCCCCCCTAGGTATAGTTCTCTCAGAGGTTCCTTGCATGATATGGTGTAGGCTTCCTTAGCCCTACCCATGCTAGGATTATAACGGTCGCACCAGGTGCCCACTCCCCGTTCTTCTATCCTCCCACATCCTCACTGCATTACGTTAAACTGCATGGCCTTCAAAAACTACGTATGGCTTGATTCCCATCCTTATGGGATATGTAGGAACTTCTGGAAATTTCATCTGTTGGCCCAACCCAAATTCCAGAATCTTCCCCTTGGGACAAGACATACAGTGGGGTGAAAGCTTTTGCCCCAATTTACATCAAGCTCATCTCAATCTGATCGTATGTCCCATGCCCAGAGGTGTCTGCCTCTTTCACCGCCCTACTTGAATTTAAAATGTATGGGTATAGCTATGCTTCACCCACTCCATTGATTAGGACTCCATCATCCTTACCATCCAAGAAGGTCTCCTGAATGGAATGGATTCTAGGCCTAAGGGCTCTCCTACCATTTCAAGCCAATGCCCTCGAGGATGTTGAGCAACAAGCCGATACAAGTCACGCGTTGCGAATACGGTCAGCAGTCGATGCTCATTTGTTATTCCCATTTCAGGTAACTACGGAGATGTTGTGTTTCGAACATGGTCAATAGCTATCCTGCATCGTTAGATCTCCATGAAACAAACTCCCTTCGGGAAATGATAGCTATTAGACCCCATATGACGGGGAGAGCCAAGATCGGCTCCTTGTTTCTCACACCGAGCACTACTCACATGGGCTTAGAAGCTTTGATGAGGCGGTAACCACAAAAGAGGACGTATGGCTTCCCATACGAGGCCTAACCTCAGGCGCCTTGGCCTTTTTGGGCCCCCGTCCCAAGTTCTCACTCGGGATTTTATGGTGTGGCATTGGATTATGTCCTCATTCATGTCAGGTTACTCGCTGTGTCATACATATCCCCGGATGAGATGCCTTATCTACCCCTTCGTCCTTACTGCAAGACGTTAAACTGAATATTGGTCGGGCCTTCCTGTCTGAGGCCCACCCTCAGGCCCCTTGGCCTTTTCGGGCCTCGTCCCAAGTTCCTATTTAGGATTGTATGGCATGGTATAGGATTATGTCCTCATTCATGTCGGGTTACTCACCACGCCGTACACCTCCTGTATGTGGGGTATCTTACCCACTTTCTTCCTCACTACAAGACATTAAACTACAGACTGTTCGGGCCTTCCCGTCCGAGGCCTAGCCTCAGGCCCCTTGGCATTTTCGACCCCCGGCACAAGTTCCTATTTAGGGTTTTATGGTGTGGTATGGGATTATTTCTTCATTCACATCAGGTTACTCACCGTGTTGTACACCCCCCCTCATTAGGGTATCTTACCCCTATGTGCCTTCAATAACTATGTGTGGCTTGATTCCCATCCTCATGGGATACATAGGACCGCCTAAATGTGAAGACTTTGGGTCCAACCCCATCTCTTATAAATCACCCTTTCACCTTGGCCCCATGGCCTACCCTTTCTCGGGGAGGGGAGTATATGGTGTGGCATGGGATTATGTTGTCATTCACATCGGGTTTGTAATGACCACGCCACATACCTCTCCCTCTTGGGAGTTCTCTATCCATGTATTCTATACACATACCTTCAAATCGGTTACTCTCAATTTGAGCACCCTCTTCAACCCTCTTCGATGATTCACCAATGTGCCTAAGGGTACTCTAGTTTAGTACCTAGAATGTCGGACTCTACTCGGAAATTCTTTCACACATTTCTCAGGCTTTGTGTTCCCCTTCATTAGGGCTTCCATCACCGTTCACACCCAAAGGAACCCCCCAAGTGGCATTGATTCTAGGCCTATGGTCTCTCCTACCATTATGGGCCAATGTCCTTGAGTGTCGCAGACAAAAAATCAATACAAATGATGCATTTTTAATATGGTCAGTGGTCAACGCTCATTTGATTGTCCCCATTTCAAGCTAACACGATATGGATGCTGTGTTTAGAACATGGTCAACAGTCATCCTCCAACGTCATGCCAACCCCATTAAGCCCAAAATGTCAGTTACATGATTCACATCCTTCTCCACCTAATCATGCCCAAGTAGAACTTTGAAACTCTTGGTACTATTCCTCATTGCGCATATGCATGTTAGGAGGAAAAAAGCTGCGATAAAGTGATCATTCAGGGCTTCACCGGTTCCCCCTTTTCATGTATTTCACGTATTGCGAATACTTTATCCGCCCTTGTTTCCTACACTGAGTTCAACTCATGTAGGCTTAGGGATTGGGTTAAGGTCCGCATTTACATGGGATAGTCCTACTTCTCCATGGTCCGAGTTCTAAGACCTTAAACTAAGATCTTTTCATATTTCCCATTTGTGAGATCTATGTATAGCTTGATTCCGGTCTTAATGGGATATGTGGGAGCACTCGAACATATCATTTTTGGGTCTAGCTCAATTGGGAGCTAGTTTCTCCTACACCTTACCCTCTTACCTCTATTTTTCCCCTTGGCCCGATGTTTCTTTCTGGGAACAGCGCACGGTGTGTTATGGGATTATGTCCTCATTCACGGCAGGTGTGCATTATTTCACCATGCGCGTTCTCCCTTTAGCCTCGTTTCTACTATGTATGTGCCACATGACGTTAAAATGAACGCTTGGTCCCATAACATGACCCTAAACTATGACATTATCGTCCTGGCCGCATGATGAAAAACGGCACTTCATCATGATGTCCTCACTCAAGGTGACACCATGTTTGGTATTGGTCACACATCATACCATTTTTCAACGCCTGTACAAGGGTTGATTATTGTGGAAATGTCGGGACTTTCTACACTAGGCCTGTCGCTTCACACAAAAAAACCATTCACCTTAAAGGAAAAACAAGATACCTCAAATAATGCTTCTTTCGGTGCGAGGGCCACACCCGTATGCCCCTTTTATCTCTGGTACTGGTACCTTACTATACCACCCCTTAGAACTATGTACGGCTTGATTCTCATCCTCAAGGGATATGTAGAGACACCCAGGTATTTCTCCCAGGGTCCATCCCCTAGGAATCATAAACCCTATTCCTCCTCATTTTCAGCCCCTTGGCCTGAACCCTTGTGGGGAACCATGTAATTGTAGCTTTGCTATGAACTAGTTCGGAATTCCCCATGATAACATTGGGAAGCGAAAGCTCCCTTTCCAGAGAGTTCCTATCTAAAAAATATGAATGATCCATGATCAGACAGATGCACCCATCTAATGAGCTTCCACCATGGTGGGGTAATTTCAAGAGTGTTGGATTCTGTTCGAACAAACCATCGCTCCACATTCCACGCTTTTCATGCCCCTTATTCAGAACCTCGTCCTCTTTCATGTTTAAGGGGACCCCCTAACAGTATGGATGCTTGGCCTATGGCCCACCTATTATCCCAGGCCAACATTTTGGAAGGCTAATGGATGACATTTTGAGTCAGGCCCCATGTTTCAAACATGGTTAGTGGTCGGCCCTCATTTTCTGTCCCCATTCCAGGCTAACACAATAAGGATATTGTGTTTCGAATGTAGTCAATAGTTATTCTTCATTGTCACTCCACCCCCACAGTGTTCCAAATCCTAGGTATCATGATTCACACCTTCCATTCCCATCTACTCGGATTGATTCCAGTTCCCTTGGCATTGTCCCATTCATGCACAAAATAACACTGGGAAAACGCTAATTCGGCTGTTCTGAGTGCTTCATTCTCTAGTCAGGTATTTCCCATTTCTTCTCGGAAATCTGGGCCGATTATTCAATCCCCGGATGACCGAAGCTTGGTTGACGCACCCACAATCAAGAGAAGTAATAGTACTAACTTCCCTTGTTTCTCACATTGGGTGTGACCCACATGATCTTAGGAATGGATTGCTATTTATGCCATGATTGTGGTTCAATGCATTAAAACAAACGGACAAGTAAATAAATTTATCCATACATGCAGTCCAGAATAAGAAGCAGTAAGGAGAAATGAGTTTATGAGTTCGGCCAAAACAGGGCCCTTAAGGGTCAGCTTCTTGGATGGACCATTCCAGCACTGCTACCTTTTGGCTAGTGGACTCCAGGATTACTTTCCACCCCCTGAGAACTCTCTATTCATTAGTGGTTGTAGAACATAGTCCACTGACTCTAGCCCATGCTTGCGCCTGTTCAGTTTGAAGTGCGGATATTTGGTGACCGACCTATACTATTTATCTTGGGCATCTACCAGTTGGGCCCTCAACTGCTCCACAAGATCATAACAGTTTGCGATGAATATCTCCTTTTCTTTCACCTATTCATAAAGGCGTTAGGCCTCTTGTTATTCCTGGATGAACGCTTGGGTACTCCATTACTCCTCCCGACACTGGGCAACGTTGAAGCATCGGCTGCCCTCGAGCAGCTTCTCGGCCATGTAGTCACGGACTGTCGAATGAGGGCGATGAGCATCCACCCCTCCAGCATAGAGAAAGCGCAGCCAGGTTTGGAGTGATCCCATCCATTTATCAATTCTATATAGGGCTGACTGAGAAAGTGCTTGATGCACTTCCACCCTTTTCACTGCATCATTCGACTCTCCTCGGCCACCTTCGAGTTTGAATCATCAAATCTCCTCAGGGTATGTGGGCCGATAGTCGGGAAAAGTAGCCAAAAAACCAATAGTAGGGTCTTCTTCGGGCGCCCCTTCCAAGGGTTTGGGCTATTCAATGCCTGGGAAACTGTCTCCTCTCATCTTAGTCTCGGTATCTCCCTCACCGACTTCTGACCCTGCCCCGACATGAGTACCGTTGATGTCCACCACTCTCTGCTCACCGAGTGTTGGGGTCAGCTTAGTTTGAGAGGTGTGCCTCAAATGGGATGAAACATTTGCAGTTGAATTACTCACGGATGACCTGGGTCTAGCAGTTCGACGAGCTTCCAAGGCTGTGATTATTGCACAAACAATGAACACCCTGATCAACTGAGCTCTTCGATGGTGAATGCTGGCGTTGAAGTAATGAACTTACAAGAGCCCAAAGCATCAGCTTTCGGTGTTCTAGACTCTACAGGAGCTGTCATTACGGGGTATCCCTCAGCGCTAATTAGTTCAATAATGGGTGTCGGTTCCCCACCTTGTTCTACCGGCGTCTCCTCCCATTCGTAAGGAGACCCTTGGTCAGCTCCCATATGCTCCTGAATCGGATAAGTAAATCTAATTGAGGGCTACAAAATATGATGAGGGGAAAAGATAAATAAGGACTGAGACATACCTCAAGCAGCTCAGTTATATCTACATTAGAGCCGGCGATCTTACCACTCTCCCGGAGACTCCCTTGGTGGGACGCCCCCTGAGACCCTCCACCTTCAAGATCCTCTTCTTCATCGCCCCTCCTTCACCTTCTCCTTCTTCCTCCTCTTCCGTCTCAACACCTTCAGGCTCATCGTCATTGTCATCATCCTCTGATGAAATCTTTTTTGGATCATTCCCTTGGCCGACCATTACTTTCACCAAGAAGGGTGGCTCCGCACGCCGACCCCGTTGACATGCATATGCATCCATGGCCATCAGGTACGCTTGCCGATGATGAAAGTTCACCCTTCCAACATCCCGAAGGAGTCCGACCTCCAGCAGTTGGATTCTGTTTCACATTATCTTTTTTCAAAGAGCTTCGGTACCCATTGACTGTCGTAGGGTTATCTATGATGACCATATAGCTAGGAATATTGCGTCATTGGAGGGTTGGAGCAGATACCTTATCTACTTCCCTGGGAGTTCCCTAGTCACTACATGGGACCCTCTCCCCCTAGGTGATGAGGTCCTGGCCACGCCATGCGACGTCCCCACTACTGAAGTCCCAGCCTATGTGGGCCCAGTTGCCTGGTGTTCTTCTGACCTTTCCCCCTCAACAACACCCTATCCTTTCTCTCGCCGCCCATGTTCTACACTGGATACCCTGAGTTGCCGGACTCTCTTCCACAAAAGTCCCTCGGGGGACGCTATAGCCCAATGTTTGGCATATTATGTTGAGAGGCCAGCGTCAAATCTGGTGGGGGGAAAGGTAATGACATCGCCATAGCCCTGGGCTGTGAACATCATCCACATTTGGCAAAGAATGCAGGGGTGCCTATCTTCTCAAACATCTGTGTAAACCTTCTTCGGCATCCACTGATGGCATCCTAACTACCTGGAAACCCTTGATGGCACATAGGGCTCAAAAAAGATATTCCCGTTAATCCAGGCCATGAAAACCCCACCTCTGATTCTCTGGAAGTATTCCCTCTGCTCCAGTGAGCCTTTCCTGTTATCTATCATCTGGCCTGTCGGGGTGGGGAATGGGATGAAAGTGAAGTTGGTGGGATTGCCGATTCTGATCCTTACTCCCTCCTCATTGAGCATCAATGGCATAACCCTGATGATGTTCATCAATTAGGGTCGCAGGCCATTACCTGGAGTACGAATGGAATTCGGGAAGGTATACCCACCACAATGGGCTGTGACCCACCCATAAAAGATCTGGAAGGGGACATAGATCCTCCTCGATGACCCTCCTCTCAAAATGTGTCCCAAAATGGCATACAGACGAGCCAACACGGGGACTCCTAGATTAAATCTTTGATTGGCGGCCATGATGCCTGCCATCACTAGGGTCGTTGGGCGAACTCCCATCCTTGCATCCCTCACTGGCAAGAGCCACCCACTCAGAAATGTGGAAATAAATCCGTTGTATCAGATGTTTGGGTCCCGTATCTCATTTATACTGAAGCCATATGACTGATAGTCCTCCGCCTCCAAGATCCTCCAGTATGATTCGCTCTTGCTCCTCTGTGCCACAGTCGGACACCGTCCCCTCGCTCCGACATCTTGACTTCCAAATCTTTTTTTAGGAACAAGCTGAACCATTTCCTGTAAGCAATGTCCTTCAAGAAATCCTTGACCCCCAGCCTCTCCTTGGCCAGCTCCAGTAGGTTCCATGTTAGAATAGGAGTTCATGATCCGTCACCCCAGGTGTTCCTTGTCGGGAGGAATTCATCGTACTAATGCCCATCCATAGGGATACCCCCGATGCAATGGATGTCCCACAGGCTGATGTAGACTTCTCCATGATGAAGGTGGAAGGTATTGGTGTCTGGAGACCATTGAGTAAACAGCTCTAGCCCGAGCTCAGGCTGGTGATAGAAATGAAACTATGATGTCCACACCGTCTCGAACAAACCGATGTGCCGCAGTTTGGCCCCAAACTGGTCGCATGTCTGGAGAACCCAATACACCCAGGACCATTCACTGGTGAAATTTCATCTATACTATAGATCCCAATCCTGCATCCAGCCTTTGGTCTCTTCAGTAACACTCTGATGTAAGGTTCTTGCGTAAAGGGCTGGAGAACTCTCCACTATAGGGTCACTCCCTGAGATGGTCCTGGTCCTGGGATTCAGGACGTAAACGTCCAGGTGTCTTGTTTCTCTAGCAGGATGGCCATTGTAGGTGATGTTATACTGGGGTAGGTCATCCTCCTGGGTCACCCATGACCGCGGTGTGTCGACATCAAACCTTGGCACAGGTACCTCCTCAAAGATTCTAAAGTCCCAGATCGGCATATTAGAAGACATTGCATACTCCTTCTGCGCTAGGGTCAACATGTTGAAGAGAGTATGGTTGTTGGATACGATCCTTCGGGCACCATAAACCTCAGGTTTTGTGATCATCTCCTCCCTTCGAGTAGAAAATGCGGCTTCCCTCTCACCGTTAGCTCGATTGGCGGCCATCTCCTGCCATCAAGATTTTAAGGAGTTGGCAAGAAAAAGAAGGATCTAGCGTGAAGAATCAGGAGTTGGTGCGAAAAATCAGTGACCTGTGTGAAAAATCAGGACTGGCGCAGAAATTCCCGAGTTGGCGCGAAAACAGACGACTGATTGTGGTGAATTACGTGCAACCGAAGAGTTTTTTTTCACACAGGTGGAAGAATTGTTTCACGTACGAGAGCTTCAAGATTATCGCGCGAGAAAATCCATACGGAATGGGGGACCTTCGGGGCCTTTTATAGGCACGATAAGTGGTTTCCACACGTACGTGAAAAGTGGATTGCTCACTCTAGACTGGTTTTTCATACTAATCTGGTTTTAAGCGCGCGACGGTCGTAAGGAGTCCTGTATCTCAGCGTTTCCCTCAAAATCCAACCTTGTCGGCCCCTCGCCGATCCGATTCTGAGGGGGGCATTTGTAGGTGCCAAAAAGCACTCCAGGGATGAATAAGGTTTGGGCACGACAAAGCGAATCCATATTTGGAACCGGCGATCTATCCCGGGGGTCTCGGAGGGGCGGTGCGGAAAAAATACTGAGTTTCACGAAAAAAAATATGTCATGCACGAATAACTATGGGATTCGTGAGAGTTTTCCATGTGGGTGCAGAACTATTTCGTGCCACCGCTCCATGCGGTTGATCTCCACGCTGCCAACATAGGGGCGCACAATATTTCACGTCGAAGTGTTTTTCGCATGGACCCATGATCCCGAGTGCCTATAAATAGAAGGCCACCCCTTCGACTTCAGCCCGAAGAATATGAACCATCTCCCCCGCACGAAATTCCTCTCCCATGAGCACAAAAATATGGCTCTCAGGTACTAAATTTTTCTCACCAGGTCGCCCGGGGGTCTGCCTTTATGCGCGACTACTCGGGCTTGATCCTTGTCCAAATCCCATCGAGCCCCTTCCCAAACGCGTAATTCCTTCTGATTGCACGCAATTAGGTCTTTGGTGCGCAATTCCTTTTGCGCGTTTTCCCTCTCTTTTTTGCATCCATCACTCTATTAAGCGTCGGTCCGAACCCTTTTTTATGCAATGGTCCCTTTTGCGCGCAATCCTCCCTCCTTGTATGGCCGTGATTTCCTTCTTTTGGGCATCATTTTCGGGTGCCTCCCACGCCCACAACACCTTTTCCATATACTCATTTCTCATGCAACCTCCTAGGTTCACACAAAGTAACTTCAAAGTCCCCTGGACGATACCTCCTGTTGCATTGCTTCGCCTCATGCTTCTTCGCATAGGCATGCTAACGGCTATTGCTTCTTAACATAGCCATGATAACGTGGACCCCCCAATGGTTTTCTCCAGGACACCCCCTATCCACGGCTTTTAATTTCCCCTCTCTGCACCAAGGAGCAAAGGGTATCAGTTATTTATTTCCTAGGGGTGTAGATCAAACCCACCTCATCCGAGCTGCAGGACGTTAAACTGCCAAGCACCTTCGTCCTCAACACATGACATTAAACTGTGACCTTTCCACATGCCTCGCACATGGGGTACCCCCACCTTGGATATTCTCTATACCCACTAGTCTCCATAGGGGATGATATCCTCCATATGGGAGTGGTGTTTGTCTGCGGGGAAAGGGAAACCATCTCGGTGTAAGCCCCTAGATTTCTTCTAGGAGGTAGCATCCCTGCTCCTCCTTTATTTTTCGGTCCCCAGGTCCAGTAAAGGGCATGATGGGGAATGATGCTTCTCCTTTCTTCGGTCCCAAATCCCTACCCCACTGTGCATTGTCACCATCGGGACTCCCTCCTAGAGTAAGTCCCAACCTCTTCGGGCTGCTAACCACACATAATCCCATGTTTCCTCTTTGGGCTACGATCATGTGTAAGCCCCACTCCACTTACCATGGATGCACCTTTCGCGACGTGATCGTCAGGTCTCTACTATCTCTTGTTTCTCACACCGAGAACGACTCACATGGGGTTAGATCAAGCACCGAACATGACATCTACCCTGGGATGCCTAGAGTGTAAGCCCCATGCCCCATACATGAACTACGAGGTCTTTGATCCTTGGTAAGGCAAGGTACTAGGAAGCCTCCCTGAGGTTCAATCCCAACACCCGGTCGTTCTGACCATCTTCACATCAGTTCACCAACACCCTCAACAGCCTAGAGTGTAATCCCCATGCCACCCCATGAACTACGATGTCTTTGATCTTTGATAACGCAAGGTACGTAGGAAGCCTCCCTGAGGTTCAATCCCACTAATACCCGGTCATTCTGATCCCCTTCATGTCGGTTTGCCCAGACCCATACCGGAACTACAAGGACTTTGATCTTTGCTAAGTCAAGGTACGTAGGAAGCCTCGCTAAGGTTCAAGCCCACCACCCATCCGGACCCATGGTCTTTATTCAAGTTGGTTTTCTGACCCCATGGGCCGCCTTAGAGCGTAAGCCCCAAATTCCACCTGAACTATGTGGTATTTGATCTCTTCCAAGGCATGGTACATAGGAAGCCTCCCTGAGGTTCAAGCCCATCATCCATTGGTTGTTCCAACCCCCTTCATGTCGGTTCATCCCTGTCTTGCATGACGTTAAACTGTGGACCCCATCCAGCGGTAAGCTGTTGTGACCCCATCCAGTGGTAAGACATTGTGACCCCATCCAGTGGTAACCCATTGTGACCCCATCCAGTGATAAGCCATTCTGACTCCATCCAGCGGTAAGCCGTTGTGACCTCGTTCAGTGGCAAGCCGCCATTAGACGAACTACGTGGGATTTGATTCCCTACCATGAGGATACGTAGGAAGCCTCTTCGAGGCTCAAGCCCAAAACCATCATCATCCTCAGGATGGTTCCATCCAATTCACCACCCCCTCACCAAACCTTCCATCATCCATCCTGATTCTTACCCAGGCTTCCACATCCTGGCGGGATCATGCCACCCCATTCCTCGTTCCAAATAACATCATTCAAGAGGCCACCCACATGATGGCCTGAGTATCGGTGTTCCCTCCAGGGGGTTCCTCCATCTGATCCTCTCTAGTCAGTGTTCTGATCAGCCTGATCTATCTCTACTGGATGTCAATATTGCGGAAAACCTCGTGTTAAACATGGGAATCTGAGGAAAAAATCAGATACATGCCCATTTAATACGATTCCCCATGTTCGATGTGGGATGCCTCGTGCTTTCGCGCCCTCAATAAGTCCTATAATAAGGGAAAGAAGATAGACACGCCAATCCCCCAGCGTCCAGACACACCAGTGATGCTGATGAACCCAATTTATGTATACATTTTCTCATATATAATTGAAGATAAAAGCATGTTTTCAGAAAATATTTGTGGTTTCATGAACATATTCTTTGATTTTGGTGAATCTATTTACTTGTAGGAGCTTTCTGGCTTAATACACGGATCAAGGGAAGTTTGTGAAATTTTTGAAACTACACGGCGTGTACTTTCTATACACGCCGTGTACATCCAGACAAGGACACATACCAAAGCAGGGAGTACACGCCCATATCTCCCGGAAGAGATGCACGCTGTGTGGTGCTGAGCTACACGCCATGTACCACCTTCTATAAGCGGTGGTGGCAGAGAAAAGTCCACACGCCCATGTGGTCGTTGATGAAGACACAACGTGTTTGAACTTTTACATGCCATGTCTGATATTCTAGAAGGGGATGGTGGTGCTAAATGCTGTGTATGGCGGCGCTACATGCCATGTTCACTCAACATGCAGGCGGCGCTGTGTGCAAAAGTCAAGAATGGCATGCTTAGCCACCTGCCAGCGGAGAAAATGGCGCCAAAACGCGTTGACGAAAAGTACACGGCGTGTACTTTCTATACACACCGTGTACTTTATTTTTCTATAAAATGAGGCTTGGCCTATAGATTTATGGGGTGAAAATCATTGGAGGAGGGAGAAGCTCTGCTACCACCATTCCCGAAGCCACCGAGGTGCCTTCATTCTGCTATTACACCATTCCACCCTCTGATACTCTACCTCAACGCCTACACGATGAATCCTTCAGGTATCACGTGTGTCGTTTCTCTCCTAAATTCTATGTGTAACTAAACCACTCATGTTGGGGCTGTGGATGATGGGATCATAATTTGTATATTGTTTTATATAGTTGTGTTTAAATCGTTTTAATTCATCTTACTTTTCTTAAGACACTATCTAATATAACTGAGAATTCTTAGCCAGACCAAGGGAAGGACTCTCAGTGATACAAAAGAAAAGTAACGGTGCAAACATACATGACCATTGGAAGGTTTTCACCAATTCAAGTAATGGAATGGATGTAATAAAGAATTAAGGAAATTGACTACCAGACCAAGGAGTCAACTGCTCTAATTCCAAACAAGAGGAACAGGACCAAGGAAATATTGTAACAAAATGAAATCCTGAGTGATTGAATTATTATGAACAGCACAACCATTTAAACAATCTGCATAAGAACTTTTTATTCACCACAGCCCCGACACGACTTTTCATTCCATATCTAAGAACTCATTAAATTTACCCGTTGTTTTCCTTCAAACTGTATCCATTCTTCAAAGTAAATCAGTTTAGTTTAAATCAAAACCCAAAAAAAATCAACCCAATCGTTTCTAAACGTTGCATACTTCACCTAATTAAGCATTAAATAAATTAAATTCATGCACGCCATGGTTCCCTATGGATCGACCCTGAACTTATGCTATACTAAACTTCTAAGAACGGGTAATTAATTTGGGACTCATAAAACTTCAACTAAACGACAAGCATAGACAAAATTTTGGCGTCGTTGCCGGGGAACCCGTTTAGTGCTAAGATTTAAATTGTGTTAATAATTGATTTAAGTTAACATAAAAAGAAAAAATTATCAAAAAAATATCTTTTCTAAATCTCATTTCAAATTTTCTCTTTTTCTATTTTTCCCTTTTACGCCTGGTGTTCGTTTTTGTGTTGTGTAGCTATGTTTTGACGCTTTACACGATCTAGAAGTGCCGAGTCTTCGGAATTAGTTCCGCTTGACCCGGAAATCGAACGGACCTTGCTTCATCGTCGGAGTACACATACAGAAACTCACAACCATCTACAAAGACCTATGGAGAACAAGGAAGGGGGAGCACCAGCCGTAGATGCTGCGACTGAGCATCAGAACCAAGATCAGCAGCCTCCCGCTGCTGGTCTACCGGAGCAACCTCCTGGAGCCTTTATGGAATTCCTCACAAGGGATTACCGACAGCCGCCATAGCAAATATTCCCACGACCATACTTTTCCCCTCAGGAGCAGTTTATGCAAGCTCCACCCCATCAACAACAACCTCCAAGACGTACCCTTATGGAGTACGGACTTCCTTCGATACACGGAGCTGATACGGGCATCGTTCGTCCTCCGGTCCAGGCCTAGCACTTTGAGATCAAGCCTACTATCATGCAGCTGATCCAGAACACAATCCAATTTGGAGTCCTGGCCAACGAGGATCTGAACACCCATCTCTCTAACTTTCTAGAGATCTGCGACACCTTTCGGTACCATGGCGTGTCCGAGGACTCCATCCGTCTTCACCTATTTCCCTTTTCTCTATGGGATAAGGCGAAGGACTGGATCAAGGGGCTGCCATAATGATCTATCCTCACTTGGGAGGAGCTAGCTCAGGCGTTCCTTTCCAAGTACTTCCCGCCATCCAAGACGGTGACACTCCGTAATGAGATTCATAACTTCCAGCAGCACGACTCCGAGTCATTGTACGAGCCCTGGGAACGCTTCAAGGAGATGTTACGAAAATTCCCCCATCACGGACTCCCACTCTGGATGCAAGTCCAGAATTTCTATGGAGGACTTACCACGAATACCAAGTCTGTGGTAGACGCTGCTGCTGGAGGTACGGTGATGCGGAAGTCCCCCGAAGAACTATTCGAACTACTAGAAGATATGTCAGCCAACAACTTCTAGTGGCACTCTGAGCGGGGGACTCAAAAGAGAGGTATGCACAATATTGACGCTACTACAATGATGGCCACTCAGTTGGATGCTGTGTCCAAGAAAATCGACGCATTGAACCTCAAAGGAGCTTCTCAAGTTCATGCGGCGCACCATCCATAATGTGGCGACTGTGGTGATAACCACATCATGGGAGAATGCCTGGGTTTAACTGGAGGCACCTCGACAAGAAAGGTGAGTTATGTTTCCCAAAATCGAGGGCCCAACCAGTACCAATAGTACCAGAACCCGGCATGGTGAGATAAACAGAACACAGGCTGGGGCCAACAACAACAGAATCCTCTGCCCCAACGACCACCCAACTACAACCAAACTCGATATCAGAACCAATTCAAAAGTCTGCAATAACCCCAGCAGGGTCCTTATCAGCAACAAGGGTATCAAAACCCTCGTCCGCAGCAGCCACGACAGCCATCTCCTCCACCGGCTCAACAACCACCTCAGCAGGAAAACACCTCAAGGTTAGAGGATCTAATTACTAAATTCATATCTACTACTGAGACTCGGTTCCAGAATCAGGAAGCCTCGATTCGAGGCTTGGAGAATCAGATTGGCCAGCTGGCAAATCAACTCTCAGGGAGGCCGCCCAGTACACTACCAGGGAACACCGAAAAGAATCCAAGGGAGGAGGCCAATGCTATCATGCTCCGGAGTGGAAAAGAACTCCACCAGGACCACCAATCAGCACAGCAAGGTGCATCCACACCCACTGTTGAAGAAAAAGGTACCAATACTGACCCCTCCTCATCCAATATCCCACAGAAGGAGGCTTTACAAAATAAAGAAACGGAAGTAATCCAACCATTCAAGCATGCCTTACCCTTTCCAGAAAGATTGAAGTAGAGGAAGCAGGACCACCAATTCAGAATATTCATGGATGTGTTCAGGAAGCTCCACATAAACATACCATTTGCGGAGGCCCTGACACAAATTCCAACATACAAAAAATTCATGAAGGAAATCCTCTCAAATAAAAGGAAGATTGAGGATTTGTGCGTTATTACACTAATGAAGGAGTGCTCCGCGGTGGTTCAACATTCCATTCCTCCCAAACATCAAGATCCAGGTAGTTTCACCATTCCTTGTACTATTGGATCCTGTGAATTTGGGAAGGCCCTCTGCAACTTAGGGGCCAGCGTGAACCTTATGCCTCTTGGAGTTTTTAAGAAGCTGGGACTCCACAAGCTCAAGCCTACCCGCATCGCCCTTCAACTTGCTGATCGATCCATCAAGCACCTGAAGGGACTACTTGAGGATGTACTGGTCAAGGTGGGTAGGCTGATTCTCCCTGCTGATTTCTTCATCCTTGACATGGGGGATGACCAGGAAGCACCTCCTATACTTGGAAGGCCTTTCTTGGCAACTGGGAAGGTCCTGATCAATGTGCACCAAGGGGAGCTTATTTTTCGGGTAGGTGATGAAATAGTTTCCTATAACATCCTCAAAGCCGTCAAACATGCTTCCTTATCAGAGCATGAGGACTGTTATGCAGTGTCCACCATGGATAATCATTTTAGCGACAAAGGGGATGAAATGGTATGTTCTTTTATTTCGAATAATTTAACTGATCTAGATATTCTATTAGAGGAAGTGCCAGAAGATTTGAAATTCATAGAAGTCCAGGGTAGCCACTATTGGCAGCGTGCCGTTGTTCCTAATATTTTGGAATGGGACGAGGTGAAGCCACTTGTACCTTCGATTTTAAAGGCGCCTGAACTCGAACTGAAGCCTCTTCCATCTTCTCTCAAATATGGGTATCTAGGACCCAATCAAACTTTACCTGTTATACTTAATGCAGAACTATCACAGGAGTAGGAAGATGCACTTCTGTAGGTTCTCAAACAACAGAAGCATGCTATTGGGTGGACAATCGCCGATCTGAAGGGCATCAGCCCTACCATTTTCACTCACAAGGTGCTACATCAAGACGGTGCCAAGAAATATCGGCAACCACAACGGTGCTTGAATCCTCCCATAAAGGAAGTTGTAAAGAAGGAGGTGATCAAATTATTGGATGCATGCATCATCTATCCCATCTCGGATAGTCCATGGGTGATTCCTCTCCAAGTGGTCCCCAAAAAAGGGGGTATCACTTTGATTTCAAATGACAAGAACGAACTCATCCCTACACGCACTATCACGGGCTGGCGAGTCTATGTGGATTACCGGAAGTTGAACGATGCAACAAGAAAAGATCACTTACCCTTGCCATTCATGGATCATATGATAGAGAGGCTAGCAGTTCACAACTTATATTGCTTCCTCGATGGTTTTTCTGGTTACAACCAAATCTCCATTGCTTCAGAGGATCAAGAAAAGAGCACTTTCACTTGCCCCTAAGGCACATTTTCTTATCGAAGGATGTCTTTCGGCATGTGCAATGCCCCCGCCACATTGCAACGTTGTATGCTGGCCATCTTCCACGACATGGAGGAACGAATCCTAGAGGTATTCATGGATGATTTTTCCGTTTATGGAAAATCATTTACCATTTGTTTACGACACCTAGAGCTTGTTTTGGAAAGATGTGAGCACACTAACCTAGTTTTGAACTGGGAAAAGTGTCATTTTATGGTGCAAAGTGGCATAGTACTTGGCCATATAATTTCAGCGAAAGGGATAGAGGTTGACCCAGCGAAGATTGAAGTCATTTCACGACTACCAATACCGACTTCCGTCTGTGCCATCTGCAGCTTCCTGGGGCATGTAGGATTTTACAGGCGGTTTTTCTGCGACTTCTCCAAAATAGCCCAACCCCTCAACAATCTTCTAACCAAGGATGCCATATTTGAGTTTGATGACCATTGTGTCCGATCTTTTGAGCATCTGAAGTAGCGCCTTGTGGAAGCTCCAATTATGATTTCTCCCAACTGGGAGGAACAATTTGAGGTGATGTGCGATGCGAGCGACTACGCAGTGGGAGTAGTCTTGGGACAGCGCCTTGACCGGATTTTCTGACCTATCTATTATGCCAGCAGGACGCTCAATGAGGCACAGATTAACTACACCACCACATAAAAGGAGATGCTCGCAGTGGTTTTTGCATTTGACAGGTTTCGTTCTTACTTAGTGTTGTCTAAAGTTATTGTTTATACTGAGCATGCATCACTAAAGTACCTACTCAACAAGAAATATGAGAAGCCCTGATTGATCCTATGGGTACTCCTACTACAAGAATTTGATCTTGAGATCCGGGATAAAAAAGGGAGTGAGAACTTCATTGCAGACCATCTCTCCCGCCTCGAGCTGCCTCACTTGGAGACAGAAGAAGATCAGGAGATCAGGGAGGATTTTCTTGATGAGCACATCTTTTTGATCAGTGAAACACCTCGACCATGGTTTGCTGATATAGCTAATTTTTTGGTTACAGGTGTCGTTCACCCCAACCTCTCCTTCTAGAAAAGGAAAAGATTTTTCTCTAATGTGAAAAGGTACTTCTGGGAGGATCCTCTGCTATTCTGATCCTGTGCAGATGGAGTGATCCGTCATTGCATCCCGGAGAATGAAGTTCACGGTGTCCTGGAGTTCTGTCACGCCTCACCAGTAGGAGGACATCATGGCTCAGACCATACCATAGCAAAGATCCTGTAGTCTGGATTTTTCTGGCCCACCATGCATAGAGATGCCCAGGCCTTTGTTTCCTATTGCGATCAGTGCCAGAGTACAGGTAATGTGGGACATAGAGCCGAGATGCCTCAGCACCCCATCCGGGAGGTCGAGATTTTTGACGTCTGGGGCATAGATTTCATGGGTCCATTTCCCCATCTTTTATGAACACTTACATCCTGGTCTACGTCGACTACGTCTCCAAATGGGTGGAAGATACTACTACAGCTCACGACACCGCCAAGGTAGTCATAAATTTCTTAAAGAAAAATATTTTTAGCAGGTTTGGAGTTCCACGAGCACTGATCAGCGATAGAGGGACCCACTTCGACAACACACTGACGAGAGGAATACTGTCGAAGTATGGAGTAAAATATCAGATGGGGACACCATATCATCCCCAGTCCAGTGGACAGGTAGAGCTCTCCAATCTAGATCTCAAGAAGATCCTGGAAAAAATAGTGAACACTTCACAGAAGGACTGGTCCAAGAAGTTAGATGACGCCTTATGGGCATATCAGACTACTTTCAAAACACCACTGGGAATGTCCCCATTCCGCCTCGTCTATGGAAAGCCCTACCATTTTCCAGTAGAATTGGAACACAAAGCCTACTGGGCCGTCAAAGCCCTAAATTTTGATCTGAAGGCAGCTGAAGAGAAATGGAAGTTCCAACTGTCATAACTGTATGAGATCCGATTAGAGGCATACGAGAATGCCAAGCTGTACAAGGAGAAGACAAGAGCCATTCATGACCAGATGATTTCATGAAAATATTTCCAACCCGGTGATCAGGTACTTCTCTTTAATTCTCGTCTACGCTTATTTCCAGGGAAGTTAAAGTCACACTGGACGAGACCATTCAACATTATCCGCGTATTCCAACACAGATTCTAGGGAAGTTAAAGTCACGCTGGACGGGACCATTCAACGTTATTCGCGTATTCCATCACCGAGCGGTAGAAATTTTTGAAGAAGATGGTCAACCATTCAAGGTAAACGGGTAGTGCTTGAAAGCTTACCATCCTACAGATAACATGGTGGGAACGTTGTCCACCATACTCCTCCGGTAAGCAAGGTAAGTAGGTCGAGCCAATGACCTAAAACAAAGGCGCTTCCTGGGAGGCAACCCAGAGGTTACACGTCGTGTCCCACTTTTTACACGGTGTGCACTAAGTCTTTTTCATTTATAAACTTAATATTATAAATCTCTAGAATAAAAAATCAATAACCAGGGATGATGCCGGTGCCGATGGCAAAGTCACTGGAGTTTATTCGAGCCGTCCTCGTTTCGAATCCTCCTGACCTACCTTCGGTACGGGGTTCATCCTTTTTAATTACACAATGTGTGTAATATTTTTAATCTATATATATATACATGTGTTTAATAAAACCCATGGTGGGGATGGGCCGGTTGGCTAGAATCGTGATCCGGTTTCAAAAGACCCGGGTTCGAATCCAGACAACCGTCCCATTTCCATCATTTGTTATTTTAATAAAACCACACGGCGTGTACTCCAATATACGCTGTGTGCGCCATGATTTTTCAAATATAAATAAAAAAATTTTTAAAAAAAGAAATTACATGCGGGTGAAGTTGGCGGATTGGCAAAGTCTCGACACTAGGTTCACAAGACCCAGTTTCGAATCGCGCTAATCTTCCCACATCACCCCCATCCTTTCCTAAATAAAAACCACACGTCGTGTTTTTACTTCTTTCCATGTGTATAAGCTCTATAGAATAAATATATATATAAAATAAATATGAATAGAAGAAAAACCTTTTCTCCAGTGGGTGAAGGCGTCGGTTCGAATCAGCCGATCGCCAGTTCGAATTCCGCCCCAAGCACCGGACCAAAGGATGTAATACTATTTTTCTTATTTTAAAATACATGGCATTTATTTCCCGATATACGTCATGTATAGGCTTATGTATGATAGAATTTTTCAATATTTCTATTTTTAATAATTATTATATAGTTTACTATAATAGTAAAATTTTATTTTTCTTAAAAAAAATATAAAAAATAACAAAATACACGGTGTGTACTTTACATACACGCTGTGTACCTCGGCTATATAATCCGTGGGGCATCCGGCTTGAGGCCATGTTGCACGGCCGTCCCATTCTTCCCCTTCTTCCCATTTCTTCTCCCAAACACCGTCCGAACCCCCTTTTGACAAATCCGTCGATTTGGGGCATTTCAAGTTCTGATTCCTCTCACATTGTGATCCTCGATCCAGGTACACAATTCTACACCCTCTGTTTCAAATTTTTAGACTCGTTTAGGGTGTTTTTCGGATCGGCTGACCGTTCGGCTTCCGGCAGTACACAGCTACGAAATGAAGAACACACGTCGTGTACTTCTGAACACGGCCTCAGAATGAATTTTTAGAAATTTGAATATACATGGTGTGTATGTTCGGTATACACCGTGTCGGTTTCATCGTGCCTGCGTACACTTTGGCACACGGTCTCACGCACCATTTTAATTTACACGGCGTGTGTGTTTGGTACACGCCGTGTCTTTTGTTTGTGTTGGCCCTCCGTGTGTGGCACATAACACGGCCTGTCACCCCATGTTCCCGAACATGGCGTGTCTGTTCAGTACACGACGTGTCCTCTATATCTATGGCTGGCCCATGTCTCCCCCTCTGCACGACCATGTTCTTCGTGTGCAGTACACGCCATGTCCATAACCTACACGGAGTGTATTGTTTTCTCAAAAATGATAAAAACATGGCCGTGTCATTTGTTACACGACCACCTGCACTTTGATGTGAACACGGCGTGTATGTTCGGTACACGCCGTGCCCTATTACATTATGTATTTTCACCCTCGGCATGTCTTTACAGGGAACACAGGATACTCTCCATTTCGGACTACACGTCGTGTACTCTGAAGTACACGCCGTGTACTTTTATTTTCCAATTTTCTCACATTTTATTTGTTTTATTTTCTTCTTTTATTTTGTTTTCTTTTTCTTTTTCTTTCTATTTCAGGATGTGGCAGATCATGATCATTCGCATAGGAAGTGGCCAGTCTCCGCCATTGAGGGCGAGGAGTCCAGTTATCGTCGGATCCGACTTCGACCACCTACTCAGCCGGACCCCAACGCTCCAGTCTTTAAGCTCCCTCCGTTGCCCATTCTGCCGCCACTCACTCCCTCAAATGAGGCGGGGCCTGCTTATACTGCACTAGCTGCCACTTCCGTTGTACCATCATCCTCATCAGCTGGTCCCTCTTTGAGCACCCCTTCCACTGAGCCACCTTATTCTTCAGCGGATCCACCTCCAGAGCCAGATGCTGCTGCTGCACCGGCACCTGGGCCGGGACCTGCAGGTGCTCCCTATCCCTGCATGGTATTCCCGGTCACCGACCTCGCATCCGACAGGCTCCGACATTTTTCTCGTCGGCCGATACCATTGAGCGGCCGGTACCTTGATAGCAGCATTCCACAGCGGCTCAGTATTTGGGAGGAGTTGGAGGTACTTCTCAGGCACACCGCACTCCTCGCGATTTTTCAGTTCAGCACTCCTATGTTCCGAGATTTATTTTTGGAGTTTGCGGCCTCCTTTGAGTTCGATGGAGCGGAGTACCGAGAGACCCCTAGTGATGCGGTGCCAGTAGTTCGATTCCGGCTAGGCGGCCGACATTTTTCTCTGACGATGACAAAGTTCGGCCGAGGGTGTGGCTTCTACCCCCATCCTTTCACCCCACCCCCCGTTTCTGACTTGACCCGGCCCGAGCGCTCTGACCTCATTGCCATGTGGTGGGAGATCGCAGAGCCTGACCACCGGTACTCCCCCACTTCTCAGAAGAACACTCTGATAGCCGACCCCGTCCTTCGCTTCATCAACCGGTGCTTCAGCGCTATACTCTTCCCCCGCCATGGGGATATGGGGGTCGTGACCGGTCGTGACATGGAGCTTCTTACCTGTGTCATCCAGAAAGCCTACCCGGACCTACCCTTTCTTGCCACCTCCTATTTTCAGTCCATGTTTACCGGCCGTCAGGGCAACCTGAACGGCGGGTTTTACACCGCCCGTCTTGCCCACCACTTGGGGGTATTCGAGCCCTCATTACCTCATGACTTGTTAGGTTCACCCCAGTGGATGGACATTCTCATGCTCATTCGCATGGGATTGGTCCAGAAGCAGGAGGTGCCTACATCCTTACTCAGGCTCGAGCCCCGCCACCTGCTGACCCTGCCCCACCTGCTGACCCTGCACCTCCTTCCCCACCTCCTCCAGCTTCTCCACCTCACCCACCTCCTACTGACCCCACTTCTTCTGACCTTCATTCTTCTGTCCCATCTCCCATCCTGCCTACCCCCCCACCCTCGGTCGATCCGACCATTTCCCTCCGCCTAGCCACGATGGACCAGCAGTTGGCCTATATCATCAGCCGCCAGGACACCATGCATGCCATTTGATTCGTCTGGATGGCCGCCAGGACCGGATGGAGCATCTGCTGGTACATATTGCTCAGCATCTTGGTGTTCCACTGCCTCAGCCACCAGCCCCTACCTCCGTTCCTGGCCCTTCTGCTTCTGTTCCACAGTCATCTCCTGCGCCGACCACAACTTCTTTTCTGATGACTATGGTGCGCTCTGTTGCTGCCACTTCTGCCAGGCCAGGGCCTGCTGCTGAGCTTCCGATCCCGAGTCTAGCACCTGCGGCTCCTACTTCTTCAGCTACCCTTCCTGATGCCGAGTCAGAGCCTCACCCTTCCATGACTCCTACGCCGTCTCTCCCGGCCGTTTCTTTACAGGATGATGCCTCCCCAGAGGTGACCCCATGATAGTGACATTTTACTTTCTCTTATATGTCTCTTCTGTCATTTTTTGTGCTATGATGTTATGCATGTATGTAGTCTTCTTTCTTTTTTTTTTCGACAGTCACAGGTACCGGCATGGCGCACTTTGGGCATCACTTTTCACGAGGGGAGTATTTTTCCATTTCATTTTTCTTTCTTCTTGGCTTTACTTCTTCCACTACTTTCCCTCATTTTGTCCCCCATTTCTCCCTGCTGCCTACCCTTTACCTTGGTGTTGCACTTGGTGGACCATGTGCAGTGTTAAGTGTGGGGGGGCATCTATATCATTCAATTTAGTCTTTTCCCTTAACCTAACCTAGGAGACATCATTATTAGACTCTATATTTGTAAATGTAAAGAAATTTCTGTTAATTAATCTTATAAATGCTAGAGTTATCAGTAGGAACTTTTGGAAAGGTTACATTCTTTTTAGTTTTTAAGTATTTTAAAATGATTGCTGATATAGTTTCAATTACAACATTTCATCCTTGATTAAATTACATTAATTAGGCGAATCATTTATATGCATGTCATGACCTGATTGTCCCTTTATTATTTTTCCACTCCTGAGAGGTATTCTAAAACCTTTTTCATATTTCTTTTCTAATACCCTCTTTCTTGAGAGATTCTTAGGATATGCATAAATACCAGAATTTGCAAGTTTTTCTTTTCGAAATATGAAGAAATTTTTGAATTACATTAACATGATTGAGGCATTAGATTGTTTCAACCGCATTATCTTAAGACCTACCCTACATTTAATCTTCGTTAAGCCCATTGAATCCATGAACAACATTTATAGGAAGCCACATTACAAGCCTATTTCCCTTCCTACCCTATTTATTTTTAAACTTTGCATGATTATTCATTTAAGCTTTAAAGGGGGAGTTGGCAATACATGGCATATTTTTGTACAGCCATGAAATAAAGTGTGGGGGAGTGCCTCTTGATTATTTGGGGCAGAATGGGTTCCAAATATGTACTCATTGTATTCATAAGGGATACCCTTGTTTTTTGTTGTAAAAAAACAAAAAAAAAACAACAAAAAAACAACGAGGGGACCTTATACTTATTTCCCATAAACCCTACTTACCTAAGGGAGTTGGTAACGATTACAAAAGCTTTTGAATAGGCTTTTGAAGGATGTATTTTCAATGAGCTTTACTTTGAATATCATGCAATGTTGTTTAAAGGAATTAGCCATCCTTTTTCAAGCATCAAAATTTATTTTCACATCTGAACCTACCAACCCTTAGCCATAGAAACATCTAAACCTTATGGACAAAGCCCTCATGATTTTTTTAATTCAATTTTTCTGAAGTGGAGAACAAGATATCTTGCAAACCTATGGATAGAATTTATATGCCTTTGATTAAGCATAACTTCGATTAAAAACATCTTGAGTGTGGAGTGTGATTTTAACTGGTAAGGTAAATCATCAAGTGGCATGCTTATTTTTGAAAGGTTGAACAATGTGTTGAAAGAGGATGAGAGTAGTTAATTACATTATATATGAAGCATGATTTTAATATCTTATGAATTGAATTTGTTTGTGCCTTTTAGAATTTTTCCTCAGTAACTTTATCAATTATACATTTGATTAACTAAATTCCTTCCTTTTCAAAGTATAGGCTCTCTTAATTAGATGTTGAGATTTTGCTTGAGGGCAAGCAAACGACTAAGTGTGGGAGAATTTGAGGCACCCAATTTATGTATACATTTCCTCATATATAATTGAAGATAAAATCATGTTTTCAGAAAATATATGTGGTTTAATGAACATATTATTTGATTTTGGTGAATCTGTTTACTTACAGGAGTTTTCTGGCTTAATACACGGATCAAGGGAAGTTTGTGAAATTTTTGAAACTACACGGCATGTACTTTCTATACACGCCGTGTATATCCAGACAATGACACAGACCAAAGTAGGGAGTACACTCCCATGTCTTCAGGCAGAGATGCACGCCATGTGGGGCAGCGCTACATGCCATGTACCACCTTCTAGAAGCGGTGGTTGCAGAGAAAAGTCCACACGCCCATGTGTCCGTTGATGAAGACACGACGTGTTTTAACTTTTACACGCCATGTTTGCTATTCTAGAAGGGGCTGGCGGTGCTACACGTCATGTATGGCGGCGCTACACGCCGTGTTCACTCAACTTGTAGGTGGCACCGTGTGCAAAACTCAAGAACAGCGTGCTTAGCCACCTGCCAGCGGAGAAATGGCGCCAAAACGCGTTGACGAAAAGTACAGGGCGTGTACTTTCTATACACGCAGTGTACTTTATTTTTCTATAAAATGAGGCCCTGGCCTACGGATTTATGGGGTGAAAAACCATTGGAGGAGGGAGAAGCTCTGCTACCACCATTCCCGAAGCCACCGAGGTGCCTTCATTCCGCTATTCCACCATTCCACCCTCCGATACTCTACCACAATGCCTACACGATGAATCCATAAGGTATCACGTGTGTCGTTTCTCTCCTAAATTCTATGTGTAACTAAACCCCTTGTGTTGGGGCTGTGGATGATGGGATCATAATTTGTATATTGTTTTATATAGTTGTGTTTGAATCGTTGTAATTCATCTTACTTTTCTTAAGACACTATCTAATATAACTGAGAATTCTTAGCCGGACCAAGGGAAGGATTCTCAGCGATACAAAAGAAAAGTAACGGTACAAACATCCATGACCATTGGAAGGTTTTCACCAATTCAAGTAATGGACTGGACGTAATAAAGAATTAAGGACATTGACTATCGGACCAAGGAGTGAACTTCCCTAATTCCAAACAAGAGGAACCGGACCAAGGAAATCTTGTAACAAAATGAAATCCTAAATGATTGAATTATTATGAACAACACAACCATTTGAAAAATCTGCATAAGAACTTCTTATTCACCACAGCCCTGACACGTCTTTTCTTTCCATTTCTAAGAACTCTTTAAATTTACTCGTTGTTTTCCTTCAAACTGTATCCATTCTTCAAAGTAAATCAGTTTAGTTTAAATCAAAACCCAAAAAAATTCAACCCAATCGTTTCTAAACTTTGCATACTTCACCTAATTAAGTATTAACACAATTAAATTCATGCACGCCATGGTTCCTTGTGGATCGACCCTAAACTTATTCTATACTAAAGTTCTAAGAACGTGTAATAAATTTGGGATGCATAAAACTTCAACCAAACGACAAGCGTAGACCAGATGCCCAACGTGACTACTCCCATAACCGAAAGTTGCTGCCCTGACCGGACCCCTTGGAATGTCCTGACAGAAGCAGCGTAATTAACTGGTGTCCATAAAGATATGGAGCTAGGAAGATTTTCACGAACAACGTCTTAAGTCTATGAGGGAGACCCGGACTAGGTGACGAGTTCCGAGGTGGAATCCACAGAAGGAAGAACTGAAATCACATTATCCCATTTTGATCAAGGAGTAGACGTCCCTGAATAAGGAGCGGATGCGACCCGCCTTTGGAAAGTGGGAATGAAAGGTGAAAAAAACCACACATCTCATCCCCAAACGAGATGGACGCACACGCCCCAGTGAAAGAGTTAGAAACACCATCCTCATAGACACACCACACTTTTTGCCTCAAATAGTAGATCTAATAATGGACTGTTGATAGCCATTCCAAACCCAATATGATGACGTAAGGCCTTGATGTTGCTACTAGAAGATACCAGCCAAAGATCTCGCATCCTAGAGTGATCTCACACTACCTGCACCAGTGTGTAATTGTCGAATCTTCTCCCATAAGAGTCTCTAATCGTAAGGATTGAGCCAACGGCTCCATCGGAATCTCTAAGATCTGAACGAGTGTTGTATCAATGAAAGAGTGATCGTCACCTGTTTCTATAAGTATCACATCTAGGGTGGAATAGACACAGGTTGTACCACTAATCATCTCTATAGCATCATGGTTGTAGGCCTCTGCTACCTGTAGCTATGATCACCCATGTCCACCTACTCCCTATGGTAGGGGTGGACCACCTAGGGGTGGTGGTGGTAGAGCCTCAAAATGTCATCCACCACCTACTTAATGAACTTCTCCTCTTCCACATCTACCACCCTATGGACCTCCTCACTCGAATCTCTACCTCTTGTTCGTAGGTCCCTTGACCATATACTAATTGTCAGTATGGTGGGTCAGGCAGTCGTGAGCCATGTGGCCCTGCCCACCGCACGATAAGTACAGTCTGCTTCCCAGATTCCCCCCTTTGCCTTGCGAGCTCTGAACCTCTGACCCTGCATCCTGGGGTCATCAACTAGAGTGGATGGCCCACTTGGACCTTTGTGTCGTCTACCTACTACCTAATCCAGATGACTCAGCTACCTGTCATCAGGTGGTGGCTCTCACTGTTGGTTCCTGCTCAGGTAAAAAGCTCTCCACCAATAACACTCGTTTGAGCACTCCAGCCTGTATCGGAATATTCAGAGATATCATCGACGCTATGATCTCCCACTGGATACCCTTCTCCAAGGTTCGGTCCCTAAAGAATGGGTCTCATACCATGTTTGTGGAGTAGCACCAGAGTTCAGTGAATCTTGTCGAGTACAAAGCTACTGTTAGGCTTCCCTTCTGTAAGTGCAGGAGCTCCTAAATATGCACAGAGCGTAGTGTTGATGGAATGAACTCCACCCTGAAGAGGGTATCAATGTCCAACCAGGAAAGTGTCACCTCCTCATGCGACTAGAGAATCAGGCTCCACCATCTTCTTATTGTTCCCTGAAAAAGACTAGCATCTAGGATCACCATCTGCTCTGCTGGTGTCCCAACTAGGCAGAAAACTCTGTCCGCAACCTCCATCCAGTACATATTGCCTAGGGATCTGTCTCATCTCAAAATCTCGGAGGCCTATACAACTGGAACTAATTAAATTCGCTCATTTGGTGGGCACCATATGTATGTGGGGCTAGTGGAAACTTCTTCCCTCTGAGTGTTGGTATTGTAGGTACACCATCCGAAGATTCCAACATAGTAAGAGGGCCCTGCACCGAAGCCTCATAGCTCGAGGATCTGTCATCGTGAACTCTCTTTGGAATGCTAGTTGGTTGTCTACGTGGTGGAATCCTGAAAAGAAACAGGTGCACCATGGTCAATAAGTAATACCTGGTGAGTTGACTCAAAAGAGATCAAAAGAAAAACATTTCCAAAACACATGCAATTAGTGTTTTCGTGCACCGATTCGGAAATCCGAATTCAGGGTCCTGGTGTATGGATATGTTGGCCACTACACCAAAACTAGACTCCCCAAACTAAAAACCACATTCAAAACACTTAACACAATTTCTCCATTGGAAAGATCAGAGTCCTATTTATTTAGTAGAACTGACTTCTCTAATACCACTTTTTCACAACCCATCCCCCATGGCATGTGTCATGATTACCCCAAGCCCACCTTTCATAGGCCATGGGTTGGTGACTAGAACCAGAAAGGTGTATCTCTAAAAAAAGAAGTCATTTCCTTTTAACTTGTACAAACACATAGTCCAAGAACACAATAATATGCAACCATGAAGTAACTGCAGCAATAAAAGTGTGTACTGAATGTAAAGGGGCAGGAATACTAGCACAACTGAAAGATAAATCTATAACAGAAATAAGTAAATAGCTCCTGGAATCGTCCACCAAGGATCCTACCTGTAGGGTAGGTACATGTCATCTCCACAACTCTCTGAGTCAACCATCACTGCCGTCAGGTCCTAGATCCCTGAGTCTCAGTCAAGGCTTCCCATCATCTGCACAAGACACAACAATGTGTGGGAAAAGCCTCTATAGGGGTGAGTATAAAAATATCCATTAGGGACCCCAAGACCTTAGAAGGTCTCTCATAATCCCACAAAGAAAAACCAAAAAGCATGATCTCAATCAAAAAGCACACAGAAAAAGACTCAGCTCAAACCAAGTATACAACTCAAAGTTCCAGAATAAAGATGATTAGCCCTAATCTATATCATTTTATTTCGTTAGTAATTTTCCACAACTTAACCACGAGGAAGTTGTTCCATTGATGATCCACACAGGGTCGTATATCTCTGATCCACAATAGGCCACTCTAAGGTCGGTCTTCATCAGTTCACACACTGATGATCCACACAAGGTCTCTATAATTTTGATCGACACAAGGTTTCTATGGTGTTGATCAACATAGGGTCTCTAGATGTTGATTCACACATGGTCTCTATGATGATGATCCACATAGGGTCGCTATGATGCTGATCCACACTGGGCCACTAGATGCTGATCCACACAGGGTCACTATGATGCTGATCCACAAAGGGTTTCTATGATTCTGATCCACATAGGGTCACTAAATGTTGATCCACATAGGGTCGCTATGATGTCGATCCACACAGGATCACTACTTAGATGACAGCCAACCACATGATTCCTCGCACCTGGTGCGCTTGAGTTCAATAGTATCTAATTCTAATGATATTGGTCCTACCTAAACTCTTACAAAGTTACACAAAGGAGTAACCCAAAGGACCATTATGTTGTAAGGGTTCCAACGCAATAGACGACACATCAACCGGATGACTAGTCTGTGAGTTATTGGCATTTTAGTGCCGAGGGCTCGGTTGGATTTTGGTACGATCCAACCCGGCCATACTCCAAATTTATCCAAAACTCAAGTGGAGTATCTCAAAAGGACCGTCTCGCTCCAAGGATCCTATCACCATAGATGGTATGTCAAACTGACGTCTGGTTTTTATGATACGTCTCTTTAAGAGAAACTGGGCCCGAAAGGGGTCTGTGTCCTGCCCGACCCGGTCGGACTGACCCGGTCCAAGTCCAAACTGGCCCGGCCCGAACCGGCTTGGGCTGGCCCGGTTGGGCTGGGCCGTAGTGAGCTCAGCCCGCTGGGCCACGGACTGGTCTGGCCTGCCCTGCTGGGCTGGGCCATGGGCCGGCCCATCCTACCCCGACTAGGATGGGCCACGACGGCTCGACATGCTGGCTGGCATGAACTGCGTGAGGGTCACGCGGTCCACCTCCCGAATGGCTCAGAGAGTGTTCAACTCTTAATTGGCGGTGCTAGGAGGTAACACCTAGTTTTCCACAGGACCCACATGGAGTGGGTCCCCTGCCTTCACCATGACCTCAATGTCGCGGCATGCCTCATCGCAGCGCACAACGGCGCGCCTCCTCCCACCTTTATGGTCAGGCGATAGTCGGCCACCTATCTGTCCGTTGCGGCACCGCCCTCTTCCGCAGTCGGTGAGCGCCGGCTGCCCCCATCACCGCTGATTCCGGTCATCGGTGCCGCACCGCCGGAACCTCTACGGGACACCGAGTGAGCTTTGGTGGTCCATTTGTCCTTCTGCTTGCACCTATAAGCCTCCCAGGATGTCATCGTCGCTGCGTGCCTCCCAGTTCCAAGGTTCTGTCGAGTTGAAAATTCAACCCATGTAAAACGTGACAAGAATGAAGTGGCGGAGGGTCTATGCCATTTTCTTTTGGCACATTCCCTCTACGTTAGCATCATAACAAGCAGTAAAAACTTTTAATTCATCAAAGATAAACTTAAACATTAAACCCCCTACCTCAAGATTCGTTGGGGACATCACAGTGGTGGAGGTTGAAGAGTCCTCATCCATGGAAGCCACTGGTGATCATCGACCTTGGTTCGATCCCTCCAACGATGTCCAAGATTCTATTCCTCATTTGTGTAATTCGCCGTGTCACTTCTTTAGAGGTTCCTCACAGCCGTCCCAAAAGCCCATGCCCGAGCATCAATTAAATAGATGAAAGAATCAAATGAGTTTCACAAAATTAATGTCGTTTATTTATGAACCGCATTTAATGTTTCAACATCGTGGTTAAAAAAACTAAGAGTCAAGCCATTAAATGTCTTGACAACTCAATGGTCCCGCCACCGCCGCTCAACTGCTAGAGAGAAATAAAATAAAATTTTCATGTTATTTTATTATTCATTTAAAAGTCTAAAAAACTATATTTTTCTCCCGACCTACTGCAGTCAATGTGAAGCCTCTATTAATTGAATCTTGGCATTGTGGATTCAATGTTGTCCTCAGATTTCAATTTCGAGCACCGGTTAAAAATTTAGAAAACAAAGCCTACACGTTTTCTGAATATACCTTAAAAAAAGTTCAAAATTCCATTTCAGGCACACTGGGCCTCGGAATCAAGCGTCGTCAATTTTCACAGAATCGTAATAATAGCAAATAATTTAAAAAAATACATAGAATTTCTGGGTCTTTATAAGATACATAGTGACCCATAAGCATCATAATTATGGTCTAACCATAAATCCAAAGTAATTTAATCCATGTAATCTATGTTTTACGATAATATTCAGACATAGAAATCTAGCCATCTAAATTTACCCTAAAAATGATCCAAATTCGTGCATATGGCTCCCTTGACCACAAGTACACATGGATTTATTTCTATTATTTTAGGATATATAGAGATGACAAAATTTTATATCATGAACTTGGCTATAACTTGAATCCTAATCAAACTCTCATTTCATATAAGTTACTGAGACTTCATTAATTCACATCGATTTTTATGACTAACTTAACACTAATATGAAACCATTTCATTTTATTCATAATCCATATATGAAATATCCATTTACATAATGGTCCTAATCATAGGAACTTAAACTTCATGGAATATATGTCCTAGTTTAAATCTAACTATGGTATACAAACTTAATTTCCTTACATAGGAACCATATCTATATAAGAGTCCATCGACATATGGTTCCTTATACATAACCCTATAATTGAGTAAAATACCCCCAATCATATGAAATATACCCTAGATTTTCTTTCTTCATAATTCATGATTTTCATTTCTCTTACATAGCTCAGTCATAAGATGAAATCATTATACCATTCTCCTATATATGAGTCAGATATGTGCATATAATATTTACAAAGAACTAAATGTGTCTTTATTTCTCTCATTTTTGTATACATAGTGATGTATAAATTACTAATCTTGGATCTATCCGTAAAATTTTCTGTCATTCCACCTCTCTTACTATGTGGAAGTTTATAATTCACATTGTATTTTCTATATTAACCATACACCGATACAAAGTGAAATGAGACATAAAACTCATATCATGTGTTTTAACATAGGGTTACTTCTAGTTCTGACCTTGCAATAGAACAAAATATATCCCTCTATAGAACTACATATGGATTGATTCCTATTTTCATGTGATATATTATGTTATATGGATATACCATCCTCAAAATATCTATAAATCCCTTTCCTAATTCTTCCATGAGGATGATACCTTTTTAAATTCACAATGTCTTTCATCTTATCATCTATCATTAGGGAGCCCATACATATATCCCCTTCTCTCATGAATTTGAAATATATATGCGCAATGACTCTTTACCTAAAATAATATGATTCTTTAATTCTATTATTTCGATATATATAGTGATGTTTGATCCATATATCTCGTACACAACCACAAACCATAATCCACAACCATTCCCCCTCAATGTTCTATAATATCCTATCATTATATAGTTTTGGATTAAAGTGCTTGAATTATATTCTGAATATCCTCTTCCCATATTCCACACTTCTTAATTTAACTATTTGAATCACCATAAACCATTCACTACTATTAGATACTATTAAAACTGTTGGAGTGTCTCCTTACTTCATTTTCTGATAATTCCAAAATCCTCAATTTATTTATTCACTATAAATATTGTTTTAATATTTCACTGACTATAGAAGAAAAGGATAACATAAAATTTATTTATTATCATTTATTCTCTAAATTAATTTCCCTTTATAATTAATTAATAATCATTATTTTTGTTATTTTAAAGCTTAGGTACAACCACGAAAGCAACACACGCACAAAGAAGAAAATACAGGTAAACCCGCTGGATAGGGGACTTGACCCCGCGACCATATCCCAAATCCCTCCCCACCCATAACACCCCATACGAGCATAGAGGGAAATCATTATTATTATTATTTTATTTATTCAGGATACCATTTTTTCAAAAATAATTTCAAATTAAAAGTTGTATGCTTTGAAGTAGTATAAAAGTTTCACTGAATTTAATTACATATGATATCTAGTAATGTCTTACAATGTTATTTTTTTTTCAAAATTTAGATATATTATGTAAGAACAAATATCCCCTAGTATTTTAAATATGTTACATGAGATTTCAAATATCATACATTTCTTGAACTATCTTATGTGAGATTTAAAATATTTTGTATGGAATTATATATCATACATGAAATTTTAAATATATTACACAGATTTAAATATATTATGTGAGATTTCAAATATTTTATATAGATATGTGGATTTAATTTTCTTAATATTTATAAATATATTATTATTTTAGTATAACTTATGATGTTTTTATATCTTATGAAATTAGTGTATCTTATGTAATGAGAATGTGTTACTAAAATATAAAGCTTTGAGATTTTATATAGCTTATGAACTAAGTATCTTATACAAGTTATTATAATTATACATTTTTATGAGTTTATTAATAATAGAAAATTTATATGTTTAAATTATTTATTTATTATTATTTATTTAATTATAGTAACTATTGTTATATTTTTTCTATGTGTTTTAAATTTTAAAATTACTTATATTTATGAATGATCTATTTATATTAATATTTAATGAATATTGAACATGAATTAAATAAATAAAAAAACACATGAAGAATCATCTTGGAAATAGTTGAAATATCATTATGAATATTTGGATAGATCTAAAGTAGTTAATTATATTTTCATTCTTGATTTCATTATTTGGAAAAGAAATATTTTTAATTGGATATAAAGACTGATAATTTTAATGATTATGTTAATGGTGATTAATAATCTCTATAAATAGCGATTTAAAAAACCATTATAAGTGGAAAATGAGATTCAGACTGTGAAAGTGTGAAATAATGATTGTGTAAAATAAACAAAATCTATGTATTTTAAAATCAGAATATATGTTTCCACTTTAATGGTGGATTTAAATGATAAATAACCTCACAGACAAAGTGATTAATCCTTCCTTGAACTTAAATCTTTAACTTTATAACACTTGTTTTGTGGTGTTTTATTATTTCAACTTATTTTTGTGCATGTTAACAGTTTGTTTATTCCTGTTCATTTAAAATATGGACTTGGCTGGTTGTACCTCTATTAAAAGGTATCATTGGTTTATACCTCCATGTGTGAAAGAGTTATGAAATTGGTTTGTGACTTTAATTTGAAAAGACAAGGTTGTAGAAAGTTGTGGCTACCCTTTAAAATCTGGGCTCATGTGTTGGTTATTCCTCCATTGTAAAATTAAACTTGTAATTCGGTTGTGAATCCTATAAAAAACTATTTTGTTAGTGGTTCTTATTCTCACATAGATAGATATAAGTGAAGAGTGGACATATAATCACTTTGATCCAAACTAATAGAAAATTTTATGTGTTCGTATTTTCTATTTTTCATACTTATCAAATCCTTTTAACTCTTGTAATTATTCTAAAAAAATTAGGATTTTTAATTCACCCACTTCCCTCTTGAACATTCATACATCTCTTTAACTGTGAAAAAATTGGCATAAGATCTTTTCCCCTGGAGAGTTGATATTTGTTTTTCTACAGTACCACATTATATATTTATTACTAATCACTTCATAGACTTAACTGTATGATGGAAAAGATTATTTGAGATGATGGTTTCAAGTTCAAATTATGGTCGGGTTCCTCTAAGACCTCTATTTTCCAATGGTACTTACTATAGATACTAGTAAGCCTGCATATAGGTGTACCTTAAGAATATCCAATTGATCACTGGAACATAACAGTAAAACCTTATAAATTACCTATAATATATCCATATTCCTGAACTCATAATGATGTTATCACATATGTCTTAAACTACATGGTGATGAATATTTTATATTGTATTATTGGTAAAAACATAATTATCCATGTGTTTGCATGAAAAATTACTCATAACTAATGAAGAATTTAGTAAGATACACATTATGGAATAGATAAGTTAAAGATTTTTTTTGAAATTTTTTTATTTGACTATCAATATTTTCAAATGGGTGAAGAAGAATATAAAAGATAAATTTTTAACAGATTCACTAGAATTATAAATGGTATGAGTGATTTAGGAGGAACCTTGGATATATTATTCCTATTAAAAGAGTAGTTATAAATTTACCAAATAAATGGGATTATAAAAAGGTTGTAATTTATTAAAGTAATAATCTCAAATAATATACACTTGATAAACTCACTGGTTTATTACATAAATATGAACTATAACTTCAAAATATTTCTAATGAGGAGGCAAAAAACAAGAAAAAGGAGTTTCTTTTAAACCAAATATGAATGTTTCTCCTAACTCTTATGATTCTAATTTATAGGGTAGGGAAATAGAATAATTTTATTAATTAGAAAAAGTAATATACATAATAAATAAAGGGTAGTTAAGAAGAATTATAATACATTATTTTAGAGAATATTGGAAAGCTTATTAAAAAGTTAATATTATTTCTAGTAATTCCTTGAAATTAATTCATTATAAATATAGATGAAAATTTTACATCAAGATTGATTTCCCTATGATAAAGAATTAAATAAATAATATGATTCTAAATAAGATAAAGAAAAGAGATTTAAAATATTTTTGGAGTCTCATTAAGGATTCATATTCTAGTGATGAATCTGGAATAGAAAAAGAATTATCCTATATGTGTCTCATGGATTCATTAAATTAGGTTATTGTTTTTTATTATGATATAATGAATTTGATTCTGTAAATAATATTTTTCATGATTTATATAAATATATTAAAATATTAAAAAATTATATTATTAAAAAATAATTGTTTAAAGATATTAAATAAAATAATAAGAAGAGTGTTGAAAAAATCAATCCACTTTCTCAAGAAAAAAAGAATATTAATGAGTAAAATGATAATTAAAAATATTTTATTTGTAATAGTTATTAAGTATAAGCAATAAAGTTAAAAGTCTTATGTGATTACCTAAATATTTCTTAACAAAAAAATGAAATAGTAAAAAGGAAATTGATTGTTTGAAGTAAGATTTGTACACCTTTGTTCAAGGAGGGTAATGTTATGACAAAATGATGAATATGAATATAAATATAAATAATACTAGACTTGTATATGATCAAAAATTACCTAAAAATATATAAAACATTCTTTTTTAAACTTATAAAGGAAGTATATCTAATGTTACATGTTTTAAATACAAAATGAGAGGTCATTATTAAATTGAGTGTTCTATTAAATTTCCAAAATATTTGGGAGACATAAGATAATAAATTAGAAAATATTTATCTTTAAAATTATCATTCAATAAAGGTATGTAATTTATTTTGGTTCCTAAAAATTCGTTTTTAATCCCATTGGACAAAAAGTATCATGAGTACCAAAGTTTTCCTTTAGTTGATTTGATAGGAAATATGACTTGGAATTATCAAAATGGACTTATGGAACATGGAAAATGGATACTCTAGGAACATTATGAGAGATCCTTCAAATTTATTATCATTCAATAGATTTGTGGTAGGCTCTATGACATTTGGAGATAACTCAAGGTAAGGTTAAATGTTTTAAATAATTTTGTATTTCTATATCTGTAATTATTTAAAAAAAATATATATGTTAAAGGTTCAAAAAATAATTTGATTAGAATTTCATAGGTATGTGATAATGGTATGTTTGTTAATTTTTCAAACAAAAAATGTTTTATATTTAAATATGAATATATTTAGTTTTTTTCTAACCAAAAGGACAACATTTATTCTATTAATTTTTTTGTACTACCTAATAAAAATGTAAAAATTTTAAATATCATAAAATTAGATAATATGCTATTTCTGAGGAGATTTGGTAATGATAATTTTTGATAGTTTCACAAGTTTCCTTAGAACCAACGATTTCTGTAGCATACTAGATAAAAATCACATTTTTGATTCATACATGAAAGGTAAACTATACAGAGACATTTTTAGATCCATCATGGAAGAAAAATAAATATGAAATATATAACTAATATATTTAAAATAAATTTTACCAGTTCAAACAACATTTTTTGGTGGAAAGAAATATGTTTTTTTATTTTAGGTAATTTTAGTATATTTACATGCACCTGTTTCCCTATACATAAAATGAAACTTTAACAAGGTTTACAATTTAATGTAAACTAGTTTAGAATGATAAAGGTTATTTAAATTTATCTATTAGTATTGATAGAGGATGGGAATTTAAAAATATATATTTCTATTTTTTTTATTTGAAAAATTGGATATTTCATAACTTTTCAATCCCTAGAACACCCTAAAAAATGGTGCAATAGAAAGGAAAAATAAAACTATCTAAAAATTAGCTATAACCATGTTAAATAAGTACAATTTAACTAGATATTTTTTTATTTAAGTTGTGAATATATATTTTTATGATTGAAACAGAATTTTTTTAATTATTATTTAAAAGAAAATAAGTTATGAGCTATAAATGGAAAGAAGCCTAATATTTTTTATTTTAAAATTTTCAATGTAATGTTTTTATACTAAATAATAAAGGTTATCTAGATAAATGTGATGCTATGTTTCATGAAGGAATATTTTTAGGATATTGTAATTTCAATTAAGTATATAGTATCTATAACAAAATAATAATTCTTAATGGAGAATGTATTTATTTTAATTTTGATGAAAAATATGTAAAAGATAAATCATATATTGAAAATGAAATTGAAGATGATTTTAGAGATTTTAATTTTAGTGAAGATATAAATCAAGAATTGAATGAACCTATTAAGGGGGACAATCACCCTCATTTAATATCTTAGTAAAAAAATAAATATGATCTTATAGACATAGTTTTTGGAGATATAGAGTTAAGATTATAATCCATTGACTGTTAAATAATTTTTCTGTTTATTCTACTTTTACTTCAATTTTTGTTCTAATAGAAATTTTAAAATATTTAAAAGTTACTAATTACATTTTAGCTTTAAAATATGAAATAAATAAACTTCATAGATTTTAGAATTTAGTTAAACACACTAAATATTACCAAGTTATTAAAAATAAATAGGTTTTTAGAAAAAAACACAATGAATCCGACTAGATTATTGGAAATAAATCCAAATTAGTTTCTTGGGGTTATTCTGAAGAATATGGTATATATTGTGATAAAAAATTAACACATATTTCAAGATTAGAATCTATTATAATTTATTTATATTGTTCTCCTTTTAAAGAATTTATACATTATCAAATGGATGTTAAAAGTAATTTTCTTAATGTTTTCTTTCCAAATTAATTTTATTTTAAAAAAATCTAGTTTTTTGACATGAAAATAATCTTGATCATTTTTTAAAACTTTCAAAGGATCTTTATAGACCTAAACAATCTCCTTGAGCATGTTGTGAAACATTGTCTCAATTTCTTTTGAAAAATAATTTTCTAAAAGGAAAATTATATCGTAATTTTTTTAAGAAGAACTCTATAGATATTTTGATTACTCAAATTTACATTGATGATGATATTTTGGGTTTTTCAAGTGAACAAAATCATAAATTTTTTTAAAAATTAATTGCTTTTGAATTTGACATGAATCGTATGTGGGAATTGAAATTCAGTTTAGGACTTAATTTTTTAAAAGAAAATTTAGAATTGTCTTAAATATGGTAAGTCTTATAAAAAAATTAGTTAAAATATTTGGTCTTTATTATTGTAAAATCTCAAATTATACTATGAGTATTTCATATTAATTAAATATAGATATATATGAAAAATATATTGATATTAATGCATATAGAGGAATGATTGGAAGTTTACTTTACTTAACTACTTACAGACCTGATTTGAGGTTTAGTGTTTTCATTTGATAAATATTTTGGGATAACCCTAAGGAGATCCAACCAATAATTATTTGAATAATTAATTTATTTATTTATAGTTTTAAAAATCTGGGTTTATTTTATCTTGGAAGAACCTATTTTGAATTAAAAAGTTATTCTTATTCTGATTTTAGAGGATGAAATAATGATAGAAAATTTACTAGTGGTTTGTTTCACATTTTAGGAATGAAATTAGTTCTATATTTTTTAAATAAACAATTATCAATTGATTTATTTATAGCTCGCACAGAATATATTTCTATTACTCACTGTTGTGATCAATTTTTATGTATTAAACAAACTTTAAATTATTTTGATATTCAATTTGATAAGTTACATATTCTATTGGACAACTACTATATTATTTATGTATTTAATAATCCCTTAAAAAATTAAATAACTAATTATATTTATGTAAGATATCACATTATTAGGGATCATTAAAAAAGAGATTTTTTTGGAATATGTATCTATTGATGATCAATTGGCTAACATCTTTATTAATCCTTTGGATGTAGTTATATTTGAGAAAATTAAATTCAAACATTGTATGATGGAAATATGTTCTAAATCAGTATTATTATAGTATATTGTTAAATATTTATCATTAATTTTAATTTTTTTCATGGATCCTTTGTAGAATCTGTTTAAAATTTTATATGATAAATTTTATACACATTATTATGATGATTTCTGGGAGATAAAGATGAACTTTTAGGGAATTATCCCCTATTTTAAACATTTGATATTGTCTATTATGATTAATTATTTATATACTTATATTTTACCTTAAGTTTGAATAATATTAGGGGATTTATCTTATGTGGGTTATATATTTTTATTTATCTTAAGCAGAGGAGTTAACCAGTTTTATTTATTAAAATTTAAAAAATTGTCTTTTATTTAAAAAAATTATATTATTTTGAAATACATTTAACACTTTTGACTATTTAAAAAAAGGAGGATTATTTTCATATATTAAATTCATTTTTAAATTATCAAAAATGGGAATATTTTTTTATTTGTTGGAGTATATACTTTCTTCATTTTTTTTGATAATTACAATATCCTTATTTTATTTATTTCCTCTATCATGAGTGAGAATAAATGACATTATAGTTTAAATAATTGACTTCTTATAGGATAAAATATTGATGTTATGTTCTTTTGTTAGTATTTTTTATCTAAATTAATTATAATTTATTTTGTATTACTAATCCTTATTTTTATTATTTTATTTATTTGGTTACTAACCTTTGTCAATTTTTTCAATGTAAGACTCTCATGTTATGATGTATTCATAAAATTTCACTACATTTAATGTCTTACACTCTCAAGTAATGTTTTATGATTTTTTTTTGGAAAGTTAAATATTATATGTGAGAAAAAGTGTCATCTGAGATTCTAAATATATTAAAAGAAATTTAAAAAATCATACATGAATTTAAATATATTACATGAGATTTAAAATATCTTACACGATATTAAATATATTACATGAGGATTCAAATATCTTATGTGACTATAAATATCTTACATGAGATTTCAAATATCTTACATGGATAGAAATATGTTAAAACAATTCCTAACAAAAATTCAAATGTATTATTATTTATAAATATCATATGCATTTGGTATATCTTATAATGTTTTTATATCTTACATAATCATTGTATCTTATAAAATGATTATGTCTTGTTAACATATAGAGTTTAAAAAAATCATATAAAATGAGTTTATTTTTTAAGTTACTATAGTTAGAAATTTCTATAAGTTTATTAAAAATTAAAATATTTATTTTCTTTAAATATTTTGATTATTATTATTTAAAACATTCTTTAATTGAGGAGATTATTTTATTTTTTTTTAATTTTGAAGATTACTTACAGTGATGTAGGATCTATTTAAAAGGATATTAAATGAGTTTTACACGTACTTTAAATAGAGAAAAACTCATGAAGTTTATTCTGGGAAATCGACAAACATTATCATTAATGATTTGAACAACATTGAAGTAGTTCATTATCTCTACATTCATGACCGCATGATTTGGAAATGAAATATTATTCAATGTCCATATTGATTCAAAATTTTAATGTTTATAATAATGATCATGAATAATATCTATAAATAGGGTTTGACAAAACTTGTACATGTGGTCAACAAGACTAGGACTATGAAAGAATGAAGTACATGAGGTTTGAAATACACATAAGAAGTGTATTTTACAATCACAATAATACTAGAATCTATCATAGTGGAATTCAATGTTTAAGAAACTCATAGCCAAAGTGACCATGGTTTCCTTGAAATTTAAACTTTCATTGTTTAACAAAATTTCTATTATGTTTTATTTCATTATCATATTTATGTGTTTGTAACTTTTGGATTATACTTTTACATTAAAAATAAATAAATATTTGTTATACCTCCGTTAAAATATATGGGTTGATTTTGTCTATAGGTCTGAAAAAGGAAGTAATTTGGGTTGTGAATCCAGGTTGAAAAATTCATGGTTTTAATAGGTTTTGAATCCCCTTTAAAATTCATGTTCAAGTGTTAGTTGTGCCTCCACTAGAAAAGGTGGGTTAAATTTAGGTTTCAAATCCCCTAAAAAGTATGTTTATTAGATGGTGTCATTTCACTCAGGGATATAGAGAAGTAATGTGTAGATGTAGGATCGCATTGATATGAACTAATATAAATATTATTATGTTCATATTTTTTTTCACTACTTAAATTATTTTTTATCTCTGATAATTATTTAAAAAATTTAGAATGGTCAATTCACCCCCCCCCCCACCAATCTTGGAAATTTGAACATATTTCTAACTAGGAAAATAGTTATGAGTGTATCTGATTCTAAAATAGACACCTCTACTTGGTAATGATTTTCATTCTATAAATTTAGACTACCGAATAGAGGCATGTTTTGAACCTGACAATAAGATCATATATTCTCATATTCCCTTTAAAATATAGTTTTAGAAACTACCATTAAAATTATGTTAGTGTTTATCCTTGGTATGTTTCTTATTTTTCATTACCTTATAATTAAAACTTGTTAGCTCCACTTGGTTAAATACCCTGAGAGGGGGGTGAATAGGGGTATGATAAATTAAAGCTATTTCCAATTCAGATCTTGTTTTTTCATTAAACAAAACACTCTTCTCTACTTATCCCATAGTAATGTATGAATAGAAATTAAATCACGCATATGACACAATGATTTTACTTGTTTCACCGTCACTAGGCTACGTCCAAGGAGCATACAGTGGTGATGTGCCGATGTACCAAATCCACTAAGGCTCACTGCTAAAATAAAATGTTTGGGCTAGATCACTTCTATGCCGAGGCGTACATCCTTTACAAGGTTTAGGTTCATCTCACTACATTCCCAAGGGTCACTCCCAATGTATCATTCTCTATCTCATTACTATTATAAAGTTTCACTATCTTCCTCTTCCTTTTCTCACTGATCTTGAGAGATATCAGCTCACAATTTATGGACTTTTAGGTCCCTTAATTATCACTAATGAATACATCCTCAGTTGTAGATAGACACTCTGTTAAAGATACACTTTCATCCAATTGATGAGTACCACATTACCATAGATTTACTAGGCAATGCCTTCTGAACACCATTTGAGATGAAAAATTCCTTCGCGAAGCTCCCACTTTCACAAAGCTCAAATATCCTTTGTAAAGATCCTTCGTTTCACGAATCTCACTAATCCTTTTTGAGGAAAACCTATTTTTTAAATCTCAACTAGAATTCATAAATCTCATTTCTTTCATGAATATTACTTAGAATTCTTGAAGCTCCACACTTTCAGTCAGATTTCTATAGCCTTTGCAAATTACATTACTTTCATGATACTCATAACATTTGGTTGTCTCTTATAACCTTCATGAAATTTTTTTCATAAACCACCTTTGCAAAACACCTTTATGAATCTAAAGCCTTAATATATTTTTTAAGTCTTGCTGCTTTTCTGAAGGGGGTAGAGTCCTATTTATAGGCATTTCTTCTGATTCCAAAAGCTTCCAGCCACGTCATCACCTTTCGTGATGCCCCCTAATTTACTTTATGATGATCCCTATCTTGTGATGCTCCAGGAAAAATTTTTGTTTGCAAAGATTTTCATAATCATGGAGATCACCATTAACCTCTTCATGCCACCGTGATTCTCTACTCTCAATGCTCCTCTCCTTCGTCGTTCGTAATTCTATTCGATGTCGCGTAGATCCCCGTCAGTTTATTTGATCCTACACAAAACACCTTTCACAAATCCCTTCTTTATGAAACTCATAACTTTACTGTATTTTCATAAGGCCTTAAAGGAAATAAACTTTTTTGATGCTAAAAAAACTCTAAATTTTGGACACCAAAAATTTGGAAAACACTGGGAAACAACATCACCTTGTGTACATAATTTTTTGTACCACTTCCAGGGAATCCATTAATTTGTCTTGTATCTTTGTCAAAATTCCTAGTCAAAAACTCTCTAGACTCCAAAACTATCCATGGAAACCTTATTTTTTAATAAACAAAATCAACCTAAAAATACTATAATGTTACCTTGAGGGATTTTTTCCCAATAGAACTAATCAAGTTATGATTTTCATCATTCTCATTCTTTGTTCAAAGGCATTGAAGTGCTCCTAGATCCCATTCCAATCATGGTTTATCATAACCCTCTTCTCAATGGTCTACGCACTATGAATATAAACAATGTCCACCCCTCTTAGAGGTGATCTATACCAATATAGACCTTCACTCATTCATGGTAAGTGATCAATTATCCCTTATCTATATATAAACTTCCTCAGACACTTTGGTCTAAGAATTATGACCGTAAAATATATAAACCCAATCATGATGGTATATATATTTCCATTAGTATCTCAATTCATTATGGGGTTATATTGCCTATTTATATATATATTCACATTATTTTTTCAATTCTACCCCACCATAAAAATAAACATTCATTTTTCCAAGCACTATGACCTTAAACTATGTGAAATACTATTTGAGGATATCTATACTTTCCCTCGGATCTCTATTCATGTCATTTTTACCCCACCCTTGTTACTATATAGATTAACTTATCTTTTGGTCAAAGCATTATAACCATAAACCCAAAAAACATTGGGTCATTGTTGGACAGTCCTAAACATAGTTTCATTGGTTTGTTTTGTAATACCATAGACAACCAAAGGAAATACACATTGTACCTACTAGGTTTAAACCCTACAAAGTGAGGCTTGGGGAAAATGATTCTCTACCTTCTATGCATGCACCTTGAATATACTAAGTATAATTTTTTTAATTTGAAAAAATAAAAATGCACAAAACTTATTTGATCAAAAATAAAAAAATGGAAACCTATATAAAAGTTTAATTATTTCTTAATAAGACTCTCCCATTTTGTGTTTAATAAAAAATTAATAATGAGATAAATTGAAAAGATATAATCATTATAGGGACCACAATTCTACCTTATTAAAAAATAAATATTTTATCGATATGTCCGTTGACCTAAGAAAATGTTAGACCATATTTATATTCCTCTCATATATTGGTTGAAATAATTTTTCAAAAAATCACATAGTTGTAATTTCAAGGTAATTGAGACATTTTGGGCATTGAAATACATACTCAAAACCCCTCTTTATGATTTTCAATTTTCTATGCCATTAAAATCTCACATATCCAAGTGAAATGACCTTGGATTATGATGATAGTAAATGCTTCACATATATTTCATATTTATATCAATGAAATATCACAAGTTTAAGAGGAAACTAGCTGAATAATCTAACCATGGATTATTGTAATGGTAAATATGCTACCTATCTATCCTTCTAGTATCCATCTATGAGTACCACTAAGAAGGAAATTAAATTTCATTGTCCTTTGTCTAATGAAATTTACTCATATTATAGTGATGGTATATGTGTCATATATCTATCCAAACTATATATGTATAAGGGTATATGATTAAAAGATAATGAATTATTAAAATATATCATAATTGACTCAAGTGTTTAGAAGTTATGATTTACCTGATTCATTCCCATATATTTATCAATTGGATTTATATATTATGGTATTACTCAATGGGAATTTCATATATTATTATGAATTTATTCAAAAAAATTAGATAGAAAATGTTTACATTCATTAAATAAAGAGTGAGGCATGTCAATATAATTGTAGCCTATTCCTGATGGATTAAAAAACCAAAGGACAACATAATATTTACATACCATTTTATATGTTCCTTGATCCTTAGTGAGAAGTCAATAGAAGTTGTTTTCCAAGGATACCTCTTCTACAAAATAACATCACAACTCATCCAAAAACACAAAATTTCAAAGTAACTACTAAAGTACCATGGACCTAAACTCTACAGGTTGAATAAAATCCTCAACCATTGTAAACTCTATCCATGTTTCCTTGAACTAATCCCATTCATCAACAATTTTCACCACTACATAATATTTATCATTATAATTTAATCCACCATACACCAGTGTGATGAACATTATATTCAAGATTGGGTAGTTGATGGTGTAGTTCTCTAATGGGAATCTCTTAGATCTCTAATCAAATACCCCGACACAACAGTTATCTCATGGACCACTAAAGAGTAAAGGACCCTATGATAGAAATAAAACCAAATGTATAGAATAAAATATAATCTAGAATCATGTAAATTAATGTAAACATGATCTTGATTTCTTTATGTTTGATTCCTCTAATGAATCTAACACCATGGTAGCATCCTTGTATCCTTAGAACTCCATGACTATTAATTATATTATTATTTTTGATCATAAAGAAACATATGGATCTGTTAAAATATATTTAAATTAAAGATAATAATCATAGGTATTTAACTATACTTGCAAGATGGTTAATCTCTTCCATTTTTTATATGTCATAGGGATTGGCAAGAATACCTCAATCATTGATGTCATATTTGTTTTAAAATGTTAAACAACCAGAATTTTTATTTCCAATTCATCAGCTAGATATATGGAATTCATTCTCCTAACGTAACATCTCGGGTGCCCTCACCTAATTTCTCTGGAAAACCTAATGGGTCCACCTGAGGCCCTGATTCTTTAGTCATCAAGAGAACAACTAACAAGGACATAAAATGATCCATGATATCCATCCCCAAGATCTCCCTCACACATTCAATCTATATGATCCTCATAACATGTTAAGGTCTTACTATTGGTAAAATAATAGTTTCATCCTAATATGTCATTGATAACTTGGAATGACATAATTAAAATCCCTGATTCTTGATCGCCCAAGATTCCGGATGAAGACAACATTGATTTCTTCTACACTATAACTATAATCTTCAAGTGAGTCTCAATTAAATTCACTAATAAGGCATCCTTTTTGATTACATAGAAATAAATATGATAAATTGGGTCTATATTATTAGTATTTAGGGATTTTACATTGGACCACTAAGATTTCAAAACATATATTTAAAGCCTTTACCTAAATACTTGGAAGTATTGTAGTGTCCTAGTGGTCTTAGAGATCTTCATACTTTTCACACAATTAATATGTCATTAAAATTAGAAATGAACAGTTTTAGTATCTCAATAAGTAATATAACAGAGGACATAACCATAGATAGGAATCCAAATTACTACACAGGGGTTCATTACTCATGGGGACCCATTCCTCTATATCACTATATAGGATTAGATTATATGGAAACCTCTCAAATAAATGTGAATATTAAATTATAATTAATAGGATATTCATATTTTAATGATAAAGTAAATGTGAATTTTGATAGAAAATAACTTTTTCTAGTTTCGATGAGTTTTTTCAATATTTTACCACTTCATTTGGGTTTGATTCAAGATACAGGGATATTTAATTCCACCCATGGGATAGAAAAACCAATAATTAGTGAGGTATAGAGTTTTTAATTCCCATATACCTCAAGCATCATCATCTACCCTAGTTAAAGTTATTATTCCTTCAAGGTATTTGAACCTATAGTATTTCCCATCAGAGTGCCACCCTCAATATATTAGGAAGCCTCTACGAATGGTTTTTCTTTTTTCATCCTCTACTAGAAGGAAAAATCAATAATGTTAAAATTATTTTGAAATTTGAAATAATATTCTTAATGGATCTTCATCATATGTCTCCATGGTCAAGGGTGTTATCCCACTCTTCGTCAGTAGACTTATTTATAACCTTTAATAATTTTTTATTTTATATAATCTCTAACTTAAGTCATTTCAGGGGGACCATGACATTAGTAACACGAACTATCGTATTCATCTCATCGACATGAAGACTCGATTCAACTAAATAATTCTCAAGAGTTATTTCAATAGGATATTTTATGTTCAATATTTTTAAGATTCATATTTTACCATTCATCTCAACCCATCAATCCTAAACCTTCTCAAAAATTGTTCATTAACTCCAGAAATAGAAATCATAAATATATATATAATTTGGGGATATTTATTGATGTCCTCCTTTACGCCTAGAGAAGTTTCCATGATGCTTTATCTTAATATTACTTCCTAGTCTAATACCTTCAACATAGTAAATTTATTTTTTTCTAACTTCATCTCCCCATTGCAGTTTCAGAATATATCAAGTCCTTATTAAAAGTTTATTGGGAGTACCAAGTGTGTCACTGATTTTGATGATAAAATACTTTATCCATGTATTTCCCCTTTTTAGAATTCCAAGTCTCAATATTCCCCTTTCTATTGTCATCTTTTATACTAAACTTTTTGGTTTTTATGGATATCATGTAGAAAAGGTGAGAAGAGATCCAACCATTGGCATACTCGAATATCAATCCTTTGTTTGTATCTTGGGAAGGAAATTTGATTTTAGCATGGTTCTTCACCTAAATCGTGCTTAAATACAGTTTCCTAGCCACCAAAGAATGTTTTTCAATCTTAAAATCTATAAATGGTGTTGTAACCCATTGTTTCATGCACTAGAATTGATGAGTGATCTAGTAGTTTGTGTAAACATTATACGTGATATTTCAATAGATAAATACTAATATAAAATAGTTACACATGGTTATTATGTTTGATCATTATTCATGTAATTTATGATTATCAATTGTTCATATACCTATTAGAACTGTCCCATATGGAATGAAATTGATCTCTGAGTATATCCTTATAGCCTTGTAAACTATTATCATGTTCATCCATAGTTCATTGATTCTATATATAGGCTAAATGAAGGATTTAAATCTACATCATGAAATCATGGACATGATATAAAATTTATACATCATTAAATGTGATGATAGTCATCTATGAACACCTATAATTATCAATAGATATGTAGCAATGTCTTCAAATAATAAAAATGTAGTATAAGTATTATATATGTTAGCAAGTATTGGGACCACTAAACTAATATGACTCAAGATATTATCTTCCAAGCACAGATCCATTATGAATGTTCTTAGTCTCATACTAATATTTGAATAATATACTTGAAACATATATTCTCTAATAAAAATTTCCAATAATACAGAAAGAAAAAAATCATGGTTCTATATCTATATTATCTCTATAACCATATTGTATGTAATGTATGTTCTTAAATTCATACAAGTAGGAACCTATTTCACCAATATTATATATACAATAAAACTCCATCAATCATTGAAATTATTTTATATTATCATGATTAACCAAGAATACACCCACCCACCTCTAAATATTCATTTTAGTGGAATAATATGGATCCTTCCTTGAAACATTATCAGTTTCCTTCAAAAAATATAGACACATTGGAGGATTCTTCATGGAAATTCCCAAGGAAATATTATTTAGGGAAAATTCATTACACATCACTCTAAGTATTATTTCACATGAAAGTATGTACGCATCCCATTGACTAATCCCAATATATCCATTTTCCAAATATAAGGTGTTCATTATAGGGATCCATTAGTAAATAAGATCTAAAATGATGTTCATATACTTATAGATATATTTATATAACACCCATATATCCACATATATTTATGTGGATCAAATACGGTTCTCAAACTCTATAGAAGATTGGTAGACCCAATAAAACTATATTGACTCAAGTAAGAATCAACGACTGGGGTGAGACTTCCATCCCACATTACCTCCTTAGAGTTGAACGTTATCCTATTGATAGTTTATTGATGTATAACAGTGTATATAAGCCTATAGATTAGGTTTACTATTATAAAAATTCTAATTTGAATACCACGTGATGTAGTTGGTCTACTAAAGAATCTCTAATGAATACACCATTCATTGAAGTGTTCTCCCACTCCTAACTTGAGTAGTGGGTAATCTAGAATGATGGTGGGTTGTGGTTAGGCTAGGGATGCTAGAATCACTTAGTAGATAAAATATATAAAGGAGATGTAAATCCAATAGTGTAGATTGTTTATTATGTTTTCACTGCGTCTATGAAAGATATGACATATTCAAAGGACACTCTAATTTTCTTTGAATTGATGATTTCAGTCATTTCTTCGATGTGTGAAGCCTCTAACTTAGTAGATATGGTTTTTAAAGATACAACCATTTTAAATAATAAAATTCAAAAATGATAGACTCATAGTGAAATGAAAACCATATAAGTTCATTTCATGATGAAGTGCATGAGACAAGATACAAAAAATAGTGGGAGAAAATTTCACAAAGTACGAATTTTTCTAACTCCTTTCTCTCAAGTAACAATGACTAGGTCACTATTCCAACTTGAATATGTCCAAATGCTATTGAATAGGAAATTCATCCCATGACTTCACACCTAGTTCCCTCATGAAGGTAATTTTTACATATCCAACTATTCCATATACCTTACAACTAGATGTAAAGTTCTATTACTAATTCCCAACTTAGGAATGTTGTTTCTAAGAATTTCTGAATATAGAACAAGAATTAAGAAAAAATTGATTGTAAAATATTCAATATTAACCCATGTCATTTATGTTCATTAAACATAGTGGTCCCCTCATATATATGTGTTCAGCACATACCACGTCAAAAATATCATGACAAAAAACATGGGCATTAAATAAATAGCCTTCCACACCACCACTTGAGTTCACAACCGCTCCCTTTACATAAGCATGTACACTAAACCTGATTCATTCCCAATTCATTTTTTTACCTAAAACATTCATACTTCTCAAAATGATCAAAACTAATTCCATGGAGGGGGTATTTTTTGGAAATCAATTTCTAGAAATGGAATAGTTCCAATAATTCTTTAATATGTTCAAAAAATTTCAAAGGGGGAAGAAACCATCTCGGTTCCTGGATTACATCACTATTAATTCCAGAAGGCACATCCATGCCCTATTAATGTGGAACCCACACACCATTTATTCCTTAGTGATGCACCACACCATGTGCCCAACCCATCTCATTCCCACATCATGCACACTCCTCAAAAGATATGTGAACACATTATGGTTACCACCTGTTATTTGTGAACTTATCTCTCCATTCCTATATGAAACCTTCAATTTTGGAACCAAGTATGAAGGATTTTGAACAAATTATGTTGGAGAATCCACAAATGAACTCGATCTCAATAAATCCATTCACATACCTTCTAATAACCCCTTTAGGTGTTTTTTGAATCTAAATAAAGGGGTAAATGATGGAAGTAAAGTAATATTTATTTCTTTTAAGAAATATGACCATTTGAAGACCACTTAAACTAGGTAATCACTAAGACTAGTGTGATTAATACCATTTAAGATGTTTCAACAAGAGAATAGGTCATGTCATATAATCTCCCATTCTATCCCAATGTGGGTTCAGCTAGTATGTTCTTAGAGGACCATGCCCAACTCACAAAGGCTCCCCAATTGAGTTCTCATTTACATAGGTAACTAATTATTAAGGGTGTTCAACCTATATACCCTTATTTAAATGGTCCATAGTTCTTACCATTCTAATTTGCACCCAATTATTTCCAAAGGGTTTATTCCCATGTCAAAAAAAACTAGCTTCTCTATTTTCCTAAGTCATCTACTTGGGTATCCTATTCACCTCATTCACCTACTTGGGTGTGCATTCACCCATGTCACCCACATGGGAACTAGTTTCTCCCATTTCACTTACCTAGGTTCCCATTTTCTCAGGATTCCACCATGGTTTCTTAAGACACAATATTAGGTTATGCATACCATATTTCTCCCCTTTGATCATATATTCCTTTGATAATAGTGATTGGTAATCCCATGAGATACCTTACCTAGGATTTTCTCCATAACTGGTAGGACCCATAGAGTTTTAAATATCATGTATTCCCACAATAATGAGGGTATCTATCATTAGTGCACTATTGAAAACTCCCTTAGCTCAAGATTCTCATCCAAGTTTCCCAAAAGAAGTTTTAATAGTATTCAAGAATTTGATCAGATTCCAAGAATCAAACCATCATCATTTGGTCATATAGATGTATATGGACCTTAGATATGATGTATATCCCAACCCTTAATCATTGGTTCATATCACTAATTATTTCAGTATTCCTTCAAAATCTAGTTACCAATATAAATGAGATAAACATGTGTATTCAGACCTTTCACACAGTGTAAGTCCAAAACATGTCCTCATTGAGGATCTCATCAATATTCCCCATTAATGACTCATGAATTTAATTGAACTCCTATAAATTTTAATCTCAAACCATACCTTATATTGTTTTCTTATCAATATAAATAATGATTTATAAAGAGACACTCGTGCATAAGTCCCATTCAAAACATTTTTAGGTTCCTTTCACCTTGTAGTCATAGTTAAATTACATTAAACCTAATTTCATGTAGTTCATTCAATATAATGTTAAACTTATAAAAACTATTCTTTATTATATGACCATAAATTGAAGCACATCATGGTCCTAGTAACATGAACTTAAAAGGTGTGCTAGTGATCCGTGTCACATGACCTTAAAAGACACATCATTGGTCATGGATGCATATCCTTAAATGCCACCACAATGGTTCTTATTATATTAACTTAAAAGGGATAACATGTGGTGTTAAGTAGCATCAATAAAAGTTTGTTTGGATTCCCTTTATATAGATATATAGGAATAACCTCTCATTGGCCCAATCACAAATCCAAAACATCCACCTCCTCCTTTAATGGTGATAAATTCTAGAGTGCCAAGTTTTATCACTTTAAAAATAGTATTATCAACCATTAAATGGAAATATAGAGAACCAATAATATATATATATGTTCATATCATTCAAAGGTGAATTTTGATAACTCTTATAACTAGGGTAACTAGTATAGTTACTAAGAACGATTTCACAAATATTTCTTAAATCTATAAAATAGTCCCATACTAGGAATAAGATACCTTAGGGGATGACATGATCCCCCATACTCTGAAAAAAATGTGTAATCCAAACTATTTCTAAAATTTCTCGATGAGTGGATAGTTTTGTAAAGATGGTATGAATCAACACAAATCATATAGGTATAGATAATGTGGGGGAACAAATATCCCTTATTTTCATTAGGATAACCAAAAAATAAGAATTTATTTGGCTTAGGGATAATCTTATAAAAATAAAAACATCATTTGAGTGTTTCCCTACCCAAAATACTTATAATATAATAATAGGCATATTTTTCATACCATCTCATTTGGTATCATTATGACTACCTTATATGTAATGTGGTTAAGTACGAAATAAATAGTTTTTAAAGAATACCCTAAAATTAAATATGAAGGTCGCAATGACTCATTATTGAAAGAACCAAGTACAATAAGGTAATATTCTTTCTTTCATACACATTATTCCATATCATTTCTCCAAGATGAGTGAGTTATAGAATAATGTCACAGTATCTCAAAAGATCAATGAATTCCTTGATCAAGTATTCACCACCCCAATATGATTAGATAATTTAAAAAAATCCCAATTAATTTTGTACTTATTTCTGAAACTATTTAAACATTTCAAAAGATTCATACTTGTATATCATATGAAACTCATAACCATACCAACTAAATACTTATAAAATATCAAAAAATTCTAGCTCTACCACTTTATTGAGTATGCATTTTACATATAAAACATTGTGTATAAGATCCATCAATTTAGTAAAAATTTTAAATTTTCAACTAAACCATGTTTTGGTATTTCACTACTAAAAAACTAGGTTTATCCAGCACTAGATATTTAACAGTGCTAGCTAAAAACTCTGTTAAAGATCCCCTTTGTTAGTGCTAAAAAAATAGATGTTAAAGGGGGTATTTAACAACACTTTTTTTAGCACTCTTAAAGGGGGTCTTTAATATCGCTGCAAAAAAACGCTGTTAAAGGGGGTCCTTTGTCAGTGCTTGTAAAAAAACTATTGATAAGGGGGGGGGGGGTTATCAGTGCTTTTTTAGAAGAGCTGATAAAGACCCCCCTTTATCAGTTTTTTTAGTATTACTGATAAAAGGTATATTTCACGAAAAAAATTATATTTCATTGAAAATAATTTATTAATATATAAATATATTTATATTTATATAAATATAATATATATATTTTAAATATGTTTTAGATAATTTAAATAGGAATTTACACTTAATATAAATGATATTTGGTGAAAAATGAATTATAAAATAATTAAAAAAATATTTTAAATCGATAATTGTAAAATTATTATCGATTAATAGTCATTTAATATCAATTGAAAGATAAATAATCAAAAACTTAATAAAAGATCTAAAATATGTTGTAAACGTAACTCGAACTTCAAATGACCATAAATTTTCATCTGGGTATCCATTTGGGCTCTACCACATATAAAATAGAATGTTGTGATGAGCTCTATGCCCTAATGACTAAGGGTAAATCCTTTTCCACATTTTTTTAGGTAAAAGAGGTTCATAAGGCCTCTAAAATAGAGTTTTTAGTTGGGGTAACAAAATTTTTTAACATTCGATGGATTTTAAGCCTCATTTAAGGGGGTTTTTTTCATTTTTGAGTGGGGAATGAATTTACTCCTAGGTATTACATTCATATTGATTTATGGATTGTAAATTTTATCATTTTTTACAATGTACTATTATTTATAATCAAATATATAACATTATAAACATATTTTTTTTATTCACACATAAAAATTTAATTTTATAAATAAATTATTAAATATGTTTACATATAAAATATATTTGATAATATATAAACATATATATAAATATATGGATAAAAATGTAATGAAATATATATAAATATATAGATTTATCATAAAATGTAAAACAAAATTGTATAGGGGGTAGAAAAGTCGTTGGTCTATAAGTTGGAGGTCTTAGGTTGGAAACTCATTGGAGGTAGGGGCATGGTAGAGGTTGGATTATCTAATGCACTACTAAAGGGGTTGTTGAAGCACTGATAAAGGGAATTGTGGGAGAAGTGCTGATAGGGGGGCTGGTGGTGTGTGGAAAAAAATTAAAAAAATTATACCCTTTTATTAGTGGGGCCTTTATATGCACTTGTTTAGCACTATTAAATGTCCCCTTTAAGAGTGATTTTTTTAGTACTCTTAAAAATGGAATTTAAAATTCCTAAAAACATGTTAAATGACCATTTTGACACCACTTTTTTATCACTTATAAAAACTTCGTTCTTTTAACCGCGTTCAAGTTATCAATGCTTTATTGGCATTGATAAAGGCATATTCTAGCACTGTTAATGGCCGTTTTTATAGTGGTGATTTTTCATAATAAATACGATTCATAGTTTTCATATGACTCATAATAAAATGATTCAAATAATCCATATCTTTTTAATCTTTGAATGTATTTATCATGTCCAATATAAAAATTCCAAATATAAATAAGGTAAGAATAAACCTTGACTCTCTTGTACATAACATTATAAATAGAACTATCCAAATCCATAATTTAATTTTTTTTAACCATAGTCCTGATTCCATAAAAAACATTATTCATATATATATATATCAATAGATGTTCTAAATAATGTATGGAAATACCAACATGTACAAAAAATATACAGAAATCAAATTTCTATTTATGTTAGGAACATAATAACAATTTTCCAATTTCATAACAAACCTCTTAGGATAACATAAATCATATGTTCCATCCTCAAATATAGAAATTATTGCAAAATTTCCAACATGTAGCTCCACTTTACACTTTTTGAATTACCTCATATATCGAGGTCTATCTTTATCAGTAAATATTTTCAATGCACGACCAATATCTAATGCCCATCAATCAGAGTTATAGAAATTTATGTCTATAGCATTCACATTCATATGCTTGGAATTATTCTCTTTGATAACAAATATCAACCTTAGATACCAATCTAGAATAGTTTCTTTCATATCTATAAGTTACATCAAAATGAAAAACACGGTTTGTGATATAATCTACAACAAATACAAATCTATGGATGAATTTCATTTTTATATCATTTCACCATGGACATTTAATGAATGTACTCTCACTAAAATGATGGTCGCATACATTATTACCTTGAGTGAGATGAGATAAATATTTCACTAAGTAATTACTTTGTTGTGGAATTTCTCTCACTACTTAATTATTTAGGTAGGGAATAATCCCAGAGAAGACCATACCTTAAGGGTATTAAGACATGGAAACTCGTAATAGATAAATTCAACAGCTTGAATCCATCCTTGAAGCTGTCTGGGATGAGGATGTATTTTGTGATTTGAGATATAAGAAGGATTTATTAGCATGTGTTTTTCTAAAGAAGGAGTGCTTAGACCATGAAAAATCAAGATTTAAATGAATCTGTGAAGTAGATAGAGATAATGTATATTTCCATGCCTGCCTCAAATAAAAATGCAGATATACGACTCCCAATAAATTGTTATAAGAGGGTACTTATTCTAATGAAAGATATATTATTGGTATTTTGGTAGAATCCTTTTTGGATCATTAATTAAGCTCCCTAACCCAAGTATTATGGGGGATATCCTATTGGTCTTTCATATTTATTTGATGTAATTCCCTACATTGTATCTAATGAAGTGAATGATAGTTTGAAATTTGTTCCAGATGTGGAAGAAATCGAAGGATTGGTTTGGTTAATTAATCTTGATAGTTCTCTGGTATCGGTTTCTTTCCATGCTTATTTTTATAGGATCTCATGGGACATTATAAAGGGGAGTTTGATCAATGTGGTGAATGACTAATTTCATGGTGGTAATCTTCCTCGAGTGTCTTGTGCGACTAAAATTGTGCTTGTTCAAAAATTCAAAAAACCCCAGTCTCTAAATCAGTATCATCCTATCATGTTGTGAAATGTTTCATATAATTTCCTTGTTAATTTCCTCAATATAATACTTTCCCCCTTCCTTCCTAATTGGATATCCAGGGAGCAGCACAGGTTTGTGGAAGGGAGGTTAATTCAAGGGGTTATTTCCGTGTCTCATGAAGTGATGAGTGATATAAATCTAAAATCCTTTGGTAGTAATGTGGCCATTAAACTATATATGAGTAAATAATATGATAGATTCAAATGGAGTTTCATCAAAAGGGTCAGGGAATGCATGGGTTTTTTCGATCTGGGTCATTGATATTCTCTTTCGGTGCTTTAGTTCTCCATAGTTGTCTATCTCCCTCATGGAAATTTTTTTTAATTCTTTAAAGATGCTAGAGGTTTGAGGCAGGGTGACCCATTATCCCCCTCCTTATTTATCATATCTCAAGATACCCTTATCCACCACTTTAATCATTCCATTTTTTTGGTCAAGATCCCCCCTACCGTAATAAGTGCTAGGTTGGAGGTATTTCTCATCTTATGTTCGTGGATGACACCATTCTATTTTTTAACGGTATTAGGATATCTATATAAGGGTTTAATGAGGATTCAGAGGTGTATTTAACTTAGAGTAGTCAAGTTTTCAACCGTGAGAAAACCAACTTTTTTTTTCCTAACACGTATTCAGAGAGGAGGATAAGGGTTTTGCTTTCCAGCCTTGGGATGCAGATGGGTTCTTTTCCTATGACCTACTTGGGTTCCACTTTGTACCCTAACCCCCTTCTCATTAATCACATTGATGGGGTCATTGAGAAAATCTTGGGTCAGATTCTCAACTAGAATAATAGGTTCTTATCCTTTGGGGGGAGCATCACTTTGATTAACTCTATTCTGTCCTCTATTCCTATACACATCTTGGATACTCTTATGGTCCCAAATAAGGTGATTTATAATATTGAGAAAAATTTTACATCCTTCTTATGGGAGGGGAACTTGGAAGGTAAATTTCATTATACCTTTTGGTCCAAGCATTCCAAACCTATTAAGGAAGGGGGTTTCAACCTTAAGATTATTTCAGATTCCATGAATGGCCTTTATGACAAACTTTATTGGGAAATAATAGAGGGGGAATATTTATGGGGTAAAAACATGATGAATTCATATAGCATCAATGGGAGATCTTCTTGATTTAGTTCCTCTAGGATGAAGAAGTTAGTTCAGCCGTACATATCCATCATATATCATCACACTCATTGGATTATTGAAAGGGTGAAGTTAGCTATTGGAATCACAATTTTTCTGGGAATCTTCTTGGATTTCCACATTTCCCCTCACCCAATATCATATTTTAGGAGGCAAGGAATCATCCCACTCTCATTTGGGACTCTCTGGATAATAAAAAGAGAAGTATTTTTTATATCATTGATCTCACTAATGAGATGAATCATTGTGTGTTCACTATATCTACTTTAGGTATGTTCAAAATTAGGGATTTTTATAATGTCCAATCTGTTTTTGATTTATAGAACTCGAGGGTTGAAACTTTATGGTGAAAAGGTTTAATGATGAAGTTCATTTTCCTGTTATGGTGAGTTTAGAATATTGCACTTCCAACCGATGAGAACATTCAACGAAAATGGATTAGCCTTTCTTTTAAATTATTATGATATAGGGTGTCAAAATACGATTCAATGATCCACATATTCTTCAACATCAACTGGGTGAAGGAGTTATGGAGCTCTTTTGGTCAGTTTACTAGTTGGGTTGTACAGGTGGGCTCGAATGAGTCTTTTTTTCTGCAATGGTCCCAAGGTGTTGTGAGTTCTTGTCCTGAGAGGAAGGGTAGAATGTTTTCCTCATTTTTGGTTGTTGGATCCTCTGTTCATCTAGAAATGAGTCACAGAAGAAGTCCGCATCGAGGTCTATCTCAGGTGTCATCTTTAAAACCATGTCTTTGGTTCTGGATTTTTGTAGGCTGAGTAAGGATCTGGTGGATGGTCCCTCCCTCTCATACATACGTCCAAGGCTCTCCTCCCTTCATATTGGTTCTCCTATTCAGGGTAAATGGATCAAATGGATCCCCCATTGTTTGGGAACATACTTAACATATATGAATCATTCTCCTTCGGGTTCATGCGTGGCAGTGGAGGGATTAGGGACTCTAATGGTTTAGTTATTGTATCTTTCTCACCTTTCTTTGTAAATGGTGACTCACTTCAAGCGGAATCCCTTATGATCCTTATGGGTCTTATCCTATGTATCTAGAGGATAATTCTTATCAAGGATATTGAGATCGATTCAATCACAATTTTTAATGCCATATCTGGTATGTTTTCTACCCCTTGGGCCATTGAATACTTCATAAGAAGGTTCAAGTGTCTTATGATTTTCAGACCTAGAGAGAGGGTAATATGGTGGCATACTTTCCTGATTCTTGTGCATATCAAGAGGATCTCCTTATTTTATTTACTATTCTTGGTTATTTTCTCCCTGAGGGTGCTAAATGTTTACAGGTTGATGCCCTCAGGTTACACTACTTTAGACCCTCATAAGTGTATTTTTTTGGCTCTTTTGCCTCTTTCTTTTAATAAAATAAAAAGTCTTTTGTGGTATAGATGAACTCAACTCTATTCTTCCAATAACCAATTATTATTAGGGTATCTTGTACATGTGTAACCCAAATATCACTATTGAATATAGGAACATAATCCTCTTATTTTCAACCATATCTAACATTCCTCGTTAAATATAATCCATGGGAACCCATCTAAGGCATGACCTACCAGATTAGATAATCAAGGTATTGACATGTGTTTTCTTGATAAGGAAAATAATAGTTAGTATTTGAGTAGTTTTATTTTAAAATATTATTATTTCAATATACATCACATGTATATTAAATTCATAACTATTGAATCACATGAAATCTTTATTAATTCATGTTTTTTTTCGTTATGTGTTAATGTTTCTTTAAATTGTGTTTTTGAATCCCTACTCACTCCACCAAATTAATATATCAAACAATATTAATGTCTAAATCGTTACACAACTCAAAGTTTTTTTTATTTACCCAAAAATATGAGGTAAATATGTTTATACATATCCATATGAATCTTATGTGTAAGGTACATGAACTTTTCATATAAATTTTTATAATTATATGAAATTAGAAATCCCTACATGAGTAAGACTAGAGCCAAATATAGTAGACCCCCACTATTCTAGATCAATACATAAACTTCCAGGCTAGTGGAGAGTCCAATCCATAGTCTATCTACTGAGGTATACTTTACTCAAAAGTTATTCCCATCCCATTATATCTCTAACAATTAATATGTATAAAATATATTCATCAACTAAATTCATGATAATAACATTAATTAAAAACTAAAGTCATGGTACATGAAAACTAAATATTTTTTTCTCATACTTATCATGTAATTCCTAGCATGAAAATTTTATTAGAATTAATTTATAATATAAATTAAGGCATACACAATATACACATTTCATAAACAATTTACAAATATGAATATTCAAAGTGAAGAAATAAACAAATAAACATTTTATTTGTTTTTCCAAACATGAGATAATAATATAAACATTTCACATTTTATTTAAGTATAAAAATATATTATTTTTAATTATTAACACTTACAATATATAAAAAATCTATTAACATAATACCTTTCAGCCAAAAATATTAATTTTATTTATTTTTGTAATTAATCATATTTTATGATGGATTGGTGCATTATAAATAGTAAGGTGTGACTGGAATTTTTTATTATGATAAGAAATATTGAAAAATAGAAACCCTTACTTATGAGAGTAAACATTATTTATCGAGTAATTCAATTATATTGAAAAGGTACAAATAAAAGTTACCAGGTTGTGTGAAGGCATATATAAAGTTTACTCAACTATGAAAAGGGATACATAAAGGTTTTCTGATCAGAAACCATGATACATAATGGTTACTTATGGTGTATCATTTATATGTTGAATATCTACCCATACATGTTGATGAGTGAACCCTATATATCCAAATATCCAATGCTGCAACCCATATGTATTTGCCTATTATATTTGAAGATATAATATATATCATTATTATAAAATGATGTTATATTTTCAATGAAACATGGATTTTGGTCGTAGCTTATTATATCACATGTATCATAGATTATGAAAAATAACTAAACCATGATATTTCATGGTATCGTGCCTTACGATACACACTAGTCATGTCCTACAAATATGTAACAGACATTACATAATCCAATAATTTAATTTCTTAAAAAGGAAATGAAATTTTTTTATCCAGTAATTAATGATAAAATAATAAATATTATGACCTAATGGATAACATTCAACCATGTCATATCATTATTTATGATATGGCATCAAGATAATTAAGATATGCATGTTATTAAAAAACAAAAAAAATAACATATTAATTATTGATGATCATAGCTCTGATACATCTAATTGGTTTTTAGAGGATCATCTTATGATCATCATAGTTGAAGGAAACCATTTAAAATTCTTGATCTATCATCATGAATAAACATGATATTTGCACAACATAAATGAAAAAAAGTATACCTGTAATGTTGAAAGCTCTATAATTGTCGAACACAAAGTAATTTTATTGTTTTAAATCACTTTAAAATATCCATCATGATCTTACCACCATAAGGATTCTACTAGCCACTATGATCCTCATATACTAAGAGAGGACCTCTCAGACATTAAAGGTGTGTTGTTATTATCTCCATAAAGATAAATGGAGAATAAGGAGGAATATATAGATTTGAATATGTCTTACTAGTACTATACACAGACAACATTAGGATCCCATACCATTATATAGTCTTCCTTTATTTTATGAATGGGTTCTAATGTCAATTTCCAACACATATAAGTAGATATACATCTTGATAACATATTCCTATTCATTATAAAATAATTAATACATTTCAAATGATTATAATTAGTTTATATATACATTAGTGAATCAACCCATTTATTATTAATAAAAGGAAAATATGTGGAAGATGTGGCTAAATCCATGTGCAAGATATCCCATATCACTATCCTACTATATATTACGATAAACGTAGATCATATTCTATAATAAAGTAACTTTATTGACATATCATAGGATATAAAACAAGTTTGTTTTACAAAATTATATACCAATATTTACTTTATATTCAACACATACAACAAGAAATATTATTCCTTCACCTAAGGATACATTTAGTGTTTCTTAAAAATATTGAATTTTTCATGGGGATAATACAGTCTCTATTCATTGTTATCCAAGAGTATGCTCCATTAGAGTAGACCTTGAGTGTGATGTAACGTTCCTCCCAATTCAGTTCTAATTTGGGTGTTTCTTTTGAGTTATCATGTGAATTTTAAAGGCCAATAAAAATTCCCCTTACATGAATGAGTGGAGGAAAATCATTGTACTATACACTTGAAAGATACGGTTTTGATGGACTTATATTTATACAGAGTTTGAAACCTTTTCTCATCATGATGTTCAAACTCATCAAGTAGAATTCTAGATTATTCATCTTCTGGATTTTTCTATTTTCTTCTCTCACCTTATTAGACGTATTCTCTCTTTCAGATAACTAGTTTTCCTCAAAGTCCACTCTCTTCACATGTTTCAGAACCTTTTCAACCTTCAATGCTCTCTTATGCTCTCTTCCCGTCTGTTCTGGTCGGTTTTTCTTTATCTCTGCATTCTTGTATCACTATAGAGACTTTTTTCTTCTTAATATATTCTCTTTCTCCCATATCTATCTCACTAGGATCCTTTTAAATATGATTCAGTGGCTCTCATGGGGGTTTGGGATGTGTTAGTTGAGAGTTCATCACTTTACAAGGAGTCATGATTTGTGTTGTTTCTATTATGCCTTAGGGTTTTAGTTTTCTTCTTTGGTTTCACTTTGGGCCCTTTTATTCTAGGGTTTTATTTTGATCCTGGTGGTTTTTTCCAATCAAAATTGATATTCAAATCCATGAAGTTTGGATTTGGTCATGGTTTTCATCCTCATCGTCATTAGAAGATTTCGGTGATGGTGTTCCCACTCAATGGAGACTTCTCCTAATCTTCTCTTGCTCCAAGATTCCAAAAATATCCTCCCAGTTTTATTTTCTTGTTGGATGTCATGGTGTATTAGGAGGTGAGTTCAAGTGGTCGATAGAGTCCTAGTAGGACATTGTGCTCGGTGATGTGGTCTTTTTCTACTTTTTTTTATGGATGGTCTATTCTGGTGCGGTTATCTATGACAATGATGATGGTGTTTTTTTTGGATTTTTTTTTGAAATTATATGGTTGTGAGATTCTTAATCTAGTGGTTATTGTGGATTTGATCAACATATTTTTTGGAGTTTCTTCTGTAGCGATGTTGGTTTCTAGTGGACGGCTCTCGCTGGTGACATAGTGTGGAAAAGATGATCAGTTAGGGTTAGGGTACGTGATGTGAGGCAGCTCATGAACCAAGGTAGTGACGATGGCTTCTCTTTTCCATTTGAAATTTGAAAATTGAATCTTCTCTTTGTCCTCATTCAGTAGTGATGATGTCTTCTCTTTTTCATTTTAAATTTTAAAATTGAATCTTCTCTTTTTCCTCATTCAGTGGTGATGTGGATGTCAGTGAACATTTGAGTAGACATGTGGGATATGCTGATGGTCATGGTTTTTTTTGAATTTGGCACCTTTTTATGTTTTTGAATTTTGTATCATCTATAAATTTTTAAGGTTACCAATCATAATAAATTGGATTTTAAAAATAAAAAAAATGGATTTAGAGGGAGGAAGAAAACCTTTAATTATATACATTTTTATAAAGGATGAATATATTCTAATTGAATTCCTTTATCTACTTTTCCACTACAACATGAAAGTGGGATGAGAGATTGGACTTAATATTGTACACTAGGTAGAATTTCTATAGATTTAAGTAATAAAAATTATGCCATTGTTCATTAGGATTGTATAGGTAACTATAAATCTAGTAAGGAGGTTGGACTCTATGGAATAGATCCTAGAATTTGTCCTGGCCTCAGTTTAGTGAATATTTTTAGCTTATTTTGAGAAGAGGTTGGTTGTAGTAAGGATAAACATACATTTTTAGGTTGTGGCTAGTAGATATGGACCCATGAAATCTATCACAAATATATTGAATAACAAAAATTATTTAGTACTGTGAAAAAACACTATGGTTTAATGAATGAATTTGGAATATAATGGACATTCATTTCACTTCCTAGTGAATATCATTTTATAGTTCATCATTGTTTCCCATAAATATCCAAGTTTTTTTGGTCTATGTAAAGATGGTAATATGAGATGAATTTAATTTTAAAAAAATAGAGTTTAAAACTATACAATATATAATTAAAAAATTAAATTAATTAAAGTGATAACTAAAATTAAAATAGTTAAATCACAGTGGAAATAAAAATTTAAAATAAAATGCACAAGACTTTTATAAATGAGGTCAAAAATAATCTACAAAGTGATCCCTACATCTCATCACCACAAGATCCTTGACAGTATTTGGATAAAACCCTTAGATTTAGTGATATCCAAGAAACCCATTACAAAAGCAAGACACTTTATATTTAATTATTTTAGTAAGAAACCCAACCTCCATTGGTTTTTAGTGGTTGTAAAAAATCATTACAATTCCTAGTTTTAGCCGTTTACCAGGAAACCCATTATATATTGATTTTTAGTAGTCTTAGAAGGAAACCTATTTAGAACACTTGGTTTTTAGTTGTTTTACCAAGAAACCCAAATTCCCATATCTTTTTAGTAGTTGTAATAAGAAGCCAAAATTCCCCCACAATCAAATGGTTGTCAGAACCCAATCAACCTCACTTATGGTTTTGAGTACCAAACACCCTCACACTCAATGGTACTGAGTACTATAGAAAAGAAAAAAATAATATTCTTGCTATATGCAACCACATTAAATAACACTACCAATTATTTTGTAATAATTATAATAACCCATACTCTAGAAACCCTGATCCAGTATTATTATTAAAAAAAATTATAGAATACAAAAGTTCCCACAAGATCCAATAGCATAGTAGTTATAGAATACTATATACATACATATTTTCACATTACTCTTGAAAAAATAAAATATATAATAAAAACTCCATGATAACATTATTATCCTTTCAACCACATCCTTGATGATTACACATTTTTATCCTCTAGGTTTCCTAGAAAAAAGGAAAACACAATAAGAGTGGTCTTAAATTCTCCTTAAGGAGTATCATATAGAAAAATATATTATAATATAATCATGAAATAAATATAATAGAAAAATAAGTGATCAAAATAATTCCATAATAAAATGAAACTGAGGTAATATCATACACATGATAATAAATAAAAACATCGATAGTAATTACTATTCTCATACCGATGGAATGCATAATTTTGGAGATCATAAACATAACTTCAAGAAATTATGCGAAGACATCATACATAAATGGGTCACACACATTTTAATACCCAATATAGTTTTTCTCATGGGACCCAACGATGCATCAAGGAGATATCAATATAGGTCCCCACCCATTTCTAATTAAATACAATATATTCCTCATATGATTTAATAAGAAAATTTATAATATTTCCTAAGAAATTTATTAGATAATCATGGATACATAGAATAATGTATATTCCTATGATGGAAATATGAAAAAAAATATTTCCTTATTCAATGGAATAATGTGGCTATCTAGGAGAATATATCAAAAATCATCTTAAAAACAATGAGGTACTATAAATGTAATAGGAAATACCCTTCTCTATTAAATAAAGATAAAGTGGTGGAGTGGGTACTTTCAAAGTGTTTTGTTATAAATAGGAGATATTAATTGATTCTAGTAGTTTGAAATAGTATTATACCAAATTAATGGTAGTAAAATCCTTAATTATGGTTATAAAATATCATGTTAATTATTTAATAATATCCTCAAGGAGTTTCTAGCCACGAGTGAAGTATTAGGCTCGCTCATCGTGCATCATATTGAAGATTGGTTCAATGCCCAAGCAACCTTTTTTTTGGTTGATTACCCCTATAAGCATCATTTCCATATCCACATCCACTTTTCAGTATCCATACATAGATTTATTTTCAAGTAAACACACACACACTCTACATTCCAAAATTTAGGATCTTTGTTCATTAAAACGACCTAGAGAATATTTCAATCAAAACCCCATTAAAATATAAAGACTGTAATTGAAATTAAAATACCTTGGAAAATATCTAATTCATGATAAAATAAACCAAATAGGTAGTTTATATGCAATATAATTGAAATTACATGTATAAAACAACACATGTCTCGAGAAATAAAATTTGATATGAAAATTAACTTACCTTTAATTCCTGATAACTCATCCATGCTCTATCCACTTGTGTGATGAAAATAAAAAACTTAATTAAAACATTAAGAACCTGAATCAATTTTTTATCATTTAGATACTTCATTTATAATCATCTATTATAAATATATTATCCAATAATTGTTATTTTCGTCATCAAGTGATAGAACGTTCGATTGTTTGTTTCATAAGAACTTCATAGTGACAGGATCAATTCTCATTAAGTGGTTTTTAAGTTCATCATAACTATAAATTTTAAGATATGATAATAATTTTTTTATAATAATTTCATAATTCACATTTTCTTTAGGATAAAGGAATTAATATTGGTTTTGAAAATTAAAGATTTTGGTGAACTAGTTTCAGCTTGTTTAATTATCAAAAATTAATATAAACATAATTATTACAAAATAATGATATCACACTTACAGAAACATTACTATTTAATAAATAATTATCAATATGTGATACTACTATTATATGAAATTTATTAATCATACATGATGTAAACATTACAACATTGTTCATGTCAGTGCTAAAACTAACCTAAACATTAGTGTGTTATAAAAATTTAATGTATAATGAGTTTTCTTTATATAATGATTAAATAACTATTAAATATGTTTGAAAATGTCATAAATTTAATATAAATCCATTAAATCCATTCTTGGAGACATCCATGATTGGTGGTGATTACAAATGATGTTTGTTGCTCAGGGAGGTGGTAGTTTCCACAGATGCTTGATTAATGGTCCCAATTCTCAATGAATGGATGGAATGATGAAATATGAAAAATTTCCATTTGAGTAATTATAACTAGTAAATATAAAAAATTATCATTCATTCAATTAATCCTTTTTACTAGTCATGATATGTGGTGGTGAAAGAGAACAATATCGTTTTGTGGATTCAGTAGGTCGCACGTACACACGATCAATTTTTTTTGTTTTTCTTAGTACATGGAATGGAATGAATAATTGTAGTTTAATTAATATTATTAAATTTAAGTATACTAATGGTACTTATTACATTATATTAAACTATTCAGATAATAAAAATTGAGGAAATACTAAGAATGATTGAATATTCAAGTTAGGGACTTGAATGTTTGCTTGGTATTCTCTATTTAAATGAGTGAAATTTGTTATCAAATAGTAACCAGAGGCTTAAGTAACTGGGATAAGTTTATATGAGGATTAAAAAAATAAGATTTTCAGGAAAAAATTTAAAGGTACGGGTATTCTTCAAGTGGTGGGGATTTTACTCTTATATAACTGAATATAATGGTAGTTTTTGGAATACACATTAAATTTCAATAATTTTATTTCAGCACTGAAGGATAAAGGGATTAAAAAGGGGGAAAATTATGAAATTGGGTGAGTTTTGGTTGGAAAACACATCAACCATCCATTTGAAAACATGTTTTTCCTTTTCCCCTTAGTAAAATAATTTTTACCATTTTTACATTCTACCAAGGTAACTAATTTTTTACCATAGTAATTAATCTTAAGGAAAAATAAATAAATTTTAAATTATTTACTAATTTAAAGTTATGATTTAAAATTTTAAAATAATTTTATCATTTAATATTTCTAAAGGTAAAAATTCTTAATTTTAAAATAAATGCATGTAATATCATTAAAATAGTTTTTAGACAAAACATGTTTTTAATCTTAAAAATTATGTTTAAGGTAAAATTATCAAATTTACTAATTTCCATGGAATAAATTTATTTATTATAAAAAATAAAACTTTTCAGGCTTTCAAATAAATATAAAACTGAATCTGAAATTAAAATTATTACTTCAAAGAAAACATTGAAAACCGTTTTTTATTGAATTAACATTTTAATTTTGTTTTAAAAATATGTGAAATACATTTTTCAATCTAAAAGAATTTTTTTAATTGAATAATTTTATTCCTTAAATATATATATATGACTAAATAATTTTTTTAGTCTTACAGGTCAGGCTTAAAAAATTATAAAATTGAAAAAAACATAATTTCCCTAAAAATCATATTTTTTACTAAAAACATCATTTTTTAAAAAAACTCAAAAATTCATACTAAGCTAATTTTGTATGTTTAATTCAAAAATGAAGAAAAATTTTGTAAATTTAAAATTATAAAATTTAACTTTTGAATAATTTCATGAATAAATTATTTTTAAAGTGTGCATTGTGTAATAGTTTTGGGATATAGTATTTACCTACTATAGTAGTTTCATGGGTATTATATTTTCCCCAACTTAAATAAATTTTTCACTAAAATTTGGATACGTTAGCTACTAAAAAATTATGTGTATTTATTCCTCATATCTTCTTTAGGCTCCCATGTTTCCTCCTATAATTTGTGATTTATCCAAAATGAATTTCACTAGCCAAGTTGTTCGATTCTGTAACACTTGATTTCTAGTGCTAATAATATGTGTAGGATATTAATTATAATAATAGTAAAGTTACAATTCTATTCCCTCATATATGAGTATATTAATTGCATCCATCATGTATTTCCTCAATAATGAAACATGGATGTTGTCAGGCACTTTAGAAAATTTAGCTGACATGGCCAATCAGTAAGCTAAAACCCTAATTCACTAAAATATTTCAAAAGGCACAATATACCAAGTAATTAACTTCCCCTTTTTACAAAATTGTACAAATAATTTACATGGGGACACCTTTAATAATGCATTACCCCCCCCCCCCCACACACACACACTTGAACTTCCAAGTATTTCCTTTGATTATTAGTTTAACTCTTTTATCTTATTTAATCATCTTAGATATGATTATGAATAGTTTGTAATCCTCCAGTTGTGTCTTCCATAAGTTCTCATCCCACTATCTTCCTTTCTCCAATTACTCCATAATAATTTTGAGTATTACATCTCTTCTCATACAATTCATCATATAGTTCTGTCTATATTCTTGAATGGAAACTTTTATTGTATGCAAATTCCACTATAGGTAAATGTTTATCTCATTCTACATGGAAGTCCAAAGAACATGATCATAGAATGTTTACTGTTTTTTAGTATTCCTTTAATACTACCCATTAGTTTAGGGATGATAGAAGGTTCTTAAATATACCTTAGTGTTGAGAGACTTTTTATGACACTTCAAGAATTTTAATATGAATCGAGAGTCATGACCAGAAAAAAATGATAGAGGTTCCCCATGAAGTATCACAATTTAATTGATAGAATCATTGTTATTTTTCAAAAATAAAATAGGAGTTACCCATGGTATGGAATCCCTAATTTTTATTAAATATCTTTACAAATCATTTTACAAATAGAGAATTGTTTAGGTTTAGTGTCTTGGAAATTAGGTACATAATACATGAAAAAATAAAACATTATTCTATTCCACTTGAAATTATTATTCAAGATTCATATTATTTATATTTATTTCATCTCATAACCTATATATATACATCAAATAAATGGGTGAAAATAATGCCTAGTACGGGAAAATAAGGGAAACAGTTTACATATGATCTTGAGGAATATCAATAAGAACTTGAGGAAATACATAAAGGTATGATAAATATGAATATCATCATAATATATTGAATCATAACATGAAAATTTGGCTATAAAATTTAATTTAGACATTCATAATCATATTACCAAGGTCCATCCCCTAGGTGTCTTAAAATTTACCATGGTTATTCACCAAAGTATCGTAAAACTTGTCATCTCCAAAGATTAATTTATTTACCCAATACATTGGAGCGCTATCAGGGTGAACCCTTAATATGTATTTATTTTCATGTGATATATATAGATCATAATTAAACATTTCATAAATAACCCATATATAATAAAAGAAATGGGTTTTATATCAAAATCATAGCATTTTAAAAAGTGCTTAAAAACATGGTCATCATGTCATTTATAACCCATGGAAAGGGAATGAGGGTTTTATATATGTCAATTCCAGAATAAAATAAACAATTTTTATATATTTATTATTACCTATATAAATTAAAGAGTTTTGTGTATTCACATATAGAAAATAAAATAATTTCTTGAGAAAAAAGAGAGAAATTTTTAGATGAAAATTCTACAGCATAATGGGTATGAAACATGATTTTATAAAACATTAAAAAGAGAGGTTAAGGGGATAAACAATTAATAAAAGACACAAAATAAAAAATATTAATATAATAAAATTTAAATAAGAACATGGTATGTAAATTTTATATACATACCACATAAAAGAGAACTTGAAAGGAAAATATAAGTTTACAATTCCCTTACAAAATTTCGGCAGTCTAACAGGCCACTTAAAAATCATAAAATGAGTTTATGAGAGAAAAATGGATCTCTAACCGTTTTTACATAATATTTAAATTAATGGTATTATGTAATGAAATATCCTAACATAATAAAATAGAAATAAAAAAGACATAACATAAAAGGAGTGCTTGAAAAGATAAGGGTGGTAGATTCTCTTACCTTGAAGAGTGACTCCTAAAACTCTAAGATCGGGACATTGTGGGCTTGATGACACCTTGAAAGTAATACTTGGGATGTAATACTATCATATATTCTAGGGGAATTATTTTGGAATGTAATTAAATGAAGGAATTCATGGTTATTTATAGTAAAAGAGAGGTAGTTTTTTATTAATTTTTTAGGACACCCCATTAGTGGTTTTTGAAAACCATGGCCTTGCCCATTGTATTTTCCCATGGTATTGGACAATTGGGACACATCATATCATATTTTAATCCAAAATATTATACCACCATCTTATCTTAATTATTACATAATTTTTACATAGTTATAATATCATTAAACATACCAAAAACCCAAAAATGTCTTTTTACTATTCATCAAAAATCAACTATTTAAAAAAAATTCCAAAAATTCACCATAAACAATTTTAGACATGTAGAATTAAAAAATTAACTCCATTTTATAAAAATGAATTTAATTTTAAATTAAATTAAATAAATAAAATACTAATACTTAACTAATAACTTCTAAAACATTTATTTACTTATACTATGATATAATTATATCACATTGCCATTTAAGATGAATAAAACATATTTATACTTCTTTAGGTAAGGTTAATATTCCATTGTTAAAATTAATATTCATAAGGGTAACAATACTATTCCATAGAGTCAAGTTAATATTCATTAAAAAATTAATTTGATTCTATAAGACTCTAATTATCTTATTGATCACAACAGTGTACGTCTGTTTTTCAAAAATCATTTCATAGAATCAATTATTTAATAATTATTTAAAAAGAATATTTTTTTACTATTAATAAAAAAATAATACTATTCATCAAATACTATTCCTCAAAAAATATTATTCATCAAAAAATTGAAACTTCTTAGAAAAATACTAAAAATTCACCCTATATTAATTTTGACATTTAAAATTAAAAAATGGTTTTTATTTTACTATAATAATTCTCTAAGTATGAGAAATTTCACTTTTAATTATAAAAATCCTTAGTTATTAAAAATAATAGCCGATAGAAAATGAAAAGTGAAATTTCATAGTGAAATTTCAGACGCATAAAAAAATAAAATTATTTTATCATTTAAATTTAAAAAGGGGTGTTTTAATCATAATATTTAATTAAAATAATCATTATTCAAAATACCTTAATTTTTTATAATAATTATATCATTTCCGAAAAGTATAATTTTGGTCTGAAAAGACAATTTATCAAATTTGTCTCAATTAAACAAATATTTTATTAAGCAAAACTATTCTTAAATGTGTATATCCCATTATTGTTTATAGTTTTACTAATATAAATTTATGCATGATGTATAATGTTCTAATGAAATAAAAAGTAATTCTATATTATTATATTGTAAAACATAATAAAAAGTTATTCAGAGGAAAGAGATCCATAAATAAAAGAAGTACATTTTTCGGGTTGTTACATTCTTCCCGCATTAAAGAAATTGTGTCCTCGCAATTTTTCCTTCTTATAAATTTGTTTCTATTAGGAATCTTATAATTATAATGTAATTGTTTTCTTAAAAAATCATTCTTAAAAAATATTATTCTTTAACAATAATTACATTTTATATAAAAGCTTCATAATGATTCATAAAAAGCTTGTGGTTAACCAAATATATCCCCTGAGAGTGTTAGACCAGGAGTGCAGCAAGGCCCATTGTCATTCACCAATTATCGTTCGAGTCCAGATCAAAGTGGTGTTTTGGGTTTTACCCCTAGATACTTATGTGTTTGAGCCACATCAACTTGTTCATATCTAGATAAGGATTTATTTGTTCAGAAACCACATACTTAATATTTCACTAAAATACCAAGAAGATTTCCTATATTTAAGATTTTTTCAAAGGTTCTTCCTAAATTTTTTAAATCCTAATTTCCACAAATAACTAAACTATCCTATGATACCAACTATAGAATCCCATATTTGTATTATATAACTCTACATATCATTTTACAAATAGAGTATCATTTAGGTTTATTGTAATAAAAATTAGGGACATAATACATGAGAACTTAAAACATTCTTCTATTACAACTGAAAGGATTCTTCAAGTTTCATCCTATGTACATTTATGTCATCTCATAACCTGGGTACATACATCAAATAAAGGGGTGATCATAATGCCTAGTTAGGGAAAACAAGGGAAACTGTTTTCTTGTGATCTTGAGGAATATCAATAAGAACTTGAGGAAATACATAAAGGCATGATAAATAGTAATATCATAATAATATCTTGAATAAAAACTTTAAATTTTGGTTACAAAATTTAATTTAGACATTCATAGTCATATCACCAATATCCATCTCTAAGGTGTCTTAAAATTTACTGAGGTAATTCACCAAGGTATCGTAAAACTTGTCATCTTTAGAGAGTAATTTCTTTCCCCAATACATTAGAGTGATATAAGGGCTCATCATTAATATTTATTTATTTTCATGTGATCTAAATATATCATAATCAAAAATTTCATAAATAACCCATAGATAATAAAATAAAGGGTTTCATATCAAAATCATAGCATTTTAAAAAGTGCTTAAGAACATGGTCATTATGTCATTTATAACCCATGAAAAGGAAATGAGGGTTTTATGTATTTTAATTACAGAATAAAATAGATCATTTTTATGTCTTGATGAATACCTCTTTAAATGAAAGAGGTTTGGGTATTCACATAAATAAAATAAAATAGTTTCTTGAGAAGAAAGAGAGAGATTTTTAGACGAAACTTATGCATCATAATGGGTATGAAACATGGTTTTATAAAACATTAAAAAGAGAGGGGAAAGGGTTAAACCATTCATAAAAGAATAATAATACTCTATAAGGACATAATAAAATGTAAATAAAAACATGGTATGTAAATTTTAAAGACATACAACATAAAAGAAAACTGTAAAAAAGTTGAGAATTCCCTTATGAAATTTTGGCAGTCTAACGACGTCACATAAAAATTAATAAAATGAGTTGATGAGATAAAAAGGGTGTCTTGAAATTTTTAAATAATATGGGCAGTAAGGGTAGTATGGAATGAAATATCAAAACATAAGAAAATAGAAATAAAAAATGTATAACATAAAATGAGTGCTTGAAAAGAGAAGGCTGGTAGATTCCCTTACCTTGAAGAGTGACTCCTAAAACTCTAAGATCAGGAAATTGAGGGTTTCATACTCCTTGGGAGGAATGTTTGGGAGGTAATACTATCATAGCTTATAGGGTAATGATTTTTGAATGAAATTAAATTAATGAATGGGAGGGTATTTATAGTAAAAGAGAGAGAGTTTTTTTATTAATTTCCTTAGATACCTCATTAGTGGTTTTTGCAAAACCATGGGCTTGACCATGGTATTTTCCCATGATATTGGCCACTTTGGAAACCTCATGTAATATTTTATTCCACAATATTCGACCAGAATCTTATCATACTCATTACATCATTATGACATAGTTATGATGTCATTAAACATACTGAAAATTCAAAACTGTATTTTTGCTATTGATTGAAAATGAAACTATCTCAAAAAAGTACCAAAAATCACCCTAAACATTTTTCAACGCGTAGAATTAAAAAAAATTAACTCCATTTTATAAAACTTAATGTCATTTTAAATTAAATTAAATAAATAATATACTAATACTTAACTAATAATTTCTAAAACATTTATTTACTTATACAATGATATAATTATATTACATTACCATTTAAGATAACTAAAATATATTTATACTTCCATAGGTAAGGTTAATATTCCATTGGTCAAATTACTATTCATAATGCTAACATTGCTATTCTAGAGGGTGAAGTTACTATTCACCAAAAAATTAAGTTAATCCTATTAGATTATAATTATCTTATTGATCATAATCGTGTATGTCCATTTTTTAAAATTATTTAATAGTTATTTAAAAAGAATATTTTTTTAATATTCATAAAAAATAATACTACTCACACAACACTATTCATAAAAAAATATTATTCATCAAAAAATTGAAACTTCTTAGAAAAATACTAAATATTAACCCTAGATTAATTTTGACATTTTAAATTCAAAAATGATGTTTATTTTACCATAATAATTATCTAAGTATGTGAAATTTAACTTTTAAATATAAAAATTCTTAGTTATTAAAAATAATAGCGGATATAAAATGAATAGTGAAATTTCTCACACAAAATAAAATTATTTTGTCATTTACATCTAAAAAGGGGTTTTTTAATCATAATATTTAATTAAAATAATCATTATTTAAAATACATTAATTTTTTATAATAATTATATCATTTCTAAAAAGTATAATTTAGGTCCGAAAAGACAATTTATCAAATTTTTCTCAATTAAACATATTTTTTATTAATTAAAAATATTCTTAAATGTGTATATCCCATTATTGTGTATAGTTTTACTAATCCAAATTTATGAATGATGTATAATGTTCTCATCAAAAAAATTAATTCTATTTCCTATTATAAAACATAATAAAAAGTTATTGGGAGGAAGGAGATCCATAAATAAAAGAAGTACATTTTTTGGGTCGTTACACATGGTGTAACACTAGTTCATATAATTCCCTTATCACACAACTCTTGTAGTTGTTTATTTAACTCTACCAACTCCCCTTGTTTCATTCTATATAGATTTTTAGATGTAGGTCTTACATCAAAATTGTGTTCAATAGAGAACTAAACTTCACACTCTAGTGGATGACTAGGTAAATTATATGTAAATACATTAATATATTTGTGTATATTGGGTTCATCCTCTATCTTTACCATTTCTAAACCATTATCATGAGTTGGATAGTTCTATTCATGAATCTTCAATTTCCTTAATTCATAATCAAACAATCTATCATTCTATATAATGACACAACCCAATCCTTTCATTGATGTATTACTATATATTACAAATCCTTCATTTCCTAAAATTAATTCAAATAATTATCCATTAATCAATCTCCTATTTATCTCTTCAAAAAAAAATCAATTCCCTGGAATATGATAACTTAACCCTTTTACAATTCAACTTAGTTAATGGGTTCTCTAATCGAGAAAAAGTTTTAGCAATCCATCAATAATAACCTTCTAAATAAAGGAAACTATGTATTTTAGTTATATTAAATGTTATATTCTATTCATTAATTTCCATTTTCTTTAATGGATCAATATATATTCTATCCTTCTAGAAAATATGGAAAATAAAATAAACTTCATGGATATAAAATTCACACTTACTAAACTTCCCATATAATTAATTTTCACTTAGGTTGTCGAGAATTATTCCTATATGGTTCTCATGATCCTTATAGGTTTTAGATTATATCATGATATCATCAATGAATACCACTATGAAGTTATACATATAATCCTTAAATACTATATTCATTAAATCAAAAAAATAGAAGGTTTGTTTGTTAAACCTAAGTGAATAGACAAAAACTCATATTATCCATACCTCATATAAAAGGTCATCTTTGTTGTAAATTCCTTCATTTACCTTAACTGATGATAATCAGAAAGAAGATCAATCTTTGAAATTTTTTGACCTCCTTGAATTTGATCAAATAAATCATCATTGTATGGTAAAGGGTAATTATTATTTATTATAATTGCATTGATATCCCTGTAATAGATGCAAAACTGCATAGACCCATCCTTTTTTCATAAATATAATAGGATTTATTCATGGTAAAACAGTAGGGTTTATAAATCCTTTATCACATAGCTCCTATATTTCTTTCCTTAAATCTTCCAACGCCATTGGTTTCATTATTTATCGTGCTTTAGATACGGTTCTTGCATCAGGATTGGGTTTAACAGATAACTCAACTACACACTCAGGTGGATGACCATGTAATTCCTCTAGAAAAAAATAAATGTATTTATGTGCAATGGGCATATCCTTTATCTTTATGATATCTTTATCATCCATGGATAGTGTTTTATCTTCCTCTTCTCCCTTAAATTAATTAAGTTAAACTATTAGAGGTGGTTCTAGAAAATATTTAGGTGGTGAAGTATCTCCCTTGAAAATAAGGGATTTTATGCCCCCTTCACAAATAGTAATATCCTTCTCTCATAAAAAAAAATTCTTGAGTTATAAATTCAGATCTAATACATACCAAGGATTAATTCAAAATCAACCATAGGTATAAAAATAAAATTTTCCATTAGGGAATATTTATGCATCTTAATATAGACTGCTTGGTAAATCTTTATTATAATAAGAATCTCATGGGGTGTCCTAACCAACAACTCCTTTGACGAATTATTAGGGGATTATTCAATATTGTTAGTAAACATGCATGGTATAAATGAGTGTGTAGATTTGGAATCATATAAATATTTTTTATCTTTTTTAGGATTAATGTACTTTCTACCACATTATTTGGTACTTTAACCTCATTTGTAGTGATAGCATAAGCTCAGACCTTCTCCCTTGTACTTTCATGAATAAAATTACCTTGATGATTTGAGAATTGGTTTTCATATCTCCCCATTTCCATAAAATTAAATAATCGGACATCAGTAAGTTCTTCCTTTTCTTTTAATTCATGATCTCCATAGCCTTTTTCTCCTCACTTGAAATAAAGTCACATTCCCTTCGATTAATTCCCATAGTTTCTCCTTCTATAGTTATTAAATTTTGGAAATTCCATGCTTCTATTAATCCCATTTGAAAAAATTATCCTTTTATGGTTCTTAGAAAACCTATTATTCTATATATATCCTTTGAAGACATAAGTCTTAGAGAACTAATTTTCTATATTAATGGAACTTGATACTATATCCTCTTATAATGGAAATTTATTAGAGATTAATTCCCTTGGAAGGCTCAATTTTATCCCATTAAATAAACATTCAATATTGATTTATGGTCTATATACATAGTCTACATAATTTATACCTAACATTGTAAGGTTATCTTCATACTCAGCAACATTTTACTCCTCCTTCTTTAAAATATTGAGGAACTAACTTTCCATTTCAACCATTTTCTCATGAGGAAATTATTTTTCATGGAATATATCCTTAAAAGTTCTACATTCCATATACTCTTTCTCTAATTCTACTTTAGTGTTATAAATTAGTGATCATTATTGATCTATATCTCCCTTCAGATGATATATATCCATGATGACTTTTTCCCCTTCACTTCTTCCCAAAGTTAAAAATATCTTTTCTATGGATTTCATACATTTCTTAGCTACCAATGGATCAGTAGTTCCATTTAATTTTTGAGGTTTTTGTCACATAAAATAGTCAAATATAGTTTCACTACATTGTAGATCAGAAGGTTTCCCTTTATGGTCCAGGTTTTTTATTAAGACCATAGTCAAATTCCTAAATATGGTTATGATCTGATATGATCCAATTCCATCCTCATTGACTTTTTTAATAGTAACATCCCTATATTATATATGGGTGTTGATAGTGTTATCATTCCTTTTGTTTCTTTCCATATCTAAACAATGAATACACATAATTAGCACATGGTATTGAATTTTAAAATACAATTCCTATTAGGTTTGCTAGGAAAAATTCCTTAAAATCTTAATGTATTTTCATAATATTTGGGATATCAAACTAATATCCTCTATATCTTGTCCCCAAGGTTTTTAATAAACTTACTATGATACCAACTATAACAACTAGGTCTCAAGAAACTAACATACGGAATTATTATTTCATATTTAGTACAAAATACAATAGTTCTCGTAGGATCCAACAACATAGTACTCTTGGAAGAATATATACATAAATATTTTCACATTACACTTGAAAATGTAAAATACAACATAAAATCTCAATGAGAACATTATTATACTACCTATTATATCCTTGAAATTTACACATAGTTCTCTTTTAGGTTTCTTGGTGAAAGAAAAAAAATAAGGGAGAGCTCATATTCTCAGTAAGGAGTAGCATACAACATAAACTATCATATCATAAGCATGGCATAAATAGTATGGTAAAAATAAATTATCAAAATAATACAGTAATCTAATGAAACTAAAGTAATTCCATATTCATAATGATAAATAAAATCATGTATAATTATTACTAAACTCATACTGATGGAATTCATAATATCAGACATCATAAATATACTATCAAGGCATTGTTCCAATACAACATACATAAATGGGTAAGGAATATTCGAATACCATTTCTATTTTTTCTCATGTGACCTATTAATGCAACATGTTACTATCTATACTCAGCCCCACCCATCACTAGTTAGGTATAATTTATTCATTATATGATTTAATATGGAAATTCATAATACTCCCTAAAGAAACTATTACATTATTATGGATAAATAGAAAATTGGTTATTTGTATGATAGAAAGTTAGAAAAAAATATTACCCCATTCAATGGAAGAATGTTTTTATCTAGGATAATATCCCAAAAATCATTTTAAAAACTATGGGGAACTCTCAACATAATAGGAAGTACAATTCTCAATGAAATAAATATAAGGTGGTGGAGAGGGTACTTTTAAAGTGTGGGGTTATCAACCAGAGATAATAATTGAGTTCTATAGTTTTTAATTCTAGGGGACCAAATAAATCATATTAAAATCTCTCATTAGGTGAGTAAAGATTGTTTGAATTACCTAAGAATATCCATCAGGAGTGTCTAGCTAAGTGTTCAGTCTTACGCCCACTGGTCATGCATAAAACTGATGATTATATCAATTCTCCCCCATCTATTTCCATGGTGATTACCCCTTGGTTCATATTTTCAATAGATTCATACACATTATATTATTTATATAGGGATTTATTTTCTAATAAAACAACAAAAACTCTATTTTCAAAAATTTATGATTTCTGGGTATTATGAAGGATTTTGAAACATTTAAATCAAAACACCATTGAAATATATAGATTTTAATAGAATATAAAATACCATGAATTATAAATAGTTCATGATATAATAAAACAAATAGGATTTTTAAACACTATAATTGAAATTAGATGCATAATACAACACATGTCTTAAAAAATGAATTTGAGATGAAAAGTCACCTATTTTGAATTACTACAAAATTGGTTGTGATCTAACCACATATATGATGAACATGACTAACTAATTACTTAATTAAAAACCTTTTCTATTTTTTATCTTTAGATAATTCATTTATAATCTTTTATAGATATATTACTCAATTATAATCACTTTCATCATCGGGGGCTAGAACGTTTGATTGTGTGTTTCATAAGATCTCCATGGTGATGAGATTTATTATCATTGAGTGATTTTAACTTAATAATTAATATATATTTTAACATAAAATAATAATTTTTTTAAAATTAGTTATTAATTCTCATTTTTTATATATGAAAGACGTGAATATGTTTCTTGAAAAATACAAATTTTGGTGAACTTTTTCTGAAGTGTTTAATGATTGAAAAGTGTAATATTCATAATCATTTAAAAATATTAATATCACACTTCAAAAAATATTTATAAATAATAAATATTTATTTATTATTTTAAATTACCATTATATTACATTCATCATTCATCCATGATATAAATATTATAACATCTTTCACATAGGTGGTAAAACCGACCCAAACGGGAGCGTGGTATAATGATTTAATGTATAAGTAGTTATCTTTATATAATGAAAAAAATAAAATTTATAAAATATTAAAATTTTCATAAATATAATATAAAAAAATTAAATTCATAATTGTAACCATTCATGATGGGTAGTGATGACAAATGAAGTTCATTGCACATGGAGGTGGTAGTCTGCATGTCTACATGATTAATAGTCCCATTTCTCAATGAATTAATGGAATGATGATACATAAAAAAATTTCCATTTAAGAATTATAATTTTTAAATATAAAACATTATAATTCAAATAATTCACCCTTTTTATCCATCATGATAGGCTGTGGAGTAAAATTAGAAACTTCATTTTGTGGTGGTGGAAGTTCATATGTACGCATGATTAATGTCGTTTTATTTTTCTTAGTGGATTGGATAGAATTAATAATTTTTATTTAATTAATATAACGAAATTTAAGTATAAAAATGATATTTATTTCAATATATTAATAATTTTATAGAATATTAGGAAAATAAAAGTTAAGGATGAATCACTAATAATAAGTGGATACTTACATCAAGGACTTGAATTTTCACTAGGTATTGTCTATTGAAATGAAGTAAATATGCTATCTAATGGTGAATAGAGGATTGAATAAGTGGTTAAAGTTTATATAAGGAGAAAATTGGTATATTTTCTTAGATAAATTCAATGGACAGGTGAGTCTTTAAGGGGTGGTAATATTACTCTTTCATTAGTTAAGAGAAGGGTACTTTTGGGAATACCCATTGAATTCAAATAATGTTATTTCCCTATTAAAGAGTATATTGATTAATAATGGTAAATTTAGATAAGGTTTTATATTTGGTTAATAGATACCTCAAACATCCATTTAGAAACATGTTTTGGCCTTTACCCCTTGGGAAAACACTTTTTAACATTTTTACATTTTATCGGGGTAACATAATTTTTACCTTAGTAATTAAATTTAATGAAGAAAATTAAAATTGACCTTATTATATTATTATATCCTAATGATTAAAATTTTCAAAATAATTTTATTATATAAATTTCTAAATTTGTAATAATTTAATTTTAAAATTAATGCATGTGTTCTCATAAAAATAGTTTTTGACAAAACAAGTTTAAAGCTTTAAAATTGTGTATAATGTAAAATTATTATGGTTATTTATTTCCATGAAATAAATAGATTTATTATAAAATAAATAAAATTAATGTGGCTTAAAAATAAATCCATGACCTAATCACACATTAAAATTCTTGGTTCAAATAAAATTTTGAAATATTATATTTATTAAAGTAATGTTTTACTGTAATTCTAAAAATAATAGACATAGGTTTTCCAAGTTCAAAAAATATTTTAAAATGAATAATTTTATTCTTTAAGTACATATCTGAATAATTAAAATGTTTTTTCGTATTCTATATCATGCTTATATAATTAAAAATCACAAAATACATTATTTTCAAAAAAACATATTTTTCAACTAAAAATAAACCTATTCCTAAAAAACTAAAAACATCATACCAAGATATTTTTGATATAATGAATTCAAAAATGAAGTTAATTTGATTAATTTTAAATTATAAAATTTAACTTGTAAATATATTCACAAATAAAGGCTATTTAGAGTGTGAATTGTGTAATAGATTTGGGATATAACATTTACCTACTATAGTAATGTCATTGGTATTACAAGAATACAATGAGCAATAGTTGAAGGAAGAGAGAAAAACGCAAAAGAGAGAAATAGAATGAAAAAATGAGGCTTAATGAGCAACAAAATAATCTCCAAGGTAACCATATCCTTCTAAAAACCCAAGCGGTGTAATTATATCCTCTAGAATACATAGGAACATCCTAGAAAATGAGCCATTATGAGTCAAATTAAGGAACCAGGGTCCACCAAAAACATATATTTATTTTCCAATTAGGACACCACTGGGTAGTCGATGGGTGGAACCTGGAAAGAACTCATGTTCTGTCTAGATTCAATTGGGTAGTTACTGGTACCTGTAGGTGGAAGAGTTTAAGGAGGTCTTCCACATCCCTTTTGAGACCTATGTTTAGTCTAGAAACATCCTGGACAAATTTCTAAAATAGAAACAATTAAATTCATTAAATAAAGTATTTAAAAACGCATTTGGGGGTTTTTGGTCATTAAATACACTTTAGATAATAAGGTTAAATAGTCTCTTGATTTGGTGTAATATCTCTAGATCTAATACGATGAGAATCACAAGTGAAAGCATAGAACCCCCTTATAATGGTAAGTGAATCTCATTATTCAATACATATAAAAAGTACCCCATAAAAGCCCCATTTTTAAAAGACTTTATAATAATTTGAGTCATTATATAGGATAAAATTTTCTACTTATCAACATATATTTTCCTTCTTAGACTGAGTTTATGGAAGAGACTCAATTGGTAGATAATCCATTGTATGAGACATTCAACTGATTTTTTCATTTTTTGATGAGGATAAATACTTGATTTCACCTAATGTGGAATTAACTTCATTGATCACTTCTATCACATTAATGAAAAATTGAAAGAACACTCTTAAGTGTGAAATATAAATAACCGTTTTATCATTATCTAGGTTAAAACAGAAGGTATCTATGTTTTTCAAAGAATCATCTTGAGTATCAAGTAAGAATAGAATATAGAACAACATGGGAATTGACAAAAACTGTGACATTAATAGTATTATATTGTTGATGAGGGGTATTAGTACTTCTTTCTTGATGGCATAGTCTCCTTTGATTTTCTGTGTTACTAACTCAAAATATCCTTTAATATTTAATCAAGAAATTGATATTTTCAGGTCTAATTCAAATCTCACAATCTAATATTAGTATTTTTTCCTTGTTCTTGGAACATCCTTATAAGATAAATAAATAATATATTGGTATAAGCTTTGTCTAGGAAAAGAACACCATCCCCAAACCAACCTGGTTTAATATAAAATAATCAATTTATTTAACCTATTGGACTATAATAAGCTCTTTAAAATACATTTCCCATTTTTTGGGAAGTAACATTAATAGATAAATCTTCTTCATCAGGTAGTTATTTTACTAGTGGTGATTATTCCATAGTAGTATTTATTACAATGAAATTTTCTAGAACTTATCCTTTGACCACTTTTTATGAAACAAACTATATGTAAAATTATTGAAAAATCACTACCAATCTCAACGATTTCTGAGTAAACATCTTGTGACTGAGGATATATTTGAGAATATCTATACCAGATATCAAGTGGACATAATTGTGTAATAAATAATTTCAAAGATTCTACACCATAAGGATCAATTAAAGTAACTTATCCATGATATTAGTGTATTAGGTCTTACCCTCTAACATTGTTCATCTGATATAGTAGATGTTATTTTCATTTTCCTTCCTCATTGTTTTGGGTATGGATCACGCTATTAGATCACCTCACGGTTTCCATATAGAGGATAAGGGTATACCCTTCTATAGGTTTAATTAACACTTAAGGGTGAAAAACATACTACTTGAGGGTATGGAAGGCCTTTAGACAATCATCATCCCACTGGTATGTTATCCATTTCTCCATTAGTATTATAAAGGGTAAGAATTTACTGGTGAAGATTTATATGAAGCACTTGATATATGCGATAGAGCTTATATATTCATTATTTTTTATAGGAAATTCAATAAATTAATCTCTATGAATTTCAAAATTTGAGGGAAAGGGTCACATATTTAGTCTATAGGTATGTTTTGGAATTTATTTTAAATATTTCCTACCATGTGATTATTATGGATTTTATAATTATTTTGTTACTAATTTTCTAAATGGACATACTTCTTCATTTTTGTTTCTCATGATTTTCAAGTAAAGGGGGAAACCTTTAAGTATGGGTCAGTTGATGTGTAAGAGTTCCTAGATAATACATAAGATCTATTTGAGATATGTAAGGTTGAATTGAGGAATCCATAGCAAGGGAATAATAATGGAGAAACCCTTACATATGTGATATAAGTAATACATTAAATTCCTCAACTGATGTGTAGTAAATTTCCTTTACCACAATAGGTATATTTTTCAAAGGCATATGACACAAAAAGGTAAAAATGATACATGGGGATGTGGTGTAAGGAAAAAATCATGGATAGTTCCTCTCAAATATTAGGCACATACCACGATATAATTAAATATATATGGTTTTTTAATAAATTTTAAACTAAAAAATCATAAATTCCATCAAAATAATACAAACTAAAATATATAATAATAGTTTCAACCAAACCTTAACTAAATAACCATTCTTGGAAACTAAAAATAAAAAATTATCATCAAGGAAAGTTCAATAATTAATAAATGTTTCATCATCACTATTATACCCAACTGGAATCTAAGATAAACGATCATAGAATTTAATGAAAATTTTGTCGGATCAATGTAGTTATTTCCCCTTTTTATATTTCCCTTACTAATATTCGTTCAATGATATTGTGTGCCTAATGTAAGGACCTACCATTAAAAATTACATGATATTGAGATAAGTCAATAATTTGACTTTAATTCACATTGAGGATCTTTTCAGTTTTATATATTTAGAGAATTAGGTCATAACTCGTACATAACAACTTAAATATTATAAGTAGAAACTTATACTCACTATCCATTTTTTCATAAAACAAAAACATTTAAAAATAATCATGGTTTCATTTCATATTTAAACAGAATAACTTTTCCTTGATCCCATCCTTAACTCTATTCTTCTTAAAGTCCTGTGAAAAAATATTTCAAAACTTGGGATGTGGATAAAAATCTCAGTAAGGGATACATGAAGAAGTAAAAATGTTAGTCTTACGAAAACATGTAAACCATGAATACTTTATCATAAAGTAATACTTTTCACCTTTAAGAAGTAGTAAATATACTTCATTGAATATAAGATCATTTATTACCCTTTTTTAACCAAAATATTACCATAAATCCCATGAAAGAAACATATAACATTTAAAGGTAACTTGGGACATAATCATACTTAAATGGAATAAACACACGGTCAAATTCCACATATATCACTAAATGGAATAGTTATACAACCGACTACCATACCCAATGCATTAGAGGTTATAACGTAACCACCCGTACTTGGTTTATCATGGAACCATACATCTTTGTTTTATCACATAACCACCCATATTTGGTTTATCACATAACCACCAATCAAATGTCCAAGTACCATTATATAATCATAACACATAAAATATTACAGTTATAAACATTTCACTTATAAAATTTCATTTAAAATCACAAGAAATTATTTCAAGATATTGAAATAGTCGATCCATTTTCAAAACTAATTTAAATAATTTATAAAAGTGATTTTTGAATCAAAGTGTCCCATGCCACTTTGAAACTTATAAAATAAATTCAAGGATTGACATTTTAAAACATTTATGTCTATATAAATAAATATATAAAACCATTTTGAAAACATGGACATGAATGAGAAATAATTCTAAGAATAAATCTTTAAAATACTTAAATTTATGTTTTATTTAAATAGTCCCTTACGACTTGAGAAACACATGAATAAAAATCAATAAAGAATAACATATAAACAAAAATTTAAATATCATGAGAATATAGTAATTCATGATATGACATGTCAAATAGGTTGTATATACACTTTATAGGATAATAAAAGTTCATAAAATCAACATATGTCTCAATGAAAGTATATTTAGACAAAATATCTTACAAAGATCGTATCATTAGATTAAGGATAAATCAATGACATAATTATGTGTAACAAATATAAATACACCCAATATAAGTGGATATTCAGTATAAATAAATCAGATTTCATTCACACATATTCTTAGAAAAAAACACCAATGACATGGGTATTTAGCTCAATGAATGGAAATTGATTTAAGATTTCCCTTATCTTGGTCTGACTTGTCATGTACGTTCTTTATTTTCCTCTTAATCAGGTAACTTCTTCTAGTTTATACCAAAAGGATTCCTTGGGAGGATTTATTTCCTAAGGGAGGATTCTAGGATTAGGGGAGGAATTATATGAAGTGGTTGGGTAGGTCTTGGCCGAACCAAATGGGTTATTGAAGTGTGAGTATTAGAAAAGAGATGGTACCTTTTTATAGGAAAGGGAATGGGCACCCTTTGAAACTCTTATATTATTAAATTAATATAAATTAATTTTTTAAATAAAATGGATCCAACATTAAATATGTTGAAGAAAAGATGATTATAGTTCTAAATACTCTCATACAATAATTTTTATGCATTTATTGATTTTATTTTAAACCTTATCTTTTCGGTTTACCCTTAATTATTCTCTTTCAATTTTAATTATGGTAACAAAATTTTAATTATTAAGAGGATATTAATTTAACTTATATGGGGTTATTTTACCATAATTGGAAACATAATGAACTTTTAGACATTATCATAGTCACTTTGTGATTTTAAAATAATTTTAGTATTTTTAAATAATTTAATAAATTTCTATTTTTATAAAACATAAATTATGTCAATTTTTACACTATTCATTTTATTGAATTTAAATAAAATCCAAACAAAGATATAACTTAGAACTAAAGAATTTAATAGTCTTTTAACATGTCATATTCATATATAAAAATCATTGATGGCATAAATTATGTCAAATATTGTTTATTTTAATATTTATAATATCATTTATTTGATTCCTTCATTAATAAAGTAATCACTTCATCATCATTGTGTCATAATTAAATTAATTATTAAATATATAAAAAATATAAATAAAATACCATGATGTGGGAAATATTTTTTATTTATAATGACTATTTATAGTAGAAAATATCACTTATATAAACTCATATTACAATTTTTTTAGTAAGAAGAGATATGTTTATAAAATATTTTCCTTTACTTTAATTTAAAAGTTATAAGTGTCATAATCACACTAAAGTGGCTTCCAAAGGCCAAATTTTCATCTCAGGGGTTCTATTGGTTGGAAATATCTCATTAAATAGAATTAAGACAAGTGTTATGGTAGTTTTATATTATTATAATATTATTCTTACCCTTACTTATCTAATTCACACTTTAATCGTGGTAAATAAAAATAATTACTAAAGTTACTATTCATAATGTCCAAAAATAAAAAGTACATGTTTACATAATTTGGAACATATCATTCCAAATATGGAATCCATTTTTTCAAATTCAAAATACATAAGTTGTAGTAATTAATTTAAAATTAATTCTCGTTGTCAAAATGGGAAAACGGGTTTTTTAAAAGTAAAAATCATTAAAAGATTGACATGTGTTTATATAAAATTTCGATATTGAATTACCTAAAATGACCCAAAATGTATTAAATTATAAAAACATAATCCAATTCCACATTAAAACTAATTAAAAATACAATCTAACTATATAAAAAATTAGACGAAAAGGCAGTTTTGAATTAAAATGCAATATTTTTCACTATTTATGAAAAAAATGAATTTTACCAGAAAAATGCCAAAATTCAACAAAAGTAAATTTTTTATTTCTCTATTATAAATAAGAAGTCTATATTTTCAAATATAGCATATAAAATATTCAAAAACTGGATTTAAAATGGGTTCTCTATTAAAAGGCGATAAAACTGTACTTTTTAAAAAATACCACTTTTATCCGAAAAATTGAATTTTTTCTTATATCATGTATATAAAACATAAAATATGAATTTTAAACATTATATTGAATATATTTAATATATATTTAATTAATAAAAACCCATAAATATTGATTTTATTATTTTATAAACTCACTTATTTCCATTTAAATATTTTTTCATAAAAACATATCCTTTTAATTAAACAAGGTTTTATTTTAATTTATAAATAATTGATCAACAAATAATTAATTAAATACATGTGTAAAAAATATTTTCATAAATAAATTAAATTTTTTTCATTCCTGCTATTTTAAAATCAGTTTTATAAGGTAACATAATAATATTTAGTTGTTCGCTTAAGTTTGATGTGGTATATTATGTACGCTATCAAACACGGTGTATCTTTTAAAAAAACACATAATGTTACATTTTCCCCCCATTTTGGAAATTGCATCCTTTCAATTTTAATTTGGGGTTGGTAACTAAAGTATGACTTTTTAAAATACCTTTATTGCAATCCCACATCGAAAAAAAAGATCAATAAAACTTCCACTTTAAAAGAAAGAAAGGAGCGTACAAAGGTCACCTGAGATAACACATACTAGGATTCCATGTGGGAAAACATGGATATCGAAGAAAAACTAACTATCACATTCTGATGGAGAGTTATAGAAAACATGATCATGAGAAATTTAAAAGTCAAAAAAAATATAAATTTTTTATTGGTTAAAAGGTTGTTGATTTCATATTAGGAAAAGTAAACGAAAAACGTTTTTCTTTTAAGATCATTATCATAAAGTTGGGGAATTATTTTACTACTTAGAATAATATCATAAGGTAATATACTCACTTGAAAATTATTGTTTCATCCATTAATCTAATTCCACCACAAACTCATCTTTTTCTCCAATCGATGACTATTTAAGATGACTTAGTCACAACTGAAGCACTAGAATACTCTTCTAGAGAATCACATAATCCACAAAAAATTAACTATATATTTTCCATGTCATTATACATTAATCAAAACCAAAATGGTTAGTAAAATATCAGATAATCCCCCAAAAAGAATAATCCTTTATAAGGGTAAGGACTAATTTTAATCTACAAAATTCATCAGTAATAACCAAGTTATATATACACCATTAAACAAACAAATGTCCTTAAAATTCCACAAAATAATCCAACTAAGATTGAAACCCAAAACTCAAAAGAATTTGACCACATATTCTTCTAAGATAAATTTTAACATTTATCTCCAAATAAAATTGATCACTATTAAAGTCTCATATTAAAAATTAATTAACCTAATCACATATTCTCCACGATAGGTTAATCATTTCCATAAATAACCTAATTCCAAAAATTCCACAATTAAAATCATAGATTCCTATAAAATATAATTCAACTATTAATCCTTTAAAATCCCATAGTGTTATATTTACCTTATTTATAAAAAAGTTCCCAAAATAGTTAACATCTATTAAAATAACATTTATCACATAATCCCCAAATCATTTTCTAATACTAAGGATATCTATTTGATAAAATATATTTTTCAAAAATCAACTTATTATTAATCCATAAGATCAATTAACTAAAAATAATAATTCATACTAACCAAGGACTTCACATAGGCCATTGGTAGGTGATAAAGCCATGTTTCACTTCAGTTGGGGGTTTAATTCCCACAACCTTGTGTAACACAATGGGTTGTTACACGGTCTGTGTGTTGTCCTTTTTCAAAAAATATATAATTTTATAACATTCCCAAAAATGAGATAAAATCCTCAAAAATAACCATAACGTATTTTAACCTCAAAGTATATCTTATTCCATTCATTTTTAATCCCAAAAGGTAATAACCCATTATTACCTCAAAAATAAATGTCTCTAAAAATACCGTTAATCATCTGAATTTTTTAGAACATAAACCCTCAAAATGGATTTGTAAGACATTGAACTTATGATCAACCGGAAAATTATAAACTCATATGACATCCCTATATATTAAGAAAACATCCTAATCCCTAAAATTATCTAAAGTGAAATCTGATACCAACTATAAGTCCCCAGCCTTAAACATTACATAATCTTGAGATAAGTCAATAATTTGACATTAATTCACATTAAGGATATTTTAGGGATTAGATATTTAGAGAATGAGCTCATAAATCATACATAACAACTTAAATATTACAAGTAGACACTTCTACTCACTATCCATTTTTTTCATAAAACAAAAACTTTTAGAATGAAGCATGGTTTCACTTCATTTTTAAACAGCATAACTTTCTATTGATCCCATACTTGACTCTGTTCCTCTTTAAGTACTATGAAAAATATTTTAAAACTTGGGATGAGTATAAAAAAATCAACAAGGGATACACAAATAATTAAAACTGTTAGTCTTGTGAAAACATGTAAACCATGAATACATTATCATAAATTAATACTTATCACCTTTAAGAAGTAGTAAATATAATTCACTGAATATATGCTCAATGATTACCCTTTTTGTAACCAAAATATTACCATAAATCCCATAGAAAGAAACATATAACAAATAAAGGTAACTTGGGATATAATCATACTTAAATGCAATAAGCATATGGTCTACTTCCACACATATCACTAAAAGGAATAGCCATAAGGCCGACATCCTTACCCAATACATTAGAGGTTATAAGGTAACCAATCATCCTTGGTTTATCACGAAACCACCTATTTTTGGTTTATCATATAACAACTCATCTATGGTTTATCACGTAACCACCCGTCAAATGTCCAAGTAGCATTATACAATAATAATACATAAAATATTGTAATTATCAATATTTCACACATAAAAGTTTATTTTCAATCACAAAAAATAATTTCAAGATATTGAAATAGTCAATCCATTTTCAAAACTAATTTAAAGTAGTTATAAAATATATTTTTGAATCAAAGTGTCTTGTACCACTTTGAAACTTTAAAAACAAATCCATGAATTAAAATTTTAAAACATTTATGTCCATATAAATAAATCCATAAAACCATTTTGAAAATATGGACATTAATGAGAAATAATTCTAATATTAAATCTTTAAAACACTTAAAATGATGTTTTAGTTAAAGAGTCCCTTACCCCTTTAGAAACACATGAATAAAAATCATTAAATAATATCATTTAAATAAAACTTTAAATATCATGAGAATATAGAAATTCATGATATGTCGTCTCAAAAAGGGTTTTATATACACATTATAGGATAATAAAGGTTCATACCATCAACATATACCTCAATTAAAGGATATTTATAAAAAATCCCATACAAAGATTGTATTATTAGATTAAGGATAAATCAATGAAAAAATTATGTGTGTCAAATACAAATACACCCAATATAAGTGGATATTCAGTGCAAAAAAATCAGAGTTAATTCACACATATTCTTTGGAAAAAACCCAATGAAATGGGTATTTAAATAAATTAATGGAAATTCAGTTAATGTTTCCCTTACCTTGAGTCCAACTTGTCTAATATATTCTTTATTTTCCACTTAATCAGGTAACTTCTTTTGGTTTATAACAAAAGGCATCCTTGAGAAGATTTCTGTCCTAAGGGAGGATTATTGGATGAGGGGAGGGATTATATGAAGAGTTTGGGTAGGGATTGGCCAAACCCAAAGGGTTATTGAAGTGTGAGTATTAGAGAATATAAGGTTCCTTTTTATAGGAGAGGGAAGAGGCACCCTTGGAAACTCTTAAATTATTAAATTAATATAAATTAATATTTTAATTAAAATAGATCCAACTTGGGAAATATCAAAGATAAGATGAGGCTAGTTTTAAATCCTCTCATCCAATAATATTTATACATGTATTGATTTTATTTTAAACCTTATCTTTTTGGTTTACCCTAAATTATTCTCTTTCAATTTTAATAGTGGTAACAACATTTTAATTATTAAGAGGCTATTAATTTTACTTATATGTGGTAAATTTCAAATAATTTGACACTTAATTAACTTTTAGACCTTATTATAGTCACTTTGTGATTTTAAAATATCTTTATGATTTTTAAATAATTTAATAAATTATTATTTTTATAAAACATCAATTATGTCAATTTTTACACTATTTATATTATTGAATTTAAATAAAATCCAAAAAGAGAGATAACTTCAAATAAAATCATTTAATAGTCTTTTAACATGTCATTTTTAGCTATAAAAATATTTTATGATATAAATTATTCCAAATAATATTTATTTTAAAATTTATAATATCATTTATTTGATTTCTTCATTAATAAAGAAATCACTGCAAAATTATTGTGTCATAATTAAACTTAAAAATTTAATGCATAAAAATTATAAATAAAAGAACATGATGTTGTAAATAGTTTTATATTTCTAATTACTATTTATACTCTAAGATATAACTTATATAAACCCATATTAAAATTGTTTCAGTAAGAATATATATGTTTATAACATATTTTCCATTAATTTAAAAGTTATAAGTGTCATAATCACACCCAAGTGGCTTCCAAAGACCAAATTTTCGTCCCAAGGGTTGTCATGGTCGGCCATATCTGATACAATAGGATTATAACAAATTTTATGGTAGTTTTATATTATTATAATATTATTTTTACCCATATTTACCTGATTTACCCTTTAACCGTGGTAAATAAAAATAATTACTAAAGGTACTATTCATAATGTCCAAAAATAAAAGGGACATGTTTACATAATTTGGACCTTATGATTCCAAATATGGAATCAACTTTTAAAAATTCAAAACATACAAGTTTAAGTAATTGATTTAAAATTAATTCATGTTGTCAAAATAAGAAAACAGTTTTTTTATAAGTAAAAATCATCAAAAGATTGACATGTTTTTATATCAAATTTCAATGTGAAATTACCTCCAATGACCAAAATTAGATTAAATGATAAAAACATAATCCAATTTCACCTTTAAACCAATTAAAAGTAAAATATTACTATATGGAAAAATATATGAAAAAACTGTTTTGAATTAAGATGCATTATTTTTCACTATTCATGAAAAATGAATTTTATCAGTAAAATACCAAAATTCAACCAATGTAAATTTTGATGTCACTAATGGAAAGGGAGGTTTTTCCAATTCATGTAGAGTACTCTTACCAATGTTTTAAGGAAACTATTGTTAAAAACTGGTTAAATCATCTTAACCCAACAGTTTTTCAAAACTGTTGGGAAAAGTATACTCTATACCAACGGTTTTCTTAAACCGTTGGTATAGAGAGGTATAAACCATTCTTTACCAATGGTTTTTACAAACCGTTGGTAAAGGATTACTTTCCCAATGGTTTTTACAAACTATTGGGAAATGTTTTCCCAGAATTCACAGAATCTCAGACTCCCCCATTCTGCACGACTGCAGCCCTAAACAGAAGGTAGAATTGATATTTTCCTTCCCCTACAGCCGAAATCCTTCCATATTTGATATTTATTGATTCTTCACTTGTATTCTGTAAGTGATACTACATCTACTATTTTGGTTTTATGTTTTTATTTGGGTGAAGTGGAGAAGCGGGATTCTGTTTACCCTACTGTGGAAATCCTTCGTTCCGATCCATTCCCAAAATTTCATAGTTCTACACTTCTAATTTGTAAGTGATACTTTCATTTGAATGTGATACATCTACTATTTTAGTTTTCTATTTTGATTTGGGTGTGTATGAATTTTTTTTTCTGTTTGATTTGGGTGTGTGTGTTGGGCTTTGACAGTGAATCAAATTTGATTCAAAATGAATTATGTGTTAATATCATCCATAAATTTTCAGTTCTTAGAAGGCTTGGTATTGCTGGGAATTTTGTGTTAATATCATCCATATTCCACATGATTCACATCATGGTAATAATTTGTGATGATGTTGTTAAGATCCGATAGAAAACTCATGCACTCTAGGTTTTTTATAGTGGCATGGTTAGTCATGAGTGATAATTGGCTTCCTAATATGATTGTACTAATATAACTTTAGGGTCAATTAAATATGGTTCTCACTGTACATTGTATATTATGTCTCTTTCTTGTCCAATAATCACTTTTATGATGATGGGGTGCTTTTCACTAGCCATACTGGCATGTGTATACATCCATAACAATGTTAGATAAGTCACAAGTTTAATACAGTAATCTTGTTATCATTGACATACTTTATTATTAATCTAAAATTTAAAAATAAATGTTTTTGTCTATACTTTATGAAATTAACCTTTTTACAAGCCATGAACAACCTATTAGTGTATAAGCCTAAACTTTATCCACCCATGGGGTGCGCTTGACTTGGGGAACTAATTGGGTAATGAAAGGTATGACCATATAGGTGCCAAGAATGATTTATTGAACATGAGTGAATTATTTGGGATGCCTATAACACATAATGAGACTTGAGGCATGTGCCTCTATTTGGGATGCCTATAAAGGGGCCTTGAAGTCCTCTTTTACCAATGGTTGTGTGCAATTGTTGGTAAAACTCTTCCCTTTACCAGTGGTTTGATTCAATGATGAGACAATGCACCTTTATTGATGATTGCAGATTTCAATTTATTGGCATGACTCACACTCTTGCCACCGATGAACCAGATGATTGGGTTGTAGCTCAAGAAGCTAGGTAGAATTTTAGAATTTATTGAGCCTCTTGTATAGTACTAATTTCTACTAGTTGTAACTATGTTTTTCTTCTTGATACATGACATACATTACCATCATTCGATTTATGATTCTGTTATTATTTGGTATTACTAATTTGGTTATTTTCATTCATTTCCAATATTTTCCCATTGTTATCTTTATTCCACTTTTTAACTTATAATATTAAAATTGTGAAACTTAGGTAATGAGGGAATAGTCTCCCCCAGACACAGTAAAGGCTCTCACTATTAGTCAATAACATTTAAAATTTTGGTAGATGTTCTTGAGGCCATGTGGACCTCTGGGTTCGGGTCACTAATAAGTGGAATCCTGGTTTGAGACTTTACAATTCTTGGATATCCATTTTATAGGTGTTTCTAATCAAATCCATACTTATTACTATTGAACATCCCTCTCCGAAATCAATTGGTACATGATTCAATGAATACACTTACATCATTCAGAGTGTGTATCCTAGGACTTACCTTCAAACCACCATAAATCTTCTGTTTATTTATGTTTTTTTATTAGAATGGATTTTATATATTGTGTTTTTTGGGTTACACATTAGTTATTTGTTTCTAATTACTTCCATATTTGTTTTCATTGTAGGAAATGACACCCATTGAAGAGATGCGGCGGAAAAAGATGACATAAAATAATCATCACATGACACAGATGGGCATTCCCCCACTCATCCCTGTTGTGAGTATTTTATTTCAAATATATATATTTCAATAACTTATAATATCATGTGTTTACTTTTGTGTTAAACTTTTCTTCAGGATCCACCGCCTAGAAGAGAGATATCCGATGAGGATCCTGATATTTCTCCTAGTACAGAGGATGGTGGTAGGAGGGGGGTGGTGTCAGAGTTAGACGATCATCGGGTGGTCCCGATACTGAGGCCGGTGGTATGAGGTCTCGTGGTGCGAGAGTTAGATGATCCATTAGTCGTACCCGATTGGACTGTTCCCCTACCACAAACATATCTTCTATGACCCATTTTGATCCTAGTGTGTCTTTAGGGACACACAAGATATTTAGGCCTCCGATGTTTACACTTCCATTTGGCCAGACATCTGTGCCATCATCTTTTGATTCTGGTTCATTATCTCCGAGCTATTATATTCCACCTTCTTCGACTCCTACCCCGACACAGTATGTGGCTAAAGAGCATACACTGAGGGACACTCCACTTATACAGGATATTCCTTCAGCTTCTGCACATCCAGTGACGCCCATTGATCTGACTACCAGAGGTATATTTATATAACTCTAACAAATTTTTATACCAAAATTTATTTTTATTATAACATGTACTGATATTTTTTTCTTTAACAACAGATTCATATACTGATAGGAGGCGGGGGAGGGGGCGTACTCACTTGTGTGCGGTATGGAACCGCCATACACAGTTGATGGTTGAATACAATGATGATAGATAGATGATTGTTAAATCTGGGCAGGAATGTCGGGGTTTTTTGGCGACGCTAGCCAAATACTCCGACATCATTCTAGTCAACCCTCTCTCTTGGAGACATCTGCCACACAAAGTCAAGGATAATGTGTGGGCACAAATATGGGTAAAAAATATATTGAATTAAATGTAGTATTTTTTTGTATTTATATGAATTAATCTATTGGGTTTCAGCTTTAGTTTAACTTCCATGATGGCGAAGGTGCATGACCAGCACATTTAAAGGAGCTAAGAGAGCTTTGGAGAGCTTATAAGCATGAGCTCTATATTGGCTGATGTGATAGAGTGGGCACGGAGTTGGAGACAATACATATCGTAGATGACTGCTCGATATAGAAATATCGCCAAATGATTACCCATTGGGCGACTTCCAAATTTAAGGTATTAATCCCATTTGAGGTATTTAAATGACAGTTTTCATATTTTTCATTAATATTATCTTATTTATTATTAAATATTATTTAGGAATTTTTTGACAAAAAACAAAAAAAAATTATTTCAAAGAAATACCTCCACACTTTGGGGCTCACTACTATGTCAGATCATGAGAGGCAGCCGGTATGATATAGTTGTTTATAATTTTTCTTTAGGACTTACCCTTTTTATTGTTTCCTACTTAAATTATATGATTTATTGAATATTGAATATATGATTATACTTGAACTTTATATTGTTTCAATGTCATTACATAAGAACAAATTGAATATTGAAGGATGTCTCCCTGGAGCAAAATTGTTTTGCTCGACTAGAAGGAAAAAATATGGAACTGCGGTTAATGAACCGACATAAGAAAAAATTTTATGTTTTAATTTTTTTATTTCAAATTTTAATATCTATTTTGAAATTTAATAATCTATTAATATTTTTAACATGCTACTTTAGAGGCCCTTGATGCCCAGGAGTTTCAAAATTTAGGGCCACACGATCATTTATATCAGATTTTGGGAGATGAGAAATCTGGCCGAGTACGTTGCTGACCTGGAAAGAATATAGTCCCGACGAGGTATTGGTCCTCTCTAGGTATCCATTCTAGTACCACTGAGTTAGAACAAGTCAAGGATCATGCAAGACAGTCTAATAGAAGGGTCAAAAAGTTGGAAGAATAGGTTCAAATGAGGGAGAAAGAATTAATGGAACTGATTAAAGCTTTATCTTCGTCACTTCCACCAGAGGCCAGTGCGGCTTGTCAGACATATATATCATCGATAGGTGCATTATCAAATGCACTAGGCGACAATTCTAGTGGCGGTCGAGATGATGAAGGTCCTGGTGATGATGAGGATGCTGAAGAGGATGAGGGCGAGGATGAGGATGGGGCCTAGGGTGTGGATGGGGCCAAGTATGAGAATGGGGACGATGACAAGGATGACGATGAGGACAAATATGGCAGTGAGGATGAGGCTGATGATGATAGTGGTGATGGTGATGGTGATCAGGGGCAGATTGATCCTTTACATTTTTGAATTCTGTATAACTCTTTATTTTTGAACCAAGTTTTTCACTCTAGTATGGATATTTTTGAATTCAGTATAAGTCTTTATTTTTTACCAAATATGGAAGCCTAATGATGTTATAATGGTTTATGGGGATTTTGGGGCTTGTTCGGAGATCGGAACCCCGGTTGGCATAGAAAAACACTATGCCTCACAGTTAGTAAAAAATTTAATTCCATCCCACAAGGTATCTAACAACCATATAGGGCTATATATTAGAATCAATGTGCATGATTTTCCCTAACCATATACCAGGGGATGCACATCATGCACAATGTCTATAGTTTTAGTTTAAGATATTATCACTATTGTCGCAGGATTTGCCTAACTAGCATACGGAAAACCAACCAAACACATTCGGATTGTGTTGATACTTTAGGAAAACAATCCATGAGTCATATGTGATGTGTATGAGTCAATCCCGCCTCAATCTGAGGCACGTTGTTGCTGGTATCACTCAAAGTGTCTCTCTTTTGTTTAAAATGGACACCCTTTTAAGTAAAAAAAACAAGCATACGGAAAACTAAACAAACATATTTTGATTGTTTTGATACTTTTGGAAAATGATCCATGGGTAATATGTGAGGTGTACGACTCAACACCGCCTCAATCTGAGGCACAGTGTGGCCGATACCACTCAAAGTTTGTCACTTTTATTTGAAATGGACAACATTTTAAGTGAAAAAAATTGACATATGTAAAATGGGCCAAACGTATTCGGATTCTATTGATACTTTAGAAAAATAGTCCATGGGACATTTTTGACATTTAATAATCAACCCCGCATCAATCCGAGGCACGGTGTGGCCGGTACCACTCAAAGTGTCCCACTTTTATTTGAAATAGACAGGATTTTAAGTGAAAACAACAACTGACATACGGAAAACCGATCAAACACATTTGTATTGTGTTGATACTTTATGAAAATGATACATTGGTCATTTGTCATGGGTACGAGTCAACTCCGCCTCAATAGGAGGTGTCGTGTGACTACGGTGGCCGAAAACGCACTTCGCGTGTCGTAAATGGCCAAAACATGCGTTTTACGGTCAAATGCATGCCGAACGACATCGGAATGACTTGAAATCACATGAAAACACTTTAATTATTATTCATGTGGTTTACGAGGAGATGGAACATCATTCGGACATGTGGTTTGTGTGACATGGCTAAATATGTGTTTTTTAGGTGTTTGGCGCGCTTGAGAAGCGTGCGTGGGGTGGTCAGAACTAGCCAAATGACCTTGGAATGCCATGAAATCGGACAAAAACAAAGGGTGGGTGAATTTTGAAATGATTGGATAGATGGCACATCAATCGGAGGTGTCGTGTGACCGCGGTGGCCGAATATGCACTCTGCATGTTGAGAATGGCCAAAACATGCGTTTGATGGTCAAATGCATACCTAACTACATCAGAATGACTTGAAATCACATGAAAAGACCCTAATTATTATTCTTGAAGTGTAGGAGGAGACATAACATCATTCAGATGTGTGGTTTGCACGGCACGACTGAATATGTGTTTTTTAGGTGTTTGGCGTGCTTGAAAAGCATGCGTGGGGTGGTCAAAACCGGCCGAACAATTTCATAATGCCATGAAATCAGACAAAAACAAAGGGTGGGTAAATTTTGAAATGGTCAGCTAGATGGCACATTAATCGGAGGTGTTGTGTGACTGCAGTGGACGAAAACACACTCAACATGTCACAAATGGCCAAAACATGCGTTTAACCGTCAAATGCATGCCGAACGACATCAGAATGACATTAAATCACATAAAAACACCCTAATTATTATTTTTGATAGGTATAAGGATACGGAAGGTCATTCGGACATGCTGTTTGCGTGGCACAGCTGGATATGTGTATTTTAGGTGATTGGAGTGCTTGAAAAGCATGCGTGGGGTGGTCAAAACCGGCCGACCAAACTCAGAATGCCATGAAATCATATGACAACAAAGGTTGGGTGAATTGTGAAATGGTCGTCTAGAAGGAACATCAATCGGAGGTGTTGTGTGACCGTAGTGGCCAAAAAATCACTCTGCGTGTCGTAAATGGCCAAAACATGCGTATAACGATCATATTCATGCCGAAAGACATCGAAATGACTTTAAATCACACGAAAAAACCCTAATTATTATTCATGAGGTGTGTGAGGAGACTACATGTCATTCAGACGTGTGGTTTGTGTGGCACGGCTGAATATGTTTTTTTAGGTGTTTGGCACGCTTGAAAAGCATGCGTGGGGTGGTCAAAACCAGCCGAACGACCTCAGAATTCCATGAAATCGGACAAAAACAAAGGGTGGGTAAATTGTGAAATGGTCGGACAGAGGGTACATCAATTAGAGGTTTCGTGTGACCGTGCTGGCCGAAAACGCACTCTGCATGTCGTAAATGGCCAAAACATGCATTTAACAGTCAAATGCATGCTGAACGACATCGGAATGACTTGAAATCACATGAAAACACCCTAATTATTATTATTGACGTGTACAAGGAGACGTAGCGTCATTAAGATGCGCGGTTTGTATGGCATGGCTGAATATGTTTTTTCTAGGTGTTTGATGCGCTTGAAAAGCGTGCGTGGGGTGGTAAAAACCGGCCGAACGACCTCAAAATGCCATGAAATCAGACGATAACAAAGGGTGGGTGAATTGTGAAATGGTCGGCCATAAAACATGTCAATCAGAGGTGTCGTGTGACTGTGGTGGCCGAAAACGCACTTCGCTTGCCGTAAATGGACAAAACATGCGTTTAACGGTCAAATGCATACCGAATGACATCAGAATGACTTGAAATCACACAAAAAACCCTAATTATTATTCGTGAGTTGTATTAGGTGAAAAAAAATCATTCAGACGTGCGGTTTGCATGACACAACTGAATATGTGTTTTTTAGGTGTTTGGTGTGCTTGAAAAGCGTGCGTGGGGTGGTCAAAACCGGCCGAACGACCTTAGAATGCCATAAAATTGGACGAAACAAAGGTTGGGTGAATTGTAAAATGTTCAGCTAGACGGAACATCAATCGGAGGTGTCGTGTGAACGCGGTGGCCGAAAACGCACTCTGCGTGTCGTAAATGGCCAAAAAAACGTGTTTTACGGTCAAATGCATACTGAATGACATTTAAATGACTTTAAATCACACAAAAACACCCTAATTATTATTCGTGAGGTGTATGAGGATAAGGCACTTCATTTGGAAACGTGGTTTACGCGGCACGACTGAATATCTGTTTTTAGGTGTTTGGTGCGCTTGAAAAGCGTGCGTGGGGTGGTCAAAACCGGCCGAACGACCTCGGAATGCCATGAAATCGGACAACAACAAAGGGTGGGTAAATTTTGAAATGTTCGGCCATATGCAACTTCAATCGGAGGTGTCGTGTGACCGAGGTGGACGAAAATGCACTATGCGTGTCGTAAATGGACAAAACATGTGTTGTACGGTCAAATACATACCAAACAATATCGGAATGACTTGAAATCACACAAAAACATCCTAATTATTATTCGTGAGGTTTAAAAAAAGGCGGCACATAATTCGGACCCGTGATTTGCATGGAACAGTTGAATATGTGTTTTTAGGTGTTTGGCGTGCTTGAAAAGCATGTGTGGGGTGGTTAAAACCATATGAACAACCTCAGAATGCCATGAAATCAGAAGACAACAAAGGGTGGGTGAATTGTAAAATGTTCGGCCAGATGGAATGTTAATCGGAGGTATCGTATGACTAAGGTGGCTGAAAATGCACTCCATGTGTCGTAAATGGCCAAAACATGCGTTTAACGGTCAAATGCATACCGAACGACATCAGAATGACTTGAAATCGCACAAAAACACCCTAATTAATATTTTTGAGGTGTATGAAGAGACAACACGTCATTAGGATGCGCGGTTTATGCAGAACAGCTGAATATGTGTTTTTTATGTGTTTAGCGCGCTTGAAAAGCGTGCGTGGGGTGGTCAAAACCAGCCGAACAACCTCGGAATGCCATGAAATCAGACGACAATAAAGGGTGGGTGAATTGTGAAATGGTTGCCTAGACATCACATTAATCAGAGGTGTCGTGTGACCGCGGTGGCCGATAACGCACTCTGCATGTCGTAAATGGCCAAAACATGTGTTTTACGGTCAAATACATACCAAACGATATTGGAATGACATGAAATCACACAAAAACACCCTAATTTTTATTCTTGAGGTGTATGAAAAGACGACATGTCATTCGGACGTGAGGTTTGCACGGTACGGTAGAATATGTGTTTTTTTAGGTGTTTGATGCGCTTGAAAAACGTGCCTGAGGTGGTCGAAACCGGCCGAAAGACTTCAGAATACCATGAAATCGGACGACAACAAATAGTGGGTTAATTGTGAAATGGTCGGCTAGAAGACACGTCAATCGGAGGTTTCGTGTGACCGTGGTGGCCGAAAACACCCTCCGGACAGCCCCCCCCCCCCCCAGACAGCCCCCCTCACCCCCAGATTGCACCCCGGACAGTCCCCCCACCCCAGACAGTTCCCCACCCACCGGAAAGCCCCCCCCCCCCCCCGAACAACCCCCCACCCAACGATCCATGTATCATTTGTGATGGGTACGAGTCAACCCCAACTCAATCTGAGGCACGGTGTGACTGGTATCACTCAAAGTGTCTCACTTTTGTTTGAAATGGACAACATTTTAAGTGAAAACAACAACTGACATACGGAAAATCTTCACAAGGCTACACATAGATTCATGAAATTAAGGGATAAAAAATAAAATATGGTCTATTTTTCATGCATTATTAGAAGAAAATATTCACAAGTCATAGATTTAAGCACAATGGGTTATAGTATATATAAAAAAACATGAATTATATTAGGAATTGTTGGTCGGAGTATTTTACTCAAGAGGGGAGGGGTGAATTGAGTAACTATAAAAATTTCTGTTACAAAAATATTATTTTAAAATAAATGGTTTTCCCCAATAATAAATACAACCCAGTTAATCAATTTTATACTGTTATAAGAGTTTGACTATTTAATAAACTCCTTAGAAGATTGATTAATTCTCAGTAATCTGAATATGTATAATTAATATTACTTTTGAAGTTATCCTTCTAAGAGAATAATTTATAAATTATTTCCAAGACTAACTATCAAAGTGAAATTAGAGTTTTCTAGATTATACAATAAATCAGTAAAACAGAGAAGACTAAATTTAAATAGCACAACGGATATGAAACAAGTGGTTCAGTCTCAAGACGAGACCTAATCCACTCCACTTGGTGATCACCATCCACCAAGTAGTTTATATAAATAAACATGGATCCACACCATGGATCGGGGTTAACAACAGTACACAGACTGTCCAGGTCACACAAGGACCTCTTCCACAGTTTTCGTGGGTAGACAAAAACAATAACAAGGCCACAGAGGGACCTCTTCCACAGTTGTCGTTGGTAAAAAAAAGTATAAGGAGTTTGGTGTAAGGACTTATAAATCCTTCAGTTTAGAACATGAGTCAGTGTGTGTGGAATATATAGAGTACAGACACACTGCTAAAAATGTAAGTAAAATAATCACTAAGAGAGAGTATATATGAGTTTAGAAAGCTCTAGTGATTTTAAGTGCAGCTCTGGACTCCTTTGATTAAGCAGAAACGCTTCTGAGTCCTTCTCTGGTTTTTTTCTTGAAAAATGGAGTGTATTAATTCAACTTGTGTTCTTAATGAGTGTTGATAATGTGAAGATGTTCTCTGGATTCTAGTGTACTTCGTTTGTTCTTCAGCAATGTCAGATTGCATGCATGTAAAAATGCTTTCTTTGAAAATCTTGCAAAGTGTTCTTCGTGGTCGTGCTCACAGGCTTGTTTTTCATTCAGTATCGTGCGCATTGGTTGTTGGGCACTCTCCACTCTTTATCTTTGAATGCATGTGTTTTAGCTGATAGGTTCCATGTGTTTCATGCCTCGTACATCGTACAATGTCTAAAAAGAAACATTAATTATTTCAGTGCATTAAAGGCATCAAATATGACCGTTAACCATTAAATTGAAAGATGACAAAATAGTTTAAGAAACTGTGTCATTGTATATTATGCAAACAGTGTCTCCTTCACACAGTGTTTGAGTTTCACGGTCTGAGCGTCACAGTGTCTTGTTCATGGTGTCTGATTGTCATGGTCTGAGCGTCACGGTGTCTTCTCACGGTGTCTTGCTCATGGTGTCTTTCTTACGGTTTCAGGCTTATGGTGTCTGGCATAGTGTGTCCGGTTCACGGTGTCTGGCTTACTGTGTTAGGCTTCACGGTGTCTGGCTTACTGTGTCGGGCTTCACGGTGTCTTGTTCACGGTGTCTGGTCTTCACGGTGTCTAGCTTACTATGTCTTGCTCACGGTGTCTTGTACTTAGGCAAATAATAGTATTCAGACTTAAAGAGTAATATTCATGAAATGGATTGAGCTTAACCATTATAAAGCATGAGTGAACTTGAAACATAAATACACATGATTGGATATAATTTATAGGATTTAATTAGGTTGAATAATGTTAGTGATCATTAATGAGATTTGGGATTGTTAATGAGATTTGTGATCATTAAAACATGATTAATACATGAGGAGTCCAACAATCTCCCCCTTTTTGATGATCACAAATCATGCACAGTTATAGTGTAAATTTGATGAAACTATAGAGAGAAAATAACATATAGAAACTTTATGCAGAAACTTCTCCCCCTTTTGGGATTATCAAAAAGTGCACATTCCATTAAGAGTAAAAAGTTTAGTACAAAATAAAGAGAGATACAAAAAATAATGACATCCCCATCAAAAATTAGTAATCAATGGTCTCCTTCAGGGATTGGCCTTCTCTTTTCCATTATCAATAGTAGAAGAGAAATCCATATGGGCAGTGGTTGATATAGAAGAAGGCAGAGAGGTGGTAGATAGAGAGGGTAAAGGGAGACCTTCGAAGACTGAGGGAGCCAAGGTAGGAGTAGTAGAAGATCGAGGCAGTTGCTGATCAAGAATTACAGACCTGATCTGACTGAGATCTTGGCCAACAGACATGGAAATTGAGTCTAGGGTAGAGGTGAATGTAGGCAGTCCAGGTCTGAGAGGAGCAGCTGCTGGAGCAACAATTTCTGTACTCTGGACATGAAGATAAGGTCTTAGGAGTTTGATGAGGTCTGCAATAATCTCTCCACCATACTGCATGACTTTTTCAAAGTCATCTTTGTTTTCCATGAACATGTCCAACAATATGGTAAACTCGGTTAACTTATAGACTTGGTTTTTGAAGGCTTGAGTTATAGGTGGAATTCACAGATTCTTTACAAGGTATTTGAAGTGGTTGGTCATATCAGTCTTTGAGAAAATTCGGTTCAAATAGAAATCCTCATTCTTAGAAATCTCCTGCTCGGCATTATTTTCAATCTTGGAATGAATTTTCACAAGGTCAAGCACTCTATCACTGTTCTTGACAACTTTAGAGAAAGAAGTAACATGTAAGCCACTGAAATCATTCTGAATCTCTTCTTGGACTATATATTTGAGCAAAGAACTGTCCAAGGAAGGTATAGAGGATTCACCAGAGGTGGTAGAAGCTTTGACGGATGTGGTCATATATTTGAGCTGATTCAGTACCTTTTGAAGACAACCAGTGTACTCATCAGTGAATTTATTTAGGTTCACCACAAGATCTCTCATTTCCTTCAACAACTATTTGTGCCTTTCTTCAATCTTTTCATCGAAGGATAATAGGTAAGGGTGAATCTGAGATACAATATCTCAAGAGATTTGAGAAACAGTGGGTTTTAGAGGAGCAGTAGCAGGCTCTGATCTCGAATGAATCTCTTTCTGCATGTATTCCACCATGCATCTCAGGGTTGTGACTTCATTACTATAACGACCCAAAATTTTGAATAAATCTTGTTTCCTAATTTTGTGTGTTAGTTTAATTTTATACTCAACAAAATTGTTTCATTTGATAACATGAGTATAATTAAAATGAGACCGTTGGGTTTCGAATGTTATATGACCATTGGTCAATATGACTATTGGAAACTAAATGTTGTGATTATTGTCTCTAAATTCAAGTGATCTTGGTTAATATGGAAAGAAGATTCGATGGCCTCATCCAGTAGTCTCGGGCCAATCGAAGCCCATCTAACAGAACTTGGGAAGAAGGTAGCACCACTGGTCTTTGCTCTGGACTAAACCCAAGCTGAACTTCATCATGTGAAGCTAGAACGGAATCTCCTTCGCAAGAAGTTCAAACTGATAGAAATTACTACTCGTGCGATGATGGCCGAGCCACCCTCAGATTATCTCACCTTAGCACACCTTACACTTAGGTCCTATGTTGGGGTTATAAGGGGCTATGTAACGAGACCGTAGCTACTTTATGTAATCCTTAGAGATAAATAAAATTGTGATTTCTTCTTATGGTGATGTTTGAGAATTTTCAAATGTCTGGATAAATATAAAATGCATATTATTTTTGAATTTTAGAAAAAGGATATTTTAAAAATATTTATGTAAACCTTAAATAATTAATAATGTGTAATGATTTTCAAAAAATGGTCTTTTTCAAATGTGTTCAGTATGAAATTTAGAGTCTAATAAGATCAACTTAATTTTTGATGAATAGTAAATTATGAATAGTGATTTTACGCTTAGGATTATTAATGTGACCAAATAAAATAGTAATCTCACTTAAAAAAGTATTAATATAATTTAGGCGCCTGGATTAAGTAATGTGATTCAATAAAATGGGTAAATAACTGTTTTGGAAATTATTAGTCAAGTATTAGTTTTTTCAGCTGAATAGTGTTTTTTAATTAAAAATTAAATTAAAAATATTTAGAAAATTATTTTTATAAAATTGTCTTTATTTTTGAATTCAGAGCATCGATATTATGTTAAGGTAATTTTTGGGGATTTTTCTGAAAAAAATGAATTTTCAGTGAATAGTGTTTTTATTTAAAAATTAAATTAAAAATATTTAGAAAATTATTTTCATAAAATAGAGATCATTTTTTAAATCAGAGAATCGATATTTGGTTAAGGTAAAATTTTGTGATTTTTCTGATAAAGTTGAATTTTCAGTGAATAGTGAATTTTCAGTTTAGAGTTTAGGGTGTTTAATGACATCATTAAGGATATAACAATTATGTAATAATTCTGGTCTACTTATTAATAGTAATATAAGGTATGAGGTGTCCCAAATGGCCAATACCATGGGAAAATACCATGGGAAGCCCATGGTTTTGCCAATACCACCAATGAGGTGTCCCTTGGCCATTAATGCCATGTCCCCTCACTTCCCCTATAAATACCAATCCATTCTCTCATCCATTCGATTCCAAAATCCTCCTCAAAATATTTTGGGTCTCCATACCTCCCAAGGAGTCCTCCCAAGGTTCCTTCAAGCCTCCCAAGGTCCCAAACATCATGATTTTGAAGTTACTCTTCAAGGTAAGGGATCCTACCTCTCTTTCCAAGTACTCTCTTTCATGTCATTTCTTTTATGCTCCATGTTATTATGTTGGGGATGTTATTTTATATTCATCCTACTATACTTTTCATGTTCATAAGATGAGATACCCCCTCTTTCTCTCATCAAATCATTTTAAGAATGTTTAAGTGGCGTCATTAGGCTGCCGAATTTTTAAGGGATTCTTTCACCCTTCTCATTTTCAAGTTCTATTTTCATGTCAAGTCATTGAAGTTCCTTTTATTATGTTGGGGTATGATCTATATATCTATCAGACTTATATTTTATGTTTATATGAGGAGAGACCCTATTTTATCTCATCAATTCATTTTTTTGAAGTTTTAAGCGACACCATTAGGCTGCCGAATTTTCATAAGAGAAATATTATTTTTGTCTTCCTTTGAAGTTTTTCATTTCATATGGCATGTCTTTCAAATTTCATTACCATGATATTATATCATTTATATTATTTCCATCTACTATTTTATGGATCATTTATGAGTGGGTGACCCATGTCCCCTCTTTTCAATGTTTTCTAAAACATTGTAACATAGCAGTTATACTGCAGAATCTTCGTCTCAAATTGTCTCTCTATTTTTCTCAATTTCATTTATTTTACTAAGTGAATACTCAAAGATATTTCTTATACAAGTTTATTCAAATATATATCAAAATTTTCTATTTTAAATTCTAGGATTTACATACACGAACCCCGCTTTCCTTTTTCGTGGGTTTAATATGACATAAAGATCACGTCTTTAAAGCAGTTTTTAAAATTTGATGACTATGAAATGAAAACCATTTATTTTATTCTATATGGGTTGTTTATGAAATGATTGATGATGATATATGTAGCTCACATGATAATAAAGGAAAATTTAATAGTGCGCCCAGATAGAGCTCCAATTCATTGGGTAAAGAATTAATCTCTTGAGATGACCATTTTTAAGGATACCTTGGTGAATAACCTTTGTAATTTTTAATGACACTTTGGGGATGGACCTTGGTGAAACAGAAATGATTGTCTATGTTAAATGTTGTAGCAACATCTTCAAGTTATGAAACACGTTATTTTTATGATATGACTCATGATCTCTTTCTCATTCCTTAAAGTTATTTTTCATGACTTTTGATGTATCTCAAGTTCACATGTAAAATGTTTCCCTTGTTTCCCTTATTGGGCCTTCTGCTCATCCTTTACTTTAATATATGCTCCCACATTATGAGATGTTGTAATGAAAATAGGATGACCAAATTATGAATCATTTCAAGTGTTTAAGAATAATATTTTATGTTTTCATGTATTAAGTTCCTGGTTTCCAAGACACTAAACCTTAATGATCCTCAGTTTTGTATAATGTAATGAAAGTTTACGTGATAAAAATGTGGGATGTTATAGTTGGTATCAAAGGATGGTTTAGTTATTTGTGGAAATTAGGATATGAAAACTTTAGGAATAAACCTATAGAAAATTTTAAATATAGGAAATATTCCTTGTATTTTGGTGAGTATTGAGTAAGTGGGTTCCAAACAAATAAATCCATGTCTGGTTACGAACAAGTAGAGGTGGCTCTGGCACAGATTTTCCTAGGAGTGAAAACTCTGACAATGTGTTTTGGGCTTGACTCGGGGTAATCTGTTGCATGACAAGGGTCCCTGCTGCACTCTTGGTTTGACACTCCCAGGGGGTATGCTTTGGTAAATTCATAAGCTTTGTATGAACCATTATTAAAGGGACAAAGATAAAATAAAATAAAGATTCACATAAGAATATATGATCATGGATAACCTATATTGAAACCTAGGGGATCACATGTTAGGGTATACATTTCTTCTACAAGTTTATCCTTCTATTCTTTAAGTTTTCTTTTCATGATTATTGGCTAAGTATTTAAGCCCCCTAATTATACTTTCTTTTCTTAGTTAATGGCAGGAAATAGAAGAACATGTCCCAACAACCAATGTGATATGAAATGTGGCGATTGCCCTATTAATATGACAGAGATGATGAGAGATCAAGTTGAACATATTGTGATTATGCCAAACCAGCTATCAAAAATCACAATTAATAATTGGTACCTAGTTGAATGCCCAAATTCATCAAGGAAGAATAAGAAGAAATCTCAAGGATGTTCATCTAATAAAGTTGATAAGGGAAAGAAGACCCAGTTTCCATTGTGCAAAAAGTGTGGAAAGGGGCACCAAATATAATGTCACAAAGGAACCGGTATATGTTTTAAGTGTGGGGTGATAGGGCATAAATTATCCAATTTCATTAAAAAAATGGATAATGTGATGAATAGAGATAAGGTTTGATCTAATGTACCTTATACTTTTCAATGTCGTAAATGCAGATAAGTTGGACATTATCCTAGGAAATGCTCTCTTGTAAGGGTTGAGAAGCATGATGAGCATCAATAATCTTCAAGGACAAGGGAACAATGAAAGTCCTATGTAGAGATAGATCATGATGACTAAATTATATGTAACTTCTTCGCAATAATTGTCTATATCATGTTGTATTTTAGTTCGTGCTCTATGAGCATATCTTTAATGTTTTCTAAGAACATAGAGTCACTACCTAAGATGGTTTTATATTATTAAGGAAAACATATATTGTTTTGTATCACATGTTGATGTTGTGAAGCTGTTCTTCTTGAAAAAAAATTATTAGGGGATTAAAAGATGATTATTATTTTTGGAAGATGGTCACTATTTTGGTAACCCTATATGATCGAGGTAAATAGATTAATACGGTATTTTATTTGAGTAAATGTTGACTTATATTTTGAAGAATCGATGATTTTACGGTGATCTTATGGAAATATAGGTTACTTATGGAAATGATTAACCTATCTTGGGGAAAATATGTTTAGGTTAGATACTTTTGTTATAAGATGTTAGGAGTGGTTGATGTTGTTTGGAGATGAACGATAAAGTTTATCTTGGAAGACTATGTTATAAAATCCTTCTTGTATTTGGGTTTCAATCTTAGTTTGGTTTATTTTGAAGAATTTTAAGGACAGTTACTTATAGAGTGGTCTATGATGAACTTTGGGTAGCATCGTGGAATTTTGAAGATTAAAAGTAGTTTCCCTTCCTATGGGGTTATTTCTTTTTGAAGAGTTGTTTTATCTTACCCTTTATGCTTTTGGGATAATGTTTAAATATAGAAGAAATAGATAGTTAATCTTTTTTGGATTATGTGATTCTCTAGAAGATGATTCTTGTGATTTTGATGAGACCAGGTGTTTCTGAATGCTCATCGTTTGGAGAAAACATTAGTTTTGGTAGAAACTTATTAAAGGATTAAACTCTACTTGAAGGTAGGTATATTTCCTTATGTTTTTATTATATGTAGTAAATGAATTCATCACAATTATGAAAAGGAACGTAAAACAGAAATGTTTCTTGTTAACGTTTCCTACTGGGAAATCAAATACCGTTTAACCCATCACAAGTTTGTGATTTTCTGGTGGTTAACTTTCTCCTAAAGATGTTTTCTGTCACTCTCCATCAGAACATGACCATTTATTTTCTCCTCCATATCCATGTTTTCCTACATGGAATCCTAGTATGGGTAAACTCAGGTGACCTTTGTACTTCCCTTTCTTTCTTTTAAAGTAACAGTTTGACTGACTCCTTTTCCGATGTGGGACTTTCAATGATATTTCCAAGCCCAATTTTAAAAATTTTGAGGACGCAATTTCTTAAGGGGGGAAGAATGTAACGACCCGAAATTTTGAATAAATCTTGTTTCCTAATTTTGGGTGTTATTTTATTTTTATACTCAAAAAAACTGTTTCATTTGATAACATGAGTATAATTAAAATGAGACCGTTGGGTTTCTACTGTTATATGACCATTGGTCAATATGACCATTAGAAATTAAATGTTGCGATTATTGTCTCTAAATACAAGTGATCTTGGTTAATATAGAAAGAAGATTTGATGGCCTCATCCAGTAGTCTCAGGCCAATCGAAGCCCATCTAACAGAACTTGGGAAGGAGGTAGCACCACTAGGCTTTGCTCTAGACCAAACCCAAACTGAACTTCATCATGTGAAGCTAGAATGGAATCGACTTCGCCAGAAGTTCAAACTGATAGAAATTACTACTCGTGCGATGTTGGATGAGCTGCCCTCATATTCTCTCACCTTAGCACACCTTACACTTAGGTCCTATGCTGGGGTTATAAGGGGCTATGTAATGAGACCGTAGCTACTTTATGTAATCCTTGGAGATAAATAAAATTGTGGTCTCTTCTTATGGTGAAGTTTGTGAGTTTTCAAATGTAATGGGCTACAAGCCCACTGGGCCTTCGGGCTATTTAATGGGTCTCCCTCTACCCAGTTAAAAGAGGTCTTTGCTTTGGTTTATTAATAAAAATGGGGCTTCAGCCCCAACCTTTTAAAAAAAATGTCCGGATAAATATAGAATGCATATTATTGTTGAATTTTATAAAAAAAATATTTTAAAAATATTTATGTAAACCTTAAATAATTAATAATGTGTAATGATTTTCAAAAAATGGTCTTCTACAAATGTGTTCAGTATGAAATTTAGAGTCTAATAAGATCAACTTAATTTTTGATGAATAGTAAATTATGTATAGTGATTGTACTCTTAGGATTAGTAATGTGACCAAATGGATTAGTAATCTCACTTAAAAAAAGTTTTAATATAATTTAGGCACCTTGATTAAGTAATGTGATTCAATAAAATAGGTAAATAACAGTTTCAGATTTTATTATTAAAGTATTAGTTTTTTTGGATAAATAATGTTTTTTAATTAAAAATTAAATTAAAAATATTTAGAAAATTATTTTTATAAAATGGACTTTATTTTTGAATTCAGAGCATCGATATTATGTTAAGGTAATTTTGGGGGATTTTTCTGAAAAAAAATGAATTTTCAGTGAATAGTATTTTTATTTAAAATTAAAATTAAAAATATTTAGAAAATCATTTTCATAAAATGGAGTTCATTTTTGAAATCAGAGCATCGATATTTGGTTAAGGTGAAATTTTGGGATTTTTCTGAGAAAGTTGAATTTTCGGTGAATTGTGAATTTTCGGTTTAGAGTTTCGGGTGTTTAATGACATCATTAAGGATGTAATAATTATGTAATAATTCTGGTCGACTTATGAATAGTAAGATAAGGTATGAGGTGTCCCAATTGTCCAATACCATGGGAAAATACCATGGGAAATCCCATGGTTTTTCCAATACCACCAATGAGGTGTCCCTTGGCCATTAATGCCTTGTCCCCTCACTTCCCCTATAAATACCAAGCCATTATCTCATCCTTTAGATTCCAAAATCCTCCTCAACAAAGTTATAGTATCCTTACCTCCCAAGGAGTCCTCCAAAGGTTCCCTCAAGCCTCCCAATGTCCCAAACTTCAAGATTTTGAAGTTACTCTTCAAGGTAAGGGATCATACCTCTCTCTCTCTTTCCAAGTACTCTCTTTCGTGTCATTTCTTTTATGCTCCATGTTATTATGTTGGGGATGTTATTTTATATTCATCCTACTTTCCTTTTCATGTTCATATGATGAGATACCCCCTCTTTCTATCATCAATTCATTTTAATAATGTTTAAGTGGCGCCGTTAGGCTGCCAAATTTTTAAGGGATTCTTTCACCCTTCTCATTTTCAAGTTCTATTTTCATGTCAAGTCTTCCAAGTTCCTTTTATTATGTTGGGGTATGATCTCTATATCTATCATACTGATATTTTATTTTCATATGTGGAGATACCCTATTTGATCTCTTCAATTCATTTTTTTTGAAGTCTTAAGTAACGCCCTTAGGCTGCCGAATTTTCATAAGAGAAATCTTATTTTTGTCTTCCTTTCAAGTTTTTCATTTCATATGGAATGTATTTCAAATTTCATTACCATGTTATTATATACTTTACATTCTGTCCCTCTACTATTTTATGGATCATTTATGAGTGGGTGACCCATGTCCCCTCTTTTCAATTTTTTCTAAAACCCTGTAACATAGTCGTTATGCTGCAGAATTTTCGTCTTAAAATATCTTTCTCTTTTTCTCAAATTATTTTATTTTACTAAGTGAATAATCAAATATCTTTATTCTATAAATGTATTCAAATATATATCAAAATTTTCTATTTTAAATTCTGGGATTTACATACACGAAACCCTCTTTCCTTTTTCGTGGGTTTAAAGTGACATAAAGATCACGTCTTTAAAGCAGTTTTTAAAATGTGATGACTATGAAATGAAACCCATTTAATTTATGCTATATGGGTTGTTTATGAGATGATTGATGATGATATATGTGGCTCAAATGATAATAAAGGAATGTTTAAGGGTGTTCCCTGATAGCGCTCCAATGTATTGGGTAAAGACTTAATCTCTAGAGATGACCATTTTTAACGATACCTTGGTGAATAACATTGGTAATTTTTAATGACACCTTGGGGATGGACCTTGGTGAAACGAAAATTATTGTCTAGGTTAAATGTTGTAGCCACATCTTCATGTTATGAAACATGTTATTTTTATGATATTCCTCATGATATCTTTCTCATTCCTTAAAGTTATTTTTCATGACTTTTGATGTATCTCAAGTTCACATGTAAAATGTTTTCCTTGTTTCCCTTACTGGGCCATCTGCTCACCCTTTCCTTTGATGTATGCTCCCAGGTTATGAGATGGTATAATGAACAAAGGATGAAAAAATGAAGAAGCCTTTCAAGTGTTTAAGAATAATTTTTTATGTTGTCATGTATTAAGTTCCTGGTTTCCAAGACACTAAACCTTAAAGATCTTCAGTTTTGTTTAATGTAATGAAAGTTTATGTGATAAAAAGGTGGGATGTTATAATTAATAAGAAACTTATTTTCAACTTGAACTTCTTGAATTTCATGGAGCATTTTAGGTTGGATCTTCAAAATTATCTTCTCCAAAATTAGTGGGGCATCTCTCTCACTCAGATTTGTCACAGCATGAGGTTGGGAGTTCATAAGCTTCTCAACTCCAGATAAGATAGTATCTCCAAAGTCCTTCAGATCATCTTTACCGAAAAAGGGCAGCTATCTAGGTAAAGTTTATGGTGCAGGAATTGGTACAGGAGTAGGTTCTGGTTCTGGTTCCTTCTCAGGGGCAAAGATAGAAACTGACTTCAACTGAAACAGGGAAGAGAGATCAATCCCAATTGCAGTAATCTGCTGAGACTCACTCACATCATAAAAAATAAGAAATTTGTACTGATTGTCCACAATACTGGACTCAGCTGGATGTGAGGCTTCATCAGACTCAAGATTTTTGGTGTCCTCCCCCTCAATAGGTGCTTCCTATTTAAGATTGAGAGGCTCATGAGCTTTGTCTAAATTCATAGGTTCATCTCTAAGTTCCTCATTCATCTATTGTCTAGCCAGCTGAAAGGCTATCTCCATCCTCTCTTCAGCAGGGGGTATTTTTTCAAGAATAGGTTGTTCCTCAGGGAGTTCTTCCGGACTTGATCCTTATAAAACAGGGAGTTATTCTAGATTTTATTCTTCCATAACAGGGAGTACAACTACAATAGGATCTTCCAAGGCTTGCTACTCAGATTCTGTTACACTTGATTCTTTTCCAGCCTCAGGTTGGATTTCCAGATTGACATCATATCTAGGGGTAGGCTCTTCTTATTCAAGAACAACAGGAGGAACAAAATTCCTTTATTCTTCAACAACAACTTCTTCCCTATGAGGTAATTCAGCATCTTCTTTTTCTTCTTATGAATGTTCACCAAGTTCATATGGTTCCAAACCAGGATCAGAAACGTCTTTCGGCCTTGATGGATAATCCACAGGATTAAACTTCTCATAAACCTTATCATTGTCTTCCACACACACCTTTTTCCAAGTGTTCCAGTTTATCTTCATTCTCCTGATGGTGGCTTTAGAGAGATAGTACTCACAGTCCTTAAGCACTTCTTCATTAGGTATAACTACACCTTTTGCAACAAGCATAGCTGATATCATACAAGAGTAGAACAGTGAAGTGGACTTGGATGTAACCTTGATCAACTCACACATATGGTGAATCGTGTACTTGCACAGGTTAATCTTGTATCCATTCTTCATAAGATGAATTAAGAACACATCTTGATACTTTAATACAGCAAAGTCACCTTTCCTTGGACTAACCAGATTTTGAACAAACTTAAACAACTGCCTTTTTTCTCCATCATGTTCAGTAGCTATGGCCCTTCTCTTGGTGCCATTTCCAGTTACGGTTTTCAGAGCATCTTCAAGGTCAAAGAAATAATTTTTAGGTGGAGGTTATCTCTGATAATCATCAAAAATTCCTTCATGAAGTATCTTAAGGCATGCAGCCCATAACCTCGATGAGAAGGAGCATATTCGGCCATTAATCCATCTCCTCACAACAAATCATTCACCAGAGTCAAAAGAAAACTGTGTGTACTAGTATAACTGAGCTACTAACCTCAGATAGATAGGTCTATTCTCCCTTGAGGACCATATAACCAGACTTGTTCTTTTATCACTTTCAAGACTAGAGATTTTCTAGACAGAAGCTATTCGGGGCAGATTTCTTTCTCAGGGACAACACTTTGATTTACCAGGTTCGGATTCAACGGTCCTTCGGGTGTCATCTTGGGTGTTATCTTTTTTTTCTTCGAGCCGTGCTTCTCAAGTGTGGATGAAGACAATTGCTTAATTCTTGGCATTCACTAAAGGTATTGAGAGAGAGAGATAGAGAGAGAGTTTCAAGGTTGAAAGGGTTCGAAATGAGTGACTAGGAGAGAGTCTAGGTGAAGAACTGAGTGAAACTCTTAGTTTTATCATTTGGGAATGTCAAACGTCACAAAATCAAAAACACGAGAAAGTAAAAGAGGTGAAATAAAAATTACCGTGATATGGGTTTAAAGAAAATCACAAATAATTTTCACGGTGAGACAGTAAGTAGTTGTCACGGTGAGACAATGATCGGTCATCACGATACGACAGTAAGTTGTCATTATAGTGAGACAGTGAGTGAACATCACGGTGACACAATGAGTGAACTTTTTAGTGCGTGTTATGGTGAGACAGTAAATGTCAGACTGTAAGTACAAAGTGCTAACGGTGAGACCGTAAACATGAGAGACAGTAACTTAGAAATCATAATCATGAAACAGTAAAGTAAAACATAGTAAAATATTGAACAGTAAGGCAAGTAAGATATCTATTTGAGATTTATCATGCCAAGATCATGTATGATGTAGTCTATTCTGTCGGGATTTAATGGTTTAGTGAATATATCAGCAAGTTGATATTCAGTACCAATGAATTCTAAGGTGATATCACCATTTTGATAATGATCTCTCAAAAAGTGATGTCTTACATCAATATGTTTTTTCCTAGAATGTGAAACATGATTTTTTGAGATGTTAATAGCACTTGTGTTGTCACGATTTATTGGTACATGTCTTAATTGACATCCATAATCTAGTAATGTGTGTTTCATCCACAAAATCTTTGCACAACAACTGCTAGTAGCTATGTATTCACCTTCTGTAGTAGATAATGCAACCGAATTTTTTTTCTTACTACACCATGATGCTAGTGACTTTATTAAAAGGTGACATGTTCCATAGGTTCTCTTTCTATCTAACATACAGCCACCGAAGTCAGCATCAGAATAAGTAACTAGTTCAAATGATTGTCCTTTAGGATAGAACAGTCCTAGATTGGGTGTATGCTTGAGGTATTTGAAAATTCTCTTTACAACATTTAAATGAGATTATTTAGGATTTTATTGAAAATGAGCACACATACACACACTAAACATAATTTTTGGATGGCTAGCAGTTAAGTAGGCTAAACTTCCAATCATTTCTTTATAAGTGGTCTGATCAATAGATTTTCCATCTTTATCAAGATCCAACTTACAAGTGGTACTCATGTGAGTGTCACTACTTTTATTGTTATCCAAACCAAAACATTTTAGAAGATATCTAGTGTATTTACTTTGATTTAAAACAATTCCATCGTTATTTTGAAAGATTTGAAATCCAAGAAAGAATTTTAGTTCACCCATTAAGCTCATTTCAAATTCGTTCTGCATCATTTTAGAAAAATCAATACATTGTGTTTTTTTTGAAGATCCAAAAATAATATCATCTACGTAGATTTGAAAACTAAAACATCTTTAGAAATTCATTTTATAAAGAGGGTAGGATCAGCTATTCCTTTTGTAAAACCTTTTTAAATAAGAAACGTACTTAATATGTCATACCAAGCTCTTGGAGCTTGTTTTAAACCATATAAAGCTTTTGATAGTCTGAAAATATGATTGGGAAAATGAGGGTTTTTAAATCTAGGGGGTTGTTCAACAAAGACATCATCAGCTATATACCCATTTGAGAATTCACTCTTAACATCCATTTGATATAGTTTGAAATTCAGATGTGTAGCATAGGCAAGTAGGATTCTAATGGCTTCAAGTCTGGCTACTGGAGAAAAGGTCTCCTTATAGTCAATTCCTTCTTCTTGACTATAACCTTGTGCAAATAATCTAGCCTTGTTTCTAACTATATTTCCAACTTCATCTACCTTATTTATAAACACCCATTTAGTGCCTATGATGAAAGTATCCTAGGGTCTTTCAACAAGATTCCAAACTTTGTTTCTTTCAAACTGATTAAGTTATTCTTGCATAGACATTACCCAAAATTTATCATTGATGCAATCATCAATGTTTTTAGGTTCAAGTTGTGACAAGAAGTCTTGATGTTCAACTTGATTTCTAAGAGAAGCTCTAGTTTGTGTTCCTTTTTATAAGTATCCTACAACAACATCTAAGGGATGGTTTTTAAGGGTTCTAACCTTTCTAGAAAAATAGGGACTAGTGATTTCAGGTTCATCAACAGATTCTAGTTCATTATGACTCGATTGAAGAGAATTTCTAGAATTGGAAGTTTTCACATATTATTTCACAGAGGAATTTGAGGATTTTTAGTTGATGTTCAAATTTGATACATCATCCTCCATATTTTCTAGGATGGTTCTAGGCTCATGTGGATCTATTTCATCAAACGTGATATGAACAGATTCTTCCACACATTTAGTTATTTTATTGAATACTCTATAAGCTTTACTTAATATTGAGTAGCCTAGGAAAATTCCTTCATCACTTTTGGATTCAAAATTTTCAAGATTATCCTTAGTGTTGAGAATAAATACTTTGCAACCAAAAGCTCTAAAGTAATTAACCTTAGGCTTCCTATTGTTCTAGATTTCATACGGGGTCTTTTTGAGAATTGGTCTAATCAAGACTCTATTGATTATATAGCATGTTGTATTAACAACTTCATCCCAAAAGTAAATAGGTAAGTCAGATTCACTAAGCATTGTTCTAGTAATTTCTTGTAGGGTTCTATTTCTTCTTTCTACAACACCATTCTGTTGAGGTGTTCTAGGGGTAGAGAAATTGTGACTATAACCATTTTGTGAGCAAAAGGATTCAAACTCTTGATTTTCAAACTCACGGCCATGATCACTTCTTAATGATTTAATTTTAAGGCCACTAATATTTTCTACAGACTTTTCATACTTAGTAAAATAAGAGAAGGCTTCACTTTTGTGATCCATGAGGAAGGTCCAAGTATATCTAGAAAAATCATCTACCAGAACATAAACATAGTGCTTCCCATTTAAACTAGAAACTCTAGATGGTCCAAACAAATCCATGTGAACCAATTCAATTGGTTGAGAAGTAGAAACTTCTTTCTTTGATTTGAAAGAGATTTTGTGTTGTTTTCCCTTTTGAAAAGGATTACACACTTTTTCATTTGGAAACTCATGTTTGGGTAAGTATTTAACTTGGCATTTTCTAGTTAGCATTCTAAGGGATTGAACATTATAGTGTCCTAGTCTCCTATTCTAGAGCCATGCTTATTTATGAAATACACTTAATCATGAAACATTTTGAGAAGATAAGGAATCTCAATTAATAGAATAAATGTTCTCATTCCTTGATGCAGAAAATACTAATTCATCTTTATAATTCAAGACATTACAGGCATCATTTTCAAATTTAACATGATATACATCATCACATAATTTTGAGATACTAAGAAGATTATATTTTAAGCCATTAACAAATAGTACTTTAGAAATTAAAATCGAATCATAGTTACCAATCTGGCCTAAGCCAATGATCTTCCCTTTGGAATTATCACCAAATGTGACATGTCTTCCATCTACTTTTATCAGGTTCTTGAAGCATGAGTAGTCTGCTGCCATGTGCCTTGAACATCCACTATCCAAGTACCATAGATTCTTGCAGAAGCTATTTAAGTAGCTTTCTTATAAAATGATCAAGTAAAAACAGTTTTTGTTACCTATACTTGTTTGGGTCTAGTAACATTAGTAATAAGTGCTTTAGGAACCCATATTTGTCTCATAGGTTTCTTATAAGCATTATGTACAGTGATTGAAAAATAAACTGTATTTGGTCCACAAAAACTTGAAACAATAGAGTATGTATCATGACTTGAACTAGTTAAGTTGTGTCCAGAATTGGGAACAAAATTATATGTCCTAGATTTTGAAACAAAATTTTTTCTACTAAGGTTTCTTTTCCCATGTTGATAACCAATGCAGGTATTATATTTGGGGGAAATTTGTTTTCCTAGCATTTGGGTAAGGGTATTTTTCCCATTATTAAACTTTTTTATGTCACTTTTTAATTTCTCATTAGACATTTTTAATTAATTTTTTTCTTTGTGAAGCTGAGCATTTTTCTCCTTTTCAGTAGTAAGTTCAGATTTGACATTTACTGTGAGAGCATGTTGTTTCTTCAATGATTTATATTTATCTTTTAATTCATTGCATGTCTCTTCAAGCATGTTACAGTATTCAAACATTTCTTCATTAGTCATATTTTTATAGTCACTTTCCTCTTCAGAATAGTATGAATTATGTATAGAAGAGTTCAGTGTTACCTCAGATGTGTTTGTCATAAAACACATATTGGCTTTGTTAGCCTATTCATCATGTGATGTCTTTGAGTCACTTTAACTATCCTCATAGGCACTCCAAGTTTCCTTCATTTACTTTTTTTACTTCTTATCCTTTTCCTCATATTTCTTCTTATACTTGAGCTTTGGATAGTCAGCCTTTATATATCATTTTCTCTTACACTCATAGCATACAATTTCATCAGTTTTGTCACTTCTTTTCTAGTCCTTTTTCCATCTTCCTTTTAGGTCATACTTTCCCTTGAAGTTAGGCTTTCTGAAAAAGTTCTTCCTTTTGTAAAATCATTTGAATCATCTGGCCAGTTGAGCTATCTCCTCATCAATGTCAGGTGATGATTGTTCAGTGGTGGAACTTTCTACAGAAGCTTCCAGTTTCCCTTTGTCTTTGTGCTTCGAGAAGGTGGTCTTAAATGCTACAGATTTCCTCTTTGGTTCATCCTTCTCTTCTTTGTTTACTTTCATCTCTTCCTCATACACCATCTATTTCCTAATGAGTTCTTTTACAGGTATCTTGCTGATGTCGCACGATTCTCTAATTGAGACAGAGGTTCTCCTCCATCTGTCAGGTAAACACCTAAGGATTCTCATGATTTGTTCTTTGGCAGTGACATCATTTCTAAGAGAAATAATTGTGTTGACAATCTCATTGAACCTGAGATACATGTCAGAAATAGGCTCATCAGGTTTCATTTTAAAATTAACATATTCTATAATATAAGTATTAAGTCTCATTTCCTTTACACTAGATGTGCCTTCATGTGAGACAGACAAGGTATCCCATTTTTCATGGGCAGTTTTACAAGCAGAAATCCTATTAAATTCTTCATCTCCTAAGGAATAGTACAGAGCATTCATGGATTTTCGATTTTTATTGTAAGAATGTTTTGTAGGTTAATCCCATGTAATTCTATCAGTCACAAGAAGTTTTTATTCATCTATTATGGATGACCAAATTTTGAAGCTCATACTTTCAAGATGCATTTTAATTTTAATTTTCCATTGAGCATAATTTGTTTCATTAAAGAATGGTGGTCTGTTGGTTGCATCACCTTCCAATATATTATCCATACTAATGAATTGATTTAAAAGAGCTAGAAATTTAGAATTAACAGAAATTTGCAGATCTTTAAAGTACCAATACAGTCAAAGTTGAGTAAGATTACACAGAGTCCTAATAAACCATCCTTTGATACCAAATGTTGGTCGGAGTAGTTTACTCAAGAGGGGAGGGGTGAATTGAGTAACTATAAAAATTTCTGTTACAAAAATATTATTTTAAAATAAATGTATTTCCCCAATAATAGATACAACCCAATTAATCAAGGTTATATTATTATAAGAGTTTGATTGTTTAAACAACTTCTTAGAAGATTGATTAATTATCAGTAATCTAAATATGTATTATTAATATTAATTTTTAAGTTATCATAATAAGACAAATTAGTTATAACTTCTTTCCAAGACTAACTATCAAAGTGAAATTAGAGTTTTTTGGATTATGCAATAAAGCAGTAAAATAGAGAAGACTAAATTTAAATAGCACAATGGATATGAAACAAGTGGTTCAGTCTCAAGCTGAGACCTAATCTACTCCACTTGGTGATCACCTTCCACTAAGAAGTTTATATAAATAAATTTTGATCCACACCCTGGATCAGGGTTAACAACAGTACATAGACTGTCCAGGTCACACAGGGACCTCTTCCACAGTTTTCATGGGTAGACAAAAACAATAACAAGGCCACACAGGGACCACTTCCATAGTTTTCGTGGGTAAACAAAAGTATAAGTAGTTTGGTGTAAGGATTTATAAATCCTTCAGTTTAGAACATGAGTCAGTTTGTGTGTGGAATATATAGAGTACACACACACTGCTCAAAATGTAAGTAAAAGAATCCCTAAGAGAGAGTATATACGAGTTTAAAAAGCTCTAGTGATTTGAAGTGCAGCTCTGGACTCTTTTGATTAAGCAGAAACGCTTCTGAGTCCTTCTCTGGTTTTTGTCTTGAAAAATGGAGTGTCTTAATTCAGCTTGTGTTCTTAATGAGTGTTGATAATGTGAATATGTTCTCTGGATTCTAGTGTACTTCATATGTTCTTCATCAGAGTCGGATTGCATGCATGTGAAAATGCTTTCTTTGAAAATCTTGCAAAGTGTTCTTCGTGGTCATGCTCACAGGCTTGTTTTTCGTTCAGTATCACGCGCTTTCGTTGTTGGGAACTCTCCACTCTTTATGATTGAATGCATGTGTTTTAGCCGACAGGTTCCATGTGTTCTGTGAATCGTACCTCATACTATGTCTAAAATGAAACATTAATTATGTTAGTGCATTAAAGGCATCAAATATGACCGTTAAACATTAAATTGAAAGATGAAAAAATAGTTTAAGAAACGGTGTCATAGTATATTATGAAAACGGTGTATCCTTCACACGGTGTCTGAGTGTCATGGTCTGAGCATCACGGTGTCTTGTTCATGGTGTCTGAGTTTCATGGTCTGAGCATCACAGTGTCTTCTCACAGTGTTTTTCTCACGGTTTCTTGCTTACGATGTCTGGCTTATGGTGTCTGGCTTAGTGTGTCAGGCTTCACGGTGTATGGCTTTCTGTGTCTGGATTTACAGTGTCTGGCTTTCTATGTCAGTCTTCATGGTGTCTTACTCACGGTGTCTGATCTTCATGGTGTCTGGCTTACTGTGTCTTACTCACGGTGTCTTTTACTTAGGCAAATAATAGTATTCAGACTTAAACAGTAATATGCATGAAATGGATTGAGCTTAACCATTATAAAGCATGAGTGAACTTGAAACATAAATACACATGATTAGATATAATTTATAGGATTTAACTAGTTTGAATAAGATTTGTGATCATTAATGAGATTTGGGATTATTAATGAGATTTGTGATCATTAAAACAAGATTAATACATGAGGAGTCCAATAGGAATGAGTCTTGAAATCCCATCATGAACATGCACCAACAATCATGTTCTAATTCTCAATCATGGGTCGTTCATTCTATACAATAACATACAACAAATAAATATCATATAGTAATTTCATATGAAAGCTATGAACTCTCAAGCATACCATATAACAAATTGGTCAACAATGCTTCACATATATTCTTGAAAAATAAGTTTCAAAGTCTCATAAAAATACCCCAATGGTGAGGAATACATATGGTGACACCATAGCCCCATGGATCACCTCAATCCCATCCTCAAACAGTGGGTTCTAGGACCAAAACAAATTCCCTTTGGGAACCCAATACCAAAGACTTAATTGAATCTTCAGACCCACTACCCAATATGGGGATTCATCTCACATCACACCCAGGAGAGAAAATTACAATTAGCCACATACCCCCTTATTCTAATTGAAAAGTCTATGAAAAACATGTAGGCTATTCCAGTAAACCATCTCATATGTAGAGATTGGCCAATGTTTCCCACTAACACATCAGGAACCATTTATACATGGATACATAATCATTAGAGGAATATAAACATCCCATGTACTTCATATAACTCATCCTAGTTCTAATCACATGACCACTACTATTGTCTATCTTATGGGTATCATGCTCCTTTCCACTCTAACCAAGTTTTTCTATTGGTTTTAAGATACTCAAACCAAGAACATGACTAAACATCCCATGTGCTTCCTATAACATGTAGGTTTTTTCTCTTGTGTGTAGTGGTGTTGTGGTTTGAGTGAGGAATGGATTCTAAATTTGGAATATTCTTATGGGTGTTATTTCATTTCCTATAACATGTATGCTTTTTCTCTTATGGGTGTTATTGCATTTGAATTTCTAAATTTCTAAATTTCTAAATTCTGGAATGAATTATAAATTTTGAATACTTTGTATGGGGATTTTGTATTGGTGTTGTTGTAGGTATGGAGAGGGGTTGTTGTGTTGTTGTAGGTCTAGAGAGGGGAGAGGGGACTTCTACTATGGAGCTGAGCAATTGTATACCAACGGTTTCAAAAATGTTGGTATAGATATTATAATATAACTATACCAACGGTTTGTTATAACCGTTGGTATGGGTTTATACCAACGGTTATAACAAAACCGTTGGTATAGCCTTATGGCTTTCCATATCCCCTCTATACCAATGGTTTATAACTGTTGGTATAAGTGTAACACACATATACCAACAGTTTACAAACCGTTGGTATATGTTATACTTTAACACACATATACCAATGGTTTTTAGAAAACCATTGGTATACCTTCTATTTTGACACCTATACCAATGGTTTTCACAGAACCGTTGGTATAGGCCTATTGTCACGCCTTACTTGGCCACGGTTGATGGAACTGTTGGTATACTATATACCAACGGTTTCCAGGCCTTTACCAACAATTTAAAATTATTGGTAAAGTGTAAAATTCCAGTAGTGTGTATCGATTCTAAATAATAAGTTTCTTTTTTTCAAATATAATATATAAAATTGTCAAAAACTAGATTTAAAATGGTTTTTCCATCAAAAGGCAGTAAAACTGTATTTTTTTGAAAAATACTTCTTTTATCTGAAAAATTGAATTTGTCCTTATATCATGTCTAGAAAACATATAAGTTGAATTTTAAAAATTACATTGAATATATTACATATATATATTTCATTAATAAAAATTCATAAAGAGTGATTTTATTATTTTATAAATTCACTTATTTTCATTTAAATAGTTTTTTAGAAAAACATTTCCTTTTAAGTAAAAAGGGTTTTATTTTCATTTATAAATAATTGTTCACAAAAGAATTAATTAAATACATGTGTAAAAAATATTTTCATAAATAAATTAATAATTTTCATTCTCTCTATTTTAACATCAAGGTTATAAGGTAACATAATAATATTTAGTTTCTCGCTTAAGTTTGATGTGGTGTATTTTGTATGCTATCGAACAAAGTGTCTCTTTTAAAAAACTTAGGATATCAAATTCTCCACTATTTTGGAAATTACATCCTCATAATTTAAATTTGGGATTGGTAACTAAAGTATAACTTTTCAAAATACCTTTATTGAAATCTCACATCGGAAAAAGGATTAATAAAACTTCCACTTTAAAAAGAAGAAATGACGATGTGAAGGTCACCTGTGATAACACATACTAAGATTCCATATAGGAAAACATAGATATGGAAGAAAAACTAATTATCAAGTTCTGATGGAGAGTTATAGAAATCATGATCAGGAGAAATTTAACAATCACAAAACCGTAAATTTGTGATTGGTTAAAAGATCATTGATTTCATGGTAGGAAAATTAAACGGAAAAAGTTTTTGTTTTAATATTATTTTCAAAAAGTTGGGTAATTGTTTTACTACTTTGAATAAGAACATAAGGAAATATACTAAATTTACAAGTACAGTTTCATCCATTAATCAAATTTCACCACAAACTTATCCTTTTCTCCAATCTACGAGTATTTAAGATGACTTGGTAACACCTGAAGCACTAGAATCAACTTCAAGAGAATCACATAATCCAAAAAAGATAAACTATATATTTCCCCTATATTTATACATTAACCAAAACCAAAATTGTTAGTACAAGATAAGATAATCCCCCAAAAATAATAATCCTTTATAAGGGGAATGACTACTTTTAATCTCCAAAATTCAATAGTAATACCCAAGTTCTATATAGACCATTCAAAAAAATGTCCTTAAAATTCCTTAAAATAATTCAACTAATAATGAAACCCAAAAATCAAAATAATTTTATCACATTTCCTTCAAAGATATATTTTAACATATATATCCAAATAAAATTGAAAGTCTCATACTGAAAAGTAATTAACCAAACTACATACTCTCCATGATAGGTTTATCATTTCCATAAATAACCTAATTCCAAAAATTAAATAATAAAAATCATAGATTCATCCAAAATATAATTCAACCATTACTCCTTTAAAATACCATAGTGTTTTATTTACCTTATTCATATAAAGTTCCAAAAATTGTGAACATCTTCTAAAATAACATTTATCACACAATCCCCAAATCATTTTCCAATACTAAAGATATCCATTCGATAAAATATATGTCTCCCAAATCAAATTATTCTTAATTAATATGATAATTTAACTAAAAATAATAAGTTATAATAGCCAAGGACTTCACATATTGTAGTGGTAGGTGATAAATCCCTATCGCACTTCGGTTGTGGGTCTGATTCTCACAGCCTTATCCGACGTGACGGGTTGTCACATAGTCTGTGTGTTGTCATTTTTTGAATACTATATAATTCTATAACATTCCAAAAATGATATAAAATCATAAAAAATAACCATAACATATTTTAACCTCAAATTATATCTTAAGACTTTCATTTTTCATCCCAAAAAGTAATAACTCATAATTACCACAAAAATATATGACTCTAAAAATACCGTTAATCACCTTAAATTTTTTTAACATAAAGCCTCAAAAAGGATTTATAAGACATTTAACTTATGATCAACCTAAAAATTATAAAATCATATGATATCCCTATCTCTTAATAAGACATTATAATCCATAAATTTATCTAAATCGACCTATGAAACCAACTATAATTCCCCATCCTTAAACATTTCATAATCTTGAGGTAAGTCAATAATATGACTTTAATTAAAATCATGGATCTTTTTAGGTTTAGAGATTTCAAGAATTAGGTCACAACTTACACATAACATCTTAAATAATACAAGTAGATACTTCTACTCACTTCCCATTTTTTTTATAAAACAAAAACTTTTAAAAATAAACACGGTTTCATTTCATTTTTAAACAGCATAACTTTTCCTTGATCCCCTCCTTGACTCTATTCTTCTTTAAGTCATGTGTAAAACATTTCAAAAATTGGGATGATCATAAAAAGATCATTAATGGATACATAAAAAAGGAAGACTATTATCCTTTTAGAAACATGTAAACCATGAATACTTTATCATAAAGTAATACTTTTAACCTTTAAAAAGTAGTAAATATACTTTACTAGATATAAGCTCATTGCTTATGCTTTTTGTAACCAAAAGATTACCATAAATCCAATAGAATGCAATATCTAACATATAAAGGTAACTTGGGACAAAATCATACTTAAATGGAATAAGCATATAATCAACTTCCACACATATCACTAAATGGAATAACCATAAGATTGAATTTCATACCATTTCATTGGAGGTCAAAATGTAACCACCCGTTCTTGGTTTATCACAGAACCACCAATATTTAGTTTATCACGTAACCACTAATCTTTGGTTTATCACGTAACCACTCATTAAATGTCCAAGTACGATTATATAATCATAACACATATTGAAATTATCAGCATTTCACTCATAAAATTTCATTTGTAATCACAAGAAATAATTTCAAGATATTGAAATAGTCAATACATTTTCAAAACTAATTTAGAGCATTTATAAATGATATTTTTGAATCAATGTGTCCCATAACACGTTGAAACTTTTAAAATAAATTCAAGAATTAAAATTTTAAAACATTTATGTCCATATAAATAAATCCATAAAACCATTTTTAAAGCATGGACATGAATGAGAAAGAATTTCGAAGAATAAATCTTTAAAACACTTAAAATAATGTTTTAATTAAAGAGTCCCTTACCACTTGAGAAACACATGAATAAAAATCATTAAATAATAACAATTAAAAAAACTTTAAATATCATGAGAATATAGTAATTCATGATATGAAATGCCAAAAGGGTAGTATATACACCTTATAGGACAATAAAGGTTCATAACATCAATATATTTCTCAATGAAAGGATATTGAGATGATATCCCTTAAAAATATTGTATCATTAGATTAAGGATAAATCAATGACATAATTATGTGTGAAAAATATAAATACCCCTAATATAAGTGGATATTCAGTGTAAAATAATCAGAGGTCATTCACAAATATTATTGGAAAAACAAAACCAATGACAAGGTTATTTAGATAAATGAATGTAAATTGAGTTAAGATTTCCCTTACCTTGAGTCTACCTTAACTCATACGTTCTTTATTTTCCTCTTAATCAGGTAAATTCTTTTGGTTTATACCAAAAGGATCCCTTGTGAGGATTTATGCCCTAAGGGAGGATTATAGGATTAGAGGAGGGATTCTATGAAGTTTTTTGGCAGGGCATGGATGAACCAAAATGGTTCTTGATATGTGATTATTAGAGAAGAGAGGGTACCTTTTTATAGGAGAGGGATGGGGCACCCTTGGAAACGCTTAAATTTTTTAAATTAATATAAAATAATTTTTTTAATTCAAATGGATCCAACTTAAGATATGTCGAAGATAATATGATGATATTTCGAAATCCTCTCATCCAATAATTTTTAGACATGTATTTATTTTATTTATACCTTATCTTTTTGGATTACCCTTAATTATTCTCTTTCAATTTTAATTGTGGTAACAACATTTTAATTATTAAGAGGATATTAATTTTAATTATATGGGGTAAATTTCCCATAATTATATAATTAATGAACTTTTATAACTCATCATAGTCACTTTGTGATTTTAAAATATTTTTTGGATTTTAAAATCATTTAATAAATAACAATTTTTATAAAACATCAATTATATCAATTTTTATACTATTCATTTTATTGAATTTAAATAAAATCCAAAAAGAGAGATAAATTCAAAAAAAGCATTGAATAGTCTTTTAACATGTCATATTCACCTAGAAAAATATTGGATGATATAAATTATATAAAATAATATTTATTTTAATGTTTATAATATCATTTATTTGATTCTTCATTAATAAAGCAATTAGTGCCTTATTATTGTGTCATAATTAAATTTAATTATATAATGTAAAAAATTATAAATAAAATACCATGATGTAGGAAATATTTTTATCTTTCTAATAAATATTTATATTTTAAGATATTACTTGTATAAAACCATATAAAAAATTATTAAGAAGATATATGTTTATAACATATTTTCCTTCACTTTAACATTAAAGTTATAAGAGTCATAATCACACCTAAGTGGCTTCCAAAGGCCAAATTTTCATCCCAAGGGTTTTTTGCTCATCCGTATATCACCCAATAGGATTAGGATAAGTTTTATAGTAGTTTTGTATTATTATAATATTATTTTTACCTTTATTTACCTGATTTACCTTTTAACCGTGGTAAATAAAAATAATTACTAAAGTTATTATTTATAATATACAAAAATAAAAGGGAAATGTATACATAATTTGGGTATTATTATTCCAAATATGGAATAAAATTTTCCAAATTAAAAACATTGAAGTTTCATTAATTAATTTAAAATTAATTCCTGTTTTCAAAACGAGAAAACGGGTTTTTTAAAAGTAAAAACCGTCAAAAGATTGACATGTGTTTATGTCAAATTTTATTGTGAAATTATCTCCAATTACCAAAATTAGATTAAATGATAAATAATTAATCTAATTAAACTTTAAATCCAATTAAAAGGTTAATATTACTATATAAAAAATTTATATGAAAAGGCTGTTTTGAATTAAAATGCAGTATTTTTCATTATTCATGAAATAATGAATTTCATCAGAAAAATAAAAAAATTCAACCAAAGTAAATTTTTATGTATTGATTCTAAATAAGAAGTTTATTTTGTAAAATATAACATCTAAAATTTTCAAAAACTATATTTAAAATGGGTTCGCCATCAAAAAGCGGTAAAATTGTATTTTTTTTTGAAAAATGCTTCTTTTATCAGAAAAATTGAATTTGTTCTTATATCATGTCTAGAAAACATATAAGATGAATTTTAAACATTAAATTGAATATATTAAATATATATTTAATTAATAAAAATTCATAAATAGTGATTTTATTATTTTATAAAATCACTTATTTGCATTTAAATAGTTTTTTAGAAAAACATTTCATTTTAATTAAAAAGGGTTTTATTTTCATTTATAAATAATTGTTCACAAAAGAATTAATTAAATACATGTGTAAAAAATATTTTTATAAATCAATTAATATTTTTCATTCCCTCCATTTTAACATCTAGGTTATAAGGTAACATAATAATATTTAGTTGTTCGCTTAAATTCAATGTATTATATTGTGTACACTATCAATCGTAGTGCCTTTTTAAAAAAAAACTTGGGATGTTACACCTAATATTCCTATTATATAGTTGTTGGTTCACTATAGATTCTTTATTCCATTTTTGGTTCCATGGAATAGGTTTTACGGTAATTTTTTTATTATTTCATTAAATAAAGCCCTGATTTTTGTTATTTTGTTACAAAATAACCATTTTTTATGGATCAGGTTCCCATTTCTATTTTTTTATTGACTTTATCCCAATTTTTTTAGATGTTCCATCTTTATTATGCCTGGATCATTAGATATTTTGAGATAATGTGTGAGGTTTGTTTCTTTTGTTCTTATTAGAAAATTTTTTGTGCCTCGAAAATTGTGAGGCTCTTTAAACATGTTGATGTGGCTATGTTTTGGTACTAATTTTCAGTATTTTTTATTTAATTGTATTGTATTTTTTTTGTTAAAATTTTGTTTTTAATTAAATAATGTAATTATGTTAATTTTTTGTAAAATTATTTAATCTCTTATTATTTTGTTAAAATATGTTTGTAATTGTTTAATTTTAGTTTTCCCTTTTGTTTAATGATTAATTAATTATTTTGATTAACCTTCACTTTAATTTTTATTTTTTTAAACTATGGATGATTAATATTTTAATGTTTTATTAATTTATTTCATTCTCTATTATTTTTTTAAATAATAACAATTTATTTTACTGTCTTTAAATTTAATATTTTTGTTAATAAATTTATTCATTATTTTATTTTTTTCATCAAAAATAATAAATTTAAATTTGTTCACTACCACAAAAACATGTTTTCATAGCACCACCCTTTAATAACGTTAAAAAACACTGATAAAGGGGGTACTTTTATCAGCGCTAAAAAAACGACTAATAAAGGATACTTTTAACACTGCTAAAAAATCACTGTTAAAAGTATCCATTTATCAACCTTTTTTTAACGCTGATAAAGGTACTCCATTTATCAGTGATTTTTTAGCACTGTTAAAGGGACTCCCTTTATCCGCTCTTTTTTAATAGCACTGAAAAAGGGGTGTTTTTATCAACGATTTTTTTACAAGCGCTGATAAAGGTTATATTTTCAAAAACTATTGAAAATAATATATTAATTTATTAATTTATTTATATTGATATAAATATAATATATATATTTAAAATATTTTTTAGATAATTATAAAGAGACATTTAAACTTAATATATATAAAATTTAGTGAAATGGATTATAAAATATTTAAAAAAATATTATTAATTAATAATTTGATAATTATTATTGAGTAATAATCATTTAATAACAATTTGAAGACAAAAATTAAAAAAATAATAAAAGATCTAAAATAAGTTGAAAACGTAACTCAAACTTTAAACGACCATAATTTTTGATCTGAGTGTCTGTTTGAGCTCTACCACATATCAAATTGAAGCCTACGACAGGCTCTACATTATAAAGATAAAAGGGAACTTTTTGTCACATTTTTTAAGGAAAAAACGTTCTTATAAGGCCTCCAAAACTGATTTTTTAATCAGGATACTCAAATTTTTTAACATTTGATAGAATTTCAGCCTCGTTTCAGGAGCTCGTTTTTTCCTTTTTTAGTGGGGAATTAATTTATTCCAAAATATTACACTAATATTGATATTATGGCTTTGAAATTTTATCATTTTTCACAATGTACTATTATTTATAATTAAATATATAACAATATATACATATTTTTTATATATTCACACATAAAAATTTAATTTTATAATTAATTAATTAAACATATTTACATATAAACTATATTTATAAATATATAAGCCTTATAATATCCATTTTATTTAAAATACAAATATATGAATATTTATATACCTATATAATGTGTGTGTGTTTTAGTGTGTGTCTTTATTAATAAACCGATATATATTATTTATATATTCTAACATATCAATATACATATGATTATATAATATATGTAAATATATATAAATATGTATAATTTTACTTATAGATATACATATATATAATATATATACATGTGTATGTATGTTGTACATATGTATTTATTTATAAACACACAAAAAAAATAAATTTTATAAATGTATTTAAAACTAATCTTACAAATATATATTAATATACAGATAAATATACAGATAAAAAATATAACTATATATATATATTGATATAAATATATATTAATATATGAATATATATATATATATATATTAATATGAATATATATATATATATTAATATAAATCTATATTAATATGTGAATAAGTATAATTATATATATATATATCATTAAATAGAGAACAAAATAAGATGGGTGAGTGGTAAAGGTGCAGGAGCACAAGGGAGAGGTCTCAAGTTCAAATCCAAGCAGAGGAAGGGGTGTGTGGGTGGGTGCGGGGGGGGGGGGGGGGGGGCTAACACTTTTAAAGGGTGGGTGGGTGTGCCTAGCATTATTAAAGGTGTGGAAAGGGTGTGGGAGGGGCTTCCTAGAGCTGTTAAAGGGGGATCAACGCTGTTAAAAGGGGGCTGTGATTTAAACTTTTTTTAAAAAAAATTAAATTTTATCAGCGGTAAAAAAGCATTGATAATGGTGTTTTTAGAACTGATAAAACTCTATTTTGTTGTTGTGTTTTTTATTCTAATATAATTTATAGTTTTTTATGTTTTTTAATTATAATTTTATTTTTTAGTTTTATTTTTTTATTTAATTTTCAATGTGTAAACCATGTAGTATAATTTCAAACGGTGGTTTCTATATAGTAGAATTTTCTATAGGGCTATATAGATAAATTTTGAAGGCCCCACATAGGTGAAATATCAAGATTATATGTGCCAAATTATTCCCAAGTTCACATTACCAAATTCCCAATGGAATTTATATAGCCAAATTATTATGCAACCATGTAGCTGATTTTCAATCTAGATTGTCACATAGGCAATTGGGTAAAATCTTATACGGTATTTTTTTAATGAAAATATTCACGTATCTAATTACTCATTCATGTGAATTTCATATACCTTGTTATTCTTCAAATAATTGAGAACCAGAAACCAATGATTCATCAAGAACCTTGAAACCTATTTAACTAGAGCCGCCACCATTGAATCGTCCAAGCTTACTTTTTAAAGAAGATTATGTCTAACCACTAAATAATATTGATGGGAATGTTTAAGATTTTGGAAAAGATGATTGAAGATCAATGACGCTTGAATATTCCTATGATGATGAAATTGGCTGCAAGATCATTTTTGTTGATGATCCATTCTGATTTAAAACAAAGAAATGAAAACCAACTCGAGGTCGATGATGAAGATGAAAAAGATCTTTTTGTAGTTGAGGAAGATGAAATCACACCTAAAGCCACCACCATAAACCCACCCAATGTCGAAGAGATTTCTGAGTGAAATCCAAGCATGGATTAGGGTTCCACCTGAGGCCATTGATAATGAAGAAGAAGTTTCCACCTCAGCTCATTGAAGAAGAAGACTAAAACCCAATCCTATAGATAAAGCGGGTTGAAAATGATTTTCAGCAAAGCTTAAGATTGAGAGAAGGATTTATACTTGATATATAAAGGAAGTAAAACTACGTTCAAAATAATGTGAAGCTTTTTGTAACAAGAGGATGATCTCAAAGAAGCCCAAAATTGTATCGATGTTTGAATTTTTTACTTATTTAATATTTTTGGAGGTCTACAATGAAATTGGTAGTTCTAAGTTTTGGGTAGATTTGGTTTTAAATATGAGTTACAATAAACATAAATTGTTAAAGTAAGTTCCCTGATGAGTTGAAATGAGATGTGGTTGAGGAAGGTACGTTTCCAAATTCAGTTCCCTAAGTATTCATGTAGCTGAATTAGCAACATGTTCATTTTTAAAGATTAGTTCCAAGACATGGGAGAAAAAGTTAACTAATAATAAGGAGTATGATGCAATGAAAATTATTGAGTTCTATAACTATTATAATTATATTTTTTGGTGAGTGGAAGAATATGTTGATTGTATTTTCTAAATTACTGTAGATAGTGACAGAAGGCCAAAAAAATTAATTCTCTCATTGGACTGTCAGAAAATGTGGTGGTGGAAATTGTAATTTTTTGGTTATAATTGAAAAATAAAATAATAAATTTAGTTATTTTTTTGAGAGGAGAGAAACATTTTTCTTGACATAAAGAAAATAGAAGTTGGGAGTGGGAACGACAGGAGCACGAACTAGAGGATCTTCTACAGAGCTTTTACTTATTCCAATGAAGATGAAGTGTGAAGATTACATCTACACCATGATCATGTCTCGATAGATTACTTATGGTCAAAACTAGTAGTTTCAAAAGGTGATGTCTTTCAGAGTTTTTGTTTCCATTAATTATACAATTTTAATTCACTCCAGATAATTGAATATTAAAATATGATCATTGATCATTGTTTAATTTTTCTATCACTTACTTTATTTTTTTCTTCCATTTTGATAATGCTTCATTACTGATTAGAGTCTATTAATCTCTTAAAGTGTCTAGTTAATTAAATATGAGTAGGTGTTTAAACTCAATCCTCTGTTTTAAATTTCTCAGCCATCAATTGGCGATTTTGAGCATAGAGGGACTCAACTATATCAATGTACTCAGAAATTGTTGTGTATGATAAATCCTTCTGAAAGGAGACCAACAGGTGAGATCCTTGATGTTGTACTCATTTTAATAAACTAAATGAGATGAAATATTATATATTTAAATCTTATAATTTAGAGAGTTATAATTGTGAAACCCTTTTCAAATGATAGAGATTGATTGATCCATGAGATTTACATGCTCCAATCATTGCTTTTATATTTTTCAAAATGTCATACTTATTTACTAAAGTTCACATATTTATTTCATTAGAATGATACTTTTGTCTTAGTTTCAAATTTAATTTTCCCCAATTTAAATTTAGAAAATTTTATAAAAAAATTGTTATAGAAGTACTCTTAAAATTCAGCCTCATTTAGAGACATCCTCAGGTCCTACTATACTTCATAATTAGTGGATAAAAACATGATGAATGGCTAAAAAACACATTAAACCATTATAAATCAATTGGTTCTATTATTGGGGAGGTTTCAAGAGAGTTAAAAAAATTATAATATTCTTTTTAAATAAAATGATAAAAAAACTTCAATGAATCAAAAAATATGTTTTATATTCAATAATAACCTTGAATATTTTAAAACATAAAATTCATATAGTTTGAGAACCAGAACACTTGAAAAATAGAAAAATAGACAAGTGAAAACAACCCTTTTGGTTTAATCTTATAGTTTCAAATAGGGATTTCTTTATAGGATTTAATTTCTTGATCATCTTTCTATAATTTATCTCCAGATTTATGTATGTTGAAATTCAATTAAATCTTGATGAATATATTTTTTTCATTTGGCTATTTATCTTCCTTCCATTCTAAAATGGACACAAATCTTATTGGAAAATCTTAATTGATAAATGCGGTCTATTAATTCATGCCAAGAAACATATTGATTTCGACAATCAATATTTAAATTTATAAATCTTTGATCGAGGATTGTGAGTATAGTGAGAGTAAATTGTGTCAATGCACTAAAAAATTGTTAATTCAATTGATCGTCTCTTGCTGAATGGCGGATAATAGCTAAGATTTTAATTGGTGTTTTCAAAATTTCGGGCTGAATAAGAAACCCACACTGAGATTTTAATTCATGAATTGAGTGAGATGTCAGTTTGAATAATTTCAAGTGATAAAGAAAGAATAAACTAGGAGATGTGCTGGATTTGGCCACTTCTCTCTTTCCTGTTATCTTTTTGATTATTTTCTACTACTTCATTTTGGAAACTATTGTTTTATTATTTTAAATTATATGTTTCTTTTGAAATTTAGTTTAATTTATTTACAATCATATAATTTTCCATCAATTAAATTTAAAAAAAATCATGACAAAGTAACTCATAAAAGGAAACCTCATTAGGAGATAACCTTGGGTGCTGCTATAATATAATATTTATGGATAAAAACTTGATGTTAAGATAAAACCGACACAAAATTATAAAATTAAATTGGTGTTGTTGTTGGGGAACTAAAATTCAAAAACCCATAATCTGAAAAAAAAAATTAAAAAGAAATTGAAAAAGATAGTTCAACTTCTAAACCTATGAAAATTAATATGAAGAAGTTATATCAGTTCTCTACATACCAAAAAGACTTCCACAGCTCAAAATATGGAATAATTTCAGCACTAAATAAATATCAAAATTCAGGATACATATTCTAACAATTTGACCACTTATAAAGTACCACAATTAAGGATTATCTTAAACATATTTCCTTGAATAAAAAATCAATTTTCCAACTTACTGCTTGTAAAAATAGTGAGGAAAATTTTTAGCATCTCAATAATTCACCATCATAGAAAACCATGGCCTCTTATAAACAACAAGAGAATATAATATATCCCGAGGGAAAAAATATATAATAGATTTATAAAATTAATTATCCTAACATAACATAGTGGTTTTACTACTCAATTGATAATTCACAATATTCACAATTCCTTTCCTGTCTGGGATTTCTATATCAAATTCTTGAATCAATAAGATCCATATAAATAACCTTGGTTTTGATTCATACTTCTTCATGATATATCGAATAGTATAATGGTCAGTGAAAACAAATAATTTGGACCCCAAAAGATATCTTCTAAACATATCAAAGGAAAAAACAATGTATAAAAATTCTTATAAGGCTGTAATTTAATTGGATTGGGAAGAATCTAGAGTTCTAGAAGAATAAGTAATGACATATAATTTCCTATCCAATATTATCCCAAGAATATACCCTAAAGATAAATTTGAGGCATCAATAATTATCTCAAAAGGAAGGTCTAAATTTGGGGTTTGAACTATTGATGGGAAACAAGTTTCTATTTGAGTTCATTAAAGGCTTCTGTGCACTTTCCATAAAAAAGGAATATCATTCTATAGAAATAGTTTCAAGGGAAAATTAATCAGGATAATATATTCTATGAATCTCATATATAACCTAGCATGTCTAAAAAATATCTAATATCATTCAGGGTCTAATGAAAACATGGTGAATAGATGATTTCAACTATGGACTTGTCCTCTCAAATTCCATTCCTAGACACTTCATGACCAAGAATAGTTACACTCTCAATAATAAAATTGAATTTATAAAAGTTCAAAACAAGGTTTATCTCAATAAAAAATATAGGAATATCCCTTAAACATCTCATAATGATCTCTAAATATGGACTATACACTATAAATTCATCTATAAACACCTCTATAGTTCTCTAACAAAATTCAAAAAAAATATAAGCATGCATATTTGGAAGGTGTAAGGGGAATTACGTAGTCCAAATGGAATTCTCCGATAAGAAAATATATTGAAAGGACATTAGAATGTTGTTTTATCCTAGTTCTATAAAGATATATTAACATGAAAGTAGCCAAAAAACCATCTAGGAAGAAATTAAGTTATTGACCAGCTAAAAATTCAAAGACATGATCGAGAAAAGGAAAGGGAATTTGGTTTTTACTATTTAATATGTTCATCCGCCTATAGTAAAAACATAACCTCCACTTATTGGGAATCATAGAGGGAACTAGCACTCCAAGTTCATTATTAAAAATCGCAAACCCTCCTTTATTAAGAACAAACCAAACTGGACTTTCCCATCGACTATCAGAAATGAGGAAAAGTATACAAAAAAAACCAATAAGCTAGTCATATCCTTTTTAACCACTTTTAGAAGACTAAGATTCAATTTTATTTGAAATTTTCTAATAGGTTTCTAATCTTATAATAAAAGTATCCTATTCATGAACACTAAAGGACTAATTTTTGGTAAACTAAAGACCATACTATAGCCTTCATATTCTTACTAAGGACCTCTAAAATCCAGTTCTCATGCTTACTGGATAACCCACTTTCAACTATAATATGGAATTGTTGTTTGTCTTCCAAGTATGAAAATTTTAAATTTTTAGGCAAATGTTTAAGTTCATGATTTGGGGGGTTATACCCATTATAATAAACAGGAATTATGAGGTTCTTCAACTTCATTTTCAGCCACTAAATAATACCCAATAATAGAAGAATTTCAAACTTATAAACAAACACTACATTTTTTTCATTAGTTTAAATTTTATCTTAGGGGTTTTTAATTTTAGAATTCTTAGTTTAAATTCTTCTCATTATAATGGATTTATAATAAATATTTTGTATATAGAAGAGTGTTGGTAGATAATACTTCTATAGATGCTATGAATCTCATTTCAAACATGGCCCAAAATTCATATCAATTCTGTACTTGGGGACTAATCCACGCCAAACTAGCTATGGAAGTATCTACTTTCAATTATAAAAATAGATGAATAAAGAGTCAAGTGGGAGATCTTTCTAATAGGATGCTATAGATGTTTAATAACTCTTCCCCTCCATAATATCAACCATAACTAGTGTATACCATTCATGTGCACTATGGAATTTTTTATACTCCTGGTCATTTCTACAAAAATGTCTTTAGTTAAAAGAAGGAGCTGAATCTTATAATGGTATATTCCATGTAAATACATTCTTGAATGATATGAAAAGTAAATTTTTCAATTATAACATTCAAACTATTCCCTTTCAATCTAAACAAAATTTTACCTAGGGCTATAATTACTAAAAAACAATAGGTTTTAGCCTAATGATCAGAAAAATAGAAATTTATTGGCCCAAAATTTTGTTCAGTAACCTATGTATGGTGAAAATTAATATGTAAACCAAGATGGTCGGAATTTAAAAAAAATAGAATCAAGATAACCAAAAAACAAGGTAATCAAATAAATTTTTGTCACCTTGAAGGGATGGTTAAAAAAGAAACACAACATTTCTCAATAAAAACATGTGTTGTTACAAAATATTCTAACTCAAATGGGTTAAATGGAAACTAAAATTAATAGTTTGAAAAGTAAAAGGAGTGATAATTTTTTATCACAAGCTGAAGCGAACCAAAGAGGAATGTAGAATTTTATTTCAATAATTCTGAGAAGTGTAATTGAAATTCAAAACCCTCAAACTGATTACAATGAACATGAACTTGAAAAAGATAGTTCTACTTCTGAATCCAATGGAAAATAACATGAAGAAATCACTAAACCACTTATTAAACATATTTTAGAACCAGCTAAATATGTACAAGAACTTATTATCCACAAAATAGTAGAACAAGAAAAAACAAATAAAAAGAAAGAAATCAATCTTGAAATAACCTATAGGTATTTTATAAATTTAATGGGATCTTACAAATGGAAGAATAAAGCTATAGATGACCTGAAAATGTATATAGATCTTCCACGTTATCCATTGGGTAGTCCTCCTATCAAAAATAATATTGAAACTTAAATGGACAAGGAAGGGCTTGAAACCTTTATAAAGGTCTAGGTTAACATGCATTTGTTAGATAGTATCAAATAGAATACATGGTACGATAAGCCCCTTAAGGAAATGTGCACTCACAAAAGTATGTTCAAAGAAGGTGAGGAAGTCAATTTGGGAATAATTGTTTCTTCCATGAACCAACGTTCCCTCCCTTTGAAATGAAAGGATCCTGGTACATTTTCTACCCCCTGTGTTATTTAAAATCATTAGTTTAAAGATGTAATGTTAGATTTAGGAACCTCCTTAATTTTTATGCCTTATTCTGTCTTTTCTTTTATGTAGATATAAGATCTTAAGGATTATATTATTGTCCTCTAACTGGATTACATAAGTTTCTCTAAGATGCCATGATTCCTTGAGGATGTGTTGGTAAGGGTTAAATATCTTGTATTCTCTATAGACTTTTATTTTTTAGACATGTAGAATGGTAGATTTAGTTCACATGAACCCTTAATATTAAGAATACCATTATTTAAAACTATTAAATAAATAATTAATGTTCATAAAGGGACTCTTTATTTAGATTTTTGAGGAAATATAGTTTATTTTTTATATTTTAATCAATAAAACCCCTTATGGAAATCCATTCTACACAAAAAGTTAATATGATTAACTAGTTTTCTATAGAGTTGTTACTAGATTTTATTCATAATAATCAACCTCTAAATTCTATAAAAATAAACTTTTTCCTGATAATGATGATACTAAAACTAAAAACCCTGAAATATACAGTAATGATTTTGAAACCAAGTCTATTTTTGAAGAAACTAAATATTCTTTTGGAATTTCAAAACATGTAAAGGATGAAGTCTTTTTTGAAAATGAAGTTGAAATGGGTGAGGATTTTTTTAAATCTCTTGTAACATGTAATGATGCTTAAAATTATGAATTTATATGTGAAATTGAACTATATATTACTGAAATTGAATTAAATTCTACTCAACAAGAAATAAATATGGAAAATTATTTTTTACCAAACAATGTTTCTTTTGAATTAAATATTTTGAACATAGAAACCGGTCAATATTTCAATGAATAGTCTCCTCATTTTTGTTAAATTGATTCTGAAATTTTTTTTGAGTATGACACATATTTTCTTCTTGAAAATAATTTCACTGCTAATTTAGATGTTTTAAATTATAATATTCTTGGGGATTATTTAGTTACTAAAAATAAATTCAAAGAACCTATAAGACTTATTTTTTTCAAAGGGGACAACCTACCTGCACTTGAACATAAACTGTTTCTTGAAATTTTAAAATATGTCTACTTAGAAGACATATAGAAATTCCCATTTTTAATTACATGTTGGTTTTCCAGTGAGAAAGATAACCAAAATTTAGTGGTCTTTAGGAATAATAGGAATATAATAGAATGATATTTGTATTGTTTTCTAGGAATTAGTACTTTTATGTTCATTCATAGGATACTCTTAGTGGACAATTCCAAACCGGTTAGACAATTTAAAAGGAGATTGAATCATATCCTCATATAAGTAGTTTTGAATAAGTTGACCACCTTATTAGAAATGGGTATAATTTACCCCATTTTTGATAACTTATGGGTAAGTCTAGTTCAAATTGTTCCTAATAAAAGAAGGTTTATAGTTGTTAAGAATGAATTTAGAGAGTTATTTCCTACTAGGTTTTCCAATAAGTAGAGGGTATAAATTAAATTTGGGAGGATAAACATAGTGAGTAGGAAATACCACATTACCTTTCCTTTTCTTGATCACATCCTTGAATGGTTAGCTGATCAATCCCATTATTACATCCTGGATAGTTTATCTGGATACTTTCACATTCATATAGATCTATAGGACTTTGATAAAAATAACTTTCACATGCCCTTTAGGTACCTTTTATTATCATTAAATACCATTTGGACTATGTAGTTCCCATTCCACCTTCTAAATATACATGCTTATCATTATTTCTGAATTTCATGAGAAATATATGGAGGTATTATGGATGATTTTACAATGTATGGTCCATCCTTTGAGAGTTTTCTGATAATTTTAGGGGGTCTTAATAGAGTGTGTATTTAGATGAACCATTTTCTAAGTTTTAAAAAATTACATTTTATGGTTGATAATGTAATTATGCTTGGTCATGAATTTTTTAAGAATAAACTTCTAATGGACAAGACCAAGATTGAATTCATCTCTTCACTTACTTTTCCTAAGATTGTAAAGGATGTTAGATATTCTCTTGGCCATGCTATATTTTATATGAGATTCAAAAAGATGTAATTTGAATTACATTACACTTTACAATACATCTATAGAAGTATATTCCTTTTGTCTTTGATGGAAAGGTTGAGGAAGCCTTTAATGAACTCAAATAGAAACTGGTGTCACCACCAATAGTTCGAACACCTAATTGGGACTTGCCTTTTGAGCAGATAACTAATGCTTCAGAATTATCTTTAGGGGATATTCTTGGGAAATGATTAGAGAGGTAATCTCATGCCATTTATTATACTTCCAAGACTCTAGATTCATCCCAGTCCAATTACTCCGCAACATAGAAGGAATTGTTAGAATTTTTTCCCCTGATAAGTTTAGAAGATATCTTTTGGGGTTTAAAGTAGTGGTTCTAACTTCCCATTCTACTATTAAATATATCATGGAGAAGTAATAATCAAAACTAAGTTTTCTGAGATTGATCTTATTGCTTCAGGAATATGACATAGAAATACACGATGGGAAATGAATTGAGAACACTATAAATGATCATTTGAGTGGGATACCTACTGAGTTCTATCAGGATAATTTATCTATTGAATCCATTAGATATATTTTACCTAGGTATGTATTATATTCTACTATGGTTGAAAAGAGACCATGGTTTTTAGAAAATATAAATTACATACCTACTAAAAATTTTCCTCATTGGGTTTCATAGCAGTAGGTTGAAAATTTGATTTTTGAGTCAACGAAATATGTTTGTGATGATCCTTACTTGTGGGATTTGGGAAGTGTTTAGATTGTTAGGTGATGTATCCCAAATTTTGATATTTCTTCAATGCTGAATTATGACCATAACATGAGCTATAGAGGTCAATTGGAGCCACATAGAACTACTATAAAAGTGATAGATTCAAGTATATTTTAGCCTATCATTTTTATAGATTTTCATAAATGTTGTAGTAATTGTAAATCTTATCAATTCCATGGAAAAGTTTCTAAAATACATGAGATTCCACAATAACCTTTTTTATGTGTTCGATGTTTAGGGAGTGGATTTTATGGGCCCTTTTACTAATTGATTATGATATTTATATATCTTTATTAGGGTACACTATGTTTTCATGTGGATTTAATATAATCCCAAAAGTACTAATTATGCTAGAGTTATGTAACAAATTTATCATGAGAAATCTATTTTCTAGATTTGGGATTCCAAGATTTATTTTCAAAAACTAAAGAACACTTTTTTATAATAAGAATTTTTAAACTTTTATAAAAAGATATGGGGTTAGTATTAAAGTTTCTACACCCTATCATCCTTAAATGAATGGTATAGATAGAGTTTAAAATAGAGAGATCAGGGATATTATTGAGAAAAGAGTGAACCTAAAAATGAAATATTGGAGCTTAAGACTTGAGGATTCTTTGTGGGTTTATAGGACTACCTATAAGACTCTAATAGCGATGTCACTTTATAGGATTTTTTTGGAAGATCTTTTCATTTGCCTTTGGTATTATATATTAAATATTTTTTGGCTGTTGAATCATGAAATTTGAATTTGTTTGAAGCTATAAAATAAAGGAGGCAATTTTTTCAAGAGTTTCAAGAAATTAGGAATAATGCCTATGAAAGTGATAGGATTTTTAAAGAGAAAAAATAGTTCTTCATGGAAAATTGATTCTGAAAAATGAATTTCATATCAGAGATAAAGTTTTATTGTAAAACTCAAGGAATAATCTCTTCCTAGGTATACTTAATTCCAAATGTGATGGTCTCTTTATTGTTACTCATGTTGTCCCCTTTGGTGTTGTGCATATTATATATCTTGTGAAATATTTTCCATACACTATAAATAAATATAGGCTCAAAATTTTAAGGTAAGGTATTATGGAACCTATACGGGAGAAATTCACTTAATTATAATATGAATATCACTAAAATAACAATCCATCAAAAATAAATAAATCTTGATGAAGATTTAATTCTTATTTTTCACCAGGATAAATTCTCTTTGGGTCACTCTTCATATTATATAGTATATTATTTACAATTTATATTGATCAAGAGAAGCTACAAGTTGAATAATATTGAATCAGCCACCTTAAATTCTAAACATTGGTTATATTTTATTTTATTTGATATTTCAAAGATCTAATGTTAATATATTTTCATTTTTAAGAAGTTGAAGATGACCAAAGGGGATTTTTAAAATTAAAGGATGTATTATTTTGTATTTAAAGGAAAATAGAGCTTCAAATTTAAGTAAGTAAGTAATTCTAAATTCATCTCATTTTCCAGAGTTCAAAATATTCCTTATTAATATTACATTTTTGTAAAACAATTAGTTAAAAAAAATTCAAATTGAAGAGTATTTTCATGCTGAAATTAGTGGTTAAACATGATATTCGATACTATTAAATTGGTTATTTTTATTTTATATTATGGATAAATATTCTCTTCTTTTATGGAAATTATTTTTCAAAATTCCTTTAACATGCACTAGAGAACATGTTTTAAATTTGAGCTGAATTGTTTAAGTGGTAACTAGTAGGAAACATTATTTTTTTCTTTTAGTTGATAATTATCTATGTTGTGTTGAAAAAAATACTTTGAAAATTCTTATGAACCTTTATTAACGATTCTAATCTGTTTAATTTTCAAAAATAATTAACTTTAAATTGAATAAAAATGTTTCTATACATTGGATTAAATATTGAGAACAATGTTAGGTTTTTTGTGTGGGGGAAAGTGTATTTCAATGTACTAAATTTTACCACAATATGAAACCATTTAAAACCCCTAAAAATTTTCAAAATTAAATTTTTCATGTTTTAATTAATCATTTTTAGTGTTTTTAAATTTTTATGGATTTTGAATGTTGGTTTTTCCACATTGAGTAATTTAATTCTCTATTACCTCTTGGATTTAGTTTAGTAAACATTTTTCATTTCCCTCTTCAAAAAGTGGTTGAATTTGGTAAAATTTTGGATGAATTTTATACAATAATCACTTCCCTTGAAATCCTTGATTTAGATTTAAATTCAAAAAACATGCATTCAAATATATTATGAAAAGAAAATACTAATCCAATTTGAACTTATTATTTTATTCCTTAATTTTTTGGATGTGTTATTTATATTTACATACTAATTATTAAAGTTTCTCATCCAAACTGAGTGTTTAATTATTTTGGTTTCAAAATATGTGAGTTTATTCTCCTAGATGTAAATAAAAGACTGGACTTTTAGTTGAATGAAAATTGAATTGGGTTTTATATTATTTCACATCTTTAATGTCAATAATTTTTATAAAACATGGATTAGATTTTGCAAAAAAACATATTTAATTTAAAGAGGGTTGTAATGCACTGAAATTTTGAAAGAATAAAATTTTATGAAATAGTGTATGATAAATAAAACAATGATTTTATCTTGAAATTCACACAACACTAAATTTATCTTACATTACACTCAATAATTAGTTTCTTCAATAGCTTGTGTTACATGCAAGACCAAGTTTTACAGAATAATATTAATATTATTATTTAAAATGACAATTATCTCCTTCATTTTAAATTGTAGGTTACGAATGGTATTAAATAAATTATTAAAATATATGGTTGAATTCATTTTTACCAATTAATTACAAATCAATATAATAAAAATTGAATATAAAGGATATATTTTTATAAAAGAAACTATTTTTATGTTCCAAAGCAGTATTATATTAAAAAAAATAGATTAATTACTATTATTGGATGATATTAATTAAATTTATCTAATATTTTTTATAGTCATAAGATAAGAAGAAATTCAATTTTACGCAGAAAAAGATTTATTTTTTTAAATGCAGTTTTGACGCATTTTAATGGTGCACTTATTTTAAAACTAAATTTTGACACTTTTAGATATTTTATTTGACAAAATAAACTTTATTTTTGAAATATTAATGTCAAATTATCTTAGGTTAAACTTTTTTTATTTTTCTGAGAAATTTCATCTTTTAATGAATAGTGAAAATACTGAATTTTAATTGAAAATTAACTTATCATGTAAATAATTTATAAAATTAAATTATATTTTAAATTGGTTTCAAAGTTAAATTTGATCAATTATTGTAATGACCCGTCAGTTATCATTGGATTGAGAGTACAATGAGTCATTACTATGCCTTAAGCGATATCCCCAAGATGCCAAAGGCTGGAAATAAATGCTGAAGGGTTTCAAATACTTGTGGGGGATGATTTAACCTTTAAGAAATAAACCGATAAACCAAATAACCATAACCAAACATTCAATATATGATGCATGAATGAATAAAATACAACTCAACAACTTCATGTATCTCAAAACCACATCAAAGTAAGCAATAGAGGAAGAATAACCAAGTATCAAAGTACACAACGGATAAAATACACAAGGCTCTACAAAAACCTCAAGACACCATGCTCCACAAGCTACAAGCTCCACAATCTCCAAACATCTCAAACATCATAAGGTAGTGCTAAACACGTGTGAAACATTACCTTTTCCCTTGTCCCAAAAGATAGCATCTGCAAAAGAACCAAAGTGCCAAAGCAGGGGTGGGTATAAAACTAAGTGGGTTTTCTCTAATGACTTTCCTACTCATGCCACTAGGATAAAAGAGTTAGTAAAAATTATATAAAATATTTTATAGAAAAAAATTTCTAAAAAACAGTTTATAACTAAATATAAACAAGTTTCCAAAACCATTCATTACCAAAAACATAAAAGTGCAATTAAAACCAATTTTCCTAGCAATATATCTTTCCAAAAAAAATAATTAAACAAGCTTTAAAATCATTTCACAATTTTCCTTTTTTTTCATACCCAACCATTCTATAATCCCATGCAACCAACCATGCATGCTACGTTATGACAGTTCCATACTCATGAGCGGTTTCTCGTCGATCTACCAAGTCTTCACAAGGTAATTGTTTCCCATGTTCCATTAACCATTTGGAACTAAGAACAAGGTCATATTTCAACTAAACCCATATATTAAATATGACATTTATATCAAGTGTTCCATTTAACCTTTGGCACTGAGCACAAGGTCATATTTCAACCAAGCCCCAGAAATGCAATATGAACTCACACACCAATATGCCCAACGATCATGCCAAAACACCTTTTCAATAAAAACACCCTTTTATTGAAAACATAATTTTCATAAAACCATTTTAAAATTCCAGAAAATCAATATTTTAAAATCATCATTTTAAATTCAACATGCTAAATCACATTGCACAACAATTCACCAAGATTTCACAATTTCACTAAAACCATAAATCATCACTAAAGAAGATCTATTCCTTGATTTTCACAAAAAATCCCATTCAAATAAACAAATTTGAAACTAATAAAATCAATTATAGCAAGAGGAGATAATATTTAAGCCACCTACCTCGAATGTTTTGATGAAACTCAACAACATACGAAGAACGCCCAAGAAGTCGGGTCGATTCTCCAAGAATGACCTTAGTTCTCTTATCCTAGAAAGATCATGACTCAAAATTGAATTATTTGGAATCCTAAAACTTATATCTACCCACTATAGTTTCATATCATAGAAATAATGGAGATCTAGAAATAGATCTAAGCAGATCTTAGAAAACGTGACAAATCCGGAAAGAATGGTGACATACCTCAAGAATCGGATCAAGATTCCAAAAAAGTAGCATAGATATCTTCCTCTATCATGAAAAAACCATATTTAGCCTTACATGACATTAAAAATCTTATATCTACCCACATGAGGTGAATATATAAGAAAACGAGAAGGAGAGAAGGAGTTTGTAGAAAACGGAAAAGAACCAAGAAGATTGGCACTTACCCCAAGAATTGGGCTTGAAATCACTAAGGTAAGGCTCTAGGTTGGCTCCAACTCTTGTGGGGAGGGTTCTCCAACTTTATAGGGAGATTAATCTCAAAATATGGGTGTCTTAAAGCTAATACAAAATAAATAGAGCAAAAACTATTAAGCTCCTAGAAAATAGGATCTAGATTTGACCTGTGCGTAAGGTTCTACCACACGGTTTGGGCCAACCGTGTATGGATCATGTGACCTTCCTTTTGGACCCAATAATCCTTATAAAACCCCCAAACTCTCCCATACTTCACTTTTACCCTTTTTAGGGAAACACATTTTTTATGGAAACATCTCACTTTATGGAAACACCCCACTTTATGGAAACAACCCACTTTATGGAAACACCCCATTTTATGGAAACAACCCACTTTATGGAAACAACCAACATTATGGAAACACCCAAATTTATGGAAACTCTCTATATTATGGAAACTCTCTATTTTATGGAAACCCTCTATTTTATGGAAACCCAATCAAACACAATCCATTTAAAAAAACAAGAGGAAATGGTTATGAACCCAAAACTGGGGGTACTACATTCTCCCCACCATTGGTCTTACCATCCTTGGAAACTAGAAAACCCTCACTGGCCAAAAATAGTTTCGGCCACTACCCTTTCATTTCCTTATCACGTTCCCAAGTCTCTTCCTGAATATAACCATGTTTCCATAAAACCCACACTAGGCCAATGTTTTTCCCATGCAAGAATTTATCTTTTCTATCCATGATCTGCATTGAGAAATGTACCGATGATGCATCCAGTTCTAGGTCAATGTGATCCCATCTGATCAAATGGTCAGGATCAGGGTGATACTTTTTCAACTGGGATACACGGAACACATTATTTAATGAGATAAATTGTGGTGGTAATGCCAACTAATATGGCACCTCTCCAACCTGTTCTAGTATCTCAAAAGGTCCAATGTATCTAGGAGATAACTTGCCCTGCTTCCTGAAACGACGATGTCCAAGCCTATGAGAGATCCTCAAGAAGATATGATCACCCACAGCGAATAAAAACGGTCTTCGACGGTGATCTTTATAATATTTCTGATGACTCTAATTCGTCTTTATCTTCTTTATAATCAATTGGATCTTCTCCGTTGTTTCTTGGAAAAGGATTTGGCTCGACTAGTGAAGTTTTTCCCGTTTCCACCTATCATAGTGGAGAACGACAAGGGCGCCCATACAATGCATCAAACAGAGCCATGTGTATTGAGGATTGATAGCTGTTATTTTATGAGAACTCCACTAAGGGTATATGATCCTCACATGAGCCACTAAAATCCATTACACAAGCCCGAAACATGTCTTCCAACATTTATATCATCCACTCAGATTCCCCATCTGTCTGAGGATGATACACTGTGCTCATAGTCAACTGAGTCCCAAGGGCTTGCTGTAAGGATTTTTAGAAACGAGATGTGAACCTCAGATCTTTATCTGAGACTATTGAAACTGGTACACCATGCCACTTTACCACTTCTTGGATATAGAATTTTGAAAGATCCTATACCGTATGATTTTCATGAATAGGGATGAAATGGTCCAACTTGGTTAGATGATCCACTATCACCCAAATAGAATTGTGTTTCTAAACCATTATTGGAAGACCTGTAACAAAATCCATTGCTATTTGATCCCATTTCCACACTAGGATGGGCAAGGATTGTAACATACCGGCTGGTCTCTGATGCTCCACTTTAACCTGATTACAAGTTAAGCACTGCAAGATGAACTCGGCCATCTTCCTTTTCATGTCGGTCCACCAAAACTGCTCCTTCAACACCTTATACATATTTTGTGCACCTATATGTACATAACATCTCTAATGGTGGTATTCATGAAGGATTTGTTCTTGAAACACCGTAGGTACAACCATCCAATATCTAAAACACAAAACTGAACCCCCATCAAGTTTCCAGCCCTCAATGGTCTCCCCACCATTGAGTTTTGAACTTACAACTAGACATTATGCATCAAATGTTTGTGCCTCTTTGATCATTTTTACTAAATCATGAACAAGCGTAGCCAAAAAGAAACCACAACATCACCTCGGTCTTCACATTCCACATGCATGTTGGCTAAGACCGACTTCAACTACTATTCATCTGATGCTTCTATCACGAACTGAGCATATTACTTTCTACTCAATGCATCTGCCACCGAATTTCCTTTCCCTAGTGTGTACATCAAGTCAAAGTCAAACATTTGGAGATACTTCATCCATCTAATTTGCCTCAGATTCAAATATCGCTATGAGAAAATGTGTTTTATGCTTTTGTGATCTGTAAACATAGTAAATTTCTCACAAAAGAGATAATGTCTCCATGTTTTCAAAGCATGGATGACGGCATCTAACTCCAAATCATGTGTTGGGTAATTCTTCTCATACACCCTCAACTTCCGTGAACCATAATCAACGACATGATCTATTTTCATGAGAACATAGCCCAACCCTAATCATGAAGCATCACAATACACCACGTAACCCTATCCTGATTCTGGTAAGATCAAGATTGGTGCCAATGTAGGCCGAACATTCAGTTCTTGAAAATACTTCTAACACTCCTCTATCCATTGGAATGGATAATTATTCTTTTTCATAGATGTCATTAGTGAATATAGTCATGAGAAATCACAGAAAAAGCATCGGTAGTAACCATCTTGACCAAGAAAACTTTGTATCTCAAAAACATTCTTTGGTGGTTTCCAAGAGATAACGGATTTTATCTTTTCAGGATCAATAGAAATTCCTTTCTCAGAAATGACATGGCCAAGAAAATGTACTTCCTATATCAAAAATCACACTTTGATAATTTGAAATACAAACAATGTTCTCTCAAGATTTGTAACACTATTTCCAGGAGAACCTCATGGTCATCCACTGTCTTTGAATAGATCAAAATTTCATCCACAAACACCACAAAAAAATCAAGATATTGTTGAAATATCTGATTCATTAATTCCATGAAAACCACTAGTGCATTTGTTATACCGAAAGGCATGACTGCATATTCATAGTGGCCATATCTACTTCTGAAAGCAGTTTTTGGAATATCCTCTTTCTGAAGCCTCAATTGGTGATATACCGATCTCAAGTCAATCTTGGAGAACCACTGAGCTACCCTTAATTGATCGAATAGATCATAAATGCATGTAAGTGTATATTTTTTCTTTAACATAAAATGGTTAAGATTACAATAATCAACATAAAGTCGAAGAGTTCCATCTACCTTTTTCACAAACAAACCTGGTGCTGCCCTCAGAGGCGTACTTGGTCGAATGAAAACCTTGCTTTCTAGCCCCTCTAATTACACTTTCAATTCCCATAAATCTATTGGTTCCATCCTATAATACGTAAGGTAAATATGACTATTCCCTAAAAGGAGATCAATCATAAACTCCAATTCCCTTATAGGTGGTAGCCCTGAGAATTTCTTGGGAAAGACATCTGGAAATTAATCTACAATAGCTGGAAAACTATTTTCCTTGATCTCTTCCATTGATGACAAATTAAATGCTACCAACTAGTAAGAGATCATTCCCATCATTGGTTCCAACAAGCTCTATCCACCCTTCTTTACAATCCACTATCCTCTAAAGAGATGCTTTATGTCATCCTCAATCATGAAACTAATTATTCTCCTATAATAGTCGATTTGAGCATTGAACATTTTCATCTAATCTATGCCCAGGATTACATCATAGACATCCATATCCAACATCTAGAAGTCCCATTTTAGTTCAGCTCCATCAATAGTTATAGCACATTCTCTACACACAATGTCTTGACCTTCTATTTCACTGAGAGGAGTTTTCAGTTTCAAAACAGAAGGCATCATTTCCATTTTTAAACATAGCAAGTCAATAGTATGAGAAGAAATAAAGGAATGTGATGCACCAGTATCAAAAAACACTTGCATAAAGGTAGAATTCAAAAGAATTGTACCTCTCACTGTAGATGGTCCCGCCTGATCATCAACAATCATCTACTCAACTCCATACAATTGATTCTTCTCTACATTGTTATCCTTGTTTCCTTGAAGAGGTTTCCCTAGTTGAGGGTTCATGGTATTTCTAAAATCACTATGGTTAGATCTACTCTGCTCTGCTGATGAGGATGATTCTACTATCCTCATCCAGTCGAAGCATACGATGCTTGCGACATCTGAGAAGTGTCTCGAGCACCTAAACTTAGAGCACTATGACAATAGTACTAAAGATATCCATATTGTTGAAATTATTACATTCTGTAGGTTGTTTTGTACAATTTTTTTTATGTGGTCAAGCAAACCACATTGAAAACAACCTGCTTTGCTCTGGGGTCATGGAGGAAGGTTTACCGATCCAGTAATCGGGTTCTGATTTCCACTTGCACCTTGGAAATAGGTGTCCCTTTTCCACTTGTTCCCAATGGTTGAGTTCCCACCGTTTCCAATAGGTATCATCATTGCTCCTCCTATAGATCTAGAGATATCACATTCAGGAATAGTCTCACTTTTCACCATCTCTGTATAATCTTTAATAAAAAGTAATGCAATCTTTGATCAAATGTCCTATCGTAGCCTTGATTCGAATATGTGTGTCTTCAAAGAGGCACTTTCCACAACTTCTAGTGCAAAGAGGAATAAGTTCATGAACTTATCCGCATACTATGTGATAGAGAGACTCTCTTGTTTCATGATGAATAAGTCTGTCATTTTCTAGATCTTAAACGTGTGAGGATATAATTTATTTTTGAACAATTCCTTAAAATCCTCTCATGTAAGGACTTCATCCAACTTAGCCTGCACTGCTAAATCTCACCACTGACGTGCAAGATCCTCGAGAATATACATCGCCAGTTTGACCTTTAGCTCTACCAGTGTTCTGATGAAGTTGAAGATATGATTCATCCTACATAGCCACACCTCCACCTTCTCGGGTTCGGAATGACCCCAGAAATTAGGTGGATTCTACTTCATGAACTCGATGGTCTGATCCACATGTCGTGGCTCATTCCTCGGATTCCCTGTGTCCAAATCCTAAAAAGGATGGACAATACTCTGAACCAGCTCTTGGTTCACACGTGGTTCAGGTGCAACCACATTCTCTGCATCTTCTTTGGGATGGTTTCGACGACGCCTATAGGGTTCCATTTTCTAAACTAACAACAAACTCCATTAATCTCACTCTCTAGCTATTGTTTATTAGTATTTCAAATTCAGTCACATAAACTATCACAACATTGTTTTCCAAAACAACCTTTTTCCCATGTTCAACCATTTTTTAAAACAATTCACATCCTTTTGAAAATTAAACCATTTTCAAAATATGGTAACCATTCTCTTTTTTAAAATCATTCATTTGAAAACCAATTCTATACTTTTTCAAAAATTAACACTTTTTTCACAACATGAATCATTCCTTGAAATTGTGTATGCACTCCTAGTGGGAATTCATTCCTCTACAATGCATTTCATGCTAATATCAATAGCTAAACCCATGATAATGAGATTTCAAAATCCTCGAAGTGTCTCCAAACACTTATTTACTCAACTCCCTGGTAACTTGAAGTTCAGCATAAAAGGGTTAGCTACGTCCTTTTATGCTATACATTTCAAGTTCCAACAATCCTACTCCTTTATAACATTCTCACCCAAGGAATAGACAAGAATGGATTTCATCTCCAAAACTAGAAACAGTGATGACTACTTTTTAGGCAAGGACCAAACAAGCTGATACCATTTGTAATGACCCGCCAATTGTCATTGGTTTCAGAGTACAATGAGTCATTACTAGGCCTTAAGTGACATCCCCAAGACGTCAAAGGCTGGAAATAAATGTCGAAGGGTTACAAATACATGTGGGGGACGATTTAACCTTTAATAAATAAACTAATAAACTAACCAACCATAACCAAACATTCACTATATGATGCATGAATGAATGAAAGACAACTCAACAACTTCATGTATCTCAAAACCACATCAAAGTAAGCAACATCAGAAGAATAAGAAAGTATCAAAGTACACAATGGATAAAATACACAAGACTCTCCAAATACCTCAAGACTCTATGATCCACAAGCTCCAAGATCCACAATCTCTAAATAGCCCAAACACCATGAGGTAGTTCTAAACATGTGTGAACGTTACCTTTTCCCTTATCCCAGATGATAACATCTACAAAAGAACCAAAGTGCCAAATCAGGGGTGAGTATAAAACTCATTAGGTTTTCCCCAATGACTTCCCTACACACTCCACTAGGATAGAAGAGTTAGCAACAATTATATAAAATATTTTATATAAAACAATTTCTCAAAAACAGTTTATAACTAAATATAAACAAGTTTCCAAAACCATTCATTACCAAAAGCATACAAGTGCAATTGAAACCAATTTTCCTAGTAAGATATTTTTCCATAAAAATAACTAAACAAGCTTTAAAATCATTTCAAAATATCTACTTCTTAGAATACCCAACCATTCCACAATCCCATGCAACCAACCATGCATGCTACGATATGACAGTTCCATACTCATGAGCGGTTTCTCATCGATCTACCAAGTCATCACAAGGAAATTGTTTACCACGTGCCATTAACCCTTTGGAACCAATGAAAATTTCATATTTCAACCAAGCCATGTATATGAAATATGAAATTTATATCACATGTTCCATTTAACCTTTGGCACTGAGAATAAGTTCATATTTCAATCAAGCCCCAGAAATGCAATATGAACTCACACACCAATATGCCCAACGATCATTCCAAAACACATTTTCAATAAAAAAACCATTTTATTGAAAACCAAATTTTCATAAAACCATTTAACAATTTCATAAAATCATTAATTTAAAATCATCATTTCAAATTCAAGAGGCTAAATCACATTGCACAATAATTCACCAAGATTTCACAATTTTTCTAAAACCATAAATCATCACTAAATAATATTTATTCCATGATTTTCACAATTAATATCATTAAAATAAACCAATTTGAAACTAATAAAATCAATTCTATCAAGAGGAGATGATGTTTAAGCCACCTACCTTAAAGGTTTTGACAAAACTCGACAACAGATGAAGAACACACAAGAAGACGGGTCGATTCTCCAAGAACGTCCTTTGTTCTCTTATCCTAGAAAGATCAAGACTCAACATTGAATTATTTGGAATAAAAAAACATAGATATAACCACTATAGGTTACTATCAGAGAAAGAATGGAGATCCGAGAAATTGATCTAAGCAGATCTAAGAAAACGTGACAAATCTGAAAAGAATGGTGACATACCTCAAGAATCGGATCAAGATTCCAAGAAAGCAGCTTAGATCTCTTCCTATATCATGAAAAAACCATATTTAGCCTTAATTGACGTTAAAAAGCTTATATCTACCCACATGAGGTGAATATATAAGAAAACAAGAAGGATAGAAGGAGGAGTTTGCATAAAACAGAAAAGAACCAAGAAGATCGGCACTTACCCCATGAATTGGGCTTGAAATCACCAAGGGAAGGCTCTAGGTTGGCTCCAACTCGTGTGGGGAGGGTTCTCCAACCTTATAGAGAGATTAATCTCAATATAGGGGTGTTTTGAATCCAAAAAGAAATATATAGATCAAAAACGAGTAAGCTCCTAGAAAATAGAATCTAGATTTAACCTCTGTGCAAGGTTCTACCACATAGTTTGGTCCAACCGTGTATGGATTGTGCGACCTTCCTTTTGTTCCCAAAAATCCTTATAAACCCCCCCAAACTCTCCCATCCTTCACTTTTACCCTTTTTATGAAAACACATTTTTTATGGAAACATGTCACTTTATGGAAACACCTCACTTTATGGAAACAACCCACTTTATGGAAACGCCCCATTTTATGGAAACAACCCTCCTTATGGAAACAACCAACATTATGGAAACACCCAACTTTATGGAAACTCTCTATATTATGGAAACTCTCTATTTTATGGAAACTCTCTATTTTATGGAAACCCAATCAAATACACACTATTTAAAAAAACAAGAAGAAAGGGTTGTGTACCTGAAACCGAGGGTAATACAATTATTCATCTATTAATCCAATTTAGTTCATTTTAATAATTTTTTATATGTAATTTAGATATAAAAATATAGTAAAATTTTGAACATTTTCACTAGAAAACCCCGTTTTCTTGTTTCATTTGTGGGATTAATTTTAAATCCATTTTTTCACTTATATGAATTTAATTTAGAAAAATGGATTTAATATTTTGAATACGAAGATTTTATAATTTATAATGGATTAAAACTAATTTTTGACATAATTATTAGTGAAAGAAGATAAAATTAATCACCAGATTAGAAGAAAAAATGAGTTTACTAAGGCACTAAAATTTAAACATAAGAGGAAAATGACATGGAAACATATAAAAAAACATTTAATGTCTTTATTTTGACCTTATACATTATATTATTTCTATTTATCCATCATTGGAGCCACTTTATATGAAAAAATTTCAGAACACTCAATACATTTCAAAAATACCTAGTATGTCCTCTCCCTCACTTATAAAAGGCCACCCACACTCCTCCATTATTCACACCTTCAAACCACATTGGTTTTCAATACCTACCCAAATAAATTCCAAAAATCACTAGTGTGCCATAATTTATGTGTATGACAGACTACCACCTCGTGAACTGATGTCGTTCATTTTTTCTATCACCAACTTTCAAGGTTGGGAATAATAATGAATTTTTAGTTTATATATAATATATATGATATATATGATGTTATTATTATTATTTAAATATTATATCACACATACATTCATGCTTCCCATTTTGTGGGAATACGATACTGTCGCTCGTGTTTGTGGCGGACTACCATCTCGTGAAGTGATGTGATTCATTCACACTTTATATGGAATGTATTAAGGATGGGTTTAATAAAAATATATGATATATATGACATAAAAATGATATTTTATTGATAATATATATATATAGCATTGACTTTTCTTTCTTTTAATATGATAAGAATATGGAAATAGTGTTCATGCGTACGTATGGCCAACCGTCTCCATAAACAGTGTATTTCATTTACTATCACCAGATTTAATGGATTAATATAGATAAATATACAATAAATATATATATGATACCTTCATCATTTTTTACATTATAAATATGATTAAATCATGATCTAAGTAAAAGGAATAAAAAATAAAAATTGAAAACATACTAGAAAACTAAATCAGTTATTACCTGAAATGAAGAAAATATTGAAAGATTATTAAGGAACATATAATAATATGTAATAAAAGGACCATATATGATATCATAAAAAAATAATATTTTTATGTAATAAGTTAATAACATGTTTGAATACATTATATAGAAGTTTAAATAACATTCAACCAAGGAAGCATAAGGTAAGGCTTTCTCATCTCACTTTTACTTTTGTGAGACATATGCCATATTCACCATTTATATATTTTGTATAGTATATGCACTTCCATTTTTTGTATGATACTAGTACTCGCCCATGCAATAGCATGGCTTATTCGATTAATGGTTGTTATTTTAATAAGAATTAATATTTATAATTGTTGAGAAGAGACAATAATGTTGACTAAAAAGTCAAGGGCTTGATTAATGGTTTTACTTTTAAAAATAATTTGTATTTACAAAAGTTGAGAAGAAACAAAAATATTGACTAAAGAGTGAAAGTAAAATCCAACATAAGACAGTGATTGTAAAAATAAAATCGACAAATGTAAAAATGATCGAAATAAATATGGTAAGATGAGAAAACCTACAGAACATAAACTAATAAAAATCAGTCCAGCAAAATGAAAATAATAAAAAATGAGCATAATGAAAACATGGATTTCCCAGCCCGCATTTTGAAGAGCAGTTCAACTGTAGAGGTGTTTTCATCCTGTTTGGAAAACATGGATTTGCTCCAACGCATTATTTGAAGATAGCCACCTGAAAATGGAAATAAAATTATGAAATTTATTAAAAAAATTAATACCAATAATGATGTGAGTGGGTTACTCATGATGGAAGAAAATGGAGTTAAGACTAAAGATAATGAAAATAGAAGATGATGGAATGGGGGAGGCGAAGTTCAGAAGGTGTGAAATTTACAAATATGTTGGAATAAATTGAACTAAAAAATTACTACTTACTATAAATATGACAACCTCTCATAGCCCTACCCCTCCCCTTCCCCTATCCCAAGCCCCCCCTCGACCTACCCAGCCCCTGCCCAGCTCCCCCCCACTCCCCCTGCCCAGCTCCATCCCTCCCCCTTGCCCCGGCCCAGCCCCTCCCCCTGTCCACCCCCACTAAAACTTACCCTTAGAAAAGCAGTGGAAAGCTGTTTAAATTTAAAAAAACGAACCACAGGAAGTGATATCCAAATAAGTTACAATGAATTCCTAGGATGGTTATTGATGAATCTTTAAACAGTGAAGACATATGCAAGAGCAGGAGTAAATATTTTGTATACCTCAATAATCAGCCAGGGCCAAAACTGAGAAGCACCTCCACAACCGAGCTGCCAACTCAGGCCGAATAGAAATATATGTTAGAAAGACAGGATAGTGGCAGGTAATATTTAAACAGAAAAAGAAACTTCTAAGAAATCATAATAACAGTAGGAAACATATATGAATAAATGAAACGGAATAAAATATAACCCCTCCCCTTCCCCCTCCCCTCTGCCCAGCCCCCCTCCCCATGCCTAGCCCCCCTACCCCTGCCCAGCCCCCCTCCCCCTGCCCAGCCCCCCTCCCCCTGCCCAGCCCCCTTCCCCTACCCAGCCCCCCTTCCCATGCCCAGCCCCCTCCCCATCCCCCTGCCCAGCCTCCTCCCCCTGCCCAGCTCCCTCCCTCCACTTCCCCCTACCCATCCCCCCTCCCCCTGCCCAGCTCCCCCCTCCTCCTGCCTCTGTCCAGCTACCCCCTCCCCCTGCCCAGCATCCCCCCCCCACCCTCCTCCTGGCCCTGCCAAGCTCTCCCCCTCCCTCTTCCCAGCTCCACCACCTCCCCGAGCCCCTACCCAGCTCCCCCCTGCCCCTGCCCCTGCTCAGCTCCCCCCTCCCCCTGCCCAGCTCTCCCCTCCTCCCCTAGCCCCTGCCCAGCTCCCCCCTCACCTGCCCAGCTCCCCCCCCCCATCCCCCCACCCCTGCCCATCCCACCTCCCCCACCCCCACCAGACCCCTCCCCCACCAGCCCCGTACCCAGCCCCACCCCCTGCCCACCCCCACTTAAAATTACTGATGTTAAACTCTAGTGGGTAAACAGAAAATAATATCATAAAAAACATGTACTCTTAGACAGCACAGGAGCATTGGAAGACCGTAGTACCATCAATACCACAGTGTTGAATAACAAAAACTATATGTAAACATGAACTTGTACAGTGGTATCATTTCTAGAGGCCTTCAGTACAATTTCTAAAAACACGAGACTTTCATAATGTAGTCACTATTTCAGTACCTAATGAAAATACTACATTTAGTAAATCATGTACAACATTTAGTATTACCTTTCATATATGATGAACATATCAGTCAATCTTTTCTGCTTTGTCCTTTAATTTATCAGTCATTCGGACTGCCACATTTTTTGCCTGACTTGTTCTACCGACACTTTTAGGTGAGATATGATGAGATTTCTCAGTAAGATCATCATTTAGAAATTCAGTCAGTAGGTTTTTATGCATATAAAACATAATTAAAAGAAGCATCAGATGAAGGAGAAATAACAATTTAGGCTTAAAATAAAGCCTTATAATGAAAATTCTAAGGAAAAACATATATATATACCTGAATGGTTGATGATACCGCAGACGATTTTTCAAATATTGAGTCATCCTTTGCACAGAGTCAAAATGATTCGACACTCTGATGATTATATTATAGAACAATAAAGCATTAATCCAGTTGCATGTTCTTTACACGGAGGGAAGTATTGAATGGTATAATGGATTATATTATACCTGATTATGTTTTTAGACACTACTTACATTTGTACAACCTATGCTTTGACGATGCTGTACATAAATAATAATAGAAATAACTTTGTGCAATCTATCTATATTAAAGAAAATAGGAAAATGTAATAGAATATACCTAAACATCTGTGAAGTTTTCATTGAACATGGTGATGTAGTTTTTGTTGTTGGTAATTAAAAGTACCTTATATGAGTTTTGTTCTACTGAACGGTGATGATTTTGTATATTAAAATTCGACACTTCAATTGACAGGAGAACCTTTTTTGATTTGAAAACAGTCAATTCGGAAGGAAAACAATACTCGTCATCATCCTTATTTAAAAAATAAAGTAGCTGTTAGTTTAAATGAAGAGAACATATTTTGTCAGCATGCTAGTTTATTACGTGGTAGTATCTGAATCAAATAATCTCGCAGATCTGAAGCAGTTTTTCTGAAAAATTGCATTACTTGTTTATCGAATAGGACAACTGACAAGCAGTCCATGGTATCTATCACAAGCATCTCCACTCTAAATCTGTTGATTTATAAATATGAAATAACTAAAATTAATTACTATTGATATATAAAATAAGTAATAAACTGTTAAGGAGAAGAAAAAATAATAACCTGGGAACGGTGAAAGTTACAGATATTTTGTAATTGTTACACTTAATTTTTCCATAATCAATATGCACTTTTCTCATGCAAGAATTTCATGATTCGTAGAACCAATTTTGAGTGGTTTGAATTTTATTTATGGTAACAGAAATCAAGCACTTTGTAGGCTGTCCAACATTGAGAAAAATGTAGATTATGAATTTATACAGTACTTTACTGGTACACCCAGATTAAGAAAGTGCACGAAATTAATTGTTAATTTTCCATATATTATATACCTGATCACAATTCTTCACTTCAGAAAGGGTTTTTTTATTTTCCCAAAATAGCAATGGTATAGAGGAAGAAGATGGGTTAGTTGATGCTGGAATTCGATTCTCTGAATCCATTATAAACGTACATCTGAATATTGAAAAATGCAACTCAAATGTCAAAAATAATATGTACATCTATCATATAGTAATCAGTGGACATCATATAAAAAATCATAATTAAATAAAGTATGCAGAGCACCTTTTTCTAAATGATACAACATCTTCGATATCAATATTGAAAAGGATTTTTGTCGCATTAATGGCAGTTGTAAGTATGAAACAGTCTGAAAATAGTGTTAAAACAAACTTAGTTGGAATACTGGGTTAAAAATCATCAAAGAATTGAATAAACGAAAGGGAAATAAGGAATTATGTTATTAGATAGCATACTATTCAATTTCTTGACTCTGTCAAGTTGCAATATTAAAACAATTGGTGAACCGATATTTTCTTCCAAGTATGACGACATCTGGTTAGCATAGTCTCCCTATAAACTAAATTTAAGTTGTAACCCACTGCCCAAAAAATATGTACCACATGATGTTAAATATAAATTGCAGGTCATAGAAATTAAAAGGCTATAATAACTAACCTTTCATCCTGTAAGACAATTTGCATCCTCGAATTGGAACTACATAATGCCTCAGGAGGATGTGAGCAAAGTAAGTATCCAATAATTTCTAAGACAGATTACAAAAAAGAAAAAGCATGATAATGTTAGATAATAGTATATAAAACCAATCCATAATATTCTATATTGATCAATAAAGAATATTTAAAAGCATTAAACTTATGTGTCCGGAATCTTAAGAAACATCTACCTATTAAATGTTGATCTGGAACCCTTCTCTGAATTATGTCTTCAAAGGAAGTAAAATCGAAACAGAAATGTGGCAGCGGCACATCACAAGGCCGGAGATGCGTTGTTGATGTGAATAGTAATCGACATGCATGTCTACTTCCTACGTATGTACCTTTATTAACAGTTATCTGACAGTTCTGTATGAAATAGCACATGCCTTCATGCAATATATTTCTGAACTTAGATAGAATTTGACGCCTAGTAACTGTAAAGTGTATCTTTGTTTTCTGCAGAAATAAAGATCTAATAATGTCAAAAATATAAAGACATATCAATGTAGTTGACAAATTTGTCTTATAATTCAAATGAGAATATAAGTGAAACAACAGAAATATAAAATGCAGTCTAGTTTTAATTTAAAATTCACCTGTAAATCACCAAGAAACATATCAATCACAACAACATCATTGGAGTACCTAGATGTTGTGTTAGACCACAAATTCAAAATACGCACTTGTATCTTCAATGTCTCATCGGTATCAGGTGTGATATCATTCAAAGGGGTAATAGATCGCAATATCTTGGTAATAATGTGATGTTTTTTCTGTAGAAAGAGATCATAATCAGATATATTGAGATTCATAAAATCATACAGAAATAAGTTGAGCAGAACCAAACATTGAAAATTTAACATATAATTTGACATATACCTAACACAATCTATGAAATATTTCTTTATACACAGTATTTTGTGTTGATTCACGAGTTGTGGGATTATTATCACCAACAAATATTTTCAAACCTAATGGTGATGTGACTCTAGATAGAGCAACATATAATTGACCATGACAAAACACAGGTTTTTGAGGATATATCCCAATAGTAGATAGTGATTGTCCTTGACTTTTGTTAATCGTCATAGCATAAGAAACAGTCAAAGGATATTTTCTTCTTTGTAGTTTGAAAGGCCATCAATAGTCGGAGTGTGTCATATTTAATCTTGGAATGAAAGCAAGATATCCTGAATTTCAACCACATAATATTCTTGCTCCGATGACATGATCTCCCAAATGCATGATAATCAAGCGAGTCCCATTACATAATCCCATAGACTGATCTACATTTCGAAGCAACATGACTGGTACCAAAATTTTGAGTGTAATCTTATGGACAGCCATCCCTGAAACATTAATCCCATTTAACATATCAGAAGTGTAAATGTTTTCCAGCCTATTAGTATCAAAACTTGCATCACAAACTGAATCTGAGCTGAAATAATATTTGCATTCAGAACAAGTGAGGGACATCATGTATGCATTTACTTCTTCAACAATATCCTAAGTTGGAGCTAAGATGGCACGATCTTTAAGATAATTAACATCAGCATGGTTACTCATGAAGTTCGGATAAGTATGTTCAACAACTGCACAAATAGGATCTGTAGTCCAAGAAAGAAGATATGCATATGGGATCGGAATTAATATTTCACCATCATTTGGTTCTGCAATGAAACCTTCACCAATATCTAAAGTCCAATTGGAAAATTGAAGAATCTCATATGAAATTGTAGAAGAATTGGAAAACAATCTCATGTTACTTATCATTTTCAGAACACGAAAATGTTTCCATAAATATGAAGAAGCTATACTTGAAGAGACTATATCATTTCTATTTCCACCTCGTACGACAGGTAGTATTTTCCTAAAATCCCCACCCAACACAACTGTTATTCCACCGAATGGAAAGGTTGAAGCATTCTCATTTTTTATTGACATTATATCTTTTAAAGAGATATCAAGGGCTTCAAAGAAATGCATATGAGTCATTGGTGCCTCATCCCAAATAATTATCTTTTTTAATAGTATAAGAACTGCGACATCACTGCCTTTTTGAATATTTCAAACATAATTTTTAGAAATAAATATAGGAATTAAAAATTTAGAATGTGTCGTCCTTCCACCAGGTAGCATTAATGATGCAATTCCACTGGATGCAACTGCCAGAACAATATTACCTTTTGACTATAGTAAAGATATCAATAATTTCCAAATGTAAGTCTTACATGTGCCTCCATGACCATGTAAGAAATATAAACCACCGGCAGATGTATTTAATGAAGACATAATTGTAGTCATCACATCATTCTGTTAATCAGTAAGATGACTTTACAAAGTCATATACTCATTCTGAAGACTATCTCTGTTGTGATTTAGTTCATCAGCTAGTAAATGATTTTGTTGAGAGACAATATCAGAATCTGGAACCGGCATTGGTGGAAAAGAATGAATAGATCGACCATTCCTTTGAAGTATATTCTCTATTTCAAGTAAAGCATACATTTTTTTGATGATCTGTGAGTGTAAAATATATATAGAATCATGAAATATTGTTATTCAAGTAGTATAATGGATTCATAAAAAAGTATAAGTTCAATGAACCAATAGCTACATAGATCACATAGTATAGATTGAGAAATTTGACAACACATACCTGGAATTTGAAGCCTATTTTGTTGTGCATATAGGATGTCTTCACTGAGGAGCTCCCATGTTTCAGGCCACAAAATGTCTGGGTGGGACATATTGTTTGAGAACAAAATGCTGGAAAATAGTCTGCGCATAGACTGTCCTGTAGCCTAAGTTGACACCTCATTTATTGCTTCAATAAATTCTCTGTCATCAGCAAGAAGTCCCAATGCAGAACATGCTTCACGAAAAATACCATGGATAATGTTTTTCACAGTTCTAATACTTTCAAAATAAGTTGCACCTCTGATATTTGTGAGCATTAATCATAGATAATAAAGCTCTCCAGTTGTCGGTGGCACATAATAAAGTCTACCAATACTGAACCCCTGATTTCTTGGACACCATCTTTTTTATCATTGGTGGAATACAAATCTAGTTAGATATTCTGTGAATGAGAGAAACCTTCCTTCCGGGTAAGCAATATTAGCTTGAAACCAAGCCGTAAGCATTGAATTTGGAATATTAATCTTACTCAACACATCCTCAATATGATCAGTGTCAGTGTACGTAACAATATTTTGGCCTGTTAAATGGAAATGTAACCTTTCAACCGGAGGATATCTATAGTGGATATCATATGAAAATATCCTCTAAGAAGACTCAAAAAGAGAGATGTATTGAAAATCATAATACATTTTAATCTCATCAAAATTATTGCCTAACTGTGCTGCACTGTTAGTTTTACAAAAAGCTGTTGTGACATGATCATTACCTTTTCTAATATACTTAAACAAATATTTGACGGAAGTTGATTGATTGAAAACTTCTATATTCATATGATCTTGATAATTCATTAGCAAGAAAGGATTATATGGTACAAAAAACTGATTATCCAATGGGACACCATTCTTCACGATCGTGTTTCCATCATTTCATCATCGGTATAGAACATACCCATCATCATCAACTGTTGTACTTTCAACAAATTTTTTTGGAAAAAATTTAGTACACTTGCCATTTTTCATTCAAGGTGATCGACGATTTGAATCACCACAAGTTCCATGAATCATAAACTTCTTAACAACCTCAGGAAGTTTTGGGAAGTCGAATTTATTTGGAACTTCAGCAGAAACACATTTGTCAATGCATGAAGGAGTACCTACTTTTCTCTCTCTACATAAAAATAGTAAAATGTGTACATGAGGCAGTCCTCATTTCTGAAATTCCACTGTATGAACAACTGCACAGAAAGTAATGATATAAATGACATAGTTCAACAACAGATTTAGTAGTTAAGATATAGTATGTATTGTAAAATAATCTGTATTAAATTAGGTACCTTCTCATGACTTTCCAAAGAAACATCTGTCTCGTAAATCTTTCATCAACTGGTAAACCTTAATATTGAAAATTCTAGATAAAATGTGCAGACAGACTGAAGGGAAAATATTGTTAGATGATACAAATCTTGTGATCTCAGGCCATTGTGGATTGCATGTAAACGATAAAAACAAATCTGGATATCCTGCCCAATTGCATATTGACATAGCATCTTGGTAATTTTGAATCATATATCTGGGACCACCAGTAAATGAAGATGGTAAAATGATACGCTTCCCACATGCAAACCCATCACGGCCACCTCTTAGAAAAGAATATTTCAACCCATTGTACAACTCAACCCTCAAGAGTTTTTGATTGAAGTGAATGAAGGATGGTCTCTAAGACTCTATCATTGTATATGCATAAATAATAAACTGTTGCAACAGTCTTCTTGAAAATTGTAATGTTGACCTATCACTCGAAAGACACTACAAGTGATAGGATAAGAATTCATGCATTTTAACTTTCCGAACCTTTGTACATGTACTCATAGATGTAGATCTATGTAAAATGTTGTCAACGTATCCATCCTAACCATTTGTGAAAATAAGTGGATATTGAAATGGAAGGTACAAGGGATGATGCTCATCAATCCGCTGAAAATCACCACTTCTGCTCTGAATAACAATATCTCTGTCACAGTTGAGATTTTCAATGTCACCGACAATAAGAATCGCAATCTCAGAAGCTGTAGGCAAGTTTTATGTTGTTTCATCTGTTTGTCTTCTCTTGAGAAGACGCAAATTTAAGTTTGCATGTTCTTGACGATCAAGAACAGCCTTTACACATCTGAACTGACAAGGTAAAAAATTTGTTTCATGCAGCATATTTTTTAAGCTGACAACAACATTATAATTGACTGTTGTGTTTGAATTTGCTCCATCATAACTGCAAAGTGAATTAAGTTACGAATGAAGTGAAAATATGACAATCATGTAAACGTGGTAATTGACATATTAAATTTTACCTGACATTCAGAATCCTGTTTTGAGACTTGTTTGAAGTATTATAAACATATAAATGGGAAAACATAGGCGGTTGTCCCTCAGGAGGGCACAAACTACCTATGCGATGGTAGTTTTGTCCATTCAATCTGAATATAGTTGGAGCTCTTCCATCATTGAATGATCTGTCAACCTTACCACCCATTGACGTGAATGAAAACACTTAATTGTAAATATGCATATATTCTTGGAATCCTCTTGCCTCTACAGAGTTTTGATTATAGACCAACGTTTGAAGGTATGGAGGGTAGGAAGGTAGTAATTGCAAAGAGACTTTACCAAGCGCGTGACATATAGAAAATCGTGGGTTATCTTTGGTGATGCATTTAATATTTCTCTCATAAAACCAAAATATAGAACCACAGTGTTGACAAAAATAAGAGGGATCTCCACTATTCAAATATTATGTAGGTTAATAATGGTTAAATGAATGGTGTTAATAAATTTGGCATTATAAATTATGTAAAACCATCAGGACCTGAATAACAGTAGTTACAAATAAAAATAGTATGGTGACTTGTAGTTTCTACAATGTAAAGTTGATGCATGATTTCTACAGCAATGTTTTCATTTAGTTAGTAAGAAAATTCATATGAAATTCATGTTTAGTAACTAATGATAACGTATTTGGTCAAACCTGAAAACTCTCTTCGATGATTAAATGCAGCATTGATTTCACCAGTTGTTACATCTCTTTCTAAAATGACATGAGTCAATTTAGATGACACATATTTTTTAAGTCTAAATAATTCATTAAAAGTACAGGGAAATACAGATTCATAGGAGATATATATCTATAGATACATATAGAGAATATAACATGATTATAATATAAAACACACATGTGTTGGAAAAATATGCTTCGTTACTGGTAGTTGAAGAAGTAAAACAGTATCTGTTTTAAACATAGTATGCAACACATTACACTAAGTCATATTTGAAGATCATCTGAAAGTGTGAGCTGTGCTTACTCTGATAATGTGTCACGAGCAGGGTAACTGGGAATATGTCGCTCAATCGTTATACCTACAAGAAGTAATGTAAATTTAGTTTATTTTTTCAATACATGTGAGGGAAAACGTGAAATCATTCACAAAAATACGCTGATGGAGTAGATACTAGAGGGGTCATAATTTTCTGTATTAGAAGATGATATATGATTTCTCTTGCTATCGGGCGCATATCTTATTGATGAAGCTCCATGATGAGCTATCAATGATAGTTAATATTTGACAAACTATACAATGTTACAACATAGTAACAAAAAAATATTTATTCAATGTTCTTTGACAGCTTAATATAACAAACCGTTCAAATACATAGGTGAAAATGAAATTCCTGAACCTCCTGTGGTGAATAGACAGGACATCAACAAATGTGTAATGATTAGATGTAATTTAAGATTGAAATGCTCAGATACTTACTTGAATTAAAGTTAATACGGTTACTACTATCATTTCTAAGGCTTGTTTGAACAGTATTTGGCGAATAAGATCCATAATGTAGAGCCACTGTCAGTTCAACATTAAAATGGGTAAATCATATGAGATTATTCACATTTAATTTGTTTACTGTATCTAAAAATTTTAGTAATATAAAAAGTATTGACCATTGGTACGAATAGGTGATAGAGGTATGTGTGGTCCTCTGCTCAAGTCGGAATTCAATTGCATAGTGTCAAATGTTGCAGTAGAAAATAGTTGATGGGATCTCATCGGTGATTTTCCTATAATGTTACGAACCCGTAATTCAGTAAGTTCGTTCATGGAATGTTTCCAAGGGAATACAATAATGTTTCACCAATTTGTCGTTCTCTCATACGAAATCTTATTTTCAACCTTGCATCTTGAGATGCTGACGACGTCTGCATCTTTGTTTTGATGTATTTATGTTGAATTGTCAAGTTTTAGAATGCAAAGAAAAGATGTTTATGGGTACGTACAGTCAATTTAAAATATATTGATTAAACAATCGAAAAAGAATGCATGTTTGAATTCTATATGATGTATGTTGTAAATGTAATTCAAACATGCAGCATACTGTGGTTTTACTGAACGATAGTTACACCAACACGAAAAAGCATATCTATTTTATACAGAAATGATACATCTGAAAATAGCATATTCAAATAAGTAGAATGCACTATGGGAAGACATCTTCAAAATGGTTTTAATGAATACCTTGGAGGGATATTGAGGTTAATTTATGCAGTGAAGAAGGATGCCCCCGCGACTAAGTATTCTGTTGTATTGTGATTTCAATGAACCATAGTTATACCAACATCAAAGATACATATATACATTACAGACAAAAAATATCAATGAAATCTCATTATTGAATGTCACATAATGTATTAATAGGTACCCATAGATAAGAAATGTCTTGTAAATTTAATAAACGACACTTATACCTCTAATAACGAAGCATGTATACAGTATACAGAAATGAATTACTTGAAAATAGAATTTTTAATTAAAAATTATGCTATACTGGAGTTGACTGGAGGGGAGGGAGCTAGGAAGAGGCAGGGGGAGGAGGGGAGCTGGGCAGGGGGAGGAGAGGCTGGGGAGGGGAAGGGGGAGGGATGGAGCTGGGCAGGGGGAGGGGGGGCTGGGCAGCCAGAGGGGGGGAGTTGGGCAGGGGGGAGGGGGCTGGACAGGGGTAGGGGGAGGAGGGGAGCTGGGCAGGGGGAGGGGAGGCTGGGCAGGGGTAGGGGGAGGGATGGAGCTAGGAAGGGGGAGGGGGGAGCTGGTCAGGGGGAGGGGGAGCTGGGCAAGGGGAGGGGGCTGGGCAGGGGTAAGGGGAGGGGGTTGGGTAGGCAGAGGGGGTGCTGGGCAGAGGGGAAATAGTATACAGAAATGATTTCCTCGGATGGTTATTGATGAATCCTTAAATAGTGAAGACGGATGAAAGAGCTTGAGTGAATATTTTGTATACCTCACGAAGCAATGTCCTATTAATGCAATGAAGTATAGTCATATCAACATGAATGAAATAGGTGTAAATTAGACTTAAATTAGACAACATAATATGCAGTCTGAATGTATTATAATATAATGCATTAATAGGTACCCATAAATGGGTTGTAGTTGTAACTGTATTATGCACAATGGATAGTAAAGTGAATTTAATATATGTTGACAAAAAAACAGGAAACCAGATACAGATGTAATAAAAATCATTGTGCTAATATTAGTAGCATTTACAGGAAAGCTACAATTAGTGGTATTCTTTGATGTTATGTAAAAGGAAGCATACATTTATGGAATCATAAGCCTTAATGTGAATTGTCCTATTGAAGTGAAAACCTACTATAGGAAAGGGAATCTGGAATAAAATAATAAATCCATACCTTCTTCACTATAACAAATTGGACAATAGATTTTCATATATCAATGGACAAATACAAATGCCGGATTTCTCCACAAGATGAGTTTATAGACAAATAAATTAATGGAAGGAAACAAAATATTAAACAAATCAACGAGCCAGAAATGACAACCTACTATTCAGACAGTTCAAATGAAAAATCGACAAAACTTACTCTATATAGATCGAAGTATATACATTATTAAAACCCTTAGATATAGATTGATTTTGAAACTATAATTGAAAGTGTACCCCAAAAATGACAATTCTCATATATACTTCACCAACATTCGGTCCTATTTAGACTCCTTTCCAACAGCTGAACTCAACTATGGCCAGAGCTCGGTCGATATCTCAGTCCCTCTGTGCTCGAAACCAGCGGAGCAGGTGGAGCATCCAGATGCGGAGTTTTTAGAGATGAAGATAGAGCAACATTACGGAAACCGTGTGGTTTCTGCGGGAAGTATGTGTGGATCGGAGGAGCCGAAGGTGGAGCACGTAGAGGTGGAGGCATGGAGGCGGAGGCGTGGAGGCGGAGGATGATCGGGAAGGGGACCGAGAGATGGGAATCGTGGAGAGGATCGAGATTGGGGAGTCACGGAGAGATTCGGGAACCCTAGGAGAAAGCCCGATGGGACCGAAGGTGGGCACGCAGAGGTGGAGGTGTGAAGGCAGAGGCATGGAGGTGGAGGATGATCGGGAAGGTGACTGGGAGAGGGGACTCGCGGAGAGAATCTTCAGAGGGGATTAACAGAGGCCAGAGGGAACCCTAGGAGAAACCCCGATGGAATGGAAGTAGAGCACGGGAGGGGGGAGACCTAATTGTGTCATGAGATGGGGAATTGGAAGGAGAGGAAATTAGAATGCGGGGGGAAGCGGAAGGAGAGAAAATTAGAATGCAGGGTGATGTGGAAGATGGGAATGGTGACACGTAGGCAAGGAGGAATCCATGTTTATTATATATAATAGATATCATTAATTTACTTATTATAATGATATTTAATGTTTCAATTTATGATAATTATTTTATAGGTATTTTAATACAAAACATACCTAAGTGGTAAGATTTTAATTCATAATCTCATCATTATTCGAGATGGTTTATGTTTACATCTCCCTTTAGGAAATTATTTAATATTTCCATATTGAAATCAATATATTTTATTCTCCTATGGTAATTCATGATATTTTCAAGTAATAGTAACATTTTTCTACTATCTGATACTTAAAATAATAGAGTAAATGTTTTAATAAATTCTAACTTCATTTCCCTCTTCGGTAGAAAATATGTTTTCTTATAAAACCGTGTTTTTTTAAAAAATAGAAAATGTTTTATTTAACGTTTTAAAAATGATTTATTAAAATAAATTTTTACCCATTTTTTTAAAAAAAATGTTTTCAAATTAATATTCTTAACACCTTCTGAATAGGGAACTTTTCTAACCATTTTACTGTGCAAAATGATTGTTTTTTACATCATGTACGAACTTACCTACTGACATAACTGACATTTCATTTAATATTAGTTTGAAATTTTTAGATGATATTTTTGAATAATTGTTTTTTAAATTTATTTTCAAAGAAAATCATGTTTATAATTTTTTTCAAAATGATAAGGATATTTTGTTATAAATTTTTTTTAAGATAATTTTATGGTACTTATATTCATAAATTAAAACAAACATTTACCCTTAATCCAATAGGTATATATTATAATTATATCATCCTTATTATTTATCAGGATGTTTTATGACAAGTTTAACTAGTGATGTACTATTTTTATACCATTCTCTTTAATCTGGATGGTCTATGATTATGATTATTTATTCAGGAAAGTATTTACATTTCATATGATAGTTTTAATATGAATGCTTATGTTAAATATTTTTCACCTCTTTAATATAAGGAATGAATTAGATTTTACATGTAATGGGTAGGTCCCTCTATATACCCTTGATTCAACTATAGGTTTCATGAGACAAACATGATGTAGTTTTGGTCAAGGCCTTCCCATTTATTAGATTTTTGGAATGAAACCTCAACCATATTAGATTCTTGGAATGAATCATTGAAAGTATTAGATATCTTGGAACAAATCCTTGATAATAAGTTTTAGATATCAATAATTGTACATTTCATCATTATGAATTCAATTATTGATATTTCATGTTATTATTCAATTAGTTAGAATATCCATGGCTAAGTTTCATGCTCGTGTGATTATTTATATGTTATTATTTGATCATTATTTATTCATTCCATATTATTCTCAAGTTATTTATTAAATGAAATTTATTTCAATTATTTACCTTTCCATATTGATTATGACTTATTTATTCATAGATTTTATTATACCCTTACCCTTATTGAGCATCTGAGCTCACTTATTTCTTATGTTTTATTTTCAATAGGATACAAGGAAGTATTTTCTAGTTGATATGAAGGCATATGCTAAGGGTAAAATGGAATTCTAAAATAAAATTATTTGTGTATTTTATTTTTTAAAATGAAATGTAAATTTCAATTATTTATTTAGTTCACCAAGAATAATAAACTATTCGGTCCTTTTGGATTCAGACCATTATATCTATGCCAATGTAATAAACCATGCATCGACTCCAGGCTACTGGGGTTAGGGTCATTACAAGGGTAAATATTTTCTTTTCATAATGAAAATCCCTGGGTGAAATTATTTTAAAATATAACTTTTCATGGATTTTTAGTATTTCAAACTTGAAAATCATTTTACTCCACGGATTTTTCCTTATCATCTACTTCTAGACAATAAAAATATTTTTGTGGGGGGGGTTTTGTGGATATGTTTTTATACTAATTTGACACATCATTTCTTTAATTTAATTATGTTTTAATTACAAAAATTGTGTTTTTAATTAAATAATGTACTTTTGTGAACTTTTTGTCAAATTATTTAAACTTAAAATATTTTCTAAAAATATGTGTGGAAGTGTTTAATTTTGTTCCCATTTGATTAATGTTTAATGAATTATTTTTTAACCTTCAATTTTAGTTTTAATTTTTTGTTTAAATTATGGAATATTAGTCTTTTAATGTTTAATTAATTTATTTTATTTCACATTTTTTCTTTAAAAACAATAATAATTTTTTATTTCGATTAAATTTAATCTTTTTTCAATCAATTTATTCTTTCTTTTATTTGTTTATTAAAAATAATTAATTTATCTTTGTTTCTATTACAATATAATTTCTAGTTTTTTATGTTTTTTAATTATAATTTTAATTTTAATTTTTCATTTGTTTTTTTAAATTTTCAATGTACAAACTTTGTAGAATAATTTTAAAGTGTAGCAACTATGTAGATGCATTTTATATAGGCCTGTGTTGTTCAATTTTGAAGTTCTCTCATAGGTGAAATATCAAGATGATTTGTAGCAAATTATTACTAGGTTTATGTAGCCAAATTCCAAGTGGAATTTAAATATAAATATTATATTGAGACAACATAGCCATTTTTTATTCTTCAATATCACATAGGTAATTGGATACAACCACATATAGGATTTATTAAGGGAACCATTCACATATACAATTATTTAAGATTGTTAATTTCAAATACCTGACTCTCTAGAAAATAATGGAAATCATAAAACCAAATATTCTTGAATAAACATGAAACCCATTCGACTAGATCTGCCACTATAGACCTGTCCAAGCTCGTTGTTTATATGAGATGATGTTGAGATACCAATGTATCTTGATGGCGATGTTGATGATTTGGTCCAAAATGATTGAAGATCAATGATGCTCGAATCTTATGAAGATGATGAACTTAGTCGTGGGATTAGTTTTGTTGATGAACTTCATTATGTAATTCTATGAACTAAGAACACACATGTGATCAATGTTGATGATAAATAATAAGTTTCCACTTGATATTTATGAAGAAGAAGAATCAACCCTAAGCTTATAGATGAATCAGGTTGACATTTCTAGACGATGAAGATTTAGATCAAGTAAAGGATTTATACTTGATGTCTTGGGGAAGGATAGTTAAGTTTGAAATAATAAGAATCATTTTAAAATTTAATGGTATGATATTGAAGAATATTAAAATTTCATTGATGTTTGATGTTTTTTCTTGTTTAATATATTTACAGGTATAATATTTAACTTGTTGTTTTGAGATTCTGGTAGTTTTAGTTATAGATATAAGTTATAGAGAACATTAAATTTTCAAGTAAATTCCCCAATGAGTTGAAATGATCAGTGGTTGAGGAAAATACATAGTTGAATTCAGTGAACTAAATATTCACATAGCTGAATTGTAAATTTCTTAATTTTTGAATATGAGAATTGACACATAGCAAAATCAGTTGAAGAATACTATGGAGTATGATGTCATGAAAATTATTGAGTGCCAGCTATTTTATGTAAGTGGATGAATTTATTTTTGGGATTTTCTAAATTACTAATGATAGTGAAATAAGATTAAAAAATAATTCTCTCTTTAGACTATCACTAAATGAGGTAGTGGAAATTTTAAATTCGTGTTTTTCAAATAAAAATAAAATTATATATTTGATATTTATTTTTAGAGTAGAGACACATTTTTTTCTAGAGAGGAAAGAAAACATACATTAGGAGAAAAAGTGATGGGATCATGAACCATATGATCTTTTAGAGAGGTACTCCTTCTGATGAAGATAGAGTTTGAAGCTTCTTTCTACATCGTGATCATGACTATCTATATTCCTTATGGTGAGAAGTATTAGTTTCAAAGGAGGACATATTTTATATTTTATATTTTATTTAATTCTATAATTGTAATTCTCTTTAAATAATTGAATATTGAAGTACCATTTTTTATCGATGTTTGATTTTTATGTCACTTGTATTATTTACTTTTCTTCCCATTTGAGAATAGTTCATTACTAATTGGAGTGTGATAATCTCCTAAAGATTATTATTAATTCAAGATGAGCAAGAGTTTTAAAGTAATCCACTTTTTTTAAATTTCTTATTCCATGATTGAGGATTTTGATCACTAATGGAGTTGTCTATGTCAATGTACTCAGAAATTGTTGAGTAGATTGATTGAATCCTTCCTAAATGAGACCAGCAGGTGAGATCTTGGCTACTATCCTCAATAAAATAAAATAAATGAGATTCATGATTAGATATCTCAATCTGAGAATTTGTTAATTTATAATTGTGAAATCCTTTTAAAACAATTAAGATATATTTATCCATGATATTTACTAAATATAGACACTTATTTTAAATTTAGTTGAAATTACTATTTTTTTACTATTGTTCACATCTTTATTAGTTTAGAAATACTTTTTTTTCTTGTTTTCATCTTTAATTTTCTCCAAAGTAAATTTAGAAAATGTTATAAGAACATTTTGATAAAATAACTCTTAAAAGGAAACCTTGTTGGTATAAAACGTTTGGTTCTTCTATACTATAGAATCATGGGATAAAAAACTTGAAGAAAGGTTAAAAACAACACATAAAAACCTTTATAATTCACTTTCCTTATAGTGAATCTTGCAAATGCATATGCATCAGTGTGACTTTATCAATAATGGTTGGAGGTGAGATTTTTTGTGATAAACATATCTCATAGAAATTCTAAGTATAACACTCAATGTAGTGGATGGTGGTTAACGTATAATATAATGATCTAACATATAAAATTTAGAGAAAAAAATAATGGATAATAAAGGAACCCGAGTAGCCAACCTTAGGACTAAGACATTTCTTATTAAATTTGGTTTAGTTTTTACTTAATTTTATTTTTATTTTATTTATTTTCCATACACAACACCCCTCCATTTTCTTTTAGTTTTTATATATTCAAAAATTCCAAAAATATAATAACTAAAAAGAATAGTGACTGATCCAAAACATAATTCATGAGAGACGAACGTGGTCAATAACTATGATATAATATGAGTGATATAAATATTAGTTTATACCCTACCATAATATGTGTTTTAAAAATATTGATCCATTTCTGAGTATTTGTGTTTGTTGATCATTATTTTCTTTTAATTTATAAATATTTTAATAATTTCAAAAAAAATATAAAAATATTGAATTATAATTTAATTTAACCCCATCCATTAATGAAACTATTTATCTATTTTCAAGGTATATTGGAGGGGTGTGGAAATCTAATTGTTGAGATAAGTCATTCAAGGATATCATCAAAGACCTAAATGAAGACCTCAAACATACACTCCCAAATCCTTGGCCAAGGATCTCAAATAATTATCACACTAATTTATAGAGTTCCTTGAAGAGGCGATAAAGGTACAAAAATAACCCATTAAATCTGATTTTGAAGAAGACATCATAGAGATGAAAACTAAATTTCAAAAAACTTTTCTCCCATATAATTATATAGTCCTGTCCGTGGCCTTGAAAGAGGATCTAACACTTGAAGTTGAGTGGTTTAAGAGAGTGGACATAACACTGGGTTATCTAATTTATAACTTTACACTATTATTAAATCCAATTAAATACCCTTATTTGTATTTTTAAGAACCAAAACCTAAACTTACTCTGTAGAATGATAATGATGAGGATGAATGACCCCCACTGAGGAGCGTGTAGTGGTGGAATTCAAAAATAAAGAAGTTATATGGTTTGTGCAAGCTGAAAGACAATAAAAATGAGGGGTTCATGTAGATTTGAATTTATTATATTTAAAAAAAAATCAAATAGAATTATAAAATGATTTTTCTCATAATTTTCATATGTAATTGGAATTTTTAAAACCAACCTAGGATATTACCAAAGAAACCATAGAAGAGGTGGTGGTTGAAGAAGGACAAGATCTCAAGGAACCTATGGGGATGTGTCCAACACCTATACATCAACATGAATATCTCATGAAGGATAACTCCATGAAATTTTATTAGGCTCTCCTCTAATTTCTCTTCCTTTTCCATTTTCACATCCACTTATCTCTCTGATCACTTGTGGTTGGGACATTTCTTCTTTATTTTATTGGGGATTCCCACTCTTGGTATCTGTTTATAGATATCATGATAAATGATATATAGTTTTTCATGCTATAAAAACCTTATCCTCTTTTATATTTGGGACAATAAACTAGAAATTTCAAACTAGACGCAAGTAAAAACCCAATACCCACTTGGGGGTAGAACCAAGAAATCTCTCTTTTTCTATCTCTTTATCATTTTAATTTTTATTTGAATGAAAAAATCATGATTTTTTTGTTTATTTTATCAGATGAATAAAGTTAAATTTTAGATATTAACTTATACCATTGGAAAAAACATTATAATAGTTTATGTATATATTTCTATTTTGTCTATGATACCCCATTATTTTGAATTTTTTCAAGCTGAAATGAATGTTAGAAAGAAAAAAATTGTTGGGTAATTAGTACTTTCATGTTTAGGATCTGTATATTGTCTATGTTTTTTACTTTAGGATTGTTTTTATGATATCTTTAGATAAACCAAATTACTTGGGGGAAGTTTAGATCACCGCGGTATTCATGGAAAATTAGTTGATTTAAATATCTAAATATTTAAGTGATTAATTCTTTGGATTTTGTTCTATAATCACTGAGCTGAGCATTTAAGAATTTTTTATAAAATGTGAAACCTATGTGCACATATTCTACTTAATGACTATCTTTTTCAACCAAAGAGGTTATTAAGGCTATTTAACAGCTTCTTCCATTTATCTTTTTCTAGATAATTTATAGTTATTTCATGATATAATGAACATGCTATTTTCCTATTTTTTATAACTGTTAGAGTTCATGAATTGTGTCAAAAATTATTAGTGAATAATTTTTAAATCCCTTTTAAAATAAATCATATATTTATTCCCAACCTTGACAGATGGCCCTTATTAGCCCCTAGTAGCCATGAAAAACATTTTTAAAAATCGATATTACAATCTTGAATCCCCTAAATACCCAAATCTAGAAGTCAATTCAAGATCATATTGAACGCAAGTGTAGGGGTAGTGGTTCATGTTTGATGGGATCAGTAATTAGATTAAATTTAGATAACAAAATAATATAAAATTAATGAACACAAGTAGAAACCCTTAGGAATAAAACATTTCTCTATAACAATTTTCTAGGTATTTTCTTTATATTATTTTGATTCATTTTCCATGCACAATAGTACCCCAATAATTTTCACTGCTTTTAGAAATTAAAAATACCAAAACCACAGTATAAATAATTTTAGTAATAATCAACAAACATAATCAAGGGATATTATCATGGTAATACATAGTGTTACACTTGGATTAATATAAATAATATTTTTTACCACCTTATTATAGGTGTGTCAAAATCTGGAATCATTATTTTTTTAAATTCTTACTATTTGTTAAGACATGGGTGTCCAGATTCTTTGATAAACAAAAGAAGAATATAGTTTTGAAGGTGTAACATTATTTACTGATCATTGAAATCATGACTTGGAAAACTCCTTGACATAAATAGAGATTGAAACCATATATTGGAGTTATAGAAGTGGATGTAACTAAATTTCTGCATCAACTGGGGTTGTTTTTTAGAATATTTGGGATGAAAACATCATGCTGAAAAGATTTTTTTATTAGATATATGGAGAATAATCAATTCTGTGAAATATGAAAGGGAAAAATATCCTTCAAAATTGGGACAAGTGGTTCACAGAGTTTATTAAAGACCATGTATTCCTCTATATCTTCAAAATTAAAATATATATATATATATATAATTGATGTGAGAAATAAGAGAGAAATAAAAATGTAATTATTAAATAAGGAAGAGATAGAAAATATATATTACTGATCAAGTGTTTATTGTGTGAACATTATATGAGAATAAAAAGGATTTAGGTGTTGAATGATTACGAAGGGGAGTGAGTGAGGATACCATTATTGAGTTTAACTAGTTATTTAGAATTTTTTCTTTAATTAAAAACAAACCTCCACATTATACCTGGGAATTTTTTACATCAAAACCTACCATCCCTTACACATAGAAAACCCCAGGTAATTTCCTTATAACTGATTCATATTTGTTCTTATGTGAATTTGAGAGATTATAATGATAGTAATACTATATACATAATTAAATCACTTAATAATGAGAAAAACATCATATAAAATACCATCAGTGAAGAGTGATACATTTATATGAAGAAAGTTAAAAATGAAAATGGGGATTAACAAGTGATTAACTGGGTTTTTATGAATAGTGAAGAGTTAAGATGTTGATATCAATATTGGAATCATGATATTTATATAGTTGTGAAAATTTAAATGTGTTACTAAATATCCCATGATATTTTTTATTTGAGTTTGGTATAAGATTATTTCCTAAGAGAGTAATGTTTAATTGTGGGGAAATCGATAGAGATTATATTTTCATTATTTTTTCTATAAAATTCAATTAATAAATCCCCATGAATTTCATAATTTTAGTTCAATTATAACATATTTAGAATATAGGTGTTTTTTGTCCTTTATTTCAAGAATTTTATAAAATATGACTTTTTGTGATTTTATTATTATTGTGTAATTAATCAATTAAATAGATACAATTATTATTATTTATTTATTTTTATTATTATTTAAATGTGTAAACCCATATGTATTTTCCATTTTATGTGTAATCTATGGGTTTTGGAGGATCATCATGTGATTATTTTAGCAGATGAAATCCATAAATAAGCTTGATCTATCATCAATAAAACAATATGTAGTAAAGAATGCAAAATGTAAACAAGCACACCTAAAATTAGTAAGATCCATCACCATCGAACATGAAGTATTTATCATTATCATATCACCCAATGAGACCCAATGGACTCTCACCTCCATAGAGATTCTGCTGGCCACTAGAATCCTTGTTCATAAAGAGAGGACCTTATGATCTTTTATGGTGTGCTAGTATATTCTTCATGAATAAAAAAGAGAACCAATAAAAGATATTATCTGCTATGGAATTTTAGTCTCACAAAAAATGAAAAATGACGATTTTATCCATTTGTATATGATCCATTAATTCATTTTAAGAACCTGAACATTTCCTACCATTTCATAGAAATCAATATGAGTTATGATAACTCATGACCCGTTGGCGATTAAAAATTATTTAAAAGTTTTAAAAGAATATTACATGTATGTCTTTCCATAAATAAATCATCCTTTTGATTCATAACTAAAGGAAACAATTTGGTAGACATGGAAGTGACCATGAACTCAATACCCATATCATAATCCTATAATAAGATATAATATATGAATCTCATGCATTAAAATATATAAAGATATTTTAATCTTTGATATGAATTACAAGCATATCAAAGGTTAAGATTCATTGGATATCATATATTATTATATATCCTTATTTTAGTTTATTTATAACCTTCTCTCACTATCACTAAAATCCCATAAGTATTTCATACAAAAACATTAAAACTCTTTTTGAGTCCATCCATAACATCTTAGAAACAATTTATCAAACTCTCTTAATTTTACAAAAAACACTTATCACAAAATTTAAACCATATTATAAGTAATAACTATTTGACTAGATCCTTGGTTATTATCAGGGATCCTTGATAAATATTTTCTTATTTACCTAAGCATTCAATATAGTGAATGATCTTGGGTTGATCTCTCGAGGATGCCACTCACACAACACTATTCTTCAATTATCACTATTTATAAAATAACTAATATAATTCTATATAATATACTAATATAAGGGAGTTTTGAAATGTATATGAAATGAATATATATAAATTAAAACAAGACAAAAATAATATTACAAGAAATAAATAATTTAATATAAGAATAATGTGTCTCTTATAATGTCACATTAATGTAATAATTATTATAAAAACAAAATCTCAATTTTCAATTTAATGTAGTTATCAAAACCTAACATACCAGGCCATCTATATTTAAATTGTTATTAAACTATACCAATGCATTTTTATATGGTGAAATACTCTTCCTAAAGATGGATATGGGGCATCTTCATTAACCAACACTATTCAATTCATACTCCACTATATGGGTGACTCAAATAGCATAGGGAATGATCATTGATAACCAAGAAGAAAAAATTAGGTCACAACTCATAATAGTAAATTTTACCACTATTTAAATTCATATAATAGATTAATGAAACAATATGAAAGTTTAAGAACTCAAGCATAACTACTCTATCCATCAAAAAAATAGGTTAGATCTCCATTTTCATAGATATAAAAATCACATAAAGGGATAATCACAAAAGATAAATATGAGAGAGAGAGAGACTAATAAAAATATGCAACAAAACTATTATAACAGTAAAATATTTTATGGAACCAAATCCATTTTATACTATAGAAGAATGGTTTCAATAGGAAAAGAGTGAAATTTAATAGAATTTGTTGTCATTTAAGGCAGTGGAGTTGGAGTTAGGAACATTAGAAATGATCATTGCACATGTATCTATCAATGTGATCTTCCTTTGTATTCTAGGTGGTGTAAGTAGTTATGGATTCTTCATAATAAATATCACGTGAACTAGGTTTTGAACATTTAACACCATAAAGAATCCACTTGGAGGTGAGATTTTAGGATTATAAAATCTCCTCATAAAAATTGAATATTGATTTTCTCTTTTTATATAGTTATGTGGTTGATAGGAATATTCTGTTATGTTGATCTTATGATGGCCATGGGAAACAGACCATAGTGCAGTAATAATTTACAATCCATTTTTACAATTTCAAATGACCACAAACATCACCCATACCATGGGGGTATTTGGATTATTTTTTTTATTTGAGGCTTAGTACACATGATGAGACCCCATTTATTCCTGTGGTGGACTTTTTGTCTTAAATGGGAAGAAGCCTCAGTTAAAACACACTTTAAAAATTTCCATGGTGAGATGTTGATGTAATTTAGAACACAGCACAAGAAATCATGTTTATACCAATGAAAAATCCTTTTTCTCTTCATTCCTGTAGTGTCGTGGATTTATTCTAATGAAATCTCAAAATGTAAAAAAAAAATATAAGACATACTCCTGAATAACATATAGATTTGAGTTTTGTATGAGTTTCTAGTTGAAAATGTATGACTTCAGGTCTTTAAATTTTTTTATTTCATATGAATTTAGGGTTTTTCATATGATGTTATCTCAAAATGTATAGATTCCTTAAAATAAGAATGAATTTAAAACTAAATTATATGACTTCACCCAAAAATCCTATGACATCATTAATTTTCTAAAATCACTCATTTCATGTTCACAAACTGATTTTTCCTAATAATTCAAACTAAATCCAATTATTTCCAAAAATCAATAAAAACATTAAAAACCATAAATTTATCTATTATAATAAATAATCAAAATATATTATAGAAATATAAAAATGGGATAATTACCATTAAATTGATGAAATTTTGGGGATATATTCAATGAATTACCAGGAAAAAATATGTGAAAATATGACTTTGATCATGACTTTATAGGCCTTTCTAGCATTGAAAATAAATATAAAATATTTATTTGATAAATGTGAGCAAGGAGGTGCCTCTAAGAAAACATAAATTCTACTAAATCTATAAAGGAGTGTGGTGTTATCTTGATTAAATGTAACACCCTATGATTTCATAGTAGGTTATATCTTCAAAGTAATTCAATAACTTGTGTTACACATAACACCGAGTTCAAGCGCACCACGACTTACCAAACTAGCCGTTCAAAATAGGTTATGAATAGTATTAACTGAATTTTGAATTTTATAAACTCCATATAATTTTAGAATCCATATTATGTGTTTCTTAGACATAATATAAGAACAAATTCATTTTTTAGATAAAAGATGTATTTTTAAAAAAATGCAATTTTACCGCCTTTTAATAGAGAACCATTTTTAAATAAAATATTTGACCCTTTTATATTTTAAATTGAGTAAAATTAAATTCTTCTTTAGAATAAGGGAATAAAAATTTAGTTTGGATATATTTTTTGTACTTTTCTGATAACTTTCATATTTTGATGAATAGTGAAAAATACTATGTTTTAATTGAAAAAAAAATTAATAGAAATAATTTATAGTGTTAAATTATGCATTTGAATGGTTTTTAAGTATAATTAGATTATATTTTAATCATTTAATACAATTTAGTTCATTATAAGTAATTTCACATTAAAATTTGACATAAACATATGTCAATCTTTTGATAGTTTTTACTTTTTAAAAACCCGCTTGTTGGTTTTGACAACGGGAATTAATTTTAAATTAATTAATGAACCTTATATGTTTTGAATTTGGTAAAATATAATTCATTTTTTAATTCATAATATCAAAATTATCTTAGGGTGAATTTTTGGTATTTTTCTGAAAACATTCATTTTTTGATGAATAGTGAAAAACACTGCGTTATTGTCTAAAAACAACTTTTTATTTAAATAATTATTAATTTTATTTAAATTTATTTTAGGTAGAAATATATACATAATACCTATATAATTTTAATGTAATTCATTGAAGTCATTTTATAATAAGTTTAGATATATAAAAAATGTATTGAACTTTTTACCATCTTTTACCCACCTCCTAGGAGCATTTACAAATTTGCATAAAACATAATTTTACCACTTCTGTGGGTTGAATTTCAAAAATCCGAGAGATTCATTTGATATCAGTAAGTAAAATGTGGATCAATAATATGAAAATAATTCTTGGTGAATAGTAACTTTTGACTTTTATTTACCACGGTTAAAAGTAAATAGGGTAATTAAAGGTAAAAATGATATTATAATTACCCTAACACATGTTCTAATTCTATTGTATAAATGTATTTCGACAAAAAACAACCTTAGGAATAGAATATCATCCTTTAGGTCCACTTTTATTAGATTAGGACATTTATTATTATTTTATTTAAAGAAGAGTTAAAAGTGTTAAATTCAACGTTTAATCACTAAACCATTTTTAATATAGGGTTACACATAAGATAAATTCGACTATAAATATTAATTAGAAATAAAAAATTATTTTCTAAATAATGGTATTTTATTTATAATTTTTCGAGATTAAATAATTAAATTTATTTATGACACAATGATGATGCAGTAATTACCTTCTTAATGAAATATTAAAATATTTTATATTATAAATATTAAAATAAATAGAATTTAAAAGTTTTGATACCATATGTAAATTTTATAGGTTAATATTACATGATAGGGTTGATTAGATAAATTTTGTTCAAAGTGATAAGGTTGTTATGACTTTCACAAAAACAAAATACCAAATAGTGTCAAAATTGACATAAATTAATTTTAAAAAAAATACTATATTAATGGTTGATATAATATTACTAAAAATCTAAGATTCGGCCAAAGAGCTTAAATAATATTATATATTTCATTAATGAACCACTTTAGGTTCTATTGGATGTTTAGAGTAAGTTTATTAACCATATTGTGTAAGAATACAAGAAGACGCTGTAAAAGTTAAACTATTTAACTAAGAGTTAAATCTAAAAGATAAAGTTAAAATGGTAGCCTAAATTTATCTAAAACCTATTGGTTGAGAGTTTTTTGACCCATAACCACCTAAGTATCGAAATAAATTTATTTTGAGCCATTATAAACCGAATATGATTGTATAATAAATTAATACTTTAATATTTTCCTAAAGTGACCATCACCCCACTTATAAAAGGGAACTTCCCCTTCTCTCAAAATCACACCTACAAAGCCATTTGACTCAGCCAAAACCTACCCAAATATCCTTGAAACTACCCTCCCTTATACCTAGAGGCCTTCATTTGGTCATAAATCTAACCTAAGGATCCCTTTTGATCAAATCAAAAGGAAGAACCTGAAGAAGGGGTAAATATTTCATCACCTCTTTCAAGTCCTTTTCTTCTTCCACTCCCTCTTTATTTGTTGTTTCCATTCTAAAATAATAACTCCACTATCTTATACATACTGTGATTTTATTATAAAAATGGTACAACCATATTCATTATTCTATCCATCATATGAATGACAAGGTCACCATATGTGCGTACGTACGGCTTACCGTCTCCACGTCGTGGTGTAGTTGTTATTCAATACACTATTATTTGGATGGGTATAATAATGAGTATAACTGATGTAAATAATAAATATAACATGTTAATGATTATTTATATATGATATAACATCCAATTACATATGATTTCACCATCAATATAATGATATTTTCGCTCGTGCATACGTACGGATTACCGTCTCCCCGAATGTGATGAGATTCATTTCCACGTTCACCATTCAACGATGATTATAAATATATATATTATTAATAAGTATTTAATATATTAAATAATAATTATACTGTAGGTATGTATATATATATTTATGTACTTACATATATCTTATTCACTTACTTTCGTTCAATACGATATGAAAACGGAAACAACATTTATGCGTACGTGCAGCCTACCGTCTCCATAAACGGTGTTTCCCATTTCATATATCTATCTACTATAAATATTTATATTCTATATATATATATATGATATATAAATCATGTTTTATATTCTGGAAGTATTTAAATCATGATATAAATGACACGAACAAGAATAACAAGTTAAAACACGTACGATAAAGAAAGTCATTATTACCCTAAATGATAATTTAACATGGATATTATTATTCAATAAGTAGTATAAAGTCATAAATTAATCAAGTATGAAATAATAAATATCAATATAGTTCTGGTATAATTTAAAAAATACTATGGTCATTATACAGAAGGTTAAACGTACCCTCGACCAAAGGAAAGTGCAAGGTAAGGGTTAATTTCTAAATCTCATTATTATCCGAGATTGTTTATGTGTAAGTATCTTCTAAGAAATATTTATTATACATGTCCATGTTTCATAAAAGAAATTTCAAAAATGATTCTTTTAAGTAACTCTTTAACTAAAACATAAATTTAAATTTTTATTCTTCTAAATCATTCTCATTAATGTCCATGTTTTCAAAATGGTTTTAAGGATTTATTTATATAGACATGAATGTTTTAAAATGTTAATTACGTTCAAAAGTTTCAAAGTGGTATGGGACACTTTGATTCAAAAATGTATTTTAAATGTATTCCTTTCTAAATTTTGCGACTTTTAAATGTTTTCATGAAAAAGGGATATTTCTCTAAAAGAGTTTTACTAATCATTTTCAACTACGTAAATGTCCTTTTGGGATATTATTATTGATTGAGGTTGATTTATTATAAATAAAATCTCCAATATTGTATTGAATGAGTTATGATATGTTTTACTATGAATGTTCTATTTTTTTAACATTTATAGTTTATTGTTAATGTATTAACATTTCATATGATAGTTTTAATACGAATGTTTATGTTATGTTTAAACCTTTTCATATGAGGAATGAATTGGACTTAGTAAGTGACGGGTGGAGCCCGTTATAGATCCTCGATGAATCGGTAGGTCTCATGAGACAAAATAGTGTCTTGTAAAAAGGTCTTGACAAAATCTTATTTGTATTCTTGGCACAAGGCCTTGACTATGTGGTTATAAAGTCTGAAATTATGCATTCCATCATTATGAAATTGGCTATTGATATTACATGCGATTATTCAATTAGTAGAATGTCCATGTGAATAAGTAAATGTAATTATTTGATTTATCTTTTCCATATTGTGTTGAAGTTTAATATTAAAATGCTTGTGTTTTAGTCTTATACATTGACTTAATTTTTTTTGATTATTTAAGAATGTTTTCGCTATATTGTTATCCTTACTGAGCATCTGAGCTCACCCATTTCTTGTGTTTTATTTTCCCAGGATTCCAAGAAGTGTTTTATGATTGATAAGCAGGGTTAAGCTAGGGGATTAATGGTGTTATCAAAGGATCAGTTATGTTGTGTTTTATTTTCTAATGTGTAATGTAATGTTCATGTATGTAATCTATTTTCCAAGACTACTAAAATGATCGGTCTTTCAAGACTTGATTCCTTGTAATCATGCCAATGTATTAAAATAATGCACCGACTCTGGGCTTCTCAGGTCGGGGCTTTACATCAAACATACTCATGTATCCATAAGAACATGTAGACGAGAAGATATATCATATAAATTTTATGTATACCAATATAATCCCTTCATCCGTGAAATCAAGTGACCACTAGACATGGAACATTTCAATATACTATAGGTCATCACATAGATTCATGATTTATTGAAATAGACTAATTAGATCGATGAATACATACCATTTAATTCATATAAAGGATGAGCACATCACATGTTCCCTATTTAAGTAGAAAAATCCCATCTTGGGTTATCTCCAACTGATAATATGATCTACATCATACTGAACAATCCACTAATTATATAAGTCTCAAGGATTACGTAAGAAATGTATCAATGTATAAATGTTATCATTCTACTTATATCTCCAACATTAGGTAAAGGGGATTCACAATAATCACATAACCCTAGGTATATCAATTATTATATGGAATTCCATGTGATATACTTTGGTGGTTCATCCTAGATAGAAAGACTTGACTTGTTACCTCGTGAGTCTATTCATTGTATATCATATACAACTCTTAATATCTATTAAATGATTTTTACTCATGTTAATATTAACATATCATCGCAACCCATAATAATTCATAATGATCATTAATTATGAAAAAAAAATCATAGTTATACTTTGAGGAGATATTATCATTCCAGTTTTCTTGTAAAATAAGTGAAACTCACAAGAGTGAATTGTAAACAAAGATTTAATTAATTTTAAAATAATGATACATTTTATAACCATTATATCCAATCACTCATATTTCTTATACCAAGAGATTCAATATGACCCTTATGATTTTTTATGATGGTTTCATCAATGGATCTGCTGCATTCTCTTCTGTATCCCCCTAATATATTTTTATATCTTACCTCTGAATGATCTCTCAAATGAGATAGTACTTGTGTAAGATGTGTGTAGTCCTTTGGTGTGGTTAGGTTTCCTTACCCAGAGTAATAGATCCATTATTTTCATATTAAATCTTGGTTTCTCTCTTAATTCTAGAGACCATCCCATGGTTGAAATAAACTTCTTGATATAAATGGCTTCCTTCAAAACATCCAATGTAGAGATATACACTTAATTTTTTGTTGTGTCCACTATAGTGGATTATTATAACTCTTTAAACTAATAGTTGCACTACTCATGAAACACATGGAACTAAATTGATATCTCATATCATATTTCTCATATTGGAAAAGAACATAAATGTGGACCCATACATTGAGCTCACCCTCACTTCCAAAGACCAAGAACATATCCTTATATCTTCTCAAGTATATATGGATGTTCTTAACAACAATATAGTGATTACCATAATGATAGAATTCGTATCTACTTGTAATGATCAAATCATAAGTGACATCTATCCAATTACACAACATGTGAAAGATCATATGGAGGCTACATAAGGAATTCTATTTATCATTTATAACTCTTCAAAAGGATCCTGAATCTTCTTAAGATTCATACCATGAAATATTTGGTAAAAACACTTTTTCGATTTATACATGATAAATTGATTAAGAAAATTTCAAATATATGTGTTATGACTCAATACAATAAACCACATACATATATCTATATAGATATATATACCCAATATGTTGGCTGCTTCACCCATGAATTTTATTGAGAATCATTTTCCCAACCACATCATTATATAGTGTAATGTTAAGATTTTATTTCTAATATGAACTACGTATTCTACATAAAATATCATAAATACCCCCCAAACATACACTAATCCACTTGTATACACAAGAATCATCCATATTTTTTAGGAAACCAAAATCTTTTATTGAATCATCAATCTTGATATTCCAACTTCGAGAATCTTTCAGCAGTCCATAAACAGACCTTTGAAGCTTTAAAATCATAGAAGACTCATTTTTAACTTCAAAACCTATAAGTTGTATCATATACACATCCTCAATAAAATTATCAAAAAATAAGGTGGTTTTGACATCCATTTGATATACCTCATAATAATAATGAGCTACTATGGAATAAAATATCTTAATAGAATTTACCATCACAACTTGTTAAAAGGTATCTTTATAGTCAATACCATGAATTGTTTTGTAACCATTTTCCAATAATAATTCTTTATAGTAATACACTCTACTATCCATGTTAGTTTTCTTATGGAAAAACCACTTTTATCCAATTATCCATACCCATTCAGGTGTATCCACCAAGTTTCAAACTTGGTTAGTGCATATGAAGTCCATTTTAGATTTGATGTCTCTTAACCATTCCTTCAAATTAGAACTCTTAGTGGTATCTTAGTATGTAATAGGTTCATTTACTACAAACTATACATCATAATTAGTTTCTATATGAAATATATATCACATTAGATCTTGATGAATCAATCATACCTCCAAGGTTCTTGTGTAACCTGAGTCAATTCCTCATAAAAAATTCTTTGTGGAACCAGCTCAACTTCTATCCCAGGAACACTCCCAATTTATTGGTCTTGAAATTATTCATGTTCAAATTTAATCCTATACACTCCTCAAAAAATATATTCCTTCTCATGTAAAACACTATGTTGGGATAAAAACTCTTTATGTTTAGTATAAAATTAATATCCCAAAATATATTTTGGGTAACCAATAAAAAGGTAATTCTATGATCTATGTCCAAGTTTATAAGAATCTGAATGTCATACAATAAATAACAGCCTTAAATCCTCTTAAATGACATTATGGTCTGTTTCCAAGTTCATATATGATATTTGTTATTTATAAATACCTTATATGGAATGTGGTTAAGTATAAATGAATTAGAATTTATATCATGTCATCAAAATGAAATAGGAAGGTCCCACAAACTCATCATCGATCAAAACATGTATAAAATGGTATAACTCCACCTCTAAAACATAACATTACAATATAGTGTTAAAATAGAATAAGTTATGGAAAAATTACACAATATATCAGATGGATAGTGATTTCCTAGCTCATGTATTCACCACACCAATCTGATTAGATAATTTTAATAGTTTTTTCCAGTTGATTTTATACTTTTTTTAAAATATTTTAATTTTTCCAAAGTCTCAAAATTGTGTCTCATATGAAACATATAACCATACTAAAAAAATAATTGATAAAATTTATGAAGTACTTAGATCTCAAACATGATTCAGTACTCATTAGTAAGCACGCATCACTATGTAATAGATATTAAAGTATACTTTCCTAGTCACATCTTCCACTAAAATATGTTTATGCCATTTTTTAAAATAAATATATTCATAGTTTTTAAATTATTCATAATTAAATTATTCCAATAATCCATATCAATATAGTCTTTAGATGATTTTCTAATTTATATGTCCAAGGTGAAAATTCCACAATCAGGTGGCATTAGGATTAGCCTTAACCTTCTTATTATTAATGTGATAACAAGATTGTCCATATTAGTAATTTATAAACCATTTACTGAATTTATAGTTATATAAAAAAATTTATTCAAATATATAAAATGAATCTTGTTCTTAATAATGAATGAAAATATCATCTTGTCAAAACAATATATAGAAATAAAATTTTTATTTATGGTAGCAATATAATAATGGTTATGAAATTCAAAACATAATCCACTAGTTAGTGTTAGATCACAATTTCTAACCTCCAATATAGAAATTCATGCTCCATTTCCAACACATGTATCTACTTCACCCTTTTTTAATTCCCTCATATCTATGAGTCTTTGTTTATAAGCACAAATGTGTGATATACACCCAGTATCTAATACCCATGATTTGGAGTTTGAGAAATTGATCTATATAAAATTCACATTAATATACTCAAAATTCATCTCCATGAGAACTCTTCTTGACCTTATTGAAATTAATTCCACTAAAATTTATGTCCCTGTTGAGTCAATGACTCTTTTCATTCCCAATTTTTAAAATCACAATAAACTTCATATAATGTTAATTTAAATTAAAGTTTTTTTAATGTGTTTATGGTGTATAGAATAAAAATATAGTAATCATAATTCTAGAGGATTTTATAATTAAAATATATAGATTTATTTTATCATTTCAAATTACATTAACCGAATTCAAGAGCATTGTAGTGGTGTAGGACTAACTTCATCAGAGGATATGAAGCTACACTAAGTTCATCAGAAGGTGATGAAGAAGATTATCATGTAGTTATAACTAACTCTGAATAATGTATACTTTGAACATGTGAGGTTTCATTATAAATTTAACTATAAATTCATGAATTGAGATATGATGATAGAAGGAATATCGATCATTCTAAAATTATTTGATGAATTTTAAGTTGTATAATTTCTTATATTTATGAGAGAATCTAACAATTGTAATATTTATTTTGAAGTGTTTTTATAAGAGTTTGTTTGTGATTATTTAATTATAAATATCGTATTACTTTACGAATTTAATGGTTGTGTTTTCTATCCTTTTATATCAATGGATTTCCTGAGGAAAATAGAGTTATGTTTTTTATCAATGAGATTATGTGATTATGGGATGTGGAAGAATTCTACTATTGATCAATGTGATAAAGTTATTCTGGGTGTTGAACACCATATACACCTTTCAATGGGTTTATAATCATGGGATTTTAGGTGGTATAAAGTTAGAATAACTACTGGATAGTTTATAGTCAAGGATATTCTAGTTTTTGGAATGAGGATACCTTGAATCAGGTTTAACAATTCTCATTACACAATGGGTAAAAGTTTGATTTTATAATATATTTTATGGGTTTATTGTTTAGTTAATTAGTACCCCAAGTTTCATAATATTTCCACTATGTTTAAAAGTTCATTACCATTTTATATTTCCACTATGTGTACAAGTTCTTTACTTGTTTATTTTTGCATTTGTTATTTACTTTTGTCAAAAGTTGAAAAAGTTCTGATGGTTTAATTTCTACTATGAATATTCCTTTTACACTGATATTTTTTGGGTTGATTGGAAGATCATTTCAACTTTTTTTTAAACCTGGGGTGGAAACATATTATATTTAGGTTTTTAAACTACAATTCAACCCACTTTTTTGGTCTACTTGCTTGTTTTCATGATAAAAGGGATGCATGTTGGTTCTATAAAAAATCTAAATCCAAAAAATATATTATCTTTAATGATAATGATTATGAATATTAGTGAGATCAAATAGAAACATTTATTTTCAATATTTTAGTATAAAATTATCTAATGCTTACCAGAACATACAAGATCCTAGAGAAATAAGTCTCGACATTTTATCATGAAGAGAGAAATGAATTTCAATAGAATTTTTGATTAAGTAAATAACTAGTAATCTTAATTCAATGGAATATATACAACGATGTTTTTTCATATATAATATCATGTGGTATATGGAAAATGGTAGAAGTTATACACTTCGGAATATCAAAAGTTCTTGAAAAAAATAGATCTATGCTTAAAGAAGACTACCAATCCATTAATTTATTACTAAGAGAGAGTGTTCTTCAAATGCATTAAATACTGATTACAATTGTCAATAGATTAAAATCTCTAGGAGATAAGGATTTTTAAGATGAATTGATAGTTAATAAATTTATATATATAATTATGAAGGAGTGGAAAACAAATAGGACTCCTATTAAAAGTAAAAAATCATATTACTAAGTTGATCCAAGATGATTTGATTCAAACTCTCATGTTGTGTGAGAGTAAGTTGAAAAGAGATGTTTAAATAGAGTGGAAGAAAGATGATACAGATTTTACATCAATTTTTGGTTGTTTAAATTTTGGAATCTATAAATCTATGTTAAATACATCTAAGGGGAGCAATTTTGTTGAGTTAAGTAAATGAGAAATCATGCTATCTAGAAGGATGAATAGGTATATGGGTCAAAATAATTCCAAGATAGATAATTATAAATATATAAGGGGGTGATAATTGAGGTGATCTAAGTATTAAATATATAAATATTACATCTTATTATATGAATATTCATTACATATCATTATGAACCACTCCAGAACTATAAAAGTTTAGTTTTTTTTGTAAACTTTGATATATAAAAAAATAGTACATGGAAGATCTATATGATATCCCACTTAGTTCTTCAAAACTAGAACCCTTCTTAGATGTATCAAACATAAAACCTTTCTTCATATCCAAGGGAAAAGGAAACATAATAAAGGGTGATCTTAGATGCTAATTAAGGGTAAACTACGGAGATGTCAATGATCATTTAAGCATAACATGATCATAAGGGTATGATAACCTAAGATTAACATTTGAAAACCATTCCCAATAACTTATAGATCATTTTCATGATTCATGTCATGAATATTTGCAGTTTATAATCCTTGAATCGTAATGGAATTGAAGAACATCATCCATGAGAGCATAACATTGGTAAAATATCATTTCATAAAAGAGTTTCCTAAACTATGGCATAATTTTAATCATGGAATATTATGCCAAGGATTCTCTCCAAGATATTCATCACATGTTAGTCTTGGTCTAACCACCTATGTACCCTTTTTTTGTTTGGAATAACCTATAGTGTACCATTGTTGGGCTAGTGCTAACCACTCATGTACCCTTTTGGGATTGAGATAACCTCTAGTGTACCCATTTAGCTCATAAAACATTAATCCTTACCCAATGAATTGGAGGGATACAATGATCTCACCCATCACATAATCATAATCCTTTATTATGTATTCCACAATATCATTAAGACACAATAGTAGAAAAATAGTATTTAACATCAGTTGTTTAACATCGGTACTAAAAGAACCGATGTTAAAATAAATTTTTTACATCAGTTCCATGTGAAATTTCATTAAAAGTATTATAAAATGACTTTTAACATCAGTTCATCAGGAACCAATGTTAAAATTAAACTTTTGATTTTGGTTCCTAAAGAACCGATGTTAAAAGTCATTTAGGTTGACTTCTAACATCGGTTTTTAATGAACTGATATTAAACCAACCACATTTAATGTTAGTTTTCCAAATATCCTATTTTAAAGACATGTAAAATTAAAATAAATGGGGTTAGTTCTTTTTTAGGATTCTATTTTACTTATGGTGGAGCTAAAACAGACATACAAATGAAAAGTTATGGCCACTAGAAGATGGACTTCTCTAAGATAATTTCAACTTACAATAGCCATAACATTTGATCTGTAAGTCTATTTTAGCTCCAACACATATCAAATAGAATAATATAAAAGGATCAATGCTTTGTTATTTAGTAATTACATAATTCAAATTTTGGTTATTTCAAAAACTAATGCTAAAAATGTTCTAAAAATTTATTTATATACTCAATTTTTATGTAACTAGTGTCAAATGTATTTTATAATATATGTTGAAAACCAATATTATAAATATTTTTTATAATATTTTTAGCATTATTTTTATAATTAAAAAATGTTACAAATGGTATTTTTAGTATTAGTTATTCTTATAACTGGTGTTAAAAGTTAAAAATCACAATGATTGGAAGCACTATTTTCAATTTGTTTATAGCATGCTTTCAATTTTTATGTTCCTACTAAAAATTTATAACTCCATGGTAAAACATTTAAAACTAATATATATATATATATGTATATAATTTATTTCTCCTTTTCTATACATCTTCAATCTATTCACCTTTGATCAAAATCATCATTTAATTGTTTCTTCATTCAATGATTCTGGTAATTATCATTACAATATCATCATTTAATTATTTTATTATTGGTTTTCTTCATCGATATACATTTTGATGAATTGATTTCTTATGAAAAATTATAAATCATATCATTGAGGTAATAAGAAAAAACCTACATGAAATTTACTAACTATAGTTTAAAATGACTTACCAACCACAATTGAGGGTGTTTCACAAGTTCTATCAAAAAATAATGAATATAAAAAATAGATATTCTGATTTCAATGACTTCAACATAAGAAATTAATTTAAGTTGAAGAAATAAGTTTGATTTTATTATAGTCATCTGGTTTCTAAAATTTGTACATCATGTGTCTCATGTTTCCTTCTAATTGGGTAATTTGAATCGATGTATTTTTAAAAATATTCTAAAATTTTCAATAGCTATAAATTTTGATTTGTAAGTCCATTTTATATCCAAAACTAGTCGAATTGAAACTTGTAAAATGAACTAAACCCTGATCTATTTTTTCATGTTTTCAACATCTATTATTATGATAACCAACATTAAAATTATAATTCGACATCAATTGTTATAATAACCAAAATCAAAACAATGTAAATTGTGATTTTGATGTTGGTTATCAGAATAATTGATGTTGAAAGTCTCAAAAATTATATTTTTAGAATCAATTTATATAATCAACATTAAAAATAACACTTAAAATATTAGATTCATTTAAATCATATATAAAACCAATGAAATAATGAAAAAAATGATGTTTAAAGGTATTTTTCTACTAGTGACATTTATCATTTCATCGTGGATTAACCCTTGGAAAAGAAAATAGATTTCATTAATATTTCATCACCACAAACATAAAACATCTAGATAAAGAATAAGGACATTATCATAGGATCATATCTCCATGGAAGAATATGTAACATAAAACGATGTTTTCATTGATAAAAATACCTTTAAAAGATCACTGTAACATTTATTAAGGAATATAACCTTTTCATTGTGAAATAACTTATTTGAAATCTAAAAAATTCTAAAATATTAAAGGAAATATTTTCTTTGAAAAGAACCATGGAAAAGTGTAATGTAATCATTAAATAAAAGAGCAATCTTGATGGTGGGAGAAGTTTTTCATGTGGTATACATTTCTTTCATCAGGATTTTAGACATGGAATGGGTTTTCAGTTTATGGTTTGATTATTGTGGGTTTATGGCCTTCCTAAATCACTCACATCAGGTTTTCTATTTGTTAAGTATTCTTTAGGAAATCCAAATGGTTCCCACATCCATAACTAAGCACAAACTGTCTTTCCAAAGGCATGTTATCCTTTGGGGTTTCACGCCCAATGATGCTTAAAAACACACATTGGTCGAGAGGATGGGAGTTCATGCTAATCACACCCTTTTAGGATGAATTTTTACAATTTTTTGGACTCTCTTATATATTTAAGATATGTTTGTGAAATAATTCCCAAACCCCAATATGGGAATGGTTAACCCTATTTAAATGACTTGATTATGAACAAGTATCGTTAGGAATAATGGTCTAAATATCATGTGTTCTTTATAACTCTATTATTTAGTTATGATGATTTTGGTTATGGATATATTTGATCACTTTAGAGTTTATTGCCATCCAAGGAGGCAGTTACTTTCTTGAATATGGGATTAAACCTCTATGAGGTGTCCTACGTATCCTATGAAAATAGAAATCAAAACACACATAGTTCATTTGGCATAGTTTAAGGTCATATGGTTGGACCAATTCATGTAGTTTAACGATATACGGTAAGGACGTGAATATTAGACTCAGGCCTCAAGGAGGTTTCATGCGTATCATATTTAAAATAGGAATTAGAGTATACATAGTTCTTGAAACATGAATCTTTTTCATGAGAGATACGACAATAGAGGCCCTAGGCAGGGCTTATGCATATGAGACTTCCCTCTATTGCTTCTTCAAGAATATGTCCCTTTGAGTAGAGATTATATGTAATCATACATACACCCCGATGATGATCCCATACTAGGGTAAATATCAATCATTCCTTTGATACAATCATCACTAGTCTCTAAGTCTAAGTGATCCATACTCGGTGTGAGAAATAAGGGATAGCGGTATATTGGACACATTGTATGAGAGAATATCTGTACGAGGCCTACACATTTTGAGGGGAATTATTTCCCATATCATTAAGGAAATGGTGTAGATATTAGGCCTCATTAAGGAATCCTATGTATCCTAGATATGGAGGGAATCAGAGTTCTCATAGTTCAATTCATCCCAAGACCACTGATGGGATTGAGGTACGCAAGGGGGGCATGGTCAAGGCCTAAAAATAAAATGATTCTTATATATGATCCATATTCTCATCCATTAATGTATGATTAAGGATGGGGAACTTATGTTAGAAGTTGATCCCATGAGTTTGGAAGGTTTGGGTCATGAAGGGACTTACACCTTAGTGGATGCTCATTGGAGCTCAAGCCTTAAGATGGTGTCCTATGTATCTTTTTTGGATAGGATTCATAGTTCTTAGAGTTCAATTCATCCCTTAAACCTATGATAGGCTAAATATGATGATCACACGCAAAGATATTATTATTATACCTATGGTTTTTGGGAATTCTAAGGGCTTATACCTGGTTGGATGCCCTTTTGATTGGGGCTTACACACTGAGGTTGCCCAATTATTAGTGACATGTTATATTATGTTGGTAATCATGGATTATGCACTGAGACTATGAAACGCCCCGGATCCGGGTGCCACTCAATGGGTTCCCCGAACCCGATTTGTCACATGACCTCAAGCACATTTCCCCAAACACCAGAGGCTACTGACTAGCAGCGAGGGCCCAGGTCTGATAGTGGGGAAACTATGCCCTCATTTTTCAAAGTGTAGCACAACGGAGAAGATAAGTATCATACAACAACGGAAGTAGTAAAAAATATATAACGGAATGGATAACCGAAGTAAAATAGAACCAGCATCCATATATATATCAAGATGAAGCATGTCATTATTCTATGAAAACAGCCAGAACAGGATACACTGCAATACAATACAATACAGCTCAAGTACAAGGTATAGCGAAAACAAAACAATACAGTGCAACAGGATCTCAGCAGCATCACAAGCCTAAGCTCGGTCCCATGCTCTCCAACTCCTCTAATACAATCATGTACCCGTATGGGGACTCTTGACCCTATCGACACCTGCAGTAGTATAGTCTATTTGGGCTGAAGACATGACCCAAACAGAGTGTGAGAAATAAATCCCAGTAGGCACCCACCAAAGGCATGTTCCCAAGTGTTAGTGAGAATGTGCAACAGCAGTGTGCAGTAGTAAATGCAATAAACTAAGTAGTACTCAAAAGTAACTAACTTTACCAATTATATTGCCATTTTTTTATTCATTTAACCATACCCAGCCCGTTCTTTAACTTGGAAGGTATAACATATAAAAATCACCACGGTGAACATTAATGATAACATTATCCTTAGACAAACAAACCTTACCCTTAGATAATCAGAGTCATAACCCGTAGGTAATTTCCCATAGGCATAACAAATATTTCCCTCAGGCGTACGAAGTGTCGCCCTTAGGCACAAAATCTACTGCCCTCGGGCATGAAAGCAGTTACCCTCAGGCTAAACAGAACACTGCCCTCAGTCTAAATAGAACACTATCCTCAGGTGCAAGTAACCGGGTCGAGCCCAACAGATAAGCAAGAAATTATATAAAATTCCTCTCATGGAAATTTAAAGCATGCTAAATTTTTACGGTATACCCTCGGGTAACCTGGCCAAACAGCTAAATAGAGGAACGCACCTCGGGGGTGGTCCTAGATCCAACCAGTGATCCCAAACAGCAGTTCATAATTAAATTTTATTACATATACAATTCTAGGTATTTAAATCTTCCAAGGCCTCAGCCACACGACACCCCAACATGGGTTCGTAGCACAACGGTACACAAAAACACATGGCAGTTGGAATTTAAACACCAGACCACCTACCTCGATTTCCCTTGATTGGTATACGCGAACGACGCCTCCCAAATCATCCAAGAACAACGTAGATATAGGATAAAATAATTCCCGTTCAAACGTAAATAACTTCTCTTAGAGGAATAATTGGTATGAACATCACAAGGAGAAGGGAGAGCTTACTCGTACGGTCCCAACGTGATTGGTAGAAGTGGAAAAGGATTCCCAGTGTGCGGTCAGGAGATCTCTAAAGCTCCGACTTTCCTCCCAAGCTCCTCCGGCGTTCTAAGCTTCCTCTATGAATAGAGGAGGCTACAGCCCGTTTTAAGAGAAAAAAACAAACTACACGGCGTGTACTCTCAAGTACATGGTGTGTACTCTCAAGTACACGACGTGTACCTTCCATCATTTAACTGTACCTCTAGTGGCTACTCGCCAGCACGAAATTGTTCACTTGATGACATGAGTACACGACGTGTATTTCTAATTACACGGTGTGTGATGTCGCTCAGCTGGTGGCTTCTTCCACCGCCTTACTATGCACCTTCCGACTGACTACACAGCATGTAAATACCTACTACACGGCATGTAGTCGGTTTTTACAACTTTCATCACCGACACGGCTTCACGCTCTGGGTACTCATCCCACATGGCCAAAGTACACGGCGTGTGGAACAGTACACGGTGTGTACCCACAAAATTTGGGATTTTTCCCCATTTTCCTTATTTTCACAAAAACACTTAAGGAAAAAAGGAAAATAAGAAACTCGTACCCCAAGAATAAGAACCGAGTTCTTAAAAACTTCCCCACTTAATGAAATTCATCCCCGAATTTACCTTCCAAGGGTGTCGAAGATAAAGTCGTGAACAACTCTGGCCACTGAGCACGTACGTCGGTCTCCCGCTCCTAGGTTTCATCCTGCACTCGACCATGCTGCCATATCACCTGTATAAGAGGAACTGACCGGCCTCGGAAAACCTTCACACTCCTATCAACAATACGAACTGGATTCTCCTCAATGGATGCATCGACCTGAAGATCAACCTCCTCGGGCTGAAAAATTTGAGATGTTTTTGAGTGATAACAGTGCAACTGAGATACATGGAAGACATCGTGCATGGCCCAGTACCTCTGTGGTAACTGAAACCGACAAGCAACTGACCCAACTCTTTCCAGAATCTAAAACGACACCACATAACTCGGTGAAAGTTTACCCTGTCTCCTAATTTGCTTGTGTCCCAACCTCGGTGAGACACACAAGAAAACTTGATCCCTGACCACAAACTTCAAGGGTCGTCTGTGGTGATCAACATAAGATCTCTGATGAGACTACGCAGTAGCCATCCGCTTCTGTATCAACTGGACCTACTCTGAAGTCTCCTACATGAGACGTGGTCCCAGTAAAGCTGCCTCACCTACCTCCAACAAGCATAAGGGTGATCGAAATGGCCTACCATATAAAGCCCCATATGGTGTCATCTCAATAGTTTCCTAAAAACTATTATTATAGGAAAACTTGACCTGAGGTATATGCTTCTCCCAAGAGCCTCCAAAGTCTAGGACGCATGCACGCAACATGTCCTCAAGAACCTGTATCAAATGCTCTGACTGGTCATCGATCTGAGGGTGGTAAGATGTGCTCAGAAGCACCTTTGTACCCGGTGCCCTCTAAAAACTCTACCAGAAACGAGACGTAAAATAGGCATCCCTATCCGAAATGATAGAATGAGGAACCCCATGAAGATACACTATCTCTAAGATATACAACTTCTTGATCTCATCAACACTGAAGGTCTCCTTGATTGGAAAAAAATTGAGCTACCTTTGTGAGTTTGTACACAAAAACCCACACGGCATCATTGCCTCGAGGTGACCTCAGCAACCCGGTCACCAAGTCCATCGTGACATCATCCAATTTCCATTCCGGAATGGGTAACTGTTGTAACAGTCCAACTGGCCTCTGATGCCCCACCTTCACCTACTGACAGGTGGAACATCTCGCAAAAAAACCAGCTACTTCTTGTTTCATAATCGGCCACCAATACTGATGTCTCATGTCACAGTACATTTTGGTAACCCCGGGATGCACTTCCCAAGCTGAAGCATGAAACTCATGCATAAACTTCTCGTGTATATCCCCTAGAACCCACACTCATCCATGGATACGTAGTACCTTAGCATCACATATCGTCCATCCAGGAGGAGGGTCCTCACTTGCCACTGACTTCAGTAGAACTAGGCCTTTTGAATCAGATAGCTGTCTCATCATCACTCTATCCAAGAGGGTAGAAGTCATAGCTAAGGAAGAAAGACAGGTTTTCCCCTGACTATCGTGAACCTCCAAATGCATCTCAGAGAACAAATCCATAAGCTGCCACTCACCACTGGCCTCCTGCACTGCCTGTATCTGAGTCCTCCTACTTAGTGTATCATCTACTTCATTTCCTTTACCAAGTGTATAGGAAAGATCAAAGTCGAAGTACTGAAGGTATTAGAACCACCTTCGTTGTCTCAAGTTCAAGTCATGATAGGTATATATATATTTGAGACTTTTTTGGTCAGTGAAAACCACAAAATGCTCTCCCAAGAGATAATGTATCCAACAGTGTAACAGATGAACAACTGCAGCCAACTCGAGGTCATGTGTTGGGTAATTCCTCTAATGTGGCCTCAACTGCCAAGACCCGTATGCAACAACTCGATTTCCCTGCATCAACACTGCTCCCAGCCCAATACCTGATGCATCACTGTAAACTGTATAGCTCTTCCCTTGCTCTAGAAGTATCAGGACTGGTGCTGATGTCAACCTTCCCTTCAGCTCCTGAAAGGTTGTCTCACAATCTTCTGACCAAACGAACTTCACACCCTTCTTAATAAATCCTTTCAATGGCACTGCTAAGCAGTAGAAGTCCTGTATAAAGTGCATGTAGTAACCATATATCCCCATGAAACTTCGTATCTCAAACACATTATTAGGATGCTCCCAGAAAACTACTGCTCTCACTTTCTCTGGGTCCACGACAACTCCTGCCTCTGAGATGATATGACCCAGGAAGTGTATCTGGTCCATCTATAAGTGGCACTTGGAGAGCTTAGCATATAGTCGGTGCTCCCTCAGGGTACTCAATACGATCTTAATATGGGTTGCATGGTCATTTCGAGTGTGAGAGTACACCAAGATATTGTCCACAAAAACTACCACAAAAGAGTCCAGATAAGGGTGGAACACACGATTCATCAGAGCCATGAAAACTACTGGCATGTTCGTGAGTCCAAACAGAATAACTAAGTACTCGTATAGACTATATCTTCTCTGAAAAGATGTAAGCAATATATCTGATGGTCTAATGCATAACTGATGATATCCGGATCTCAAATAAATCTTCAAGAACACTAGTGCTCCTCGAAGTTGATCAAAAATATCATCAATCCTCGGCAAGGGATATCAGTTCTTAACCGTCAACTGGTTCAGCTTCCGATAATCCACACAAATTCTAAGGGTATTGTCCGCCTTCTTCGCAAAAAGGATAGGAGAACCCCAAGGAGAAGTACTGGGTCGGATGAAACCCTTTCCCTATAACTCCTCTAACTTTCTCTTGAGCTCCTGCAACTCAGGTGTGGCCATACTTTAAGTAGGAATGGATACCGGTGCCTATCCTGGCACAAGCTCAATAGAGAAATCCACCTCTCTCTCTGGAGGTAGACCTGAAAAGTCATCCGGGAAGATATCCCTGAAACAATCAACCACTAGAGGGAAATTATTCTGACAAGTCCCCTGATCATCTAGATATAAACTCATAATTTGGGCTATCACACCACCTCTCCCATGATGATCAGGTCCAGCTCGGCTCGCTTAGGCATCCCATTTTCCCTTGTATAGAAAATCTCCGCCCTCTGGTGACATGAAACTCACCCTGCGATGACAGCAATCTACAAAGGTTCGAAAGGGTACCAACCAGTCCATCTCGAGAATCACATAATAAGCTGTCATCTCTAAGACATAGAGGTCCCATAGAAAGTGACACCCACCAACCTCTTGGGGGCACTCCCTACACTGGCACACACCATCTGTTCTAGTTCCCAATAGATTTTTTAGTGTCATAACATCAAAAGAAGAAGAAACACTGAGCCCAAGGCTCTCCACAATGGGCACATATATAAAGCTATGTGTAGCACCTGTATCGAAAAGTATAGAAGACAAAACAGAAGAAACTAGAATAGTACCTATGACAATAGAAGGTCTGGGATACTTCTCTTATTTTTTATGTTGCACTGCATATGCATGCCCAGTTTCGTGGCCCTGCAACACAGCCTAGCTACCCTGATTTGTCCCACCCTACTGCCTCTGAGTTCCTGGTGTCTGACTACCACGGCCATGACCACCATATCTGCCTATACGCCCTGACGTATTCCAGTTTTTCGACTGGTAAGAAGCTACTGGTCCTACTCCCGCATGTAGAGTCTGCATAGAACCTCTCTCACTAGCCACTAGTAGAAACACCCAACAAAAGTGCTACAGATGACCCATCTTGCTGCAAGCTCGGCACTCTACTAGGTCATGTTGACACTGAGGCCTCTTGTGCCCCTCTTTACCACACCGATAGCACATGACTGGGCCACCTAAAGTATTCCTCTAGCTAGTACTTCCACCGTGAGATAAATCCATCTTCTTATTCCTCTTACCAGTAGAAATAGTACCAGAAAATGGTGCTGAACCACCCTGGCACACACCAATATCTTACCATAGGTTTCGTTCAGTAATTAGTGCCTGGTTCACAATATCATGCACTGTAGGCAACTTGAAAACATTCACCAGTGCTCGGATGTCATACCGAAGAACATCCTAAAAGTGTATGGACCTCAACGTCTCATCAACCACCAGAACTGGTGTAAAATGTTGAAGCTCGGTGAAGCGAGCAGAATAATCCATCACTGACATGGTGCCCTGCTGCAGATTCATGAACTCTCGATCTCTATCTGCCCTCAGCATCTCTGGGAATAATAAGTCATAGAAGGCTGCCTAAAAATCTTCCCACGCCATGTATCGGTGATGCTCAGACTGAGTGGTAACATCCCACCATCTCTTGGCAGAATCATGCAGCATATAAGTCATGAGCTTGACCCTACGCCCTAGAGGCATCTCCAGATGCTCGAAAATAGTCTGCACTGAAAGGTCTGCATGAACTGCATGAAGCCTTCACGGAACTGCGCCTCTGCACCTGTGTTCGGTATAACGGCTGGCATCACATCTGGCTCTGCTGGAGGATCCATCGGTAGCCCATGGCCTACCATTTCCAGAGTATACTCATTGCCTCTCTCCTGGTGAACAATGCATGGATGTCTCGGTGGCATGACTCTACAAGTTCAAAACACTCCTTAGATTTATTTTTATCAAAGACTGAAAACTAAGGGACAAAAAAGGGAACAGGAGGAGGAAAGCATTCAAGAATTTCAAAATAAGACTACACGGTGTGTACCTGACTTTTATTCCCCTACCTGGGTCCTTCTACATGGCTTAGCCACTTAACTTTCTTCTAAATAAGACTACACTGTGTTTATAAAATCTACATGGCGTGTATGGTTTAATTTCCAATTGCTCATGTCGTTAGTGACATGACCGGCTACTCAGACGACACTACACGGTGTGTTACACCTGCACACGGCTTGTACACCACCCCGTTTCCCCATCCACATAGCTAAGTCCACATGGTCACTTATTGGTCAAGACTACACGGTGTGTCCCATGGAACACGGCGTGTACTTGGTAGGGTAACACCGACCCGTGTTGTTAGTGACACGACTGAGTACCTGGGTCCGACTACATGGCGTGTTCAAGGTAGACATGGTGTGTATGTCTTACGGTTTTGTCGTCCGTGTTATTAGTTACATGAACATTCTCTGGGTCAACACTACACGGCGTGTACAACCCATACACAGCGTGTTTTCCCAAGACATTCCTTACCCTTTGTACCCATCCACACGGCCTATGACACGGGAAAAGACTACACGGCGTGTATGTTGGGTATAGGGCCTGAACTTAAAAATGTTTTCATTTCTTCCCAAACAGACGACGTGTGTCCATAGAACTACACGCCGTGTATACTGGGCTTTTCTAGACAGTAAGCCTTAGAAACTACCCCAGTAGGCACCCACCAAAGGCCCATGCCCAACTGTCAGTGAAAATGTGCAACAACAGTGTGCAGTAGTAAATGCAATAAACTAAGAAGTACTCAAAATTAACTAACTTTACCAGTTATATTTGCATTTTATTATTCATTTAACCATGCCAAGCCCATGCTTTAACTTGGAAGGTATAACATATAAAAATCACCATGGTGAAAATTAATAATAACACTGTCCTCAGACATATAAACCTTACCCTTGGGTAATCAGAGTCACAACCCGTAGGTAATTTCCCACAGGCATAACAGATATTTCCCTCAGGCGTATGAAGTGTCGCCCTTAGGCACAGAATCTACTGCCCTCAGGCATGAAAGGAGTTTCCCTCAGGCTAAACAGAACACTGCCCTCAGGCTAAATAGAATACTACCCTCAGGCGCAAGTAACCGGGCTGAGCCCAACAGATAATCAAGAAATTATATAAAATTCCTCTCAAGGAAATTTAAATAATTCTAAATTTTTATGTTATACCCTCGGGTAACCTAGCCAAACGGCTAAATAGAGGAACGCACCCTGGGGGTGGTCCTGGATCCAACCAGTGATCCCAAATAGCAGTTTATAATTACATTCTATTACCTATACAATTATAGGTATTTAAAACAGCCAAGTCCTCAGCCACATGACACCCCAACATGGGTTCGTAGCACAATGGTACACAAAAGTACACATCAGTTGGAATTTAAACACCAGGCCACCTACCTCGATCGTCCTTGATCGGTATATGTGAACGATGCATCCCAAATCATCCAAGAATGATATAGATCTGGGATAAAATAATTCTTGTTCAAACGTAAATAACTTCCCTTAGAGGAAGAATTGGTAGGAACAGCGCAAGGAGAAGGGAGAGCTTACCTGTACGGTCCCAACGTGATCGGTAGAAGTGGAAACGGATTCCCAGTGCACAGTCAGGAGATCTCTGAAGCTCCGGCCGTCCTCCCGAGCTCCTCCATCATTCTAAGCATCCTCTATGAATAGAGGAGGCTACTACCCATTTTAAGTGAAAAAAACTACACAGCATGTACTCTCAAGTACACGGCATGTACTTTCCATCATTTAACTGTTACTCTGGTGGCTACTCGCCAGCATGGCACTGTTCACTTGCCGAAATGAGTACACAGTGTGTATTTCTGATTACATGGCGCATGTTGTCACTCAGCTGGCAGCTGCTTCCATCGCCTTACTATACATCTGTCGACTGACTACACGGCGTGTAAATACCCACTACACGACGTGTAGTTGGTTTTTACACCTTTCATCACCGACAGGGCTACACGCCCTGTGTACTCATCCCACATGGCCAAAGTACACAACGTTTGGAAAAGTACATGGCGTGTACCCACAAAATTTGGGATTTTTCCCCATTTTCCTTATTTTCTCATAAACACTTAAGGAAAAAGGAAAAGAAGAAACTCGTACCTCAATAATAAGAATTGGGTTCTTACAGACTACCTATTGGTACACTCATTCTTTATCTTATGATGTATTAAAGAGAGGCAGTGATCATGAAAGGTATGTCTAAGAGCATGTCACCAATATGTTTCATGAGAGTGTAACCCTAGCTCAACAAGGACACTTACCTTGTAAAAGGGGAATGTGGTTGAAGGTTCCAAGATAGGATACTCATGTCATGAGTCCAAATGGGTCTTTCGGACAAAGTGGGAATGTCATAAGATATCCTCTTGACATGTCTTGGATACTTGATGTACATTTCTTGATTGTTTTTCCGATGTATTTGGGGTGTCAACATGTTATGATAGGCATGTCTAAGGGTGTCTTCCTGACATGTTTTTGATGCCTCGCATGTCCTAATTTGGAATTCCCAAGATATTCTACACAACCAAAGTAGAAATTACTAGGTTCTTTCTCATGATTAACTGACTTGTCTTTGATGCCTTCACATGAGTGAAGTTAGTATGTTCAAGATGCTTCGCATAATTAAAGTGGACATGTACAGGGTCTTGTGCATGATCAAAGTAGACATGACCCAGCATTGTCGTATGATCAACCTAACTCATCTATGGACTGTCACATATCCATAAATACATTTATGTGGAAAATATCATGATCATACCGATAAGTCAATGGAAAATCGCATGGTCAAAGTGAATTTTCTAGGATATCCTCACATGAGTAAAGTGTTAATATCCAAAATGATTCTTATAACCAAAGAAAACATGTTTGGGGACTTGCGTATAATCGAAGTGTCCATGCCTTTCTACTGTGTCCTGATCAACCTGAATTTTCTTCGGACTGTCACATAACAATGTTGACATGTCAATGGGAAATCACACAATCATGTCGACATGTCAATGATGTTTCACAAGGTTTCCCTAGCTTGTCCAGAGCTTATCTTTTAAAAATAAAAACATACCAAGGGTCTATTTCCTGATCAACTTGGCTCATCCTTGAGTTGTCACATGATGATGGTGACATGTCCATCGACTATTGTGGGATCAACTTGATTTTTCAAGGCTTGTGTTGTAATCCAAGTCACACGTCTAAGTTCTCCTAAAGACATCACAATACTAATGAAGAGTCTTGAGATCGCGTGTCCTTCAACTGATCATGCAGTGGGGTCTCACCAACATTTCTATGATCTCACACCCATCCAAGTGTTGACGAACATGCCTAAAGGTACCATGGCTCATGTTTATATGTGCAACGTGCTTGTGGAAAGAAAGTGTATGGCTAGTGGATTCATCCCACAGACGCATATCCTAGTATCTTCATGGAAATGTGAGGTCTCGTCTATGGATGACATGACCATGAACATGTATAGGCGTGCATACATTATAGAACCATATAGAGGTTCTAGTTTATGCAGCTTGCATGACCTCAAAGGGGATCTTGTAATGGATTCTTCGACCATGAGTGGGTATGTTTTTTGAATTCGTATATGCTGGAGAGGGTGTACACTGCATGAAGAGGGTTCAATCCATATAGGTTGAACATCATCACTATCTGCCTTGCATAAAGGGGGTGTCTGTGGGGATGTTGTGTTCCCAGGCATCAACTTCCAAGGTCGTGAGACATGAAGGCTCCTATTACTTTAAGACCAAGGGTACGCGCTACCGCCTATTTGAGGCTACATGAAAGCATCACATGTGAGGAGGGCCTGTGTTGGGGACTATCTATCTTAGTTATCAAATACAAGGGTGGTGTCCTATATGATCACGAGTTTTCGAGGATGTATCATGCTTTATAAGGTTCATATGAAGCTCCTTTTCTCATGTGATTTGTATGCCTTCAAATGGGATCTTGTGACGGTCTCCTCTATCATCTCAATGATGGTTTCACATGATCAGGGGTTAACACCTACGTTAGTTTGTTCTTTTGAACACCAGAATGAGAATCGTATGCACTTGGGGGATTTCCTAACATGAATTCCTATAGAGGGCTTTCATGGTCTTCATGTTGTCATGTGTTCACATGATCAAGGATCGAATCACGTGATGGGTTGTCTAGTTATACATGGGGGGTGTAGGATGAAGTAGTTTATGTGCATAGGTGAGGGTTTTCATTTCACTATGAGGAAGGTTACATGGAATATGGAGCTCTTGAGTCCTTGAGTTTTCAACATAAGGCCGAGAAAAGGAATGTTTTGAGATTGAGGGATTGCAACACTGCGAGGCACATGTCAACTAGTTCTCATGCGAATCATAATCGCATGACATGAGGGAGGTTTCTACGATCTGGGTGTGCATCAACACCGGTCCGTAACCACTCAGAGATGCTAGTTCACAAGAGACATGTTGGAGATGATCTAGTCATGTTCTCATGGGATCATATAATGATTATAATGGCACATACTTTACATACATAGATATTACTTCAAAATTGATGAATACTCATTAAAAAACATAAAAAAAACAATTATAGAACTGTATAGGTTTAGTGTCTTTAGAAAATGGGAAACATAAACAACTAGTTTATAATACATCTACATTGTGTCCCTCTAATTCCTCTATAAATAATACCCTTTTTTTACATATCTTACTTAATACATTTCTTCATAACCTTGGGAAAAGAAACATAAGAATGGGTGAGCTCAGATGATCAGTAAGGGTAAACGAGAGAGATATAAATCATATCATAATCATAATACATAAGAACATAACATGTGAAAAATCATATCCTACATATGAAATATCATGATATCATGTCATGGGATAAATCATAAAAGTTCATAAAGAATAAATAAACATATTCCCAAAAGTCATAACATAATACATGGAATTTTTGGCATACACATAAGCATGAAAAATAATTTCATATCAGTCAAGGGTCATTTCCAATAACATCATAATGAAAAAATTCCATTACTAAACCAATTTCACTCCTCATTCCAGACATTTATTACTAAACCGGGTTTACTTCTTGTTCCAGTCATGTATTACTAAACATAGATCATTTCTCATTTCATCCATATTTATCTAATGAGATATAAATATTTACCCAATGAATTGGAAGGAGATATAGGTCCCACCCATCTCATAATGAAATCCTTCTTATGTGTGCCACAAAAACATAAATCATTCATCACAGCATAACCCAATGAATAAAATGGTTTTCTTAAACATCATTCCATTATAACATAATCCATGTAAAATAAATGGATTTAATAAATATTATTCTATAATAAACATAAAAAAACCATAGGAATAATAGGGATAATATTATTGAAACATAACCCTATTAAATAATTCGATCATAGATGGAAAATAATTTTTATAGAACACTTGAAATTAATTCTTGAGAAAAATATAGTTTCTTCTTAAAAAATATTTTCTTTTCTCAAAATCCATGAACTTTTAAAAGAAAATAATTTATTTGAAAATAACCGTGAAATATTTTAAAGTAACCTTCACGTAAATAAGGCATTATGAAAACATAAAAATATTTTCGTGTCGTATAAGTTAAAAGAAAACATTCTTCTTGTACTTTTGTTGGATAAGTCAAAAAGTACCTCGTATTGAAAACAAAAAAATATTCCTTTCATACCATTTAATAAAATTCACCAATGTTTAAAATTCACATAAAAAATTTTAGAATAATATAAATAATATTTTGGAATGCATATTTAGGAAACATGTACATCGATGATAAATATACCTCCGTAAATATTTATATATAAACAATCTCGAATAATGACGTGATTGCGAAATTATTCATTACCTTAGGTTTGATATCCTTTGTATGTATTTGAACCTACTGTATAATGATTTAAATAATTTCATTGACTTATTCCAGAATCATAGTAATTTTATGATATCATATATGATCATATTATCATTCGTTTGTTAATAACATTTCATTATTGCTTGTTATTCGGGTATTAACTGCATCATTTTCTTATGCATGTTTTGTTGAATAAGTTTCGGTTCTATTTCTTAGATTATAGTTATATAATTTAAAAAATATATTAATATAATATATAACATATTTATTCATTATATACATTTATATAATCATGCTTTAATGGATTTCATGTATAATGAATCACATCACATCATGGAGACGGTAGGTCGTACGTACGCATGAGCGACGATATCATTCTCATAATTATGAAATTGTATGGAATTTAATGGTATATATTTTGTTCCAAGATCCATATAATGTTATAATAATCATATATAGTTATTATTTCTATCATTATACCCATCCAATTAAGGTGGTGGTCAAAAACAAATTAACCACGGCGTGGAGATGGTAAGTCGTACGTATGCACGCGTGGTGACTTCATTTTTCATAGGATGGATAGAATATAGAATAAGTTTGTTCCATAATCACAATAAAATCTCATTATATAAGTGATATTGTATTTATTACTTTATAATGGAAAAAAATCGTGAAGAGGAAGCATAAGAAGAAATAATTTTGAAGGAGTTGGTAGAGAAGATTACCTCTTCTTCGACGAGCTCACTCTAGATCTCCTCTTAAAGCACTAGAGTTAGACTTTTAAGATGACCAGAAATTCTAGAATGTGACTAGGAAAGTTTAGAATGGAAATGTCTAGGGGATTTCTGAGCTTGAATGCTCAAAGTTAAGTGAATAGGTGATGGAGGATGTGCCCTTTTATAATTGATGTGGGGGAACTTTTAGAATCTCCAAAAATGTTAATTTATAATAAAATAAAAAACCCATCTAAAAACATCCAAAATGTCCGAGTTTCAAATATGATATGAGATAAGGTTGTAATATCAATAAAAAATAAATTTTAGACAAGTTTTTATGTCAATTTAAACCTTATAATTTTAATTAACACTTAGTTATTCTATTTAATTTTAACTAAGGTAACAAATATTTTAGTATTAAAAGGGTGTAATATTTACTTATTTGATGTCAATTAGACCATAAATGAATAATTTAGAACATGTTATACCATATGATATTTATTATATACTTTTAAAAAAATTATGATTTTTAAATAATTTAATAATGCATTATTTTGATAAACAATCAATAGTGTCAATTTTGACACTATTCAATTCATTGATTTAAAAATATAAAGATAACAAGTTAACTTAGAACCAAATATTTTATTTTATTTCTAAGAGGTCAAGTTAACCTATAAAATTCATTTGATATATTAATTATAAAAAATTATAATTATTTTAATATTTTTAATAACATTTATTTGTTATCTCCATTAATAAAATAATTCCTACATCAAATTTGTGTAATTATTTAATATACATATATATTGAATAAAAATTAAAAATAAATAATATAATTAAGATAAATCCTCTATATTGTAGAATAATACTTATATTTGGATATATCTTCTATAAAATCCTTCATTAAAAATATTATATTTATTAAAACATGAATGTGACAACTTTAACATCACTTTAAATAAACTATTATAAGTATCATAATATTTTCCATATGGCTCCAAATGGTCAATAACATGACTCTTGGATGATTATAGTCTATATATACTCTAAAAATAAGATGTGGTCGACTATTTTTCTCTTTTAATGGTTATTTTTATTTTAGTAAAAATTATTTTATTGATTTTTCATCAATTAAATAATTTTTTCATCATCAATGTATAAGCTTTTAGGTAATTATTTATTTCTTAAAAATTACGAATAAATTACCATTATAAATAAAAACATTTTACCTTTAAAATGATTATTTATAGTCCAATTTATCTTCTATATAACATTATATTAAAAATAAAATACTTATTAAAATTTGAGTAAGACATATTTAACTTTTCTTAAAAAATAAATAAATTAAATGTCCTAATCTTATCCAAGTGGCTTTTAAAGGATACCATTTCGAACCAAGGATGATTTAGGTCAAAGAAAACTTATCCAAAGATATTATAACAAGTGTTATTGTAATTTTATAATATTATTATTACCCTTAATTGTCTGATTTACCTTTTTACCATATTAATAAAAAGTATCAAAGTTACTATTCATAATGAAAAAAAATAAAAGAAATATATTTACATAATTTGAACCCAATTATTCAAAATATGGATTCTATTTTTCAAAATTAAAAACACATAAGTTGTTTTAATTAATTTAAAATCAATCTCATTGTCTGAATGATAAAATGAGTTTTAAAAGTTAAAACATTGCAAAAGATTGAAATGTTTTTACATCTAAATTCAATGTAAAATTAATGTTAATGGACTGTATTATATTAACTAATAAAAATATAATCTTTTTATAATTTAAAACCATTAAATAATATAATTTAACCATGTAAATTATTTTGATGAAAAAAAGGTGTTTTCAATTAAAATTTTGTATACTTTTACAATTCATCAAAACTTGAAAGTTTTTAGAAAAATATCAAAAATTAATCCAAAATAAATTTTTATATCTCGCTTCCAAATAAGAATTTTATGTTGTCATATAAAAATTATTAATGTATCAAAATTTTAATTTAAAATTCTTTCATCATTAAAAGGTGGTAAAATTACCCTTTTGAAAAATATAGATTTTTATACATAAAATAGCGTTTATTCATATCCTATGACAAAAAAAACTATTGGATGAATATCAAAAATATTTTCTTAATTATATATTATAAAAAATTTCATTTAAAAATTTATGAATTTTAATTAACTTAATTTATTAATAAAAAACAAAAATATCTCCTTTACATTTTATTGGTTTATAATTTTCATAAATAATTTGTAGCCAATGAATTCACTATGAATTTTCATAAGTTAGTTATATTTATTCCTGCTAACTTAATGGATAGGTTATAATGGTCATGCTATACTAATGGAATTTTTCTGTTTGTTTAATCTTGTGATTACATGGAATGCATGATATTGAAGAATTAAAATTATTTAAAGAGAATATTTCATAAAAACATCTGGGTGTTACATTATTCCCCCCTTAAAATGAATTTTTCGCTCAAAATTCGTTACTTGGATACAAAAAAATGAGGATACCTCTGTCTCATCACATCCTCAAGTTCCCATGTAGATTCCTCAAATTGGTTGTTCCACCATAAAACTTTTACCAAGTGAGTGGTCATGTTTCGTATAACTTTTTCACTGCAATCTAAAATCTATGTCGGTTGTTCTTCATAAGAAATATCTTCTTCTAGAGGTATGACTTCTGAGTTTAGTACATGTGAAGGATCGGGTATGTACTTTCTCAGGATAGATACATGGAACACATCATGAACTTGAGATAGATTTGGTGGAAGTATCAATCTATAATCTACCTTCCCAACATGATCTAGAATTTCAAAAGGACAGATATACCTATGGATCAACTCTCCCTTCTTTATAAATCTCATTACTCTCTTCCAGGGAGATATTATTAGAAACACCTTTTCACCCACTTCAAACTCTATGTCTTTTCATCAGCTTCTAGCATAACTTTTTTATTAACTCTGAGTTTCTCTTATGTGTTGTTGAATAGACCTAACCTTTTCTGCTATTTCACCAACAAGATCATGTCCTAATAGATTTCATTCCCTAAATTCATCCCAGAAAGTTGGAGTTCTACACTTCTTTCTATGGAGGGATTTATAAGGATCCATCTGAATACTAGAGTGAAATATATTGTTATAAGAAAATTCTATCAAAGGTAGGTGTTGATCCCAACCACCTTTTAAATCCATAGAGAAATATCTCAGTATGTCTTATAGATTTTTAATTGTCCTCTTAGACTAACCATCTGTCTGAGGATGATACGAAGTGTTGAAACTTAACTCTATATCTAGATCCTATTGAATAATTCTCCAGAACATCAAGGTAAACCTTGGATCCCAATCAGATATAATGAAAAGTGGTACTCCATGAAATCTTTCCACTTACTTTACATATATCATGGAAATATGATTAAGAGATAAATCCTCTCTATAGAAATGAAGTGTGAAAAATTCGTAGTGTGATCAACTATAACCCATATAGCATTATGGCCTTTAGATGTTTTGGGAAGTCCGATGAAAAAGTTCATAGTGATGTTTTCCCATTTCCATTCTGGTATGGGTAATGGTTGTAACATCCCCTTACAATTCTATATCTCAGCCTTAACCTGCTAACAAACCAATCACCAAGATACATATTTAGTAACATCACTTTTCATTCCATCCCACCAGTAATACTCTTTCAGGTCCCTATACATCTTTGTGCTTCTTGGATGAATAGAGAACGAAGAACTATGATCCTCATCCAATAGCTACTTCTTTAATTCTAGTATGGGAGGAATACAAACACGGTTCCTAAACCTTATTATTCCATCATAATCAAGGTTTAATTCAGGAACATATCTCATCTTCTTTTTTAGCTCTAAATCTTCCTTCTATGCCTACTTAGTCTTCAATTTTATATATGGTTGAACATTCATTTGAGAAAGATAAGATTTCTCATATCATTTTAAAATTTCAAGATCCATATTTCACAAATCCATAAATATTACATCTTTTTTATCCTCATAATGGATAGGCTAGCATAGTTCTTTCGACTCAAAGCATCTTCCACCTTGTTCACTTTCATATGGTGGCAATGTATTGAGAAGTTGTAATCTTTAATCAACAGTGATCATCTTCTTTGGCACATATTTATCTCCTTTTAATTGAAAATATACTTTAAACTTTTATGATCAATATAAATATCACACCTTTCACCGTAAAGATAATGCATCCATATCTTTAATGCAAATATTACCATAGTTATCTCCAAATCATGAGTTGGATAATTTTTCTCATGGATTTTAAATTTTTTCAAGGCATAAGCTATCACCATATCATTTTGCATGATAACACATCCCATTCCCTTCTTGGATGAATCATTGTACATCACAATCCTTTCTCTAATACAAGGTAGTTTGAGCATAGGTGCACTGGGTAACCTTATTTTTAGATCTTTGAAATTATCTTCACATTCCTTCATCCATGTGAATTTAACTCCTTTTCGAGTCAACATGGTTATTATATTAGATAGTCATGAAAAATATTTCACAAAACGTTGATAATATTCATCCAAACCAAGAAAAATCGAGATCTTGGTTACTGTTTTTGGTCTAGGCCAACATTCAATAACTTCTTTTTTTTGTATACACAGATATCCCCTCTCTTGCGATTATGTGGTCTAAAAATGAAACTTTATGAAGCCAAAATTGACACTTGGTAATTTTTTAATAAATATTATCCTTTCTTAGGTTCTTCAGTTAAATTCTCAATTGATCTTCATGTTCTTCCTTTCTTTTCGAATATACAAGAATATTTTCTATAAATACTACCACAAACTAATAAAGATTATCTCTAAAGAATATATTTATTAGATCCATGAAGATAGTGGTGGAATTAGTAAGACCAACAGGAATCACTATAAATTCATAGTGTTCATACCTTATACAAGATGCTATCTTTGGTATATCCTCCTTCTTGACCGTTAAAGTATGATGTCCTGAATGAAGATTAATCTTGGAAAAGTATTTATCTATGTGTAGTTGGTTGAATAAGTCATCAATGTGGGGAAGATGATATTTGTTCTTGATAGTGATCTTGTTAAGTTCTCGATAATCAATGTAGAGTCTCATTGATCCATCTTTTTTCTTAACAAACAGAAAAGGTGCACCCCATGGTGACATACTAGGTCATATGAATCCCTTGTCAAAATTATCTTAGATTTTCTTCTTCAATTCATGCAACTCAATTGGGGTCATTATATAAGGTGTCTTTAAAATATGTATATAACCAAGTATGAGTTATATTGAAAACTCAACGTCGCAATTTGGTGGAAGACCTGGTAATTCGTTGAAAGGACATAAAAAAACTCATGTACAATAGGTGTATTCTTAATGGTGAGTCTCTCCCCAACCATTCGAGATAGATAACCTTCATTTATAGGAATCAATACCCATAAGATGGAATAAATTTACACTAGAAGGTGATATTCATCCTTGCATCGATAGATGATCATAGATTGATCTGGAATATGATGTGTGACTTCCTTTCCTTGGAAATTGATATGATCTCTATATATATAAATCCAATCCATGCCATGAATCACATCAAATCCCACTAAAGGAAGGATCACAAGATTTGCATGAAGCACTTTCCCAAAAACTTCAATTGGAGAAGAATTATAAAATTTTGATTCAAACATTGTTCCATTAGGAGTTGTAACCGATAACTCAACATCTAATTGTTGAGGTAATATTAAAATACCCTTAGAAAAGTTTTCAGCAATAAAATAGTGGTTGGATCCAAAATAAAATAAAACATTTTCTACTTTAGAGTGGATAGTAAGTTTACCTTTCACCACTTCATTATCGTACTCCATTTAGGATCTAAATAATGATGTAGATGCTCAGTTACAAGAGGGGTGAATTGTAAGTTTAAAAACTTTTGTTTTTAACCTTAAGGAAAACTATGTTTAACAAAGTTAAACAAGGTAAATTCACAAGACCTCTTAGTTCTACAAACTTGATAAGTTCTGGAAATATGGTTCCGGAAATGAAAACTTAACAAAATTTTACAAGAAAAAGATTATACCTTAAAGTATATAGAATCATACTAATCAGAGTATACAAAAGTAAAAGGAAGTATAAGATAGTTATACTTTCCTTATTAATCAAAATGCAGTGAAAATAAACCTGAAACAAAAAAAGTAACAAGTATGAAATCTTTTAACCCAAAGAGTAAGGTATCCAACAACCTTGGATAAAGGTCCCTTGATTTATACTTTCAAAAAAGTCTATCTTACCCACACCAGGGTAAGCCCTCGATAGGAATATCGGAATCTGTCTTGTTATCCCTGCAAGCCCTCGAACTTCAAGGTAGTCATCACCTCTGTCTTTCTAACCAAGGAATTCATCAAAATTTAATGTAGTTGGAACCTCTATCTTCCTATCCTCTGAAGTTATCGATTGTACACAACAACAATTAGAGTTACATGAAGCAAGCTGAACAAGATGTTCTGTACACAAAAATCATGAGAGTCTCTCTATCTAGAAATCACTTTAGAAGCATGAAATCTCTAGAGTGATGGTTCATCATTAGTTATGAGCTCATTCAAAAGAGCCCCTATTTATAGGAATTTCTCCAATGGTCAGCTCCCTCCTCCAACAGTCATATTTTTCCTTGAATCTCAGAGGGACCTGTACACATGTCACTAAAATAACGGTTGGTTATAAATAGATTCTATGATATCATTTCATAACTATAAAAAGGGTAAGAAAAATATGGTTACTTAACCAAAAATAATTTTTTGGAGTCTAAGGAAAAATAAATTTCAGAGTCTAGGTAAATAAACACTTGAATACTATAAATCAGGGATGTTTGGATTCTTTTTTCCAAAGAATTAGGAATTTGAAATCTATAGAATTTGGAGTCTGAATTATGAGGAATTTGGGGTCTGAATTTCATAGAATTTAGAGTATGAATTCAGAGGAATTCAGAGTCTGGATTTTAAAGAATTTGGAGTCTGAATTAATAGAAATTAGGACTCTGAATTATGAGGAATTAGGAGTTTGAATTTCAGAGAATTTGGATTCTGAATTCTGAGGAATTCGAAGTCTGAATTTTGAGGAATTCGCAGTCGGAATTCTGAGAATCGGATCCTGAATTTCAGAGAATTCGGAGTCTGAATTCTGAGGAATTCGGAGTCTGAATTCTTAAGAATTCAGGGTCTGAATTTAGAACCTGAAAACAAAACACTCTATATCTATGTATTTATGGGATTATTATATTTTAGATGTGAAACCAAATTTTACACTTAGAAATAAAATGAGTTAGATTTATAGAAACTATAATATGAACAATGAAAACAAAGTAAGGAGAAAATTTCTGTGGGGAAGGAAAATTTCCCTTATTAAGAAAAATCTTAGGGGAAATAAAATTCTCCTTGAGATAGAGTGTTTGTGATTTTCAAAACATAAAGGAATGGAAAATTCATAAGTAAACCATTTTCACTCAACAATCTCCCCCTTTTTGGAAAGCACAAACATCATTACGAAAAAGAATATAAGGACTTAGAATTTTTATGGACTTAAAAATAAATACTTATATCCCTTTACTTATGGATCATAGTGAATACAACTAACCCCCCGTTAGGCATTGAAATACCTAAGGATCATATTCTTGATTTCTTGAATGAGATTTTACAATTTCTTGCATACAAAAATCTTCATTGATAAGAACTTTCCCTTAGATGAAGTCCCCCTTACTTAGAGAAATATCTTCTTTACTTAGTATTATTTTTTTATCATTCCTTTCTCCCCCTTTGTGATTTTCAGAAAAGCTATAAAGGGAATGGAAAAATTTGGTTCCTAAAATATTAGTACTAAACAACCAAAAAAATATATATGAAGAATAACCAAAATTTCATTATGATTGAAAGAATTTGTAAAAGGAAGAAATATAACAAAATATTAGAATTGGGAAAAAATATCCTCCGTTCTCCTTCAGCATCACCTTATTGAAAATGGTTTTTAGCTTCTTGATCTCCTTGTGATCCTCTTCTGCACGCTTAAGAAACTGATCTTGATCTACACTTTTCTTCTCTAAGGATTTAATTTGTTCTTCCTGAGCCTTAAGAAGGTCTGTCTGGACCTTCAAGACTAATTCTTGCTTAACAAACTTTTCTTTAAACACAATTCTGAGATCCCTGTCTCTCTTCCAATTCATGGCCACTGAATTGAGTTTCCCATTCAAATCCTTAACCTCCTACTTCTGAGTAGTCTATTCGAGACTTAGCTTTTCCTCAAAAATACTAGTAAGTTCCTTGATCTTCACATCTTCAGTGTCAAAGGAATCATTGAAATTATCGTGAAATTCATCAAATATTCTCATTTCTTCAATTGTATTCCTTGAAGAGCTAGTAATATTCTTGCAAGATCTTTTATGAGCCTCATAACCAATGAGGAAGGATTTTAAATCTTCCTTGAGACTAACACATTTATCCATTACCATGGAAACTGAATCTAATTTATGATTTATTGTATGTTGAAGCATCTAGAATCTTGAGTCTATAATTGGGAATAAAAGAATAGTACCAACCAACTTTTTCAAAGACTAAAAAAAATCATGTCCAAGGGAAGATGATTCTGAATCTGAGTGTTTGGTTGGTGAGGATTATTTTTCTATCTCATCATTTTTCCTCTTTGATTAACTTCTAAAAACTTTCTTTTTCCCTGCAGATTTCTTAGGTGTATCAACTAACACCTCCTTTCCCTTATCAACTTTCTGAAAGATTTCTTCTACCTTGGCGATTCATGCTCACTATCAGATAACTGAACAATTTTTTCCTCCTAAATAATTTCTTTCTTAGTATCAGCCACAAGATCTCCTGGATGAATAAAATCATTATTGCAACTTTCATCATCTATTGGCTTATTCACTTCTTTCTGACCCTTCTCTTCATTCCCTGGTGTAGCAAGTTTTGAGTATTTGGCTTGATAAGTTCAGAATGAGTGCTTCTCAAAAGGACTCTCCTTTTCATGATAATTTTGTACTTGTCTTATCATGTCCTCGGTATCACCACTGCCATCTTCTTCTTCTTCCACTTATTACACTTTTTCTTCTTACACTATTTCTTATTCTCGATCTAGTTCTGGAATCACTGACTTCTTTCCCAGAGTCTCTGGAAGTGATTCTAGCAAAAAATATTCTGGAACAGGAGTTTGCTCAAAGGCTTTCTCAGCATCCTTGGGAAGAGATTGAACGATCTCAGGTTCAGACAAATTTTTCCTTTGCTTCTTCTCTTTCTCTTGCTTCTCAAGATTCTCTGCAGCCTTTATTTTCAAAGCTTTGCCTCTTCAGGATCCAAGACAAAACTAGGCCTCCCTACCTTCTTTCTTTTCTTTTCTTCTCTCCACTTAGCCACTACTTCATCAGGGTAATTCTTTTTATTCTTTGGTTTTTGAGGTTCTGATGGATTTTCCTTAGCTGTAGGAATTTTTTCTTTCTTTTCCTGCTCCTTTTCCTTCCTTTACTTTCCACCCTTCTTGGACATTTCAGCCACTTCTAGTTTCTTTGATAGGGCTTTAACATCTTGTTGGGGCCATGTTGGGTGGATAAGGAAGTAAGAAAAGTTTGTTGTTACAGAGTGTTTTCTTTTTTGTCAAAGAAGCTAAATCAATTCACTTTGTAAAGGACTTGTAAACAATGAAGATGCTTTTCTGATTAGTATTTCACAAATATCATATGTTTGGATAACTTGTGATGTAATCCTTATGAATAGAAGAGAGAGTAAAGAAGTGATTTTGGAAAAGGAAATAAAGTGGTGTGCAAGTAGTGGTGTGCAAGTATTGGTGCACAAGTATTGGCACACAAGTGTAAGTGGAACGCAAATCATATTTCAAGATCATCCCATCAAAATATGACAAAGGAAATAAAGTGGCGTGCAAGTTAAATATTGGAACGCAAGTCAAGTAATGGCACGCAAGTATTGGCGTGCAACTATAAGTGGCGCGCAAGTCATATTTCAAGATCATCCCATCAAAATATGAAAAAGGAAATAAAGTGGTGCGCAAGTTAAAGATTGGCGTGCAAGTCAAGTATTGGCGCACAAGTATTGGCGCGCAAGTGTAAGTGGTGTGTAAATCATATTTCACAATCATCATATCAAAATATGACAAAGGAAAGAAAGCGGCGCGCAAGTGATGGAACAGAGCAAAAGTGATGGAGCAGCGCGCAAGTGTGGTGCGCAAGTGCTGGAGTGGTGCGCAAGTGTATGTAGCATGAAAGTCACCAAAATTCCTATAAATAGATGACTAGACTCCTCATTTTTTTATGATTAACACTTAAGAGATAGTTAGATCTTTGATCGTGCAAGTAGTGGAGGGTGCTCTGATCGCGCAAGTAGCAGTGGGTGGCGCGCAAGATGAAGTGGCGCACAAGATGAGGGTTATTTATAAGGCGCGCAAGTGGGGTGGCATGCAAGTTTTTCCATGCAAGTTTTGTTGAACAAGTTTTTCCGCACAAGTTTTTCCACGCAAGTTTTGCCGCGCAAGTTGCCATAGGTGCGCAAGAAGGGAGTGGCGCACAAGCTGTCTGCACCAGGAGGTTTTTATCAAGTTCTGGGTAGGAAAGTGAAGATTTGTTTTGAAAAATTTTATTTGTGAAAGTTCATTAAGAAGCACAAAATCATTATATTACCCTATTTTTTCTAAGAGGGTGCACACATACTATTGGATTGTTTTTAAAGTGCTACACAAGTGTAAGGGTATATCCTACTCATTGTATTCCACATCAAAGGATTGTTTTCTAGTGGATTGATTGGTACTGGATTGTTTCTGTACCATACCAAGGACATAGCTACTCTTGTTGAGTAGTGAACCTTGTAAAACTTGTGTTCCTATGGTTGTGTGTGTTCAGCAGGGAAGAAACTATTTAACAGGAGGTGAAGGTTGTTTCAAAAACTAGAAACATAAAAATAAAAATATATCACTGATTCAACCCTCCCCCTCTCAGTGATACTTGGATCCTGATTGGGAACTTCAATTGGTATCATAGGGACAGGTTTCCTTCATTTATTCTTTATTTATGTGGTTGAAGAGAAGTTGTGATGGAGAATCTAAATTGCGTGAACAGTAAGGGGATTCCTATTTTTGATGGAAAGAACTATCACATCTGGAAGGACATAATGATGTATTATCTTATGTCACTTAGATATGAAGTTCTTGAAACTACAACAGATGGATTTCATACTATTGATGACAAGGTTCCTCTTACCCCTACCGATAAGAAGAATCTTGAGAATGATGGAAGAGCTAAAAATGTGTTACTCTCATCTCTTTTTGAGAGTGAATTTTTAAGAGTGAAAGGTGTTGTTATAGCCAAAAGAATCTGGTACAAACTGAAGAACATCTATTAAGGAAATACAAAAGTGAATAAGGCTATGCTACAAATATGGAGACTGAAGTATGAAGACTTGAAAATGGGAGAATCTGAATCTGTTGGGGATTTCTTTACCAGGATAAATGATATTTCCAGTACAATCAGATGTCTTGGTGAAACATTGGAGGATTATACAGTTGTCAAATAGATCTTAAGAATTATACCAGACAATTTTGATGCTAAAGTGTCTTCATTAGAAGATAGAGACCCTGAAACATTATCTTTGGATGATTTTCAAAGCACTCTCATTACTTATGAGATGAGAAGGGAGAAGACTTTGAAGGGAAAAACAAAAGCCGATAGATAAATTTCATTAAAGGATAAAAAGAGAGAGAAGTCAAAGAAGACTCTTATTGAAGATGATGCTATTGAATCTGATTCTGAAGATGAGGTATGTAAAAATTTTGATGAAGTTTTATCCTTGTTCTCTAAGAATGTGAAAAGAGGAATAGGGAAATACAAGAGTAAAAATCCCTTGAAATGTTTTGAGTGTGGAGCCATTGGTCACTTTGATGATAACTGTCCTAAAAAGAATAAAGAAGAAGACAGTGATGATGAAAACAGAAGGCCAAGAAGGTTGTGGAAGAAACAAGATAACAAAGATAAATATTTTTCAAAGGGGAAGGATAAAAAGTTCTTCAAATAAAAAAGAATAAGATTTTTATCTAAAGATGAAGATGAAGAAGACAGTGAAGATGAATCTGAGAAATTATTTTCTGAAAAAACTAGATAGAATACCTTTATTTCTGCAGTGAATAATGAAGAGTACAAGATAAATTTTTCAGAAGAATAAGAAACTCAACATGAATATCATCTGAAGGAAGATTTGAAAGAATGCCTGATGAAGATCATAAGACTTGAGAAGGAAAACAACAAGCTGATAAATGAAAATTCCACATTAAGCAATCAAGAAGGTTTTACTGATGAGAAAATAAAGATGTAAAAGGAGATTGATGATCTGAAAAATTCTCTTGAGAATACAATGAATTGTAATGATCATCTTGAAGTAAAGATGAAGGAAAAAGAAGAAGAGTTGGAACTTGTCCAACAGAAACTTTATAAAGCTAAATAAATGAATATAAGTTTCAAAAATTGTATCTCAGAAGATGGTGAATGTTTCAGTAAGAATGAACCAGACAAGGATCCGAAAAAGTTACCTTCAAAGGTTGAAATGAAAGATATAACTGGGTCTGATAAGAACAAGGATGTAAATACCATGTATATGGTCAAATTCGGCAATGATGAAAAATCAGAAGTGCATAAAAATCATGAGTCAAGAAAGACCTCTAATGCTTCTGATGCTGTTAAATCTGAAATGAGAAAGGGAGTTATGAATGAAAACATGAAGGTTGATGGTCAGTATTGTTCTATTAAGAAGGTTGTTGAGAAGTGTGTTCACAAATCTGGTCAGTATAGAAGTTTCAGAGGAAAATATTCTTTCTGTGGTTACTGCTGGTATTGTGGTGGATTCAGACACATGGAAAATATGTGTTGGTTCAACCAACAACATTACAAATATTACACAAGTTTTAAAATACAAGGATTGAGGGGGATTCAATCCTTTCAAAATAGAAAGTCTCCAAATAAATTTCAGAAGGTATCTGAGAAGACTGGTGTGAAAGTTTAGAATAGTTTCCAACCAATGGAAACTATTTGTGAAAGATGTGATTGACCTAGACATCTTTCCAAGGGTTGCCTCAGTGTGTTACCAGAGCAATAAAATATTTTTAATAATTCTCAAAAGATAGAGTTTTTAAAATCTAAAAGGGACAGGTCTGATAAGTCTAAAAAGAAAGAGTGCATGGTTGTCTGGCCAGAACACATTGACCTAGCTAGGAAATTGGAGGAAGTGCAACAGGAAGTGAAGTAAAAGGAAGGAAAAAATCTCTTATTGTCGAAACTACTTTGAAAGCTAAAAAAGGATAACATCCATGGATTCTTGATAGTTTTTTCCCTCTCATATGATAGAAGACTTAAATCTACTGAAGAATGTGAAAGACTTCAAAGAAGGAACAGTGACATTTGGAAATGATGAATCTCTAAGGATCAAAGGTGTTGGATCAGCCATCATTGGAAAAGAAAAGATGAAATCTAAGAAAAAACTATATGTTGATGGGCTGAAACAGAACCTGCTTAGTTTGTCACAACTCTGTGATGAGGGCAACAAATTTATCTTCAGAGAAGATGGATTTGTTCTGAAAAGTGAAAATGATGGAAATATAGTTACAAGGGGCCAACGTACAAGAGGTAATTTGTTCCAAGTTTGTGAAGTGTAGAACTCTTATTACATGGGTGTAGTGGATGAAAATTAGTTATGGCATAAAAGGCTGGGACATATGTGTTAGAGAAATATGTGCAAGTTATCAACGCAAGACAGTGTCCGAGATATGCTTGATTTATCTCGAAGAAGAGACCGGTGCTGCACTATTTGTGAAAAAAGGAAGATTACAAACTCTTTTTATAAGAGAGTCGAAATTCGTTCAAAACAACCCTTGGAACTTATACCTTCTGATATATATGGACCAATGAGAAAGCAATCAAAAAATGGAGATAAGTACTTATTTACTTTAATTTATGAATTTACTCGCATTACTTGTGTTATGTACATGAGACATAAGTCAGATGCTCTGAAAATTGTTAAGAGTTTCAGGAGGAAAGAAGAAAAGGAATGTGAGTATTCAGTGAAGAAGTTGAGAACTGATAATGGTGGTGAGTATAAGAATGAAGAGTTTGAATGTTATCTTGAGAAGCATAGAATTCGGCATGAGTTTAGTTCACCATACACACCTCAACAAAATGGGGTTGCTGAAAGAAAGAATCGAAGTTTGGTGGAAATGGGGAGAACTATGTTGCTTGAGCATAGTCTTTCTCATTATTATTGGAGGCAAGCCATGAGCACTGCTGTGTATATTCAGAACCGAGGTTTCTTTAGACCAAACTCAGATATGAATCCCTATGAAATGTTCTATGGAAGAACTCCAAGTCTAAAACACTTAAGAGTTTTTGGGAGTCCATGCATTATAAAGAAGAAAAATAGAAACCTTGGAAAGTTTGAGAAAAGAAGAAATGGTGGAATTTTTCTTGGCTATGCTCCAGAAGGAAGAAGATATAGATGTCTCAACAAAGAAATATGAGGAATTATTGATTCTTCAGATGTAAAAGTTGTTGAAAATATTGATAAATAAAAGCAATCATATATTGATGTGGAAGTTGAGCAGGATAGAGAAGATTTTGTTAACAATTCTGATAATGTTGCAGACTATGTTAATCCTACTCAAGAAGATGAATCTGAATCAGAAATGTCAAGTGATGAAGATGGAGTTCAAAAAACTCATCCTAGGTTGAGGAAGCAAGTGGATGCTCAGAATATTATTGGAGATAAACATCATAGGGTTCAAATAATAAGAACAACGATTGTTATATCACATACTTATCCTTATTCTAAAGTTGAACTGAATGATGTAAATGAAGCATTTGAGCATCCAGAATGGGTTCAGGCAATGAATGAAGAGCTTGATCAGATAGAGAAGAATGATACTTGGGAACTTGTACCCAAGCCGGACAACAAGAACATTATTGTCACAAAGTGAGTTTTCTAGAACAAGCTAAATGAAGAAGGTAAAGTAATAAGAAACAAAGCAAGATTGGTTTGTAAAGGGTATTCACAAATTTAAGGCATTGATTTTGATGAAACCTTTGCTCCGGTGGAAAGATTAGAAAAAATCGGAATCTTTCTTGCTATTAATTCAAAACGAGGTTACAAAATCTTTCAAATGGATGTAAAATCTACATTTTTGAATGGTGACCTTGATGAGGAAGTCTACATTGATCAACCTTGTGGATTTGTTATCAGAAAGGATAAAATTTATGTGTTCAGGTTGAAGAAAGCTTTGTATGGGATAAAACAGGCTTCAAGAGCATAGTATTCTAAATTAGATACTTGCTTAAGGAAGATGAACTTTAAGAAAGGGAGAGTTGATAGCAATCTCTACATCAAGGAATGTCGGTAATTTTCACTGATCGTTATTGTTTATGTCGTTGATATTATATTTGATGGAAATGATGAAAGATCGTGTGAAAATTTTTCTAAGGAGATGAAGAAGTTATTTGAGATGTCCATTCTGGGAGAAATGAATTACATTCTTGGGCTACAAATTTCACAGAAGAAGAATCACATTTTTCTGTCTCAAGAAAAGTATGCTAAGGAACTTCTGAAGAAGTTTGGCATGGAAAATTCAAAACCAGTTTCCACACCAATTTTAGTGGGAACCAAGTTGTCTAAAGATGGAGAAGGCAAGGAAGTTGATCAGAAAGAGTTTCAAAAGCTGATTAGAAGTCTGTTGTATCTGAATGCCTCAAGACCCGACATTGTCTATGCTGCCACTTTCTGTGCAAGATTTCAGAGTGATCCTAAAGAATTACATTTGATTACTGGAAAATGAATTCTCAGATATATCAAAGGAACAAAAAATTTTGGAATCAGGTATTATGGCTTAGGAAATATTGATCTATTTGGGTATTCTGATGTTGATTGGGCAGGAAATGTTGATGATCAAAGATCCACATCTGGTGGAGTTTTCTTTCTGGGGAAAAGTTGTGTTAGTTGGCATACCAAGAAACAGAATTCAGTAACTCTTAGCACAGCTAAAGCTAAGTATGTTGCTGCTACTCAAGCTGCAACTCAACTAATGTGGATGAAGACTCGGCTGGAAGATCTACTTGTTGCAGTAAAGCTACAATTGCTCTTGGGTTGTGATAATCAGAGTGCAATAAATCTTACAAGAAATCCAGTACAGAATTATCGTTCAAATAACATTGATATAAAGTACCACTTCATCAAAGAGCAGGTAGAGAATAATTAATTGAGGCTAGAGTATGTTCCTACATCTGAACAAGTTGTTGATATATTCACAAAACCATTACCAAAGGAACCATTTACAAAATTGAGGTTGAACATGGGTGTCCAACCTCCTTCTCATCAAGGTTAAAGTACATGTTTCTGTCCCCTCTCTTGTCTTACATTTGGATAGTGTTGTTAAGGGGGATAACAGTTTCATAAATCTATCCTTATGGAATCATGCATAAAGGGGGAGTTGTGGGTAAGCTGTGAATCCAGCATGTATGTGTGTGAACTATTCTAACTGTTTGTTGAAGTGGTTGTAGGAAGCAATGTTGTTTTCCAGGAAAGTTAACGAAGTGAAGAATACTAAGGTAGAAGCTTGAAAGATGATCTGAAGAAGGATGAGGAGGTATGCTCATGAGATTTCATAGTCACTGCTTTTGGACAGCATGGTTTTGGCTGTTAATAATTCTTGTTTCCTACAATGAGTTAACTCACGTAGGTGTAGAATTTCTGATAAGTAATTAATTGCTTAAGGTTACAAAGTTCAGTGATTTATGAATCTTGGTTGACAACAAAATCCAAAGGGGAAGATTGTTGGGACCAAGTTGGATGGATAAAGAAGTAAGAAAAGTTTTCTGTTATAGAGTGTTGTCTTTTGTTGTCAAAGAAGCTAAATCAATTCAATTTGTATAGGACTTGTAAAATATGATGATGCTTTACTGATTTTTATTTCACAAATATCATATGTTTGGAGAAATTTTGATGCAAGCCTTATGAAGAGTAGAGAGTGTAAAGAAGTGATTTTGGCAAAGGAAAGAAAGTGGCGTGCAAGTAGTGGCACACAAGTTTTGGCGTGCAAGTATTGGTGCGCAAGTATTGGCGCACAAGTATTGGCACACAAGTGTAAGTGGCACGCAAATAATATTTCAAGATCATCCCATCAAAATATGACAAAGGAAATAAAGTGGTGCGCAAGTTAAAGATTGGCACGCAAGTCAAGTATTGGCGCAGAAGTATTGATGCGCAAGTGTAAGTGGCGAACAAGTCATATTTCAAGATCATCCCATCAAAATATGACAAAGGAAATAAAGTGGCGTGCAACTTAAATATTGGTGCACAATTCAAGTATTGGCACACAAGTATTGTTGCACAATTGTAAGTGGAGCGCAAATAATATTTCATCATCATCATATCAAAATATGTCAAAGGAAAGAAAGCGGCACGCAAGTGATGGAAAGGCGCGCAAGTGCTGGAGTGGCGCGCAAGTGTGGCGCACAATTGCTGGAGCGGCATGCAAGTGTATGTGCCACACAAGTCACCAAAATTCCAATAAATAGACGACTAGACTCCTCATTTTTCTATGCTAAACACTTAAGAGAAAATTAGAGCTCTGATCGGCAAGTAGTGGAGGGTGCTCTGATCGCGCAAGTAGCAGAGGGCGGCACGCAAGCTGAATTGGCACGCAAGGTGAGGTTTATTTATAAGGTGTGCAAGTAGGGTGGCATACAAGTTTTTCCGCACAAGTTTTTCCGTGCAAGTTTTTCCGCACAAGTTGCCAGAGGCGCACAACCATGGAGTGGCGCGCAAGCTGTCTTCACCAGGAGCTTCTTACCAGCTTTTGGGTAGGAAAGTGAATATTTGTTTTGAAAGATTTGATTTGTGAAAGTTCATTAAGGAGCACAGAATCATTACATTAACCTATTTGTGCTAAGAGGGTGCACACACACTATTGGATTATTTTCAAATTGCTACACAAGTGTAAGGGTATATCCTACTCGTTGTATTCCACATCAAATGATTGTTTTCTAGTGGATTGTGTGGTACTGAATTGTTTCTGTACCACACCAAGAACGTAACTACTCTTGTTGAGTAGTGAACCTTGTAAATCTTGTGTTCTTGTGGTTGTGCGTGTTCATCAAGGAAGAAACTCTTTAACATGAGGTGAAGGTTGTTTCAAAAACAGGAAACATAAAAAGAAAAATATATCACTGATTCACCCCCTCTCCCTCTCAGTGATACTTGCATCCTGACTGGGAACTTCACATTTGATTCCAACAAATCATAAAATTCCCTTGAATCATTATAAAACACGATCTTCATTATCCTTAGAGTATCATCACTCATCAACGTTACTTTGAAATTCTTTGGCTTATAACTACAAGAAATTTTGAAAGACTGTAGACAGATAACTATAATCTTCGATAGAATAGCTGGATACATGATGATTTGGGATTTCAAAGTTCCATTCTTGATATTATTGATTTTAAGGAAAATATACTTCACTAAATTTATCTTCCTGAGATTCACCAAAAAAATCTAGTGTATAGATATCGCTTTTCTTTAGGGTATCCTTGTCACCTTTTCATGAAATGAGAAAGGCCTGAACCCAAAGCTGAAGAATCTGGAAATTCATGGAAAGGTGTAAAATCTTATAAGTCTTCACTTATTTCAAACCAAGACATTAAATTGCCTTTTACTTGTCAAAATATCATACTACATCATGTAGCTTGTGTGAACAGAACTCTACTTCACCCTCATATGCAATTTCTATCAGATTTGCAGCCATGTGGTAAGAAAGAGAGTAGGTCTTTCCATAACTCTTGAAAGAGAATTTATCTCTCCCTCCATCATTGAAAAAACTAAATGTTTCATATAAATCTACCAACAACTCTGGATACACCAGATCTTGTGCCTTGGGTTTTAAAATACAAAGGATCTCCTAGAAATTCAACTTAATATTCTTATAAATGATAAAATCATATTTGGAGAATAATTTCGGATCAACTAACCTCTCTCAGTATATTTGTCACTCTGAGGTTTCTTTTATAGAAGACATTTCTTCCTGAGGAGAGGCTTGCATAGACATTCAGAGTAGAGAACACCAGAATATTCGCAATGGCCTTAAGTAGAGGAGCATAACTTCAGCATGCCAAAGCTTAAAACCCCGATGTGGGACAACAATCGGGGGGGTCCTTATATAGGCGTTTGAGGTGGAAGTTCAACTTTCTTACTTGATCCAACGGTTCAAATACTTATCATAATATCTGACGGTTGCGATGATAGTAGAAGGAAGAATTTGGTAGAATCCAACCTTTGAGGTTTTTAAGATAAACATTCAGATTTAAGGAAAAGTGAATCCAAAAAATTTAAAACAAACTGAAAATACCAACAAGTAAAAAGATGATTATGAAAATTTAGGAAAGGAAACATACCTTTATGATTGCTTAGGGAAATTATCCATAATGATGAAAATACTTCAAGAAGAACTTTAGATTCTGGAAAAATTTAAAAACAGATTTAAAGGAAATTTGAGTACAAAAATGGAAAAATTTAGATTTCAAAAGTTAGATTATGAAAATTTTTAGATTACAAAACTTTTAGATTACGAAAATTTTAGATTATGAAAATTTTTAGATTACAAAAAATTTAGATTACAAAAATTTTAGATTATGAAAATCTTAGATTATAAAAATTTTAGATTATGAAAAAAATTTATTATGAAAATTTTAGATTATGAAATTTTTAGATTATGAAATTTTTTTATTAACAAGAAAATGTACTCCCCCTATGAAAAAGAGTTTCTTACCGTAAGGAGATAGGTTTCAATAAAAATTTAATATGGAAGATTACCTCATGGTTATCATTCCTAACTTTTGTTTAATGTATTCAAATCTATTGGAGGGTAAATATTTTGTGAAAATATCAGCAAGTTGATCTTGCGCTTCAATAAATTAAAGAATAATATCTCCTTTTTGTGTGTGATCCCTAAGAAAGTGATTCCTAATATGTATGTGTTTTTCACGTGACTGATGTGTAGGGTTTTTACTTAAGGCAATGGAACTAGTATTATCACACATTATTTCTGTTTTGGTAAAACTCATACCATAGTCTGTGTGTGTGTGTTGCATCCACAACACTTGAGCATAACAAATTCCAACTGCTACATATTCAGCTTCAGCAGTGGAAAGTGCTACTGAGTGTTTCTTCTTTCATGACTGAGAAAATAATGAATCTCCCAGGAAATGAAAAGTTTCAGATGTACTTTTCCTATCTATTCTAAATCCACGAAAGTCAGCATCTGAAAAACTTTTTAAAACAAAATCATTTCTAGAAGTGTAAAAGAGTCCTAAATCCATGGTTCCCTTTAAGTAGAGAAAAATCATTTTCACTTCCTTTAAATGATGTTCCTTAGGATTGGATTGATATCTTTCACATAAGAATACTGAAAACATTAAGTTTGGACAACTAGCTATCAAGTATAGTAAACTTTCTATCAAACCTCTTAATGATGTTTGATCTACCGATTTATCAACTTCATCAAGATCAAGTGAATTTGAGGTACCGATGGGAATACTTATACTCTTAGTATTTTCATATCCATACTTTTTAAGAATATATTTAATATAATTATTTTGAAATATATAAGTTCCTTCTGGTTTTTGAGAAATTTGAAAACCTAGGAAAAATTTTAACTCACACATCATACTCATTTCAAACTCAGATTTCATTAGATCTGCAAAGGAATTAGTTAAAGATTACTGAGTTGAACCAAATACAATGTCATCAACATAAATTTGAATAATCAATACATTTTTCTTATCTTTCTTTATGAAAAGATTTGGAATAGAATTTCCCTTAACATAATTTTTTTGTAACAAAAATCTTGTAAGTCTATCATACCAGGCTCTAGGGGATTGTTTAAGTCCATATAAAACATTGGTAATTTTGAAAACATGTTCAGGATGTTTTGTGTCTTCAAAACCAGAAGGTTGTTCAACAAAAACTTCCTCTTGAACATAACCATTAAGGAAAGCACATTCAACATCCATTTGAAAAAGTTTGAAATTAAAGAATGCTGCAAAGGCAAATAAAATATGAATAGATTAAATTTTAGCTACTGGAGAATATGTTTCTTCATAGTGTATTCCTTCTTTTTGATTATATCCTTTAGCAACTAATCTAGCCTTATTTCTTACTATGACTTCATTATCATCACACTTATTTATAAAGACCTATTTTACTCCAATAACATAAGTTTCCTTAGGTCTTTCAACCAAGGTCCAGACTTTATTCCTTTCAAATTCATATAGCTCATCTTGTATGGATTTTATCCAATCATCATCACCAAAAGCATCTTTAGTGCTTTTGGGTTATAATTGGGAATGGAATGATAGATGTTCTACTTCATTTCTTAAGGAACTTATAGACCTTATAGGTTGATTTACATCACCAATGATGCTATCACTGGGATGATTCTTTAGAAACAACTGGTTTGGGTTTTGTAAAACTTGTTCATCAACATATGGTAGAAAGTCTATTGGGGTGAATGATTCAGAAATACTTTCTTGGACATTTTCCTTATCAGAAGGATATTTTATCAAGGGTTTATCATCATCTTTTGAAAAAATGTCTGAAGATGTAGGTTGGGGTTGTTTAAAAATAAAAGGATCAGTTTCATCAAACTTGACATGTATTGTTTCTTCAACAATACAAGTATTTTTATTAAAAACTCTATAGGACATAGAAGTTGTGGAGTAGTCTAAGAAAATTCCTTCATCGAATTTTGGTGCGAATTTATGTAAACTATATTTAGTATTCATAATGAATAATTTTTAACCAAATACTTTGAAGTAGGGAGGTCTAGGTTTTCAACCATTCCACAATTCATAGGGGGTTTTATTAAGAAAAGGTCTAATAAAAACTCGATTTATAGTATAACAAGCAGTGCTTACAGCTTCAACCTAAAAATGTTTAGTTATTGAATATTAACTCAACATGGTTCTAGTTATCTCTTGAAGAATTCGATTTCCACTTTCAACAACACCATTATATTGAGGAGTTCTTGGTGCTGAGAAGTTATGAATAATGCCTTTTTTACTACAAAAAGTTTCAAAATCTGAATTTTAAAATTATCCTCTATGATCGCTATGAATAGTTATCAATGGAAGGTTTATCTAAATTTTAACTTGGGCTCTAAAACTTTTAAAATAAGAAAAAGCTTCAGATTTCATTGCTAGAAAATAAACCCACATAAATCTAGTGTAGTCATCAATAAGAAAAAAACATAATATTTTCCTCCAATGCTTCTAGTTTGTGTTGGACCAAAAAGATCCATATGCACCAGCTGTAATGCATCAGTAGTTGAGACTTCACCAATTGACTTAAAACTTGATTTATGTTTCTTTCCATATTGATAAGAATCACAAACTTTTGAAAAATCAAATATATGTTCTGGTAGATCCTTAACAAGTCTTTTCTTAGAGAGTTTTCATAGGTTTCTAAGGTTACAGTGTCCTAGCCTTCTATGTCATAACAAAGATTGATCTTACATTTCACTAAGACAAGGCAGATCTTAGCTCCTAAGGTCTTAAAAGTTTAGTGTGTATACAATCTCTTGCCTATGGGTATAAAGAATAAATTATTCCTTGGAATTGTCTACTAGGCACTTATCATTCCTAAAATTCACAAGGTGACCTTCATCACATAATTGACTTATGCTAATGAGGTTGTTCTTAAGATCCTTAACAAATAAAACATTTTAAATCAATGTTTTTCCAAGAAAAACAATGTTACCTATACCAATAATTTCTCCGTAATCATTATCTATGAAAGTTACTTTTCCTCCTTTCATCTTTATAATCTTTTAAAATAAGTTTTTTTTTATCAGTCATATACTGAGAAAATCCACTATCCGTGTACCATGTATTATTGTTGGTAATTTCTTTATTTTCCTGAAAATAAGAGTGTTAGACTTTCAAAACCCAAACTTTCTTGGATCTGGAAATTTCAGAAAGAAAGATTTTAGGAATCAACATTTTATTAGAAAAATAGGCTTTATGAAAACCTAAAGACTGAGTTTTATTTAAACAACAACTTTTTTTCCAATGTCCACCACACTGACATTTAGTGCAGGATGGAGCACTTTGAGGAACAAAATAGTTATTACCAAAAACTGGCGTAGAATGGGTATAACCAAATCCAGAACTATTTCTTAGATGTTGAATTTGAGAATACATCTTATCAAAGTTTTCCTTACCTAATGTAAAGTTTTACAAACACTTCCTCAAGGAGAATATATCTGAATGTAGTTTAATGACCAAGTTTTTTTCCTCAAAAACATTAATTTTATAACTAGAGTTAGTCTCTAAAATATTTTTTTTTTATAAATTACATCTTCAAGGTCCTTACAAAGATTATACTTCTCAGAATTAACTTCCTTAAGGTTTTTTGAAACACTTTAAAACATCATAAATTTTCTTATCAAGATCATTAGAAAGATCTGATACTTCTTTAATAAGAATAGAAATTCTAGAATTTTCCTTATCAAGATTTTTCTTGAGTTTAGAATTTTCATTCTCAAGAAGTTTAGAAAACCAAGATTCCTCTTCATAAGTAGGTAACATATTATCTTCATTAGAAGAATATTCATCATCTAAAGACTCATAATATCTATTATCACTATAATTTTCATTCAAGGATACATTAGTTATGGATTCAACATTGTGTACCTTAGCCATTAAACAATGATTTTCAATGGGTAGTCTGTCCAATAGACCAATATTCTTCTAACTAGAAGATTCATGCTCTGAGGATTCATCAGAAGAGTCACCACCACTAGCACTCCATGTGTCATTGGATTTCAAAACTTTATTAGCTTTAGCCTTGTAGTACTTATTTCTACTCCTTTCAGAATGATTTTATTTTCTATCCTTTTTCTTAAGAAGAGAATAGTCTGGCATGATATGTCCTACTCTTTTTCATTCACAACAAGTGACTTTTGAATCTTTCTTGTCTTTTTTTCTTTCTTCTTAAATATATACTGAAATTATTTCTTCCCAACTATCTTGTTCATCCTTCAAGCAAGATTAGCTATCTTATTCTCACTGTGTTCACTTTCACTAGATTCAGATAAAATAGTGACTTTCTTAGACTTGGATCTTGTAACCCTTTCAGGAGTCTTTTCTTTAGTAGTAGTAAAGGTTACATTTCCATTTCCATTATTATTTTTATTCATATCATCATCTCTTTTCATCCTTGTTTCATGTTGAAGAAGAGTTCTAAGAATCTCATCAAGAGTAATCTGAGATACTTTCTTATTCTCATCAATAGTTGTTCTTTTAGATTCTCACTCATTAGGCATGATATCTATAATTTTTGTCTACAAGAGATTCATCATCAAGAACTTTTTCACCCATATATTGTAAACTATTAACAATAGTTATAAACCATTGTTTCACCTTGCATATTGGTTCTCCATAAGTAAATAGAAATACATGATATTCTTCTCTAAGCACAGCTCTTCTAGTTTCTATAACTTTGGATGTACCAAAATGAGTAACATCCAATTTCCTCCATATACAATTTGCATCTTCACAAGAAGAAATATGACTATATATATTTCTAGTCATGGAACATAACAAAGTATTGTGTACCTTGTACTTTAGTTCATATTCTGACTTTTCTTGATTAGTAAAAGTTTTGATTTCCTTATTAGGAATTTTGTGATCTCCAGTCAGCATGACAAATTTTTCCAATCCAGTATTAATAAAAAAAGTCTTCATACAATCTCCCCAATATTCATAATCATTCAGATAAAATATAGGTGGTCTAGTAGGATTTAGATTTTCAACCGAACCAATATTCATTTCTTTCATCTAAATGAAAATATCTTTCCACACAAACTTGTTAATAGAAAAAGTTTGTAAACGAGGATAAAAATCCTAAGAAATGAAAATATTGAGAACAATGAAAACTTGAGAAAGAAAACGTATATGTAAATATAAGTATTTCAGAGACCTGCTCTGATAGAAATTATAGGATCAAAATAATGATGTAGATACTCAATTACAAGATGAAGTGAATTGTAAGTTTAAAAAATTTCATTTTTAACCTTAAGGAAAACTTTGTTTAAAAAAGTAAAACAAGGTAAATTCACAAGATCTATTAGTTCTAAAAACTTTCTAGGTTCCAAAAATTAGGTTCCATGAATGAAAACTTACGAAAATTTTACAAGAAAAAGATTCTACCTTAAAGCGTATAGAATATTAATAATCAGATTATACAAAAGTACAAGGAAGTATAAGATAGTTTTAATTTCCTTATTAATCAAAATGCAGTGGAAATAAACTTGAAACAAAACAAGTAACAAGTATAAAATCCTTTAACCCAGAGAGTAGGGTATCCAAAAACCATGGATAAAGGTCCATTGATCTATACTTTCAAGAAAGTTTGTCTTACCCACACTAGGGTAAGCTCTCGATAGGAATATCGGAATTTGTCTTGCTATCCCCAAAAGCCATCGAACTTCAAGGTAGTAGACGCCTCTTTCTTCCTAACCAAGGAAGTCCTTGAACATTAAGTTAGTCGGCACCTTTATCTTCTTATCCCTGGAAGCCCTTGATTATACATAACAACAATCAAAGTCGCATGAAGAAAGATAAACAATATGTTCAATATGCACAAAGCATGAGAGTCTCTCTCTATAGAATCACTTCAGTATCATGAAATCTCTAGAGTGATGGATCATCATTAGTGATGAGCTCATTCAAAATAGCCATTATTTATAGGCATTTCTCCAACGGCTGTCTCCCTCCTCTAATAGTCATATTTTTCCATGAATCTCAGAGGGGCCTGTACATGTGTCACTCAAACAACAGTTGGTTAGAAATAGATTCTACGACATCATTTTATAACTATAAAAATGGTAATAAAAATATGGTTTCTTAACCAAAACTAGTTTTTCGGAGTCTAAGGAAAAATAATGTTCCAAGTCTAGGTAAATAAACACTTGGAGACTATAAATCATGGATGTTCGGATTCTATTTTCCAAAGAATTCGGAATCTGAAATCTATAGAATTCGGAGTTTGAATTATGAGGAATTTGGAGTCTAAATTCTAAGGAAATCGGAGTCTGAATTTCATAGAATTTGGAGTTTGAATTTGGAGGAATTCAAATTTTTAATTTTAGAGAATTTAGATTCTGAATTCAGAGTCCAAATTCTGAGGAATTCGGAGTCTAGATTTCAGATAATTTACTGAATTCTAAGGAATTCAGTGTCTGAATTCTGAAGAATTTTAAGTCTAAATTCTGAGGAATTCGGAGTCTGAATTCTGAGGAATTAGGAGTCTGAATTATGAAGAATTCAGAGTCTAAATTTATAACCTGAAAATAGAATAATCTATATATAAGTATTTATAGGATTCTGAGGTTTTAGATGTGAAACCGAATTTTACACTTAGAAATAAAATGAGTTAGATTTAGAAAAAATATAATATGAACAATGAAAACAAAGGTAAGGAAAAAATTTCCTTGGGGAAGGAAAATTTTCCTTATTAAGAAAAATCTTAGGGGAAATAAAAATTTCCTTGAGATAGAGTGTTTTTTATTTTAAAAACATAATGGAATGGAAAATTCATAAGGAAACCTTATTGACTCAACACTCCACATCGCCAATAGTGATCTCATGTGACTTGGCTTTTTCATTGGCCTTAATAGTTTGATAATGTCAATCATCATTTATAAACCTTAGATTATATAATTGGTTAACATAAATTCCCCATTTCCTTGCACTTGTAGAATTGAACTGTGGGAGGTGAATTTAATGTATCCTTTTCTATATTCATGTCATTAGACATATTTTTACCATCACTTCAATATCCAACTATCTGGTGACCTTCTCTCCCACACTTAAAACATTTTCTATTCCCTTTAAGATAATTAACTCCGTTTTTTTTACACACTTTCAGAATAAGAGAAAACTCATCTTCTTTTATTGTGGTCTTTAGATTTCCCCTTGAATCCCATTTTTCTCTTCTTATCAAACCCATAGGATTGATGGGTTAATCCAATCTACATCTTAACCTTGAGATCATATCGAATGATTTTCTCATAGCTATTGAAGTACCTTATGGATAATTCCCTTAAAATACTTGGTTTTAAGCCACTAAAGAATCGATCAATTTTATTCTCAATTTGGATAATAATTATAGAATCATACCTTGCATGTCTTGTAAAATTTTCTTCATAGGTACCAATAGATTCATCATCCTTTTTATTAAGCTCAAGGAACTCCTTATCCATCTTTTTTGAAAGAATATGAGGAAAGTAATTGTTGAAAAATATGTTATTGAACTCATTGCATTCCATAGAGTCAATTTCATCTCTTTTCATCATATTCTTGATAAGAATCCACTATTGATCAGTTTCAATTTCCAAATGATAGGCTGCCAAGATGATGTTATCATGCTATGAACATTGGAGAACTGAATATATCTTTTCAGTGGTACTAATCCATTGTTCATCCATTTGTGGATGAGAAGACCCACTAAAAGAAGGTGGAAGCTACTTCATGAAGGACTCGACATAATGATGTTCCCTCCTTTTCTCATTTGTAAGTCCTTCATGATTCATAGCTTGAGAAAGTTGTGTGATAATAGAGATAAGATTTTTAATTCCATCTCCCATTACATTCGGTTTCTCAAGAGGACAATCATTGCATTTCCAATCACATTCAGTATTAACGCGGTTCATTATAGTTCCATCCAATGATTAAAACCAAGAAGCATAGTGTGAGAAACACTAATAATAATGTGAAAACCACATAACCAAGAATAAAATTTCAATTAATGACTCTTTAGGTTTAATCCTAGTTTATTTGGGATCATTTATAATATACTAGGATTGTAACTTATGCTTAGACATATTATTAAGGATCTTACTAAGGTTTTCTCATCCTAGTTTTGAATAGTTAACTATACCTTTGCTCTAATTCCAACTATAATGGACCATACTTTAGATACATAGATATTAATTAAAAACTGAATAATAATTATTAAAAAAATAATAAAATCATCTTAGGACCATATAGTTTTAGTGTCTTTAGAAAATAGAAACATAAACAACTAGTTCATAAGATATATACATTATCTCCCTCTAATTCCTTTATAACTAAACCCCTTTTAACATACCAAATAAATCAAGAAGCCGATGAAACTGCTCCTTTGAAATTTATTAAAAAATGGAAAAAAGTACAAACAGAGTGAGAAAGGAATTTTTTAAATATGCGTATAAAAATCACCACGAGAATCAGCTTGAACAAAGATATTACAAAATTCAGGTGCAACAAAGGACCAACTGGAACTTGCCTCCATAATTGCCTGCTTAGAGAGAACATCTGCAACTTGGTTCTCCTCACGATAAACATGAAGCACTTCAACAGAAATAGAGTCCTCCAGCCAAAGGAACTCCAACCACTCTGAAAGTATCCTCCAAGGCACATTTCGTGACCGATCACGATGAATTTGGACAGCAGTGGATGAGTCATATTCAAGCCATATTTCATGCCATCCATGAAGAACAACGTACCTAATAGCTTTAATCATGGCCTATAACTCCATCTCCAGAGCAAACGCATTACCAGTGTAATGAAAAAATCATCCTTTGACAAATCCCCTATGAGTGTGGATAACACCTTTGCAACCAACTGGGCCTGGTGCTCCAGATGTTGCACCATCAACGTTAACCTAAAGCCAACGAGAAATGGGTGGAATCCATTTGACATGCTTCAGAATTAAAGGTTTATTTTCCCTGCCAATGACACCAAGAGACTTAAGAAAAATTAAATCAGAAACATCATTTTTCATGGTTCCAGTTTGAATACAAGAGGTCGCTCGCACTGCTGAATGAATTTCCAACACAACACCATGAAAATAGGGTACACGATTATTGAAAATAATGTCATTTCTGGACTTCTAGATAAAGGAGAAAATGATGGCCACCACAGCGTATAGCAGTGCATGTACCTGCTCACTGCATTCTGCACCACGCAGTGAGCAGAGCAGATTTTCAATGAAATTAAAAGGTAGACAACTCTAGAAAATACCCTGCAGATAATTCCACATTTTAGAAGCAAAGTTGCATGAAAGGAAGATATGTTCATCAGATACATCAGCATCTAAATAGAACAAGAAGACTGAGGCTAAGCTAAATCCAGCCTGCTGCAAAGTGGATTGAATAGGCAGAATCTTATTCGATAACCTCCATATAAGCAGCGTAGAATCTAGAGGAATAAAAGGCTTATGAAAAGCAATGATCCATGATCGGGGATGCAAAGAAGGACCAAATAATCTTCTATAAAAATCTCTAGTGGTGAATTTCTCATTAATATTTGACATCCAGATAAGCATATCAGCATCTAGAAAAGAGTATCTTTCAATTTCATAGTCAATCTGACTAGGCAGATTGCAGATTATAGAAGGATTAGTCTAATAATCAGCAATGGTCAAATCCCTTAAAGAAGTGGGGATGCAGGTATAATCATAAATAGGTCGGGATAACCAGTGATTGGTCCAAAAATTGAGGGAGGAACTTTTGTACACAATCCATTTTGAAGATGTCATTATATTAGAATAAGCCTTCTTGATTACAGGCCAAATGGATGAGCACAGATAGATCGAATACCCTTTATGAAGTTTGTTAATAAATATGTTTTGAAGAAATTCCATAGAGTTACCAGAAAAAGAGATTAATTTCCAAGTGAACTTATTTATCAATGTGTCATTAAAAAGTCTGATGTCTTTAACACCCTTTCCACCCATCTGAATAGGCTTAATGTAGTCTTTTCAAGCCACAGTGACCAGCTTTCTTTCACAAATAGAACCGGTCCAAATAAAGTTTCTGATTCTACTAGCAATCTCTTTGATCAGAGATCTGGGCCAGCAATAAACTGAGAAAGAGTAAACAAACATCGATGTGATCACTAAATTAACTAAACAGATTCTTCCATCTTGATACAAATGTTTACCCTTCCAGTTGGATAGTTGATTCATAATTTTCAGAACAATATTCTCCAAGAAACCTCTCTTGATCCTACCCCATAAAAGAGGTACACTAAGATAGATAAAAAGAAGCACCCCTTTCTTAACACCCAGCTGTCGAGCCACTCTAATCTACTTCGAAATGAAGATACCTTTACCAAACATAACTGAAGATTTGCGCCAGTTAATAACCTGACCTGAAACCTCTTCATAATGTGAGAAATTCCCTTAATACAAGAGATGGTACCTTTATCCTCTCTTCCTATGATAAACATATCATCGGCATAAAATAGATTTGAGGGTTCAAACAAATCCCGTTGAACTTTCATCCTCTGAAACCATACATAGTTCGAAATATCAGTGAGACACCAGCTCAAATAATCTTCTACAAAGGCAAAAAGCAATCTATAAAGAGGATAACCCTTTCTGACACCTCTTTAACATTGAAATAAACCCATAGGAGATCCATTAACAAGGATGGAGAGTCTGGCACTAGCAATAATAGAGTTGACAAGTTCAGTAAACTTTTGTGAAAACCCCTTTTAACATATCTTACTTAATACCCTTCTTCCTGACCTGGGGAAAAGAGATATAAGAAAGGATGATATCAGATTATTAGTAAGGGTAAAAAAGGGAGATATCAAACATATCATAATCATAAGACATAATAACATAACATTTGAAAATTCTTATCCTATTTTTGAAAGATCATGATATCATGTCACGAGATAAATCATAAAAGTTCATAAAGAATCAATAAACATATTCTAAAAATCTATAACATAAGACATGGAATTTGTGGCATACACATAAGTATAGAAAATAATTTTATATCAGTCAAGGCTCATTTCCAATACCATCATAGTGGAAAATTTTCATTAATGAATCGAGTTCATCCTTCTTCCAGTTGTGTATTATTAAACCGGTTTTACTTCCTGTTCTAGCCCTGTATTACTAAACCGAGATCATTTCCCATTCCAACCCTATCTGTCTCATGAGATATAAATATTTACCCAATGTTTTGAATGGAGATATAGTTCTCACCCATCTCATAATGAAATCGTTCTTATGTGTGCCACAAAAACATAAATCATTCATCATAGCATAACCTAAGGAATAAAATGGGTTTCTTAAACATCATTCCATAATAACATAATCCATGTAAAAAAATGGATTTCATAAATAGCATTAAAGCATGAACATAATAAAACCATAGGAATAATAGGGAAGTTATACTTAAAATATAACCATATTAAATAATTCAATCTTAAATGGAAGATACTCTTGATAGAACACTTGAAATTAATTCTTCAAGAAAATATCCTTTCTTTTTAAAAAAAGTTTTATTTTCTCAAAATGCCACACCATTTTAAAAGAAAAAAAAATTATTTAAAAATAACCTTGAAATATTGTAAAGTAAGATTAATGGAAATAAAGAATTATGAAAATGTAAAAATATATTCATGTTGTATAATTTAAAAGAAATCATTTTTCATGTACTTTTTTCAGATAAGTCAAAACGTACCTTGTATCAAAAATGAAAAAAGACTCATTTCATACCATTTAATAAAATTCACCAATGAGTAAAAATTGACTTAAAACAAATATAGAAGAATTGAAAGAATATTTTGGAATACATATTTAGGAAACATGGACGTGTATGATAAATATACCCCTATAAATACTTACATATATACAATCTCAAATAATAATGAGATTGCGAAATTATTCCTTACTTTAGGACTGATATCCTTTGTATGTATCTGAACCTTCTGTATAGTGATTTGAATAATTTCATTGACTTATTCCAGAATCATAGTCATTTTTATGATATCATATATGATCATATGATCATATGTTTGTTAATAACATTTCATTATTACTCATTATTCGAGTATTAACTGCTCCATTTTCTAATGTATTTTTTGTCCAATAAGTTCTAGTTATCCTTCTTAGGTTATAGTTATATCATTTACAAAATTATATTAATATCATATATATCATATATATTCATTCTATACATTTATTTGATCGTGATTTAATGGATATCATGTATAATGAATCACATCACATCGTGGAGATGGTAGGTCATACGTACGCACGAGCGACAATATCATTCCCATAATTGTGAAATGCTATGGAATTAGATGGTATATATTTTCTCCCAGAATCCATATAATGTTATAATAATCATATATTGTTATTATTTCCATCATTATACCCATCCAAGATAGCTGGTGGTGAAAAACAGATTACACCACGGTGTGGAGATGGTAAGTCATACGTACGCACGTGTGGTGCTTTCGTTTCTCGTAGGAAGGATAGAAGGTAGAATATGGTTGTTTAATAATCTTAATAATATCTAAGTATATAATTGATAATATATTTATTACATCATAATGGTAATAATTCGTGAAGAGTATGTATAAGAAGAAATAATTTTGAAAGAATAAGTAGAGGAGATTACCTCTTCTTTGACGAGCTCTATCAAGATATCCTCTTAAAGCACTAGAGTTGGTCTTTGGAGAAGACCAGAACCTCTATAATGTTACTAGAGAAGTTGATAATGTAAATCATCATCGTATGGCCAAGCTTGAAGGCTCAAAGTGAAGTGAATAAGTGAGGGAGGATGTGCCCCTTTATAATTGAGGTGAGGGGCACTTTTAGAATCACCAAAAATGTTAATTTATAATAAAATCAAAACCCATACAAAAACCTACAAAAATTCCAAGTTTAGAATATTATATAATATAAGGTTTTAATATCAACAACAAATAAATTTTAGATAAGTTTTTATATCAATTTAAACATTATCGTTTTAATTAATACTTAGTTATTCGATATAATTTTAACTATGGTAACAAATATTTCAATATTAAAAGGGTGTAATATTTACTTATTTGATGTCAATTAGACTATAAATGAATAATTTAGAAAATTTTAGACCATATCATAATTATTATATACTTTTAAAGAATATTATTTTTAAATAATTTCATAATACATTATTTTGATAAACAATCAATAGTGTCAATTTTGACACTATTCAATTCAATGATTTAAAATTATAAAGATAACAAGTTAACTTCGAACAAAATATTTTTATTATATTTCTAAGAGGTAAAGTTCATCTATAAAATTCATTGGATATATTAATTATCCCAAATTATATTTATTTTAATATTTTTAATAATATTTATTTGTTATCTCCATTAATAAAATAATTACTACATCAATTTTGTGTAATTATTCAATATACTTATTTGTTGAATAAAAATTAAAAATATAATACTATGATGAATATAAATCCTCTAGATTTTATAAGAATACTTTTAGTTTAATATAGATTCTAGAAAATTATTCATCAAAAATGTTATATTTATTAAAACATGAATGTGACAACATTAACATCACTTTAAATAAAATATTATAAGTGTCATAATCATTTCCATATGGATCCAAATGGTCAATAACTCGATTATTGTATGATTATGGTCGAGATATACTCAAAAAATAAGATTTGTTCAGGTGTTTTGGTCTTTTAATGGTTATTATCATTTTAATGAAAAATATTTTATTGATTTTTCATCATTTAAATAATTTTTGCATCATCAATGTATAAGACTTTAAGGTAATTATTTATTTCCTAAAAAATAAAAATACATTAACATGATAAAAAAAACATTTTAGATTTCAAGTAAATATTTATAGATGAATTTATCTTCTGTATAACCATATATTAAAAATGAAACGGTTATAAAAATTTGAGTAAGGCATATTTAACTTTTCTTTAAATAAAATAAAATAAATGTTCTAATCTCATCCAAGTGGCTTCCAAAGGATATCATTTCGAACCAAGTATGATTTAGGTAAAAACACACACATCCAATGATATTAGTAAATGTGTTAGGGTAATTTTATAATATTATTTTTACCCTTAATTACCTGATTTATCCTTTTACCATATTAATAAAAAGCACTAAAGTTACTATTCATAATGCCCAAAAATAAAATAAATATATCTACATAATTTGGATCCAATGATTCAAAATATGAAATCTATTTTTTAAAATTTAAAACACATAAGTTTCATAAATTAATTTAAAATTAATCTCATTGTTGGGATGAGAAAATGGGTTTTAAAAGTTAAAACATTGCAAAAGATTGAAATTTTTTTACATCTAAATTCAATGTAAAATTAATGATAATGACCAAAATTATATTAAATGCTAAAAATATACTCTATTTATACTTTAAAACCATTAAATAATATAATTTAACCATATAAATTATTTCGATGAAAAAGTTGTTTTCAATTAAAATTCAGTACATTTTTACTATTCATCAAAACTTCAAAATTATCAAAAAATTATCAAAAATTATTACAAATTAAATTTTTATATCCCACTTCCAAATAATTTTTTTCTTTCATATAAAAATTATTAATGTGTCAAAATTTTAATTTAAATTGGGTTTTATGATAAAAGGCCATAAAATTACTCTTTTGAAAAATATTGGGTTTTATACATAAAATAGGGTTTATTCATATCCTATGACAAAAAATATATTGGATGAATATAAAAAATATTTTATTAATTATATAAAATAAATATTTCATTAATCTCATTTATTAATTTTAATTAACTTAATTATTTAATACAAAAACACAAATATTTCCTTTACATTTAATTGGTTTATATTTTTCATAAATAATTGGTAGCCAATGAATTAACTATACATTTTCATAAGTTATTTGTATTTATTCTTGCTAACTTAACAGATATGTTATAATGGTCATGTTATTCTAATGTCATATTTTGGTTCCTTTAAGCTCATTATTACATGTAATGCAGGCTATTGAAGAATTAAAATTATTTAAAGAAAATATTTTATAAAAACATCTAGGTGTTATAGTGATAATGAAATGAACTCTCATGATGAGATCTTGTGGAAGATCCTAACAAGAGGGGATTTTGATTTACTAGAGGAAGATCTACGATGATGGTGGTCGGTGATCTTGTTTTCCAGCTGCTCCCCCTTCTTCTCACCTTGCATGTTTGTGCCTTTTTATAAGGGGAGAAGGGTACTTATAGGACGTGGGAGGTTGAGTTTGATGATGCTCTTCATGGGGAGGACTATGTGCATTCCAACTAAGGTGGTTGATTTTTTTTAGATCGACACCATGCGTCTGCAAGGCGACTTTGTGTGATCCTCATCCCTTCATGCGATGGTCCTCTCGTGATTGTGTGATCAGTGTCTCAGACATTGGGTTTCATCAGCTATGTCTCCTGATAATCTTTGATAAATATGATTTAATTTGGACAAAAAACATTCAGGAGGTGGAAGGGTCTGCGGTTGTAAACTGCTTGTGTCGCCTTCATCGGTTGGATTCACTTCGATTGCATGATCAAAGGTTGATCATGCGATGGCCTTGAGTGTTGGTGGGAGCTCTTGTGACATGACACTAGAATTATTGATTGGAGCTCATTGTGGATCTTTTTGGTTGCCTCAGACTTATATGGCTATCATAAAAGGATTAGAGAGATGGTGGTGATTTCAAGCGGGTGTCGGGAGGTTGAGGATGAAGTTTTGCATGGTGTGGGTCCATCTGATTTCAAAACTACACAAGCATGGGATCAGATCAATTTTAAACTCGCGATCCATAGGACTAGAGCTAATAGGTCGGATCATCGGGGGGCGTGATCAGTCAATGCGTATCATTGGTAAACATGATTGGATGGCCATGACTTGATCCGTGTGAACATTATATGTGAAAAATCTATCCCACATCGAAACATTTTTCCTTCCTCCCTCTAATATATAAGAAATTATGTGGTTTATGCTTCATCGGTCTGGCAATGAGGTCAGAACCCGTACCACCTATGTCACCTACACTTGAGATTTTTCCCTGTGGGCCTTGAACCCACACTATGTGTAGCTTTTCCCTCGCATGCCACGGGCCCTATACTTGAGCCCTATCACTTCTTGTAGGAGTTATTATCCCTCTGCTCTCCACTGGATGGATTGGGTTGGATCCCACTAGGTGTGATCAACCTTGGTACCACATGTGCCTGGTGGTCGAGCCTCGGTATGGTTGGCCACTAGTTTGCCTAATTTTTTGGAAAAGGTATTTGTAACTACTTAGAAAAAAATTATAAGATTGGTGCAACAAGGGTCCAAGGTATATCCCCTTAAACAAAGCACAAGCATCCATGCATTCCATTTCCATGTTATTTATGGAAATTAATTAAATGTTTTTCATGGTCTTCATGTTCCTCAAATCTTCGACAAAAAATCGAAAGATGCACAATTATGGGTTCCAAAAAAATGCCCCCCCCCATAGAATGAGATTCATTTGAAAATAAATGAATCTGGTTCTATGGTAAATGTAAATCGCTTTGCTGAATATCTGAGTATCTGACGAGCCATTGTACCAAGTCTCATGAGAGGATTTTTCAGAGTATGTCACTGAGGAATTTGAGGTGTTATCCATAAGAGATTTCTAACCATAACTTCTTTGCCAAACCCAAGAGAGGAAATAGCTTTATCTTGGGATGTGGACATACTGAAATTGGAATGTATATGAATTCCAAAATTAAACATGGATTGGTTGAGAAGGAAATTGTGTCTGGATCTAAATTAAGACACTTGGATGTCGCAACGTATCCCATGCAGATGGGAATCAAGACTTGTGTATTTCTGAAATATACAACAATGTAGATCAAACTCATGATAGGGAATATAGGTTCACAGATAAAGAACTCTATGATGAATGTCCTTCCACAGATATAGCTCATACATAGGAGGGGGATGACACTATTTCTGTGATGAAATCTTGAGTAAAGATCCATGTTCAGGTGGATATGTTGCTCAGATCATCCTCAATACCCATCCTATGTGCATAACACCTAAGGGATCTAAATTTCTATATTTGAGTGCTTCACTTATAATAGGTTACTCTTTGAGAAATTTTCATGAATTCCTACTAACATGAAATTATTCATTGATGCTCCACCTCTAGTAGTCTTGAGATCCTCTAATTTACAAGTAAAATTTGGACATGGTATCCTTCCTAAATTCTCTAAATTTTACCTAAGTCAGGGGGTTTAGCGAGCATGGCTTGATTTTTTCTAATTCCATATGATGGGACCCACAATATTTGTATCTTTTTATTTTTTTCACTAACTTTTTCCTAAGATTCATATGGAGGAAGACTTAGTGGGAATGGATTTGAATTTTTCTCAGGCCGCCTTCTTATGGGTTTTTGACCGGATAAGTTTTTGTGCCTATTTCATCTTATAGATGCTCAATATTACTTGGGTCACACAAAATCCATGTCTAGTGAGTGAAAACTTGAATTTTTCCCTGGATTCCCTTATCAGGTTTTCATCCTAGCGAGTATCATGTATTTTTCTATTTTATGTTCTTTCAATCTAGACCATTATTGTGCTACAGTTTAGAGTATTTTAGCTCAGACATTTCTTGTACTGTAGATTAGGGTCTTCTAGCTCAGACCATTGTTGTGTTGTATTTTAGGGTCTTTCGACTAAGAAATAATGTTGTTTTTTAGTTTAGGATCTTATAGATCATACCTTTGTTGTGTTGTAGTTTGAATTGTTCTAGGTTGGACCTTGATGTTGTGTTGTAGTTTAGGGTCTTCTAGCTCGGACCATTGATGTGTTGTAGTTTATGGTATTCAAGCTTGGACTTTTTCTATGTTGTATTTAAGGGTCCTCTAGCTTGGACCTGATGTTTTATTTTAGTTTAGGGTCTTCTATATTAGACCTCTGATGTGTTGTAGTTTAAATTATTCTAGCTTAGACCTTGATGAATATGGGATATGGGTTAGGCAGACCAGGGATGACTCAAAACACTTGAGGTTTCTAGGTTCCATCATGGTGTTTCCAGAGGTCGTGAGGATTGGAGTTCATTTATTGAAGGGAGAATATGTATTTATTTTGTGGGTTAAATCCCTTATACATCGATAGCATGGAAAACAAAATTTATTCTCTATTCTTTTCCAAGGTTCATAGGAGATTTATGGGGGGAAACATGGTTGAGGGTGAAATCCTAGGGATTCTAGGTCCTCCCGAATAGTTGAAACATGGGTGATGTTAATCATAACCCAAAAGTTTGAGTCTATGAAAATGGGTTGGGGCAGACATTCTGGGTATGTCCCAAAACATTTGGAGATGTTAGGTTCCACCACAATGTCATTAGGGATCACAAGGATTAGAAATATATCCTAATAGATCCATGATTTCATATTTTGGTGGGTCTAAGCCCTTCTATATTAATAGCATGGCTGAATTGTGATATCTCTTTTCATTTACAAGGGTTCTAAAAGATTTTAGAAGACTCAAGCATCTGACCAATGAAGTTGGGTATGTAAAGAAAGCTATCATTGAAGGGATCTGGTACCCAATAGAAAATTAGCTCTTGATTTTGAAACTCGATCCCTACGTCATGTGGTTTCGAATCATGAGGTGTGGGCCACCAAAGTTTCGAGGATAGAGTGTCACATTCCTGCATTGAGAAAGGTTATAAAACACGATGATGTAACGTAGAGGGTGTCGAATCTTCTTGGATAGTTTAGTACAGGGATTATAAATCACATTCCAAAGTACTCAGGTTATGAGGATGATATGGGATAGTTATATGGGGAGAGGTTCATATCATAGTGAGGTGTTGAGTTCTACCTTTGTGATGTCAAGCTCACAAGAATTAGAAATCCCTTTGCTTTGGACCAAGATGTCATCGGTTGGTGGGACTAATCCCTTCTGCATCAATAGCATGGCCAAACCGAGAGATCTATTTTCCATTACATGGGTAATGAGAGGTTTATGGAAACCTAAAGTCCTCAAATCATGAAGTGTGGTTTATCAAAAATGTAATATCCAAGAAGGGTTCAAGAACCCTAAAAGTTGTGTCACTGCCTAGTGAACATATTCTCACAGTGAGGAGATGTGAAAAATCATTGCTCTAACTTTTTTCTGGACCAGGGGGTCCAGTGAGCATAGATTGGCTTTTATTAAGGATATAATGTAGTACATGTGAGCTTCATGCCTTATTTATTTGTTTCTTAATTTTTTTTCTTAAACTCTGGATATGAAGAGTTTAGCGATCGAATACTTGACTTTTTCTCAGGTCCCCCTTTCTGGGTTTTCAAACTGAAAAGTTTTTGTGTCACTTTTGCTAGTGGTTTAAGGTCAGGAAATTTGGACCATCATAGGATAGAGCTTAAGGTCATACAAATTTGAACAAAGTGCGGGAAGTTTAAATTCATGAAACACATGGACTTGATATGGGTGTGTTAAACAAGAACCCAGTTAAGATGCCTAGGTTCAAGAGAACTCCAACATCATTTTGAGAAAGAGATGGAAATGTTGTAAATCATGACATGAGGTTATCAAATCATGATTAATGATGTGGTTCAATCTTACTAGGGATTACCCAAAATGGACTTAGGTGATGGGTTCCACCGTGGTGACATTATGCTCACAAGAATTAGAAAGCCCGTTATATTGGGCTAAGATGTCTCTAGTTGGTGGGTATGAAACCTTCTTCATCGATAGAATTTCCTAGTAGAGATATTTATCTTACTTTACAAGGGATATGAATGGTTGACAGTGACCTGAGGTACTTAATACATGATGTGTGGTACATGGATTGAAGTGATTTAAAAATATGGTGGAAGCACCCCTACTCTGGCTGACCGAGGTAAGGCTCTTGTGTTCCTCTGATAGGGAATGAAAAATGGGTGATGTCCAGAAATGTTTGTTTTTGTGTAGTGGGGATGTTTTCCATGAATTTTAATGACATGTGGTAAAGAAGTTCTCCGTGCAGTTTAATGTCATGTTGTAAGGATATATTTGTTGTACATTTTTAATATCATGCGACTAAGATGTTTGCTTTGCAGTTTAACGTAATGTGGAAAGGGAGTATTCTCATGTAGTTTAACATCATGTAGTAAGGACGCGGGGACCTCCATGAATGAATAGAAATGTTTTGGTTAGGCCCAAAGGTGGAAATTCAGGTGTCACTATGTGTCTCATCAAAATGAGAATCAAACCACACATAGTTCTAAAGGGCTATGCAGTTTAATGTCTTGCGGTTAGGACATGGTTCCCCTAATATGAAATGGTGGTATTGTAGATGGGCCCATGAATGGAATTATGGGTGTCACTGTGTATCCCATGGTTATGGGAATCTATCCACACATACTTCTTAAAGAAGTTCCCTACACAGGTATGACCCATACACAAAGAGAGGATAATTTTTATATTTATTTGTTATTATTGAGCCCAGGGTTAGAAATCTGGGTATCACTATGTATCCTATGATGATAGGAATCAAGTCATGCATAGTTCTTGAATGAGTAACTCTCTATTCACAGGTTCGGCTCGTATGGAGAGGTGGTCATTATTCCTGTTGATTCTTGTGGTTGGGCCCAGAATTAGAGATCCAGGTGTCACTATATATCTTATAATGACAAATATCAAGACATGTGTAGTTCTTGAGGAACAATACAGTTTTATGTCATGTGGTAAATATATTAATCTTGAATTTTAACATCATATGGCAAGGACTCATGGTGTTCCTTTTATGGTCTTTCATTTAGAACTGTGATAGACCTATCATGTACTTCCATGCCTTGTTTGTGTGGGGAATCCATTACTACAATTCCTAATCTTACATGAGTTATGATCGGTCTGAGAAACAATGAATAGAAATGTTTTCTATCACAATATAGAGGCCGTTGATGGTACAACAGAGGAATTTTTAATCATGTAGTGGATGGACCAAGATATAGGATCTAAGCGTCCCTATGTATCTCATTGAAAAATAAGAATCATGTCGTATGTAGTTCTAAATGGGTCATTCGATTTAATGTCATGTGGTGAGGAAATTAGCCATGAATTTAAACATATTTTAGTAAGTACTTGTATCTCCTGGTGTTAATGAAAAGTAAGATTGTGGTTAGACCCAAGACTGGAGTTTCGGGTGTCACTATATATCCTACAATGGAAGGGATCAAGCCCTATGTAGTTCTTGGTGAACCATGCAGTTTAGAATCATGTGTCTAGGATGAACTTTATAAAATTTATCATCATGTGGTTAAAATGAAGGATACTATGTAGTTTAAAGTCTTTCTATTAGGACTTGGAGGTGATTGAGGATATCTATACAAAATATTTCTTGAGAAATCCTACATTTATGGGAGATGTGACATGCTCCCCATTCATGGTGGCCAATGAGTAGGTTCTATTATGATAGACCTTATATATGAAATAATTCCATTCTCACTTGGGTTCTAGTTTTGGAGCCTTCTTCCCAAATATCATTGGGGTTCTGAGAGCTATCACAAGTTCTCCTTAGAGGAATGAATGAAGGTGAACCCTTTTATTAATATCTTGTTCGATTTGATTCTGATGGACCTCTAGGTTGTGTAGTGTATGCAACCCATTCTCATCTAGCCATTCTAATTCATCTAGCAAATTTGGTGATTGTTAATCATCTAAGATCTGTATGAAAATGGATATTTGAAGCGAAGGAAGCTGGACTTCTAATGGTAGCACCACCTTAGTCTCGTACACCAATGAGTATGGAATTGTCTGTGTGACGGTACGCATGGTGGTATGGTAGGCCCATAAATCATGGAGGAGCTTGTCCATCCAAGACTTCTTGTCCTTATTCACCATTATATAAAGTATATTTGACATAGTATTATTAAATCCCTCTATCTATCCATTCATCACTTCATGATTGCGATATGAGTGATTGGACTTGATATTGTACTCCTGGTACAGTCTTTACAACTCATTAGAATAGAATTTAGTGTCATTTTCCATCAATATTGTGTGAGGTATCCTAAACCTGGTGATGATATGGGACTTTAGGAAGTCAATATTCATTTTATTGACTTCTTTGAGGGGTATTAACTCAGCCCATTTGGAAAAGAAGTCGGCGATAGTAAGGATGTATTTGAACTGCTTAGCTGTGGCTGGGGGATATGGCCCCACAACATCCATTACCCAAATAGAAAATGTCCATGAATATTTACCCATATGTAGAAATTACATAGTTTTATGGATGAAGTTTTCATGAATTTGGCATGCTTGAAATTTCTTGGTGAACTCCACATAGTCTTGTATCATGGTTTTCTAGTGAAATTCCAACCTCTTGATTTGATTGGAGAGCCTAGTCCCAGACTGATGGGCACCACAAGATCATGCATGGAATTCTTCCATAACGGTGGAAATATCTCCTTCTACAATGAATCTAAAGAGGATTCCAGTAAATCCTCATTTATAGAGGGATTTTGGATCACTTGAACCATCCTACAATATGAAGTTTTTTGCATGGTGCCAAATATATTTCCTTCCATCTTGGTCTCTTGGTCTCTTGAGAGAGTCTCATTTTGGAGATAACCGATTATGGGCTCCATCCATCCAAGGGTTGTCACTGGTTCATCACAATATGGGGCAGTGTTGACATGATTGATTCATTCTATATCATATACTATGATCGATGAGACCATTATTTTATGTGTGATACTAAACATTGCTTCCTCCTAATCAGGGTCAGCCAGGACGGTGGTTGCATTAGCCAGTGCATCAGCGCAGTCATTCTGTGATCAAGGGACATGATGAAATGTGTGATCAAAAGGGAACTCTACCATCAGTCCCCTAACATAGCTAGTGATACGGGCCAATTATTCATTTTGAAGACATATTCTACATTGATCTTCTTTATCACCAATTCTGAATCCCCTTTGACATTAAAGTAGGCTATGTGCAGCTGTAGGGCTAGTTCCAACCCAACATTGAGGGCTTGATATTCGGCCTAATTATTTTTATAGCCATCAGATATTGATAAAAAGTAGGGAAAAACTACTTTGTCTTGAGAGGCAAATAAAATCTCTAGACCAACCCAATTGAACTTCAAGTTTTCCATCCTTGTGCTAAAAAGACTCCAAGAGGTTCCATAAAAGTACATCTCCCATGTCTGGGGAGTGTCATGGGTATAGAAGACCTCCTCATCTGGAAGTTCGGTGTCTTCCAATGTATTATTTAGGGAAGGATGTACTACGAGGAAATTATCCAGGGATTACCCTTTCACTGACTTCTGTGATATGAATTGAATGTAATTTTGCTACATAATTATCACCCATCGATCCAAGCACCTATTCAAAATAGGGTGGCCAAGGATTTAATTCAGTGGATGAATACAAGATACCATATGGACATTGTGGTGTTGCAAGTAATGCCTCATTTTTTCACTATGAAGATGAGTACAAGACAGTTCTTCTTAATATCAGAATATCTAGTCTCAGTACATATCATCATATAGATGAGGTAGTAGAGACTGTTCTTTCTTCCTGCATCATTATTCTATGTAAGGAGGGTGCCCATTGAACATTCCATGGCGGCCACATATAACATGAGTGGCCTCCCTTCCATCGGAGGCATCAAGAACAGAGGCTGTAGTAAGTAATTCTTGAGACTTTAGAAGGCTTCTTGGTAGTCATCATCCCATTGATAGGAGATTACCTTTTTCATTGGCCTGGTGAAGGGGAGAACTTTTCCGACCAGGTTGGATATGAATCACCAAATGTAGGCGAGGTTCCCATAGATCCCCCTCAGTTCTTTGATATTTCTAAGAGGTGACATTGCTAAAATAACACTAGTCTTCTCTAGGTCAACCTAGATGTTGTGGTGGCATACCACAAATCCAATGAACTTCCTTGATGTTATCCTAAAAGTTTATTTTAGCAGATTCATCTTTAGACTATGTTGTCATAACTTATCAAAGACTGTCTAGAGATCTATGAAGTGATCACATCACTTTTGAGATTTAAAAACTAGGTAATCGACATAACATTCGGTTATCTTTACCATGAATGGCTTAAAGATATGGTGAATGGAATGTTGGTATGTATCTCCAGTGTTATTCAAGCCAAAAGGCATGACTTGATAGAAAAAATTCCCCTGAGGTGCTCTGAAGGTAGTGGATTCATCATCTTCAGGGTCCATCTTGATTTGATTGTACCCTGAGTACCCATCCATGAAAGAAAGGTCTTGGAATCCAGTAGTTTCATCGATCAAGATTTATGTGATTTTCAACGAGAATTCATCCTTTGGGAAATTCCGATTAAGGTCTCTGAAGTCAATGAAGACCCTGATCTTACAATTCTTTTTCTTGACAGGGAGGATATTAAAAATCCATCTTGGGTATTGCACTTATCAGACAAAGTTTGATTTGATCAACTTTTCAACATTTTCCTCTAAATTGGTGGAATGAGAGGGGTGCATTCTCTTGGTTGCTTTCTTGAAACCTTGATGCTCATTGGGTTGTATAAGATAGTGCATAGGCACATCTAGAACTAGTCCAGGAATTTCTGTTTAGTTCTAGGAAAACACATACCAGTGCTTCTTTAGAAATGTGATGTACATCTCTTTCTATTCAAGGGTCGTGGCAGCACTAATCAGTGTAGGTCGAATGTCTTCCTCTATTTCTATATTTATCTATCTATGATCATTGATGGTGGTGAAGATACCTTCCTTGAATGTTGTAGGGGAATTTCTAAGGTCAACCATATCTTCTTCCTTCTCTGAGTCTATGGAGACATTTTTATATGAATATGGAAATCTGGGGGCTTCTCCATCACTATCGGGGTGAGAGAGGCCATGAGAAGAGACATTATTATCCCCTATTGACTAAGTTGTTGTAGAGAGATACCGGAGTTGATTATCTTTCACACTGTCATTGGGGACAAAAGGGGTTTAGACCTCTCAGACTAGATCTGTGACTTTGACCAAATTAATGGGGAGCGCATAGTCTTTGTTGAGAATACTACAAGGATTCATAGGGGTAGTCCCCAATCCATTGGGAGCTGTGACATGTATATCATCATTCTCCACTGGTTTCTTACCTCCCTTCATTCAAAAATCTTCTTCATAATATGTGGCTCTGAAAGTCTCGAAGGGGGTGTTGTCTCCATGTAGTATGATGACTTTTCCATCGATGGGGTAATTCATACACTGATGGAATGTTGAAGGTACTGCCAAGTGACTATAGAGATAGTGCCTTCAAAACAAGACATTGTATGCAGTGTCTTATTAGATGACCATAAAATCAGTGTCATATGTGATAACACCAAACTGAGATTCAAGATTGATCTTCCCGATAGGTCATTTTGCATGCTTATCATACCCTTGAATGGTCAGCTTTGTGGGAGACAAATCCCCTTCACCATATCCCAAACATCATAGGGTTCTAACTAGGATGAGGATGATCTCGGAACCATTATCAATTAGATCCCTTTGGACATTGACATTATTGAGTCTGGCCGAAACATATAGGGCCCTAATGTGACCTTGGATAATCTCTTCCTGATCTTGGTAAGTGAACGAGATAGTGATATGACATTTTTATGAAATGATCTATACTTAGTAAATCACGGCTACAGAGACTTCTATTTCAAATTCATGTGGGATCTCAAGGGCTTCAACAAGGGACTCTCTAATTTATTTTAGAATATGGAGTGCATTGAGGACTGAGAGTGTGTTTGGGACAACCTCCATATATTTCAGATTCATACTTTTGTACCATAGTTTGGCACTTCCTGATGTGGGGTAGCTCCAGGATATGTGACTCAAGAGATGAGGTATTTGAGGTGGATGGTCCTAGTTCTTGTACAGAGGTTGAGGGAGTATCTTTTTCCAATAGCACGAGTTATTTCAGACTTCCCCGTTATTTGGGTTGATCAGAAGATCGAACCTCCTCTAGGTGTTCATGTAATATAATTGGGTATGGATGGCCGCAAGAGGGTTTTGGGATGCCCCCATATATCTTTTGAGCATGATAGAGAACTTTTACATGAATCTCAGCTACATATATATCTTCCATCGGGACATGACTAAAATATTGGGTCTGGCCACATCTTCATTATCCCCTATATCCTTGGTCTGGTGCATGCGGCCTTCCGTTCCTCGATTATTTTTAGGAAACTCGTGCTCTGGGGCATACTCATTTTCAAAGAAGGGGTATCCCAAGTGTATCACTTTGAAAAAACCAATGATGATCTCTTCATCTAATGAGGATTTTGTTTGGTGGGATGGTGCCCGTGTTGCGGATGTTATAGGGAAGAAGTTTGCAGGATTCAAATCTTGTTTTTGAAAAAAATATGATTCCTATACTTATGTTTCTTCCTATTTCTGATGGTCACTCGCACCTTTGGGAGGTGTATTTGATGTTTCCTCTTAGGGTGTTGGAGCTATTGTGGGTATTCAAAACTGTGATCTCAAGATGGTATGAGTTCAGTCAACTATTTTTCAAGTCATCCAGTTGTCAAATTTTATCACACGCCTAGATGGAACTTTATGCCATCCATATTCCTCTTCTGATTTGATAATGGTTATGCAGGTCGCCTGATATGAGGAGTTTTCTAATTCCACTTATCTAGAATTGACCATTCCTTGAAGGAAGTCTTTGAAGATGAAACAGTTATAGATATTATGACCCAGCCTTCTATGGTAAAGGCAGTAGTTGGGATGGTCAGTGATGTTGACCTCATCGAGATTCCTAGGTTATGGAATCTTGATTAGGTAATTTTCCATGGCTGGTAAGAAATGATTGGGGAATTTTTCATTCCAGAAGGAGTATGCCTTGTTCATTCATTCCTTAAATCCTGAGTGACCCTGATTTCTTTGTGCTTATGGATGAGGGTGATTCTATGGTGGTTGCTGCTCAACAAGAGGTTCTGGAAAATTCGGGGCTTGCCTAGGTGTTTGGGCAAGCACTACTATTATCTTGAGAGTTATAGTTGCAGATTCTAATTTTCCTGGCCTTTTCCATTGTGCAGAGGGAATGAGTCAAGATTTGTATCAGGTTCACCGAATGGATTCTTCTAGACATTGGGATATTTATGCAAACTTATAGAAACCACCTAGATAATTCATTTGGATCAGTTGTGTCTACAACTCATTCCTCATATTTTCATCACAGAGTTCCATCAGTTGATCTTACAAGATAGGGATGTTGAGTGAGTAGGTTAAACCTTTACACCTCACTATTAAGTTATAAACCCTCTTATTTTCTCATTTATTACAGTTCAGTAGGTCAATGATGATTTATTTTTTCAGTGTAGAACTAAATTTATAAAGGAAATGATGACAAAAGTCATCCCATCCTATAACAGATCCTTCTGGAATACTTCTATGACAAATAAAGACTTACCCTGTTAGATTTTGTACAAAACACCTCAACTCTGTTTCCTCCTATTGATCTCGAGGTCACATCATCGCCCCACATTAAGACACAAAGTGTGTGAGATGTTGTTCAGGGTATCCCACATCGTCAAAAGTAGAGAAGGTAGGATTGTTGAAATTGGGTGGGGGTAGAGTGTCATCCACCCATTTAGGATATGTCTTCCTCTCAGACTACATAGGTGCATGTCTCCCTTACATGGATTCCATTTGATTAACCAGGGAATCAATGACATTAAGAAAATCCAAGGGAACTGTTGTCTGAGCCATATCTCATTCATTAGGAGTGGGTGGGGACCAATGAGGTGGTCCTTCTTTCATCTCCCACTCATTCTCGATTCATCCCAAGACTGATTAATTTACCTGATGAGGGAGAGGATATCACCACAACGGAGAGAATTCATGATCATTTTCAACTTCCTCATTTATATAGATGGGCTTCCTGGATCCAAATCCAATCTGATGCTTAGATACCACTCTTACTGGAGGATCTTCCATAGTATGGAGAATATTTATCTTTGGATGAAGATGATACCCAGTGGGGATATTTCCCATGAGTATCACCACATTGAATGGTATAATAGATTGTATCTCACTATTATATTGGGACAACTATTCCTATGTAGAAGGAATCTCCACTCTTTCTGGTGGAAACTTGGATGTAGTCATGTCTTTCCCCTTTTCTTTGGTGGTGTTCTTCCATGGAGGTGGAAACTCAGTATTTAAAGGTACCAGGTTATGGATACTTCTTGGGTTCTAGGTGCATGTAGCCTCATTTGGTGCATCCAAATAACCCTCCTCCTAGGGTATATTCTCTTTGTTGTGGCCCTCTAGATTTGCATATTGGTCCATGAAATTTTCCAGGTTGATAGTGATGAAATTTATAGATTCATATTGGGAAATGGGGACTGTTCCATTACATTCAACGAAACTTGATGATTTTGAAATGCCTTTATTATGGTTGTTATTTGATCCCTTTTTTATATTGGTATGTTTTGGTTTGTAACCCCAGTGGGGTCTGATTGCCTTTTCCATAACCTCTTCCCATCTTGGTCTATGGACAGTGACCTTAAGGTAGTTTTCGATCATGATTTCCGAACGGGCCCTAACTAACAAAGGTTTGTCTTGTAGTGGGAGGAACTAGTGGAATGTGGATAATTGATTTTTTCCTCACAATATGGAGAAGACTGATTCTCTCTGTGGTGATAATGATAATGAAAATTCCTCTAACCTTAAGGATTGGGGCTTACTTGAGGCTAAAATTAGCATTGGTTGGTCATATTGTTGAGGATCCAATGATTCCATTTGGGAATTTGATGACTCCTGGGATAAACATGAAGACATAAATTCCCCCAGACCAATGGGATGGGGTTGATCTAGAATCATCATTGATGTCTCTAGGGTCCTCTTAGGGGAATATGACCCTGATTATAGTTATTAAGATACAAATTCCCCCAGACTAGTGGGATGGAGTTTCTTCACAACTGCTGCCAATGTTTCCCAAATCCTCTTTATAAGTGATGATCCGAGGGGTAGAGGTGGTGGTAGATATTCCCTTAGCTCGGTGAGCTGGGTCCACTCTTAGACAGCTGATATTTCAGCTATTCCTGCATCCCATCTGATGCGGTATAGTTGTGATTGCGTGGGATCTAGGTGCAATGGCAACCCATGATGGGAGTCATTATTCATAGGAAGTTGTCCAGCTGATTACAACTTCAACTTCCGTGTCTGAAATGAATTCTTATTTATTTTATGGGCTTAGTTTGAAATCCTTTTGGCTATCAACTCTCTTCATTCATGATGTATAGGAACCATTGAAGCAAAAGCATTCCATTGTAGTGACCAACTGGACCGATCGTTACTTGATCCCTTGATTTCGCTAGAGGCTATAACATTAAAGGACACCATATCTGAGGGGTCCTATTATTCTAGGGGTGAGAAAAAGGGTTACTCTCCATACTCTCCCCATCCTCAAATACAAATTCATGACGTGGCTTCAGAGATCAATTGTCGAAGATTTGTGATGCATTGCAGCAAGCATGTTGTAGATTTGCGATGTGCTTTTATGATTTTGGATTCTAGACCATGGAGATAGTATCTAGATCTAGCTAAGAAAAGAGTATCTTGATGGTTTGTACATGAACCATGTATCCTAGATAAGGGAGGTTTCTAGCCTTCGGATTTTTACGAGTATCCCGCATATTTTTTCATAGATAAGGTGTGCACTCCTTTTATAGCTCATCTAGGATCTCATAGTAAAAAAGTAGCGAAGGGATAGAACATGATGGGGAGGTTGTTTCCAGATAACTCTCTCTATATGTTGATGTTGGCCTCCACTTCATCATACTTACATCTGGTCAGACTATAGAAGCGGATTCTGAAGTTCGCATGCTGACGGGAGTGGAGTGTTGTTGTAAGTTGATAGGGAACTATATATTGTTGACCTTTATGTTTTGAGAACCTATTTATACAAATGTTTCATAGTTTGGGACACTTCTCTTTACATATGAGTCTATAAAAGGGGATATTTCCTTATCCATGGGAGATATCCCCATGTGGAGGTTTACCACAGTGGATGACAAGAATAGAGTCTCTGTGATCCATCTCCACACTACAACGAGGAGGAATATCACAGTAATGAACATCTTCTGCTTCAAATTTTATAGAAGGTTCAACAGACCCTTGTGTTGTTGAGAATGTGTCTTGAAAAACCTAAAGGATATTGTCATTGAGTAGATTAGGAACATAGGTCATGTTCTGCATCGTGGTCGGGATATGCCAACCTACCTTCTGGGATTGTGTAGGGATATCAGCCTATAGTATAATGGTTCTTGAAACTTTCTTATAATTGTCTGATGCTATGGGAATATGAGACTACTAGTGAGAATCTGCTGAAATATGCTAATGAGTTGTCTCACTATTTAAAGGAATTTGATCCTATCCCAAGGCATGTTCCATTCTCACTTGGTAAGTGTGACGCCCCAAGATTTATGAACTTGTCTAAGTGAACAATGATATGTTTTATAATGATGTTTCTTGTTTTACTTGGTTTTTTGTTGGTACCAATAAAAATATTGAAAACTAAATAGATGAAAAACAAGGAAAATGAAGTGAACCGGTATACATTAAAATGTTACATTGCAACAAAGACCCAAACTAACCAAGAACACCATGTACAAGACTTAACATGGCCACAACAAGACTGCTAAGAATCACAACTCGAGTAATCAGATAGTATTCATATTCTTGGTCCGTTAGTGTGAAAAACATAATAGCCAAAACCACAGCACACATACTCAGCACCAGTGGAATGAGAATATCCATCCACCTAGGGTCAAGTGTTTTGAAAATGTGAAACACCCTAACCCCCCTGTTTTTATAATGGTCCTTTAGGAAATTATGACCGTTATATATATAGCCATTGGGGTTTTCAAAATAACCATAGGGTTTCCATTTATAAATTTTATCTTTATATAAAAGCATTGTTTTTGTAATGCTCTTATAATCTTATGATATTTCAACTATTTTAATATGTCTAGATGTTTTTCAAAAAAATCATAGTTTTAAAATAAAAATAATATTCTTGAAAATAAATCTATTTGTTTTTACAAAATCCCGATGGATACCTATATGGTTGAAAGCTTAATATTTTAAAATGTTATGAAAGTTATGTTTAAAGGGTATCCGTAATAATTGAAAAATATATCTGATTGGATCTCTAAAACTATGTATTTTGAATTTGGGAAAACTACTGGTCTTTTAAAAAGAATTTTATGAATCAAATAGTATAGTATATTATAAATTGGATTTTTGATTTTCATTAGGGTTATTTATAAAGGTTTGGTATGTTAATTATGAAATATATATATATCTTTTAAAAAAGGTTATATGAAAATGTAAATTATTCTACATAGCCTGGAATGGGATTTTTGATTTGAAAATTTTTAGTTAAAACTATTTATTTCATTGTATAAAAATTAAATTTTTACCAATATTCATATTTCACACTATTTTGAAACTATGTATACTTGTACTATTTATTTTTTATATCTAAACAAATTTTTAATAAAAATTTAGGTTGGGACCCGGCCAAGCCGAGGGCATCCCTTGGGGACAACCCCTCAAGGATGAGATCGAGCCCTAGGGACCAGAGGTACCGACCATCAGGATCCCGAGCATTGTAGAGGTGTCAACCAGGTCATAGTCGAGCATAGCTTCGTCCAGTCGCACGCAGGCCCGTGTATAAGGCTTGTGGTGCGCGTTGCGCAGGGTTGGGCCAAGGCCCGCATGGGGCCCGTGTATAAGGCCCCGGTGTGTGTGTTTGTGTTATTGCTCTGAAGGCAGTGTGTTCTGAGTTATAAACCATGCCTCCTCTTCAGTTCGTTTCAATGTGGGATGCATTCCATGCATTCTAAACCGTTCAATAGATTTCTGCTTCAATCGCGTCCGTCCGATTTTCTTAACCGTACGATCACCCCCGCTTATTCCTGTGACCGTCCGATCTCTCACGAGATCTAATCCCGGCCATTGGTTCTTTAAAATCGCTCAACCCATCTCTCGCTCCTCCTCCAACCATCCAATCTCACCTGTTCTGATCTGGTATGTTCGTTTCATCTCCACGTCGCACCCCTCTTGCGTCTTCTTCCTCACGTCGGGGTCCCGCACCAGTAGGCTTGCACACCAAGGACTCCTCGGCCTTTTCCTTTTTCACTGCTCCTCTTGACCCCTGCACACCCCCTCCTAGGGCACTGTTATCCCGTCTTCTCTACTTCGGCCTACCCTTGGGGTCGAGTCACATGTTGCATCAGAGCCTCTACTTAAACCCCTCTCTTTCCTCATGAAACCCTGGAGGCTCCTCCTCCTCTTTCTCTCCCTCGGACCCCCAGTAACCCAGCAAGCTCACCCTGGTCCGAGCTCCCTCCTCAAAGCAAGTTAAGGGTGCTTGCATGATTAGTTTTCATTTTTCACCCATGATATATACAGTTTATATATGTATATATACATGATACGAACCCCTTGGTTTGTATGGTCTTCAAGGGGATTTTCTATCAGGTTTTCAGTAGGGTACACATGTGAGGATCTCCTTTTTTTAAAAACAATACGTTTTTACAAAACCTAAAACCTATATATATGTATAACGTGTATATATAGTTTTATATATATTTTTATATAGATTATTTTTCAACTTGGATCAACCTATGTCTCTTTTAAAGATAGGACATTCAGGTTCGTTAAGTTTTGATTGTTTTTATTCGGTTTTATTCTACAAAACCTATACATATATGAATATTCGAAATATACAGTTTTGTGTATGTATATAAAAGCATTTATAACCCAAACCCAAGTTATTTTAGGATTTCCAAAATGATTCAGTATGTTATATCAGGTATCATATATATTTATGAAGGTTGTTTGAACCTATTTTTACCATGAAAACCCCCTTTTGTAACCTCGTATATACATATATATATATATACCTATATATTTAAATATATGTAATCCATAACAAACCAAATTATGATCTTTTTAAGTGATGAATACCCACATTTAAATAATAATAATTTTTGGTGTTTGCTAAGACAATATGTATTATATATATAAGTATACACTAATGAGCATGTTTTATTAAAGAGGTTTATTTGACAATACTCGTGATGTATTTTATGATAAAGTGTGTAGTTTTAGCTTGATTAAAATATATTATAAGATTTAGGATCTATGGGATCATGTTATCATGTTGTGCTCAATTATTGACTCACTATACAATGATCCTACTTTGGTGAATGTTACTAGATAATCAAGTTATGGTTTAATTTATTTACAAGTTCAATGGCATGTTTAACACCATAACTGATGGCAAGTATTTTCTTAAAAGCATTTCATTAACAATAGATAGTAATTTTAAAGGTTCATCATTTTTTATATCATCATTTTATGTGCTTTAGTAATTAGCTTATGTGCAAAGAATGTTCACTAAACTATGTGTGCCTTTGATTAGTTATAGACATATATACAACATTATATATCTTATCATGTATTTTCAAAATATGTAATGGTACTTTTTTTTGTACTTAATACATGCTTATGATATATCACGATAATGAACTAAGAAATTAGATTAGACAAAGTGGTATGGGACACCTTGGGTAATATGAAAATGAATGAGTTATTCAAGGTGGTATGGGACATCTTGAATATACAAACCATTTAAGAAAAGCATGAACGATGTGGCTCACATGATAATAAAGACAAATTTAAGTGTGCGCCCTGATAGCACTCCAATGCATTGGGTAAAGACTTAATCTCTAGAGATGACTAGTTTAACGATACCTTGGGGATGGACCTTGGTAATTTTTAATTACACCTTGGGGATGGATCTTGGTGATATAGAAATGATTTTCTATGTTAAATGTTGATGCCACATAATTCAAGTTATGTTACAAGTTCTTTTCAAGATAATATGCCTATTCTTTCACGACCATTGCCTTTATGTTTTTATAAAGTTATTATTTCACTAGTATAAGTTTGGAGCATGATTTATGTTTATCACTTAGTAAGATAGTAACCAGCAAATGAAATTGAAGTTGTTTCCTTTATGCACAACTCTGATTATGCATTACTCTTAACTGTTTAATTTTATACTTAAGTATCACATGTCGTACTTGTTCATGAATACCATTATTACTCCCTTGAGAAATGTCATAATTGTTTCATATGTTCCTCGAAAATCTTAATTGAGCACTTTGATGTTATGTGTTACAGTTATCCTTAAGAGAATGTTCCACGGGTAATTTTTTTTTAAACGAATGTTTTCAAAAGTCTCACTGTTTTTATTTTTAAAACCCCTTACTGAGTATTTCAATGCTCACCCTACGTTTTGATTTAAAATTTTCAGGTAAAGGATTTTAAAAGATGAATCGTTTCAGAAGTTTTCGGTTTCCCAGATCCCGGGCTACACTCATTATCCTATATGGGACATGATGTGTGTTTTTCAATGCATGTTTTTATTTTTAAAACCCCTTACTGAGTATTTTAATGCTCACTTGGGGAAACTCAGGCACTGACATGTAATAATAAACTTTTGTTTATTGAAATGTTGCCTTTCCCTTTCCTGTCTTTGTTTATACCTTTGAATGGTTTTCAAGTGATTGAACTCTCATCTTAAACTTTCAGATGGAAGGAAAAACTCACATTCTATCTCTTCCTACCGAGATATTAGAGATAATTGCAATCATAACATGTGAAGATGAGTATCGTCCCTTCACAAACCTGCAAGGAATGTGCAAACAGTTGTTTAAGGTGAAAAACGGTCTGTAGATTCTCAGCACCTATCAAGGGAACGCTTCCATCTTTTACCACATAGGCTCAACACAATTGTCCGAGCGTGAGCGGAGGGGGAAGTACCACAAAGGGCTCTTCCTGTGTTTCACCCTAGGCCGGAACTACACGGCCAGAGTGAAATTTCAAGTGGGTGACTTAGAAGTAAATGTTTGTGCGACCTATATGTACCAACTTCTCAGCATTAGACTATACGAAAATGTCTACGATTTAGATATTCTCGAACGGGAAATAATTCAGTGAATTCTCTGCATGTTGGTTCATAGGGACATTTCTGAACTCTGTACTGTTCGAACCTCCCTCTAGAAGCCCAAGTGCTCAGTGCACGAGTTCAACCCCTTCTGCCCCAAGTGTATCTGGATCAGAGAACTTGAGGAGCTGAGCATCAATGTGGGTCTTCCGCTGAGCACACCTGATGAGTACCAACAATGGGGGATATGGTAGAATCAACTAGAAATTTCATCTATGTGATTTTGTATGAAAGGAATTTCGAGGATGCAATTCTTTTAAGGGGGGATAATGTGATGCCCTAGGATTTATGAACTTGTCTGAGTGAACAATGATATGTTTTATAATGATGTTTCTTGTTTTACTTGGTTTTTTGTTGGTACCAATAAAAGGATTGAAAACTAAATAGATGAAAAACAAGGAGAATAAAGTGAACTGGTATACATTAAAATGTTACATTGCAACAAAGACCCAAATTAACCAATAACACCATGTGCAAGACTTAACATGGCCACATCAAGACTGCTAAGAATCACAACTCGAGTAATCAGATAGTATTCATCTTCTGGGTCCGTCAGTGTGAACAAAATAACATCCAGAACCACAACACACATACTCAGCACCAGTGGAATGAGGAGATCCATCCACCTAGGGTCAAGTGTTTTGAAAATGTGAAACACACTAACCCCCCTGTTTTTATAATGGTCCTTTAAGAAATTATGACGGTTATATATATAACCGTTGGGGTTTTCAAAATAACCTTTGGGTTTCCATTGATAAAGTTTATCTTTATATAAAAGCTTGGTTTTGGTAATGCTCTTATAATCTTATGATATTTCAACTATTTTAATATGTCTAGATGTTTTTCAAAAAAATCATAGTTTTAAAATAAAAAGAATATTCTTGAAAATAAATCTATTTGTTTTTACAAAATCCTGATGGATACCTATATGGTTGAAAACTTAATATTTTACAATGTTATGAAAGTTATGTTTAAAGGTTATCTGTAATAATTGAAAAATATATCTTATTGGATCTCTAAAACTGTGTATTTTGAATTGGGGAAAACTATTGGTCTTTTAAAAAGAATTTTATGAATCAAATAGTATAGTATATTATAAATTGGATTTTTGATTTTCTTTAGGGTTATTTATAAAGGATTGGTATGTTAATTATGAAATATATATATATTTTTTTAAAAAGGTTATATGAAAATGTAAAGTATTCTACATAGCCTCGAATGGAATTTTAGATTTGAAAATTTTAAGTTAAAACTGTTTATTTCATTGTATAAAAATTCAATTTTTACCAATATTCATATTTCACACTATTTTGAAACTAAGTATACTTGTACTAATTATTTTGTATATCTAAACAAATTTGTAATAAAAATTTAGGTTGGGACCCGGCCAAGCTGAGGGAATCCCTTGGGGATAAGCCCTCATGACTGAGACTGAGCCCTAGGGACCTGAGGTACCGACCATCAGGATCCCGAGTAGTGTAGAGGTGTCAAACAGGAATGAGTCGAGCATAGATGTGTCCAGTCGCATGTGGTCCCGTGTATAAGACCCGCGGCACGCGTTGTGTAGGGTTGGGCTAAGGCCCGCATGGGGCCCGTGTATAAGGCCCCAGTGTGTGTGTTTGTGTTATTGCTCCGAAGGCAATGCGTTCTGAGTTATAAACCACGCCTCTTCTTCAGTTCGTTTTGATATGTGACGCATTCCACACATTTTGAACCGTTTGATTGATTTCGGCTTCAATCGCATCCATCCGATTTCCTTAACCGCACGATCACCCCCACTTATTCCCATGATCGTCCGATCTCTCGCGAGATCTAATCCTAGACATTGATTCTTTAAAATCGCTCAACCCATCTCCCGCTCCTCCTCCAACCATCCGATCTTGCATGTTCTGATCTGGTCCATTCTTTTCCTTTCCATGTCGCAACCCTCCTGCGTCTTCTTCCTCGCGTCGGGGTCCCGCACCAGTAGGCCTACACACCAAGGACGCCTTGGCCTTCTCCTTTTGCACTGCTCTTATTGACCCCCGCACACCCCCTCCTAGGGCACTATTATCCCGTCTTCTCTACGCCAGACTACCCTTGGGGCCGAGTCACTTGTTGCACCGGAGCCTCTACTTAAACCCCTCTCTTGCCTCATGAAACCCCAACTCCTCCTCCTCCTCTTTCTATCCCTCAGACCCCTAGCAACCCAACAAGATCACCCTGGTCTGAGCTCCCTCCTCAAAGCAAGGTAAGGGTTCTTGCATGCTTAGTTTTTGTTTTTCACCCCCTGTATATACATTTTATATATGTATATATACATGATATGAACCCCTCAGTTTGTATGGTCATCAAGGGGATTTTCCATCAAGTTTTCAGTAGGGTTCATATGTGAGGATCTCCTTTTTTAAACAATAAAGTTTTAGAAAACCTAAAACCTATATGTATGTATAACTTGTATATACCGTTTTATATATATTTTTATATAGATTATTTTTCAGCTTTGGATCAACCTATGTCTCTTTTAAATATAGGACATTCGGGTCCGTTAAGTTCTGATTGTTTTCATTCGGTTTTATTTTACAAAACCTATACATATATGAATATTCAAAATATACAGTTTTGTATATGTATATAAAAGCATTTATAACCCAAACCCAAGCTATTTTAGGATTTCCAAAATGATCCAGTATGTTATATCAGGTATCATATATATTTTTGAAGGTTGTTTGAACCTATTTTTACCATGAAAACCCCCTTTTTGTAACCTTGTATATATATATATATATACCTATATATTTATATATATGTAATCCATAAAAAACCAAATTATGATCTTTTTAAGTGATGAATACCCACCTTTAAATAATAATTATTTTTGGTGTTTTCTAAGACAATATGTATTATATATATAAGTATACACTAATGATCATGTTTTATTAAAAAGGTTTATTTGACAATACCCATGATGTATTTTATGATAAAGTTTGTAGTTTAAGATTGATTAAAATGTATTAGAAGATTTAGGATCTATGGGATCATGTTATCATGTTGTACTCAATTATTGACTCACTATAAAATGATCCTACTTTGGTGAATGTTACTAGTTAATCAAGTTATGGTTTAATTTATTTACAAGTTCAATGGACTCTTTAACACCATAACTGATGGCAAGTATTTTCTTAAAAGAATTTCATTTCCAAGAGATAGTAATTTTAAAGGTTCATCATTTAGTATATCATCATTTTATGTGCTTTAGTAATTAGCTTATGTGCAAAGAATGTTTACTAAACTATGCGTGCCTTTGATTAGTTATAGACATATATACAATATTATCTGTCTTATCATGTATTTGAAAAATGTGTAATGGTTCATTTTTTTTGTACATAATACATGCTTATGATATATCACGATAATGAACTAAGAAATTAGATTATCCAAAGTGGTATGGGACACCTTGGGTAATATGAAAATGAATGAGTTATTCAAGGTGGTATGGGACATCATGAATATACAAACCATTTAAATAAATCATGAACGATGTGGATCACATGATAATAAAGACAAATTTAAGGGTGCGCCCTGATAGCACTCCAATTAATTGGGTAAAGACTTAATCTCTAGAGATAAATAGTTTAACGATACCATGGGGATGGACCTTGGTAATTTTTAATAACACCTTGGGGATGGACCTTGGTGATACGGAAATGATTTTCTAAGTTAAATGTTGATGCCACATAATTCAAGTTATGTTACATGTTCTTTTCAAGATAATATGCCTATTCATTCGTGAACATTGCCTTTATGTTTTTATAAATTTTTATTTCACTAGTATAAGTTTGGAGCATGATTTATGTTTATCACTTAGTAAGATAGTAACCAGCAAATGAAATTGAAGTTGTTTCCTTTATGTGCAACTCTGATTATGCATTACTATTAACTGTTTAATTTTATACTTAAGTATCACATGTTGTACTTGTTCATGAAGACCATTATTACTCCTTTGATAAATGTCATCATTGTTTCATATGTTCCTTTAAAATCTTAATTGAGCACTTTGATGTTTTGTGTTACAGTTCTCCTTAAGAGAATGTTCCACGGTTAATTTTTTTTAAACAATTGTTTTCAAAAGTCACACTGTTTTTATTTTTAAAACCCCTTACTGAGTATTTCAATACTCACCCTACATTTTGATTTAAAATTTTCAGGTAACAGCTTTTAAAATATGAATCGTTTTAGAAGTTTCCGGTTTCCCAGATCCCGAGCCGCACTAGTTCCTTTGTATGGGACATGATGTGTGTTTTTCAATGCATGTTTTTATTTCAAAACACACATCATGTTCAGAAGGCACCAGCTCCTGGGTTTCTGGAGTCGGTTCCTCAGAGTAAGCCTCGGTCAGAATTGGAGTATGAGCCCAATCATCAGTCTTTGGACTATGCCGCTGGTCTTTCTTGGCATGAGTATGAGCCTTCCCTAAGGCATGTTCCACAATCACTTGGTGATCCCTAGTTGGATCGGGAATATGATCCTAGTCCAAATATGAATTCCCCATCAGAATATGCCAATGATCCTCCAGAATGGGAGAAGGGATATGTGTCTCCTCCTGTATTGCCTTAGAATGATGCTGGTACAATTGTTCATTGGAAGAAGTAGGAATATACACATCACTTTTGTGATCTATTGGAATATGTCGGGTAGAGTCACTAATAGAAATATGAGCATGTCTTGAGACTTGTTCCATTATCACATGGTTAGCCTCAGCCAGAACAGATATATATGTCTGATCCTGGGCCTTTGGAGTATGCCTCTAGAATTTTTTAAGAGTAATATGAGCATGTCTCGAGGCATATGCCCCTCTGACTTGGTGAGCCCCATTCAGAACAGGGATATGAGCCCGATCTTGATCCTTTGGAATATGTTGTTGAACTTCCTCGAAAGACATTTTCCTCTATCCTGAGGCATGTATTGCTCTCACTTGGTGAGCCCCAGTGGGAACGAGAGTATGAGCCCAGTCTGATGCCTCATCCTTTATTTGAATATGGTGATAATCCTCCTGGATAGGAGCAAGAATGTGTGTTAGTTCTACTACAAAAACTTGTTCATAATGATCAGAGTGTTGAGTTAGAATGGATGTAGGGATGGGAATATGAACCTATCCCTTTATATGCAGCAATGCTAAATATGTCGGAAGAGTTCATCAGCTGTTGCTAAAATATATTGTCATTTTAGAAAATTTTGTGCATGGATATATGCCTACGCATTTTCCATTTATATTATACACTAGAAGATGTCTTCTATTGAAGCGGGGATATGTTCCCACTCTTTTCCTTCTTATGCCACCAGAATATGCCAATGGACTTCAGTCATGGGGTAGGGATATGCACCTTCCCCATGCATATTGTGGTAATATGCCCGCAAATTTGTTTCGAGTGAGAAAGGATATGATCCTTCTTGTTGGTTACTATAGAGATATGCCAATAGACTTCATTAGTGGCAGTGGGTATATGAGCACACTCTTGGGTATCTAACTCCTTTCTCACTCGATGTGTCTTCCTTGATGCCTTTGCATGGTCGTCATAGGTTGAAATGTGTCAGGCGGTACCCTCATTAGGTAATTAGTGGGTGCCAGTGGGACAATTATGGTGGCGGTTATTAGTAGGATCCCTCCTAGGTGGGCTATGAACCATAAGGGAGTCTTATTTGGCTTCCCAATCCACCTTCATCAGATATGGAATGTGAAATTTGTCATGCTTCGAGGATGAGCTTCTGAAGTTGTTGGTTGTGGCAATGACGGCTACTAGCTCAACTGTAGCTTTCCCTGGGCGAAGCAGACTCATCAGTTTCTATGCTTGGAGAACTTCACAGGCAGCTTCCAGGGTCAAAATTGTACCATTTGAGGGGTATTCCTGGACCATCATTTTCTCCACCCAATGTTGGTACCTTTGAGCAGGTGAGATCGTTTTGCGACCCGCATAGGTAGTGGCAACAGGTGATTTACCAGAGCAATCGCTGGATGATGAAGACATTGTCTCAAATCAGGATGTTGGTAGTATTATCTTCAGTTTTAAAAACAAAAAAGAACAAGTTCACATATTAGTGTAATATTTTAGGCATAATATGATCAATCAAATACACATAGTTAACATAGTTTTTCTTTTATTCCTGATTCTTCCATTCTGCTAACTTGGAATTGTCAAAGCGAGGATGGACTTATTTCATGATAACCTCATTTACATAGGACCATCTATAAGATAATTCCAATCTTATTACTTTATTTGTATATGTTATGAAAAATGAAGTGACCTGGCAGATAATAACCCAATAATTTGTTATTGTAGAGATTCATGTCGGGTTCACCATATTTTTTCATCGGGATTGGAGATGTGGAATGGGTTTCTAGTCGATGGTTTGATTAAAGGGGGTTTATGGCCTTTCTCAATCACTCGCAATAGGTTTTCCATTTTTTAATTCTTTCCTAGAAACTCTCAATGGTTCCCAAATCCATAACTAAGCACGAACCCGCTTTCCTAAGGTAGGTGTTCCTTTGGGGTTTCATGCCCAATGATGCTTAGGAACACACATTGGTAGAGAGGATGGGAGTTCGGGGTCATCACACCCTTTTGGGTGGAATTTTTTCTTATTCTGGGTATATCTTATAGATTTAAGATATGTTTTTGAAATCCTTCCCAAACCCCGATGCATGACTGTTTACGCATGTTTCAATGACTTGATTATGAACACAAATCGATAGGAATAATGGAGTGCATATCACGGGTTCTCTACCACTCTCTTATTTAGTAATGATGATTTGGGTTATGGCCATATTTGAGCACTCTAGAGTTTATTTTCATCCATGGAGGCGGTTAGTGTCTTAGATATTAGATTGAGCCTCTATGATGCATCTTACGTATCCTAAAAAAATAGGAATCAAAACTCGTGTAGTTATTTTGGCATAGCTTAAGGTCGTATGAATAGACCCATTCATGCAATTTAACATCATGCGGTAAGGATGTGAGTTTCAGGCTCAGACCTCGATGAGGCATCCTACATATCCTATTTAAAATATGAATAAGATCCTATGTAGTTCATGTAATAGTTGTTTGTGTCATAAGAGATATGACAAAGAAGCCCTAGGAAGGACTTATGTATATGAGACTTCCATGGATTGCTTCTTCAATAATATGGATCTTTGAGTAGATATGAGATGTAACCAGACTTACACCCCAATGATAATCCCACACTAGGAGAAATATCACTTTTGATACAATCATTATTGGTATTTAAGACCACGTGATCCATGTTTGGTGTAAGAAACAAGGGATAGAGTTAGATTGGACACATTGCGTGAGAGCATATCCATATGGGGATTACACATTTTTAGGGGTATGATTTCCCATCTCATGGAGGATATAGTATGGATCTTGGTCATTAGGAAGGCATCATATGTATCCCAGATATGGAGGGAATCATAGTTCTCATAGTTCAATTCATCTCAAGCCTTCTGATGGATTTGAGGTAATCAAGGGGGGTATTGTTAGGGCCTTAAATTAAAATGATGCCCATGTATGAGCCTTGTTCTCATCTGCTAATGGATTATGGAGGATAGATAACTTATGATAGAAGTTGATCATCTGAGTTAGGATGATTTTTTTTCATGAAGGGACTTAGACCAGAGTGGATGACCATTGGAGCTTGGGCCTTAAGAAGGTGTCTTGTGTATCCTATTTGGATAAGAATCAGAGTTCTCATAGATTAGTTCATCCATAACTTGAAGATATGCTAAGGTTGATGATTGCACTCAGATATATTATTATTATCCCTAAGGCTTTTTAATTCTAGGGGCATATTGTAGGATGAATTCCCTTTTTATTGGAGATTATGCACTTAGGTTTCCCTATTACTGGGGACATGTTATATTATGTCAGTAATCGGGGCTTACACACTGAAGTTTCCAGTTGTAACACTCATTATTTATCTTTTGGAGGATTAAAGAGAGGTGGTGACCATGAAAGGTATGTTTGGGATCATGTTTCCAATAGGTTTCATGAATGGATAACCCTGGCTCAAAAAGGACACATCACCTGTAAAAGGGGAATGTGGTCGAAGTTTCCTGGTTGGGATCCTCATGGCATGAGTCCAAATGGGTCTTTTGGAAAAAGTGGTCTTATTAAAAGGGATCTTCTTGACATGTCTTGGATTCTTGTTGGACATATCTAGATTGTTTTCCAGATTAATTTGGGGTGTCAACCTATTATGATAGGCACGTCTAAGGGTGTCGTCTTGAAATGTTTGTGATGCCTCACATGTCCTAAGTTGGCATGGCCAAGATATTCTAAATGACCAAAGTAGACATGACTAGGGTCTTTCACATGATCAATAGACTTGTCTTAGATTCATTCATATAATTGAAGCGAGTATGTCCAAGATGCTTCACATAATCAATATGGACATGTCCAGGGCCTTACACGTGATCGAAGTAGACATGACCAGGCATTGGTGCATGATAAACCCAACTCATCTCTCGACTATCGCATGTCCATTCAGATATGTCTATGGACAATTTCATGATCATGATGGTATGTTAATATAAAATCACATGATCAAAGTGCGTTGTCTAGGATATCCTCATATGAGTAAAGTGGAAATGTCCAAAATTATTCGCATAACCAAAGAGGACATGTTTGGGGCCTTGCACATGATTGAAGTGGGAATGTCTTTCTTTTGTCTCATGATCAACCTAGCTTGTCTTCGGACTATCACATAAAAATGATGACATGTTAATGAGAAATATCACGGTCATGCCAAAATGTCGATGATATTTTGTGGGGTTGTCCTAGCTTGTTTAGAGATTTTCTTATGAAAATGAAAACATACCAAGGGGTTTTCTCCTGATCAACATGGCTCATCCTTAAGTTGTCACATGATGATGGTGACATATCCATCAGCTATCATGGGATCAAATTGAGTTTTCCAAGGCTTGTATTATAATCCAAGTGACACATCCAAGGTCACATAAATACATTGTGAGACCAATGAAGAGTCTTTAGATCATGTGTCCTTAAACTAATCACACGGTGGGGTCTCGAAAACATGTCTACAATCTCACACCCATCCAAGTGTTGACACACATGCCCAAAGGGATCATGCCTCAAGTTTATATGGGAAACATGCTTGTGGAAGGAGAGTTTATAGCTAGTGGATTCATCCCACAACTGCATATCCTATGATATTCATGTAAATGTGAGGTCTCATATATGGATTTCATGACCATGAACATGTAGAGGATTGAATACATGATGGAATCATATAGAGGTTCCAGTTCATGTGGCTCGCATGACCTCAAAAGGGGTCTTGAGATGGATTCTTCAACCATGAGTGCATCTGTTCATTGAAGTCGTATACACTAGAGAGGGTGTACACTAAATGTAGAGGGAGCATTCCATATGGGTCGTACATCCTCACTATCTTCTTTTCATAAAGGGGTTGACTATGTAAATGTTGTGTTTCCAAGATGCCACTTCTAAGGCCGCGAGACATGAAGGATCCTGGTAGCGCAAGACCAAGGGTATGCATGATCACCTATTCAAGGCTGCATAGAGGAATCACATGTGTGGAGGGCCTGTGTTGGGGACTATCTATTTTGGTTATCAAATCCAAGGGTGGCATCCGTCATGATCACAGGTTTTAAAGGATGACTCATGCTTTAGGAGGTTCTCATGAAGCTCCTTTACACATGCAATTTTCATGCCTCCAAATGGGGCCTCATGATAGTCACTTATATTATGTTGAGGATGGTTTCACGATATCAGGGGTTAACACATCCGCTTATTTTTTTCATATGGGAACCAACATGAGAATTCTGTGTACTTGGGGGGCCTTCCTTAAGTGCATTCCTACAGAGGTATCACATGGTCTTCACGTTTTCATGTAGTCACATGATAAAGGATCAAATCTCATGATGGGTTGTCTATTTATGCACAGGGGGTGTAGGCTTAAGTATTTTATGTAAATGGGTGAGGGTTCATATTGCACTATGAGGAAGTGGTGCATGAAATATTGAGGGCACAAGTTCTTGAGTCTGCACCACAAGTCCGAGCAAAGGAATGTTGTGAGACTGAGGTTTTGTGAGACTATTAGGCACGTGTCCACTGGTTCTCACACACATCATAGTCGCATGTCAATGTGGTAGGTTCACGCGATATGGATGTGCATCATCGTGGGTCCATAACTGTACGGATATTCTTCTTCAAAGGAGACTCACGGGAGATGATCTGGTCATGCGATCATGTGATCGTGTGATGATCATGTGATAAACTCTCGCGATGACATCCCATGGTAGATCCTCACAAGAGGGGATTCTGATTTACCTGAGGAAGATCTCTGATGGAGATGGTTGGTGATCTTGTTTTCTTTTTTCTCCCCCTCCTTCCCACCTTGCTTGTGTGTGTGTGTTTTTTAGGGGATCAGGGTACTTATAGGCCATGGGAGGTCGATCTTGATGCTTCACTTCACAGGGAGGATGTCATGCATTCCAAATAACGCGGTGGAGATTTTCCATATCAACACCACACAACCATGAGGTATCTTCACATGATTGCTGTCTCGCAGTGCTTCAATTTTCTTCAGCGATGCCACGTAATAAACCCTAGTAGACCCAATTTAATTCAGAAAAAAAAATCATGTAGGATCCAGAAGGTTTTGTGGTCATAAACTGATCACGATGCCTTCATCGTTTTCTTCACTTCAGTCACATGATCAAAGGATGATCATGTGATGGCCTTGAGTGTTGGTGGGAAATCTTGTGGAATACCACTGGAATTCTTTATTGGAGCTCGTGGTGGCTCCTATTAGTTGTCTAGGACTCACACGACTATCGATGAAGGACCAGACATATGGTGGTGATGTCAAGTGGGTGTTAGGAATGCCTTGGGATGTTGAATCATGGTGTCATGAGGTTGAGGAAAAATTCATGCGTCATGCGGGTCTGGATGATTTCTAAACTATGCAGGCACCAGATTGGCTCAATTTTGAACTCATGATCCACGACACTGGATCAGACAGATGATATCAACAGGAGTCAAGATCGGATGGAACGTTTCATTGGGATTCATGATCGAATAGTCAGGATTTGATCTATGTGATTAGTATATATGAAAATCTAATCCCACATCGAAAACATTTCCCTTCCTCCCTTCGGTATATAAGCCAAGGAATTTTTTCCACTTCATCAAGCCGATAATGGGGTCAGCACCCATACCACCTATATCACATTAACCTAGGCTTAAATCCTTCAAACCTTCCACCCACACTAAGCACGGCTTCATCCACACATCCCACGGGCCTTTTACATGAGCCCACTTGCTTCCTATTAGAGCTATGCTCCCTCTACTCTCCACTAGCTGGCCACTAGTTCCTGGTGGTCGAACCATGTCCTGGATGGCTACTAGTTAGCAAATTTTTTTAGAAAATTCATTTGCAACTACTTAGAAGGAATTTTTTAAGATGGGAACAATAAAGGATCAAGGTATATCCCCTTAAACCAAGCACAATCCTCCATGAATTAAATTTCCATGTTCTTTATGGAAATTACTTCAATTTTTTTCATGATCTTCACATTCCTCGAATCCTCTATTGCAAAATGAAAGTATGGGTGCCAACAATGTTAAAACAAATATTTCATTCACACCTTTGATAAAAAGTACCTTGTTAAAAAAATGAAAAGAATATTCCTTTAAACCTTTTTATAAAAAGTAATAAAAGATAAAAATGTATTTGATAGATCATTATATAATAGTAAAAACATTCTTGAAATTTTTTTGAAGAATATATTGACATGGAAGAAAATGATTCTTGACCAAAGAGAAAAACAAAGTCTGTTTTCCTTAAAAACATTCTCTCCAAATTTTGAGTACTTATGAAGAATAAAATGAAAGAAACATGTGAAATATTATAAAATAACCAAAGTTTAATAAAATAAATAATATTTGATAGAGACATATCATTTAGTTTTATTATCATAAATTTAATCATAAACAACCTCGATAAAAATGAGACCGTAGCGTAAAACCCTTATCTCAAGTTCATCTTGATTCATAAGAAATCTAACATCATATATAATAAATATAAATTTATTTTAATTCAATATAAAACGCATATTAATACCTAAAGTTCCATATATGTTCTATTTTTAAAATTTTAACACCCATTTATTACTAATTCTTTATTAAAATCATCATTCTCAAGGGTTAACTTTTTATTTTTTCATGGAAGTTTTGATTCATTGGTTTCAGTCCCTTTACATTGATCATGGTTCCATCATATCTAGAATTTTAATCATGAAATAAATATCATATATATTCATTATAGACATATTTATAACCTTCCATAAAAGTAAGATATATAAAAATGAATTACACCATTCATAGAGACGGTAGTTTGTACGTACTCAAGAAAGTTGTTTTCATTTTCTAACTAAAATAAATAAAGAAAAATAATATTTTATCGTTATAGAATTATAATTAAATAATTAATGTCATATATTTTTATTAAATCCATCATTATATTCATCAATGTGAGGTAATTATAGAAAATGAATCATATTGGAATGTGGTAGTGGTAGTTCACACGTATGCATGAGTGTTACATTCATTTCCCATTTGATGGGAAAATATGGAAAAAGGTTATACCATAATCATAATATTATCTCATTATATTTATTATAATATATTCATCATTTTATGATTGAAATAATGGGTTTAGAGAAGGTGGAAGAAGAAATAAAATTGAAATATCTTGGTTAAGAACTATACCTCTTATTCAGACAACCTCCTTGAATTTATGCCTAAATCCTTATTAGGATGGTATTATGAGAAAACTAGGACCTATAAGAAATGTATAGGGATGTTAGGAATGTATTTGGGTAGGAATATTCTGATATAAAAGCTCTTGAAATATGGAGAATTTAGGAGAGGGGTTTCCTTTTATAGGTAAGGGAGAGGAAACACTTGGAATGTTTCAAAATATCAAAATATATTTATGTATTATTCAAGGAAAATGGATCCAAAATGACTCATATTAGAATATGAGATGATATATGGTCTAAATATTACAATATAATAATATTTTGATAATATTTATGTCATTTTAATCCTTATCATTACAGTTTTAACCCTTTTAACCTGTTTTAACTCTAACCGTGGTAACTGACATTTTTAATAATGTTACTATTCAATAACCAAAAATGAAAGTGGATCCATTAAAAAATTTAGACATGATTAAAAATATGGATTCAATTTTATCAAATTCTATTTTTACAAATGGAATAAATTTTTTATAAAAGAATCACTCAAAACATGACAAAAATTGTTTTACAGACAAAGGTCTTTTGAAGTATAAAAATGTTTAAATACAAAAATCAAGTGCAATGTTGATTCTAATGACATTGGTTAGACTATTTTTAATCAAAATTAAATATTTAGATTTTAAATATAATCCAAAATAAAAATTTACTTTGTAGATATATGAAAATAAAACACAATTTTCATTAAAATGATATTTTATGCCACTCACCCAAAAATAAACTTTTTTAGAAAAATCTCAAAAATTCACACTGTTAATATTGAAATGATGATTTAAAAAATTAAAATAATTTCCTAAAATAATATTTCTAAAAATATAATAAATTAATTATAATGTTTCTACACAAAATTCAATAACAACCCTTTTCGAATAAAACATATTTTTGAAGCATAAATTGTCTTTATAGAAAATTGAGTAATTATTTATTATGCATTAATAAATACATATTTTTCAAAATGTGGTTAAAATATTCATACCCACTATTACAATGGAGATTTTATAATAATATAAAATATCATGGTTCATTTAGATCCAGAGTTTCATATAAAACATGCTATTGAATAATTCAAGTTTATTTCAATGTATATATATATATATATATATATCCAGGTGTAACATTCTTACCCCCTTAAAATTAATTTCACCATTGAAATTCCATCTATCCAATATCAAAAATGAAGATATATCCTCTTCATCGCATCCTCAAGTTCCCATATATCTTCCTCAAATTTCTAATTCTTCCAGAGAACAATAACTATATTAGTAGTCTTGTTCTATAGCACCTCTACGATCCATGATTTATACCAGTTATTCTTCCTATGAAATATCATGCTCCAATGCTACAAAATTTATGTTTGGTACATGTGAAGGATCAAGTATTTAATTCCTTAGGAGAGATATATGGAACTCATCATAAACATAAGAGAGGTTCGTTGGAAGATCCAAATGATAAGCTAAAATCCTTTCTTGATCAAGAATCTTGAAGGGACCAATATACCTTGGTATAAGTTTTCCCTTCTTTTTGAACCATATACACTTATTCCATTTATAAATTCATAATAATACCTTCTCATTAACATCGATATCCAAATATCACTGACTATTTTTAGCATAACTATTATATTGACTCGGAGCTACTTTGATGTGTTGTTGAATGGATCTAACCTTCTCGGCCATTTCCTCGACTATCTTTGGTCCCAATAGCATTCTTTCTCCAACTTCATCCCAACATAATAGAGTTCTACACATAATTCCATAAAGGGAATCATAAGGTTCAATCTGAATGCTCAAGTGAAAGATATCAATATACGAGAATTCCACAAGAGGAAGGTGTTGATCCAAAACACCTTTCAAATCTAGAGAAAAAAGATCTTAGAATATCCTGTAGGGTATGAATTTTTATCTCAAAGTGACCATCATTATAAGGATGATAATAATAATTAAAACATAACTCTATATCCATATCCTATTAAATACTTCACAAAAACTTTCAGGTAAACCTCATATCTCAATTTGATACAATAGAATGTGGTACACCATGAAACCTTAACACATACTTAATGTATATTTTTGAAAGCTAATCAGGAGATAAATATTCTCTAATGTTAACAAAATGTTTTGAATTTTTAAGTCGATTGACTATAACCCATAATGAATTATGGAATTTATATGTTTTGGAGACTCCGATGATGAAATCAATAGTGATATTTTCCCATTTTCATTCTGGTATGGGTAATGTTTGTAACATCACCTTATACTTCTGTCTTTCATCCTTAACATACTAATATACCAAAAACCAAGATACATATTCTACAATATCTCTTTTCTTGTCACCCCACTATAAATACTCTTTTAGGTCTCAATACGTCTTCCTAATTCCAAGATGAATAAAGAATGATGAGCTATGAGTTTAGTCTAATATCTACTTCTTCAAGCCTGGTATTTATATGACACATACATTGTTATTAAACCTCATAATTCTATCACAATCAAGGTTGAATTTAGTAACATTTCTTACCTTCTTTTGCAGCTCTATATCACCCTTTTGCGCCTCTTTCATCTTTACATAGATAGATGGTTGAACACTCCGTTGAGAAAGATAAGATTTCTCCTATTCCTTTAAGATTTCAAGTTCCATCCTTTAAAAATCCATAAACATTGGATCTTTTTTTATCCTCATCATAGATAAGCTAGCATTTTCTTTTCACTCAAAGATGCATCCACCTTTTTCGCTTTCCTAAGGTAGTAATGTATTGATTAGTCATATTATTAAATTAACTATAATCATCTTATCTCGAACATATTCAACTCTTTATGAGTGAATATACTATTTAAAATTTTATGATAAGTTATGTTAAACCTCTCCCCATAAAGATAATTCGTCCATATATTTAATATAATCATTAATGTTGTTAACTCAAAATCATGATTTAAGTAATTTTTCTCATGAACCTTCAATTGGAGTGAAGCATAATCTATCATCATATCATTCTTCATAAGAACGCATCTCATTACCTTCATCAATGCATCACTATAAATCACAAACCCTTCTCTACTGTAGGTTATTATGAGTATAAGTGAAATTACCAACCTTTTTTCAGCTCTTTGAAATTTTCCAAAAATTCATCTATCTAAAGGAATTTGACTCCTTTTTGAGTTAACTTAGTGAGTTGAATAGATATCCATGAGAAATTATTCACAAATTGTCAATAATATCCATCCAATCTAAGGAAATTATATATCTTAGTCATAATGGTTGGTTTGGGCCAATGTTCAACAACTTTCATCTTGGATGGATCCACCGGTATACTCTCGCTTGAGATTATATAACCCAAAAATAAAACATTATGTGTCCAAAATTAAATCTTGGTAAGATTTACATAAAACTTATCCTTCTTTAATGTCTTCAATACAATCCTCAGGTGATATTCATTCTATTCCTTGGTCTTGGAAGATATAAGAATATTTTTTATAAAGACTACCACAAACTGATCAAGATAATCTCAAAGGGCTTTATTCATTAAATATATGAAGATAGTAGAGATATTAGTAATACCAAATCAAATAACTCTAAATTCATAGTTTTCATACCTCATATGGAAGGTTGTCTTGGGCATGTCATCACTTTTGAACCTCAATTTATAGTATACAGATTGAATATGAATCTTGAAAAAATATTGAGCTCCTCATAATTGTTATAAAAAATCATAAATATGGGTTATAGGATACTTCTTCTTGATTTTGATCTTCTTAAGTTCCCAAAAATCAATGTAGAGTCACAGTGATTCATTTTTCTTCTTAAAAAAATAGGTATGCCCTATGGTGATGAAATTGGATGAATGAATCCCTTATTAATATTCTCCTAGTGTTGCTTCTTCAATTCCTGTAACTCAATCAATTCCAGTCTATATGAATTCTTTGAAATGGGTGTATCACCAGGTATGAAATCTATTGAAAACTCAACTTTATGATTTGATGTAGGACTAGGAAACTCTTCTGGAAAGGCATCAAAAAACATTCATACAACATGCATATCTTCTAATTAGATTTTCTCCCCAACCATATAAGATAAATACCCCCCTTTGAATAGGAATCAAGACCCATAAAATGGATGTAATCACCATTATAATTTCAAATTTATCATCACATCAATAGGAAATCATAAGTTGGTTTGTAATATAAAATATGAATTCTCTTCCTAGGAAATTAATATGGGATTTATATAAAGAAAACCATTCCATATCTAAAATAACATCAAATTTAACTCTAGGGAGAATAACAAGATTTATAGGAAGTACATTCCCACAAAAATCAATTGGATAACAATCATGGACTTGAGATGCAATCATTATACCATTATAAGTTCTCACTATTATTTCAATATATAATATTTGAGGTGGTAATGTGATACCCTTTGAAAATTGATCATATATAAAATAGTGAGTAGATATAAAATCAAATAATGCATTTGTAGTTCTAGAGTAGACGGTAAGTGTATGTTTCACCACATTGTTATTCACATCGATAATAGAGATCGCATGAGATTTCCCTTTATCTTTGGTATTACGTGGTTGTTGACATTGATCATCATCATTAACCCTCAGATTCATTCTCTTATTAGCATAATTCCCATACTAGTTTCATTTGAAACACTATAGTGTGGTTGGTGAATTCTATTTAACTTTCTCTTCATTAGTTAACTTCTTCCCATTACTTCAACATTCGATTGACCGATGAACTTCCTTTCTACACTTAAGAATTTACTATTCCCCTTAATTAAATTTACTCAATGTTTCTTTCCACACTCCTTTCATAAATAAAGACTCATCTTCTTCCCTCTGTAGTTTTTATTATTAAAATTTCCTTATAATTATATTATTATTTTAATATCAAAACTATGAGAGTAATGGGTAACATCGATCTCTATTTCAACCTTGACAGCACATCGAACAATTTCTTTATAGCTTTTGAAGTCTCTTAGGGCTTACATTGGAGAATTGTTTTAAATCCACTAAAGAATCAATCGATAAAATGTTATGGTTCAATGATAATACCAGAAGCATACCTCAAAAGAATTTTAAAATTTACCTCAAATATTACTAATTGATTTATAATCCTTCAACTTTATCTCAAGTAACTCTTTCACCATTTTTATACGAATAATAAAATTGAAGTAATTTTTGAAAAAATTACCTTTGAAACTCATCCCACACCATATAGTCAATCTATTCCTAATTCCTTGCATTCTTTACAAAATCCCAACATTGATTTTACTCTCCTTACAAATGATAAACACCTGGAATAACTTTTTTAGGCTCTGATCACTAGAGAAAAAAATATTTTTAGAGGTAGTGAACCATTTCTCAAAAATTAGTGGATCAATAAACCCACTAAATAATGGTGGATGTTTCCTCATGAAGGATTTAAAAGAAAATTCTTATCTTTTTTTCTCATTTGGAAGATCAACACGATTTATTGCTTGAGAAAGTTTCATAAGAATAGCATTGATATTTTGCATTCCATCTCCCATGACATTTAGTTGCTCAAAAGGAAAATCATTGCATTTTGTCACATTCAACATTAAAACAATTCCTTCTAGTTCCAACCATTGACTAAAACTGAAAAGTATAGTATGATAAAAAATAATCATAGTGAGAAACCATATAATCATTATACAATGTCTAAATCATGACACCTTCTTTTCAATATATGACACCTTAGGTTTAATCTACCCGAAGCTTCTGAAAGAATTATATGAATATATGAAGTTCAAAGAGGAAGATGATGTGCATAGGCTAATATCCTAAGTCAATGGAAATGAAGACAGCTTCTCGTCTGCTGAGTGGGATGCCTGTTAGAGAGTTACTCATGAAGAAGTATATGATTACTACTCTGGAGTGGCTCCTCCAGATAGTAATGTTTTTGTGTATGAGAAATCCCTGGAAGAACTGGAAGGAAATGGATAATCAAGGAAGATCATTGTAGCTGAGATGAATGGAGAAGACAGACTTTTATTCAAATTCATTCAGCATGTAATTAGTCACAGGAGAGGACATTTTGCAGTGTTGAAGTACCAGGACATATTCCTGATGTACTTACTGAATCATGGAAAGAAGATTAACCTATGTAGGTTACTAATGGCACAATTGGAGGATATGACTAAGGCAAGATCAAAATCCAATGCCCTATTCCATTCCAAGCTTATTTCTGTAATGCTAAAGGTAAAGGGTGTGGAAGAAATGATAGTGTCCAAGAACAGTGTTTGTATCTCCAAGGTTATTTGTAAATTTATGAAAAATATATGGAATCCCTAGAAGAATGAATGGGTAAATGATGAAGGAAAAGTATATGACAAGTTTGAGCCTACTACTCACCCATCTAGGCCAAAAGACAAGAGAGATCCAGGCCTGAAGCCTGATCAGCCAGAACCGGCATATTCAGATGATGAGGAGGAGGCTTAAGGTGTTGTGGACCCTGAAAGAGAGAACACCCCCATTGATGATGGGAGTGATCCTGATTTGCCTAATAGTCCTGTAAGGACAATAGCTTTCAGAGCAGCTAGTCCTCCAAAAGAACTACCAAGAAGAGAGGGTGTTCTGAAGGATAGTGATACTGAGACCACTGAAGAAGAAGAATCATCTCAGAATATAGTTAAGGACACCTCTGAAGAGGATGAGGCTACCGAGTCAGATCATTTTGCTCATGAGATAGAGGAGGCTTGTGATAATGATGAAGAAAAGGAGACTGTTGCTGAAGCTGATGATGAGGACAATGAAGAAGAGGAGCTCAGTTTGAGCCCTCTAATAGATAATACAGACAAGACAGTGTCTGGTCAAGAAGTAGGAGTGGCATCTACTGCCATTGATATGGAAGTCATTGATAACTCAGTGGAGGATGAGACTCACCCCACTGGTGAACCAACAGAGCAAACTGTTGTTGAATCTGCTGGAGTTTCAAAGGAGGTTGTGGATTCACCTGGAGAAAAATAGATGGAGGAGATTTCTCAGGAGAGAGCTCCAAGTGAGGCGGAGCAACCTATTTCTCTTGGTTTAGTTTCTGTGCTATATGACATAGAGGGTTGGTCATGAGATCCACGGTACATGGTACTTGTACTAAATTATGGAGATTCTGATGAGGAAGACCAGCCTCAGAAGGATTCGGTTATCCTACCTGAAAGTATTCCAGTAGTTGCGGCTGACAATTTAGAAACCAAGGAGGACCTTGAGTCTTTAAAGGTTGAAATGAAAGAGGCCCTGCGAGAATCAGTGGCAGATTTGAATAATATCCTTGTTGAATAGCTGCGGAGTGTGGAGAAATCCCTGGAGCTATCTCTGGGATATGCTATGTCTAGTCCAATGAAAGAAATGATGAATGAGATTAAAGTGTGCCATACTCAAATTGAAATCCGGACAGGAGCTGTGGTTTCTCTGAGAAAATTGGTTGCTTCATTGACCACCATGATCAGTTCTCAAAACCAGGTGAATAATGAGATTCGATACATCAAGGAGGTATTCAAGCAGTTTGTGGAAGTTTTTGAGGCTTTTAAGACATAAGTCAAAGAACACATGAACAGTCAGGATGCACTTGTTCAAAAGGTGATTGGTAATTTGATTTAGTCTTTCAAAGAGACAGTATCTTTCTCGGTCAAACCCCTTCAATCATCTAGCACCTCTGTGAACATTGACCAGATCAGAAATGTGATCCAGGAAGAGCTTGCTAAGGCCAGTACCAGTGGCACCACTGATTCTCGGGTAATTGCCACCACTAGGGAAATAAACAGTTATGTTCGTGAACACTTGCAAGAATATACTGCTACTCAGGAAGCCATTAAGAATAAGGTAGATTCTTACTTTTATAAGATCTATACCAAGCATCAAATGACCAACCACTTCAAGATTTTAATAGAGAATATGAAGTTGCCTCCAATGAATCAGTCATTCAGGGAGCAGGTCAGCAAAATGAGAGAATTGACACCTGCTTTGGATAAATTTTTGGAGAATAAAGATGATTTTTTATCTACTATGGAAAGAGGAGGAAGCATTATTATGGATTTCATAAACCTTATTCTACCCTTTCTCCATGTGGACTGCACCCTTGTCATCATCCCTCTTGCCTTACCTGCATCTCAACCCAGTAGCTCTTCCACGATGTCTCCTACTGAAGCTATCAGAAGTCTTAATCCACTGATACGTCAGCGAGCTACCCACTACAGACCCACAAGAGCTTCTGTTGCTGCCCCTCAAGTCATTCCTTCAGCAATTCCTAAACCTGTTGATCCACCAGCTCATCCTCCATATTCTTCTTCCAAAGGGAAAGACTACTTACCTACGAATGATGTGGATTGAGTTTGATTATGCCTTTTGATAGGGACTATGTATTCTTTTTTGGGTCATGTAATGTACTTTCATTAATACATGCTTTCTATGTTCTCTCTATTTGTTTTTCTTTTTGCTAATCACAAAGGGGGAGAAATACTGAAATATTGTGCTAATTCTAGATTAATCATGTGATTGGGGAGAAATGTACTAATATGATCCTATGTTGAATCTTTTCTGCCTTTCTCTCTGATACCATGTACCCATATTTTTTGGTTTTACACTCTTATTAATCTCTGATACTTGTGACATTTTTGATCTATTTTTAGTAACTGTATTATATATGATATCTATCTTTAATACATACTGACATAATTTTTGATTATAAAAAAGGGGGAGATTGTTGGACTCACCTGTTTTGATAATCCCAAATCTTGTTTAAATATTGACCGTGATATATTAAACCATTTGCTAACCCATTTTAATCTATATTTATATTTTTTATCCCGAAAAATTTATATTCTTAGTCTCATGACTTTGTTGCATCAACTTATAGTTTACATTTATCTAAATATAAGTTCACTATTAAAGGCTACTGGTAAGAGCCTTCTGTTCAAGACCACCGTTATAGCTCCCTGTTACACTAGGTCACTGATCCTAGAAGGTTACTGTTGAAGATATACTGTCACTGATATAAGCTACTGGTACAAGTTCACTGTCACAAGTCTACCATTTATCTTCTTATCAAAGCTCACAGACAAAGAGTCACCGTCACAAGGTCACTACTATGACAAGGCTTCTGTTAGAAGTTCACTATCAGACACTTTCTCAAGTCTTCTGTTGAGTGCCTCACTGTTCAAGTCTACAACTGGACATGTATACCGGTAGTAGAAGGCTACCGCTAGACAACTCCTACTGTCGAGATAGTTGGCTGTTGTTCAAATTCTACTGATGGACATATTCCACTGCTAATGAAATTACCTGTTGAGATAAGTCTACCGGTGTAAAGGTCGTTGTTGCAATAGTATGATGTTACATACCTACCGATGAAGTCCACTGATGAGGAGCTACTGTTACATAGAGTAACAGCTACTGTTACAAGACATCCACTAACACAAAGTCCACTGTTACAATCCTACAGACAGAGAGCCTACCGATGAAGCTCACAGTTGAATAGCCTACTGATGAAGCTCATAGTTGAATAGCCTACCGATGAAGTTCATAGTTGGAGAGACGACCGTTGATGTCTACCGTGTGACATGCACCTGCAACCAATCTAATGATATTCTTTTCTTTTCTTTACCAATTTTATTAATACTATCATAACATTCATGTCTAGAAAAATTAATGCATCTGACATTATTTAATGATATTTTTAGGCATATTAGGAAACAGTATGATGTACGAGGAAGACCACACGTGGTTGAAACATTTCTCTTGTCGGCCCCTGCTGAACCAAATGAGAAGAAGCTGAGCTGGAAAAGTGTATATATATATGAGTAGAGACATACATCAACAGATATATAGAATACAAAGAATATATTGAATATAAATAAGAGAGACACATACAGCACCAAATATACAAAAAAATGAAGAAGAAAACTCAAGCACTCATTCTGAAGAACACAGAGATTCACGAAGATCTGTTGAAAGAACCTTCTCAAGCTGTGATGGTGTACTACAAAGAGCTTCAGACCCAAGAAGCTGATCATCTCTACACATGGATGTCAGAACCTGGAAGTTGCGACACTCTGTTTTGGAAGCAACTTGCATAGAATGACCAAAACATCACTTACTTCATACCAACGAGTCCAGAGCTAATTTTCCAACACAACAGAGCATTCTAAACCTATCCCTACTATCTTTATCTCTATTGTTTTTAAATAGTTTACATTTCTGAGTAGTGTGTCTGTGTTACACACAATGACTCTTGTGCTTGAACTGAGGGATACTGAAAATCCCCATACCAAACTCTCTTTACATTTGTTTCCCACGTATAACTGTGGAAGAAGCCTAGTGTGGCTTGGTAGTTTATTTTTCCCACGTATAACTGTGGTAGAGGTTTCAAAACCTGGACAGTTTGTGAGAACTATTGTAAAGCCTGATACAGGTTGTGTATCACTATTTAATATAATTGTTTGGTGGCAGGTGATCACTAAGTGGAGAGGACTAGGTCTTGACTTAAGACTGAACCTCTTTTTTAAGTTGTTGTGTTCATCTTTCACTTACTCTGTTTTATACTTATCCGTTTTTCTTATATTAGCAAAGACAGAATTCTGTTTTTACATTCACTCTGATAGTTAGTTCTGGTTAGTGTGTATATGTGATTCGTTTAGTAAACTTGTTTCAAAAGTAGAATTTGTTCTCATACCGATTCAACTGAGGAGTAATCAACCTTTGAGAAACCTATTGAACAATAAGTCACATATAGCTCTACTGCCTTAATTGACTGGGCCATTTTAATTTGGGGGATTTTAATCCTAAAATTTTTTAACAGAAATTTTAATTGGAACTCAATTCACCCCCCTCTTGAGTATCCACTCCGACCAACATTTGATATCAAAGGTTACAATTTTATTTATATATTGTTTTCAAACCCTCTATTTTTAAACTGTGATTTTAGTTTTATCTTAAAGATCTTAAATTTCTGTTAGTTCTAAATTTTATCTTTTTAATATATTTTTGTAACACCCTAAGATTGCATAGTGTGTTATTTCTTCAAAATAATTCAATAACTTGCACTACACGCAACACCGAGTTCAAGCACACCATGACTTACCAAACAAGCCATTCAAAAGAGGTTATGAATAGTATTAAATAAATTTTGAACTTTATATAATCCCTATAATTTTAGAATCCATATTATGAGTTTCTTAGACATAATGTAAGAACAAATTCATTTTCAGTATTGCACTTTTACCAACTTGTAATAGTGAACCCTTTTTAAATACAATATTTTAAACCTTTTGACTAAATGAGGTCATCAAAAATTTAAAATGAAACATCCCAAGCTTCCACGGTACGCTTTCCTTTAAATAATACAGTAGCGTGTGTTGTACGCAACTTCGAGTTCTAACACACACCACAACCAATCAAACTAGCCGTTATGAATAGTAATACCTACTTTTTAAAATTATATGTATTTTATATTTCAAAATGTACTTAATTTTTGGATTCGGAATATTTAATTTATCCTAAGGTGAAATTTTGGAACTTTTCGGATAACACTTATATTTTGATGAATAGTGAAAATTACTAAATTTTAATTAAAAACAACTTTTTTAATCGAAATAATTTATATTGATAAATTATGAATCTGAGTGGTTTTAAAGTATATTTAGAATATATTTTTACCATTTAATAAAATTTTGGTCATTGGACATAATTTCACAATTAAACCGATCATAAACAAGTATCAATCTTTTGACAGTTATTATATCTTAAAAACACGCTTTTTGTTTTGACAGTGGGAATTAATTTTAAATTAATTTCTGCCACTTCTGTGTTTTGAATTTGGAAAAATAGATTCCATATTTGCAATCAGGATGTTCAAATTGTGTAAATAGGTAACTTTTATTTTTAGACATTTTCAGTAATTACTTCGGTAAATATTTTATTTACCATGGTTAACGGTAAATCCGGTAAATAAGGGTTAAAAAATAATATTATAATAATACTAAATTACACTAAAACGAGTCCTAGCCTTATTGGTTGATACATGTTCGACCATAGGCATATTTGGGTCGATTTTGGGACCCCATGGAGCCACTTTTAGGTGATAGGGACACTTAATTTTAATTAAGTTAAAATGAATACAAAAATGACACAAGCATATATCTTTTAGAAAAAAAAATTTTACATAGGGTTATATATGTTTTATTTTCGACTATAAATATTAATTAGAAAGATAAAAATATTTCCTACATAATTATAGTTCATTTATAATTTTTAGACTTTAAATAATTTAATTTATTTATGACACAATTATGATAAAGTAATTACCATAATAGTGAAAAGTTAAAATAATTGATATGATAAATACACAAATAAATATAATTTGAGAGTTTTTATGAATTAATCTAATTTTCTAAGTTAATATGAAATGTTATTAATGATTTAATCAAATATTTTTGAAGTAATCATTCTGTTATGAGTTTCAAAAAAATCAACTATTGAATAGTGTCAAAATTGACATAAAAGAGTTTTTAAAATAAATGTTATATTATTAATTGATATTAAATTCCTAAAAATCTAAAGCTCGGCCAAGAGACTTATATCATGATAGGTGTATCATTAATGGACCACTTGGGGGTCTCATGGATGTATTGTATGTTTATTAACCATATAATATAAAAATACAAAGAGACATTGTAAAAGTGAAACTAATTAACTTAGAGTTAATACTAAAGGATAAGGTTAATATAAGTACCCTAACCTGTCTAAATTATATTGGTTGAGTGGTTTTCGACCCATCGCCACCTTAACCTTTGAATAATAAACTTTGGAGCCATTATAAACCGAATATGAATTTATTATAAATTAATATTTCTATCTTTTCCAAAGGTTCCCCTCACCCCTCTTATAAAAGGGCACCCTTCCTTCTCATTAATTCACACCTTTAAAGCCTTTTAGTTTGGCCAAACCCTGCCAAAATACTCTCTCAACTTCCCTCACTAAAACCTATAGGCCTTAGTTTGATCAGAAATCCAGCCTAAGGATCCCTTTTGATCAAATCAAAAGGAAGAACCCGAAGAAGAGGTAATGTTTTCACCACCCTTTTTCAAATTCATTTCTTCTTCCACTTCTTCTTTGTTTGTTATTACCATTCTAAAATAATAACTCCAGTATCTTATATATACTATGATGTTATTATAAATATGGTACAACCATATTCAGTATTCTATCCACCCTTTGAATAGCATGTCACCATACGTGTGTACGTACGACTTACCGTCTCCACGTCATGGTATAATTGTTATTCAATATATTATTATTTCTATGGGTATAATAATTATGTCTAACTCATTTAAATAATAAATATAACATGATAATGATTCTTTATATATGATATACCATCCTATTATATATTATTTTAATATCAAAAGAATGATATTTTCGCTCGTGCGTACGTACGGACTACCGTCTCCACGAACGCGATGAGATTCATTCTCCATCATATCCATTCAAGTATAATTATAATTTGATGATTTAAAAATGATGTTTAAGGACTTGATATCATTCTGGATATGAATAAGATACAACCTATCCATGACAAACATGACTTACGTAACAAAACATATAAAAGTAATGAGTAAGTTAACACCCGAAACAACGATAATACTAAGATATTATTAACAAAGCAATGTTAAAAGATCATATATGATATCATATTAATATATATGATTCTTGTATAATTTAATAACAATTATTTCACCATTATACAGGAGGTTAACCTACCCCAACCAAGGAAAAGTACAAGGTAAGGGTTATTTCACAATCTCTTCATTATCCGATGTTGTTTATATGTAATAATCTACTGGGATCTCTTTATCATCCACATCCATGTTTCTTAAAAATGTATTTCAAAACATTTTTACAATTTACAAGATTATGGGTTAAAGTCATCTATACCCTTGTTTGAATTTTTATAAGAGTTTTATAAAGGAATCTTTCTGTCGTTTTCCAAACAAAGTGCTTTTTACCCTTTTCTACAGAATTTAGGTAAGAATGTTTTTTTTAACTTATACGGCGGGTGCGGTTATTTTCCGCCGTTATAAAATTGTCAAAGCATCCCTTATAAGCTTATAAGAATATTTTCAAAGAAAATTTTTTACTCTTAAATTATTTCAAAATTAATATTTGAAGAATTTTTGAAAGGTACTCTTTATCAAGATCATAATTTTAAATGTTTTAAAGATTTATCTTTCTAAATATTTTTAATTAATGTCCATGTTTTCAAAATGATTTTAAGCATTTATTTATATGGACATGAAGGTTTTGAAATGATATTTATTTTCAAAAGTTTCAAAGTGGTATGGGACACTTTGATTCAAAAATCTCTTTTAAATTACTTCCTTTATAAATGTGTGACTTTTCAATGATTTCGAGAAAAGAGTTATTTCTCTCAAATAGTTTTGATTTCATCTATGTTAACATCATTTGATGGATTTTAAGCTTATTTGAAGTTGATTTATTATGATAAAAAACCTCTATATTGTATTTAAGGTTTTCTGATATGTTTGATTGGGGATGTGCTATTTTTATACCATTCATGGTTTACGGTGAAAATATTGATATTTTGTATGCTAGTTTTAATACGAATGTTTATGTTATGTTTAAACCTTTTCATATGGGAATGCATTGGACTTAATATGTGACGGGTGGAGCCTGCTATAGCTCCTCAATGCATCGGTAGGTCTCATGAGGCAAACTAGTGTCTTAGCACAAGGCCTTGCCAAAATCTTATTTGTAGTCTTGGCACGAGGCCTTGGCTATGTGGTTATGATAGTCTGGCATTATGCATTCCATCATTATGAAAGTGGTAATTGATATTGCATGTGATTATTCGATTAGTAGAATATCCATGTGAATAAGTAAATGGCATTATTTCATTTTATTTTTACCATACTATGTTGAAGTTCAAGTTTAAAAGGCTTTTGTTTTAAGTTATACATTGCCTTAAATGTTTAGTCTTATTTATGAAAGTTTCCGCTATATTGTTATCCTTACTGGGCATTTGAGCTCACGCCTTTTCTATGTTTTATTTTTCCCAGGATGTGAAGAAGTAAGTTATGAATGACCTGCAGGGATAGTATGTGGGGATATGAGTGTGGGATAAGGAGACTATGTTGTTGTAGTAGTTTTTTTCACTTTATGATGTAATGTAAAACTTTATGAATATATCTAGTGTTTCCAAGGCTACTAAACCAATAGGTCTTTTGAGATTTGATATTTCTTGTGATCATGCCAATGTTACGAAGTAATGCACCGACTCTGGGTAACTGGGGTCGGGGTGTTACAGTTGGTATCAGAGGAAGTTTAGTACAAACCTTAGAAGCTATATTTAGATAAACTCTGATTAGAGCACATAGACCTAAGATGGACCTTGGGGATTAGTATAGAAGAACTTCCTAGAATTTTGGTATTGTAGAGATTTTGTGAGTTTTCCAAGCAGTACATCCCTGTCTGGATACGAGCAGGTAGAGGCGGCTCTGGAACAGATGTACCTAGGGGTAAAACCCGAAAACACCGCTTTGAGCTAGACTCGAATAGGAACTGGTGCACGACAATGGGTCTTGCTTCACTCTTGGTTACGACACTCCGGGGAGATATTCTTAGGATAATTCTCATTTTCTTTACAAACCATTATTAAGGGGTTATGAGTATATACTTCCTCAAAGGAGAAATTTTTATGATTATGGATTATATCCATAAACTATTTAATTTATGTTATGTGTTTTACAAGTTTGGGATTAGGTATTTTTATTCATAAACTAATCTAGTGTATGTCATTGTTTATAAATGGCACCCAGTAGAAGGAATGAGAACTCCTGCAATGCACATGATCCAAAGAGAAAGAAGGATCATATCTTTCATGGTCTTAAGAAAGAATTTATAAGAGAAATAGTCTCCCATGTATTATCATCATATGAAGAAATAATATCATGTGTTGATAAGATAAGTAAAGAGATTACTGAGTCCTATGGCTTTGATGGGAATCAAGAGAAGAAAAGGATGGAAGAGAGAAAGATGGGTAAAGGAAAGAGGGAAAAGAAGAATTTTCCCATATGTGATAACTGTGGGAAGAAACACCCTGGAACTTGCCTGAAAGGAATGAGAGTTTGTTATAAGTGTGGAGGAAAAGGGCACAAAGTACGTGACTGCAAGGGTAAGAAAATGGTTTCGAATGTACAATGCTTCATTTGCAAGAAGTTTGGGCACTACGCGAACCTATGTCCCTGTCACCAGAGTATTCCGCAAATGATGCTATTGGATAATAATCAAGTTATGATACTACCACAGATGAAAATGAATTATTAGAGTTCTTATGTTGATTATGTCATTTTAGTGTTGTATCAATAATGTACTTGTTATAATAATTATGGAGTATATAAGGATTGTAATGTAGTACTATTTCATTATGGACTTGGGATTGTGTGAAACAAAGAAAAGTGACTCAATAGCAGGTTATTTTTTTGGAAAATATATGGTTGATAGAAAGATAAACCATAATATGGTTCTGATACCGAGGTAGTGATTTTAGAATAATACATGATTGTTTTGGATAAATTATATTGGATATTCTTGACTACCTTGAAACTGATTAATGGTTTATATATTCCATCATTGTTGGGGTTTACAACATTTTTGGATTGAAGGATTATACCTATTATTCTATAAGGAATAAGGGATCATGAATGTAATCAATAAGGATTTATGATAATTCAGGATGTTGCAGTGTTTTAAAAGAATACATGATGAAGGTGATAACATGTTATTACGTGGAAAAAAAAGGATCTTCATTGTGTTTACCTTCCTTATAAATTTGAGACTGATGTATTTTGGATAGATCTAGTTTGGATCATTTTGGATTGCCATAAAAGGACAACCCGGAGGTCGGGCGGCAACCCGTCGCGTCTGGCAAGGCCGTGAGACTTAAACCCACAACCGAAGGGAGACAAGGGTGTATCACCTACCACTGACCCACGTGATGTCTGGGATTAAATAATTTAGTTTTTTTAAAATATCTGGTAGATTAATTATAAATTCTTTTTTTTGGAACCCTATACGAATAGAATAAATAGAATATATTTCTTTCGTTCTATTTTCTTTTAGAGTGAAAGATGAGTTTGTGGTAGAAATTAGTTAAAGGATGGAACTATACTAGTCAAGAATATATTTTTTTTCTTCTCTTATTCTATGAAGAAATTAATTCTTATACTTTATTTAAGGAATCCTAAAACCAAAAATGTGTTATCGTAACACCCTATGTTTTTTTGAACTGATGGTATTTCAAATCATCATAGATTTATGAATTTCAGGACCTCAATTTTAAACTTGTTTGTGATTGATGACCTCAACCACTACCTAAAAATATTTACGTTTTTCCTCCCATTATATGTCTCTAATTTCCACTAATGTTCTCCTAATCGAGATCATAATTTGGTGGTGACCCTTTCATTTCTCTTTTCCTCATATTAAGACTAAATTTTAGTAACCCAATTTCCGATGTGGGTTTTCCCACAAAGATATTTTCTATTTTCAACCTTTTATTTTCGAAGAACAATTTCAAATTGTGAGGACGCAATTTATTGAAAGAGGGGAAAATGTAATACCCCAAGATTTCATAGTGTGTTATTTCTTCAAAATAATTCAATAACTTGCACTACACGCAACACCGAGTTCAAGCGCACCTTGAATTACCAAACAAGCCATTCAAAAGAGGTTATGAATATTATTAAATAAATTTTAAAATTTATATAATCCCTGTAATTTTAGAATCCATATTATGAATTTCTTAGACATAATGTAAGAACAAATTCATTTTCAGTATTGAACTTTTACCTACTTGTAATAGTGAACCCTTTTTAAATACAATATTTTAAACCTTTTGACTAAATGAGGACATCAAAAATTTAAAATGAAACATCACAAGCTTCCACGGTACTCTTTCCTTTGAATAATACATTAGCATGTGTTGTACGCAACTTCGAGTTCTAACACACACCACAACCAATCAAACTAGCCGTATGAAAAGTAATACCTTGTTTTTAATAATATATATATTTTATATTTCAAAATGGAATTCATTTTTGGATTCGGAATATCGAATTTATCCTAGGGTGAAATTTTGGAACTTTTCGGATAACACTTATATTTTGATGAATAGTGAAAATTAATAAATTTTAATTAAAAACAACTTTTTTAATCGAAATAATTTATATTGATAAATTATGAATTTGAGTGGTTTTAAAGTATATTTAGAATATATTTTTACCATTTAATGCAATTTTTTTCATTGGACATAATTTCACAATTAAACCGAACATAAACAAGTATCAATCTTTTGACAGTTATTATATCATAAAAACACGCTTTTTGTTTTGACAGCGGGAATTAATTTTAAATTAATTTCTGCCACTAATGTGTTTTGAATTTGGAAAAATGGATTTCATATTTTTAATCAGGATGTTCAAATTGTTTAAATAGGTAACTTTTATTTTTAGACATTTTCAATAATTACTTCGGTAAATATTTTATTTACCATGGTTAAGGGTAAATCCGGTAAATAAGGGTTAACAAATAATATTATAATAATACTAAATTACCCTAAAACGTGTCCTAGCCTTATTGGTTGATACATGTTTGACCATAGGCATCTTTGGGTCTATTGTGGGACCCCATGGAGCCACTTGTAGGTGATAGGGACACTTAATTTTAATTAAGTTAAAATGAATACAAAAATGACACAAGCATATGTCTTTTAGAAAAACAATTTTTACATAAGGTTATATATGTTGGATTTTCGACTATAAATATTAATTATAAATATAAAACTATTTACTAAATAATTATATTTTATTTATAATTTTTAGACTTTAAATAATTTAATTTATTTATGACACAATGATGATGCAGTAATTACCATAATAGTAAGCAATTAAAATAATTGATATTATAAATACACAAATAAATATAATTTGAGCCTTTTTATGAATTAAACTAATTTATTAAGTTAATATGACATTTTAGTAATGATTTAATTAAATATTTTTGAAGTAATCATTCTGTTATGAGTTTCACAAAAATCAACTATTGAATAGTGTCAAAATTGACATAAAAGAGTTTTTAAAACAAATATTATATTATTAATTGATATTAAATTCATAAAAAACTAAGGTTCGGCCAAGAGACTTATATCATGATAGGTGTATCATTAATGGACCACTTGGGGGTCTCTTGGATGTATATAGTAAGTTTATTAACCATATAATATAAAAATACAAAGAGACATTGTAAAAGTGAAACTAATTAACTTAGAGTTAATACTTAAAGATAAGGTTAATATAAGTACCCTAACCTGTCTAAATTGTATTGGCTGAGTGGTTTTCTACCCATCCCCACCTTAAACTTTGAATAATAAACTTTGGAGCCATTATAAACTGAATATGAATTTATTATAAATTAATATTTCTAGCTTTTCCAAAGGTGCCCCTCACCCCTCTTATAAAAGGGCACCCCTACTTCTCATTACTTCACACCTTCAGAGCCTTTTGGTTCGGACAACCCCTGCCAAAATACTCTCTAAACTTCCTTCACTACAACCTAGAGGCCTTATTTTGATCAGAAAGCCAGCCTAAGGAGCCCTTTTGATCAAATCAAAAGGAAGAACCCGAAGAAGAGGTAATGTTTTCACCACCATTTTTCAAATTCATTTCTTCTTCCACTTCTTCTTTCTTTGTTATTACCATTCTAAAATAATAACTCCAGTATCTTATATATACTGTGATGTTATTATAAATATGGTTCAACCATATTCAGTATTATATCCACCCTTTGATTAACATGTCACCATACGTGCGTACGTACGGCTTACCGTCTCCACATCGTGGTGTAATTGTTATTCAATATATTATTATTTGGATGGGTATAATAATGATGTGTAACTCATTTAAATAATAAATATAACATGATAATGATTCTGTATATATGATATACCATCCAATTATATATTATTTTAATATCAAAATAATGATATTTTCGCTCGTGCGTACATACGGACTACCTTCTCCACGAACGCGATGAGATTCATTCTCCATCGTATCTATTCAAGTATAATTATCATTTGATGATTTAAAAATGATTTTTAAGGACTTGATATCATTCTTTATATGAATAAGATACAACCTATCCATGAAAAACATGGCTTACATAACAAAACATATAAAAGTAAACGAGTAAGTTAACACCCGAAACAACGATAATACTAAGATATTATTAACAAAGAAATGTTAAAAGATCATATATGATATCATATTAATATATATGATTCTTGTATAATTTAATAACAATTATTTCACCATTATACAGGAGGTTAACCTACCCTAACCAAGGAAAAGTACAAGTTAAGGGTTATTTCACAATCTCTTCATTATCCGAGGTTGTTTATACGTAATAATCTACTGGGATCTCTTTATTATCCACATCCATGTTTCTTAAAAATGTATTTCAAAACATTTTTACAATTTACAAGAATATGGATTAAAGTCATTTATACCCTTGTTTTAATTTTTATAAGAGTTTTATAAAGGAATCTTTTCGTCGTTTTCCAAACAAGGTGCTTTTTAACCTTTTCGACAGAATTAAGGTAAGAATGTTTTTTTTAACTTATACGGCGGGTGCGGTTATTTTCTGCCGTTATAAAATCGCCGAAGATTCCCTTATAAGCTTATAAGAATATTTTCAAAGAAAATGTTTTACTCTTAAATGATTTCAAAATGAATATTTTAAGAATTTTTGAAAGGTACTCTTTATCAAGATCATAATTTTAAATGTTTTAAAGATTTATCTTTCTAAATATTTTTTATTAATGTCCATGTTTTCAAAATGATTTTAAGGATTTATTTATATGGACATGAAGGTTTTGAAATGATATTTCTTTTAAAAAGTTTCAAAGTGGTATGGGACACTTTGATTCAAAAATCTCTTTTAAATTACTTCCTTTATAAATGTGTGACTTTTCAATGATTTCGAGAAAAGAGATATTTCTCTCAAATAGTTTTGATTTCATCTATGTCAACATCCTTTGATGGATTTTAAGCTTATTTGAAGTTTATTTATTATGATACAAAACTTCTATATTGTATTGAAGGTTTTGCGATATGTTTGACTGGGGATGTGCTATTTTTATACCATTCATGGTTTATGGTGAAAATATGGACATTTCGTATGCTAGTTTTAATATGAATGTTTATGTTATGTTTAAACCTTTTCATATGGGAATGCATTAGACTTAATATGTGACGGGTGGAGCCCGCTATAGCTCCTCGATTCATCGGTAGGTCTCATGAGAAAAACTAGTGTCTTGGCACAAGGCCTTGGCAAAATCTTATTTGTAGTCTTGGAACGAGGCCTTGGCTATGTGGTTATGATAGTCTGGAATTATGCATTCCATCATTATGAAAGTGGTAATTGATATTGCATGTGATTATTCGATTAGTAGAATATCCATGTGAATAAGTAAATGACATTATTTCATTTTATTTTTACCATACTATGTTGAAGTTCAAGTTTAAAAAGCTTTTGGTTTAAGTTATACATTGCCTTAAATGTTTATTCTTATTTATGAAAGTTTCCGCTATATTGTTATCCTTACTGGGCATTTGAGCTCACCCCTTTTCTATGTTTTATTTTTCCCAGGATGTGAAGAAGTAAGTTATGAATGACCTGCAGGGATAGTATGTGGGGATATGAGTGTGGGATAAGGAGACTATGTTGTTGTAGTTGTTTTTTCACTTTATGATGTAATGTAAAAATTTATGAATATATCTAGTGTTTCCAAGGCTACTAAACCAATCGGTCTTTATAGATTTGATCTTTATTGTGATCATGCCAATGTTACGAAGTAATGCACCGACTCTGGGTAACTGGGGTTGGTGCGTTACAGTTGGTATCAAAGGAAGTTTAGTACAAACTTTGGAAGCTAGATTTAGATAAACTCTGATTAGAGCACATAGACCTAAGATGGACCTTGAGGATTAGTATAGAAGAACTTTCTAGAATTTTGGTATTGTAGAGATTTTGTGAGTTTTCCAAGAAATACATCCCTGTCTGGATACAAGCAGGTAGAGGCGGCTCTGGCACAAATGTACCTAGGGGTAAAACCCGAAAACACTGCTTTGAGCTAGACTCGAACGGGAACTGATGCACGACAACGGGCCTTGCTTCACTCTTGGTTACGACACTCCTGGGGGATATGCTTAGGATAATTCTCATTTTCTTTAAAAACCATTATTAAGGGTTTATGAGTATATACTTCCTCAAAGAAGAAATTTTTATGATTATGGATTATATCCATAAACTATTTAATTTATGTTATGTGTTTTACAAGTTTGGGATTAGGTATTTGTAGACGCCGGAAAAGTATGTTGTTCCCAAACCAAGCTCCGGATGCGGAAAGCAAGGTCATATTTGGAGTCAGAAGCACGTTTCGGAGGGCCCGGAGGCCTTGCGCGGAATTTTAGAAGCCCGCGCGCAAAGTTGATGAGCCGCGCGCAAACCTCCCGGGATGCGCGTAATGCGCTGGCTCGGCGCGCAATTTTGCGCGCCAGCGGCCCGCGCGACTCCCTTGCGCGCCGGGCCCGATTCCGCGCCCGCGAAGAGAATTCTGCGCCCGAGAACCGGATTCCGCGCCCAGGGTTGCCTATAAATATGAGGCGACCCCCGACGTTTTAAAGGTTGACGGAATTCGAAAGGTCTCTCGTGCGCGCAATTCAACCCCTTCCGCGCGCAATGCCGAACTCCAGGTAACCTCCTTTCTTTCGCGCAAGAAAGCCTCGGGGTTCGCCTTCGCGCGCAATCCCTCTGGCTCCTTTCATTTAAATAACTTTTGACCTAAAGGCCTTCGCGCGCAAAAGAAGCCTCTTGCGCGCAATTGCCCCCCGGGTGCGCGCAATCCAGCCCGATTGCGCGCACCCCCCCTTTTTTCAAATGGCCATTCATTAAAGAATGAGTTGTTGCCCCCGCGCGCTATCCGAAGCCCGGTGCGCGCAATCTCTATCATCCGCGTGCAAGGCGCTGGCTCAATTACGCGCCAGCCCGCCCATTTGCGCGCCGACCCGCGGTTTTGAGCGCCAAGCTCCACTTTTGTGCGCAATCCGCCAGGGTCGCCCCCTTTGACCCCCTGAGGGTATCCGCCTGCGTGGCGCCCGATGATCCTCATCGCAGGTACCCGTACCGTACGTTGTCTTCCCGTGCGGCCCTCCAGGCTCGCGCGAAGTGACACGGACCCCTCGGCGGCACCATTATACGTCCAACACGACGTTAAACTGTACATTCGTCCCGCACGACGTTAAACTGCATTCGTCTGCGCTGCAAGACGTTAAACTGCCAAGTGTTTCATCCAACACGACGTTAAACTGTACATTCGTCCAACATGACGTTAAACTGTGCCTCATCCGTGCTGCAAGACGTTAAACTGCCAAGTGTATCGTCCAAGCTGCACGACGTTAAACTGCCTAGCATACGTCCGAGCTACAAGACGTTAAACTGTACAGCATTCGTCCCGCATGACGCTAAACTGCACCACGTCCGCGCTGCAAGACGTTAAACTGCCAAGCACCTTCGTCCTCAACACACGACGTTAAACTGTACTTCGTCCGGCAAGACGTTAAACCGTCTGCTTCGTCCTCAACACACGACGTTAAACTGTACTTCGTCCGGCAAGACGTTAAACCGTCCGCTTCGTCCTCAACACACGACGTTAAACTGTACTTCGTCCGGCAAGACGTTAAACCGTCCGCTTCGTCCTCAACACACGACGTTAAACTGTACTTCGTCCGGCAAGACGTTAAACCGTCCGATTCGTCCTCAACACACGACGTTAAACTGTACTTCGTCCGGTAAGACGTTAAACCGTTCGCTTCACCCGATCCCGTTCCTCGCACGCAGGGTCCCCCTCCCGGTTTGGATGTGGCCCCCACCCGCTCGTCTCTGCAGGGATGTCGGGATTGGAGTGGCCTTCGCCCCCGGGGGTAGAGTGTTACCGAATGAACTACGTGGACTTTGATCCCTGTCTCCTAAACAGGGTACGTAGGAAGCCTCTCTGAGGTTCAAGCCCACCACCTGGTCGTCCCGGTCGTATTCACGTCGGTTCGTCCATCAGTGGACCCCTCCTGGGTTCACGCTCGCGTCGATTCACCTATGAATCCGCCCCTGTGGGAGACTGCACGTGTGTATCTCCATCGTGCTTCCCCACTGCCCCTTTTCTTCTATTTTCGTCTAGCATGACGTGAAACTGTGATCCACCCGGCCGTTCCATCCCCCTCTGTGCGAGGTGGTTCGGTTCAATCCTCCGCCCGGCAGCCTCGATCTCCCCGTGAGTCGGCTCGCCAACGTCCAGCATGACGTTAAACTGTATATTCGAACTACGCTGACTTTGATCCATGCTAACGTGTGGTACGTAGGAAGCCCCTACGGGGTCCAAGCCCTTCACTCCATCATCCACCCTGATCCTTACCCGGGCCGCCACATCCCGGTGGGGTCATGCCACTTCACTCCACTCCACTTCACTCGGGAAGCCGCCCATGTGCTGGCCCCAGCGTCGGAGGTTCCCCGCAAGGGGTTCTGTCATCTGATCCACTCCTTGTGTTGATCAGTCCGATGCCGTCCCCACTAGACGTTAAACTCGCGGCATGCCCCGTGTTAAACATGGGAAGCTGAGGAAAACCTCAGGTGACGCAGTTCCCGGCACCCAGTGCAGGATGCCTCAGGCCATCATGCCTTCGAGAAGCCCTATTAGGGACGGAAGACAGATATGCAGAGCCGCAGTGTTAAGACACGCCCCCAACACCCAGAGCCACCCGGTCTCCTCACCGCAGGTTGCTGCCCCGACCAGACTCCTTGGAGCGTCCGGGCGGAAGCAGCGTAATTAACCGGTGTCCATGAAGATATGGCGCCGGGAACGAGATTCACGAGCATGTCTTAAATCTATGAGGGAGACCCGGATTAGGCGACGAGTTCCGAGGAGACGTCCAAGGAAGGAGGAGCCGACATCCCATCATCCCGGTTTCGATCAAGGAGCAGACTCCCCTGAATAAGGGACGGATGCCGCCCGCCTTTGGAAAGCGGGACTGCGGGACCACAAGCCGCGCGCGCCCATCCCCTCGGGTCGACGGGTGCACGCGCGAACGCGTCCTGGCGGAACAGCGCCGGAACAGAAACCCGACGCACATCCGCACCGAAACAGAAAAATGGTGAACCCAACGTGAATCTCTTCTCCTAAATATGAAGACCGATGGCTTTCAGAGGAGTTGGAAGACCGGCATGTTGCCCGGCCGAGCATTCAGTTTTACCCGCCAGGGGCTGGGGAAGGGAAATCGGGCACTCCGTCTCACAACGTCGATGGCCTGGGTTCCCCCCACGGAAGGCGTCGTGGCACTAAAGGTTGGTTGTCGATTCCTTTTCCCGTCAGTGTTGATGGGTTTTTCTCCCTGCTTCCAGGAATCGAGTCGCCCAGTCCAGTGCCCGATTGCCACCCGCCCACTGGCGTAGGGGTAGGGGAGACACCGACGTGGTTACTCCGCGCGGTCCCGCCCGTTTCACAGCCGTCCCAGCAGCCGCAGCTGCGGGGCAACCACGCCCTCTCTCCCCCTCGGAGGTCATCCAGAGAAGGGTGATCAACAACTTGGTGCGGAGATATGAGGAAGAGGGAGTTATCCCCACCAGGGACATGGCTCGCCTAGACCTTGAAGAAGCTGCACCTCGCCACCACCGCTGCCCCCGAGGGCCGCGCAGGGAGGCACCGCTGCCTACCTCGACGTCCAACCGCTTCGGGAGCTTATCCCCGGAGCGCTCCGACAGTTCCCTTCCCTATGCGGATGAGGTGGAAGATGTCCGGGACCACCCTATCCGGGATTCGCTCCAGGGATCCGCAGTAAGGGCTCCCGCCAGGCCACGGCGACACCGCCGCCAGGCCCCTCAAGTCGAAGAGCGGGCTCTCCACCTGCCCGCACCGCTCATCCCGACTCGTTTGTCCCGACGCCAACGTCGGGCACGAGCGGAAGAGGATGCCCACCTTGGGGCCCTAGCAACAGCGGCCGCATTGGCCCTAGCCACTGTTGGCTCCAGTCGCCAGGACCCTGCGCATCCTGAGCAGGGGAACATCTATGCCCGACCTGGATCGAGGCCCCGACCGCCCCAAAGGCAGGTTGGGTCGACTCTCCCGGTTGCTGGTACAGGCAGTAGCCACCGCGGACCACCTCGCGGTAGCACTATTCACCAGCAGGGTCTACTCCGTGTGGCCGATCCAGGAGGCATGGGTCATCCCACCTTCCGATGCCGGCCCGGAGGCCTGCCCAGAATCATCTCTCCCCGCGTCCCCTTTGATATCTGTCCCGGTGCCCCTCGCACCTTGGTTTGAAGTCCTCTTGGCCCCGGTACCAGTGCGGCCGGAGGACGCCAGGATAGAGATCAGCCATGCCCCGAAGAACCACCCAAGGGCAGGAGGGCGAGGCGTCGACGCAGAGAGAGGAATGTTACGGAATTCCGGACAGAGATCCGACCGGTTCGCTTCTCTGATTCAGAGGCGGAGTATGATTCGGCGACAGAGCCCTTCCCCCAATCCCGCCAGTCAAGGGCAGGGGTAGGAATGCGGCACGTTAGCCTCGTACTCCCCGAGAGCGAGATCGATGTGATCCCCGCTTCTCTCCGAAGGTATATCCGGAGTAACGAGGGCCTGGTAGACCCCCAAGGATCAAGCTTGCGGTTGTTACCGGCCCCTCCGGAAGTGCCTTCCGCCTCGGTCGGAGAAGCCGGGGACTTTATCTGGGAACCGACGGTCGAACCACGATCTAGTGCACCCTCGGCGAGCACCGATGCTGTGGCAGGATGTTCGCTCGCCGGCCCGTCCTATAGCGATGTGGTAGCTGGGGCACCGCCACCCTCAGAGGGCGGCCCGGGATATGGAGGCCAATCGGCCTGCTCGCCGTATTCACCACCGGCCAGCCCGTCGGCCCGACGGCCCGCCTCGGCACCACTGCCGGTTCCCCGTCCGTTCCCAGTCATTGAAGATGACCAAGGAGACCTGGGTCCCGAGTTTGATTCGTGGAGCTTCTGGACCGTCCTTGCAGAGGGCCACTTCCCTGAGAAGTTTTGGCCAGTCGCAGGACCGGGCTTTGATGCGCCCGAATCACTCACCCCGGATGAGTTCGAATGCTTCCGCCGAACTCTCCGGGAGACTCACTCCCGTCTTCACTGCCTACAAATGCCATACCCCGGGAGTCAACTACACCTAGAGGATATTGGTGAGCAGTGCCGCCAAATTGACCTGGCCACGCTCCCCGCGGTTCGGCACCCCGGGTCATTTGGGCACCACGAGGCCCTCCAACAACGATGCGTCGAGTGTTTTCAAGTACTCCGCAAGGTTATCGAGGAAGCCACTCCCCACGTGTATATCCGTGGATGGGGGCAGTACGCTGCCCTACGCTTCAGTGCGATTCGCCGACAGCCCAATTCACTGGGTGGCCCTGAGGGTATATCCCCAGGGACGGAAACAGTCAATATGGCTGACCTGTCAGGAGAGGGGAACGAATTGGAACTTCTCGACGGGGGCTTCCCCCCAAAGAAAAGCCGTCGTTAGATCCATTGGTGAGAGTTACTCGTTATCAGAGGAACCTCCTGGGACTCCCCGCACCCACTGAAGCACTGACGTTGAGCCGAAACGTCAGAAAAGGTAAAGAACACAGCGAGGCTGTAAAGCCCGCCGACCCATCTGCCTCCATGCAGAGGGCAGAGGAGGATCCCGAGAAGGCTACGCTACGACAACAGCTCGCCGAGCAGAAGAAGCTGGTTGACCAGCTCCTCGCCGAGCGCGCTGCAGAGCAGCGGCCTGACTACGGTGATCCTAGGCCAGGACAGCAGGGACCGGAACAACCGCTCCTCGATGAGACCCTCCCGGGAAACCGTGATTACGCCGTGTTCGCCGACAGGAGAGAGGCCATTTCCTATGGCAAGAGGGCACGGTATGTTTCACCACACCCTCCCGAGCGGCGTGACTACCTGAGAGACCCCGCTCGGATTCCTCCCGCTGCCCCAAGGGCCGCTCCGCCCACCATCCCACGAGCTGCCGAGTTCGACGACCCGGTTGACGACCCGATTGAAGGGCCATGCAATGCACTCGTGGTTAGAGATCTTCGCCAGGACTGGAACCCGTGTCCGGACGATCCGATGGCGGCACTCATCGCCCGCTTGGAAGCCTTGGAGACTCGCCAAGTGGCGATCCCACCGGACGGCAAGCCATACCCAGCATGGGTGGATGACATGCCGGCACCTCCGGGATTCAGGAATCCCACTTTCGCCCCCTTCAACGGGACTGGAGATCCACCACAGCATTTGGCCCATTTCAACTCGAGGTGCGGGCCTATGTTGGGGACTCCGGCGCAGCAGGAGGCCGATAAGCTTCGCTGCTTTGTTCAGACACTGGAAGGGCCAGCATTTGTCTGGTACAGCCATCTCCCCGTCGGTTCGATAACTAGCTGGGAGGACCTTCGTAGACAGTTCCTCTACCAGTTCAGTTCCACGACCCGGAAGACGAGTATCGCAGACCTCTTCAAGTGCAAGCAGAGGCCTGATGAGCGAGTCGCGGACTTTGTCGCCCGATGGAAGGGTCTCACGTATTCCCTTTACATGCCATTGACTCAAGAGCAGTTGCTGACAATGTGCGTCGGGAACGTCAAGACCGAGCTGGTCCCTTCCTTGATCACTCAAAATTACCCCGGAGGGTTCAGGGACTTCTCAGACAAAGCTCAACGTCTTGAGGAAGCCCTGCAACAGGCCAGTCAGGCGCGCCCGCTGCCTCCTATGATTATTGCGAGGAGAGTCAGCAGGGCTGAGCCCGCTGCTGTTGCCCAGATAGAGGCCCCCAGGCCGTTGGAGCTGCTGCCGGCGAGGCCAGCTCCACAGCCTCACAGGAATCCGCCTCCACGGGCTCATTTCCCGGCCCAGCAGCGGCAGCCCCAGAACCGGCTGGCCCCTCCGCGTAATGTACCGCCACAACCCAGGCGAGATAATCAGGGTCCACCTCCTCGGCCGGCCCCTCCAGCCCCTCGTCAAGACCACGCTCCCAGGGGCCCGCGATACTTGACTTACTCATTTCACGAGGATCAGGTCCCCGGTTATTTCCGGAGCGCCCTGGAGCAGAGGATTGTGCGACTGCCTGAGTGTTGGAGGCCAGAGGAGGCACATCTCACGGATAACCCCCGCTACTGCCCTTACCATCGAGCCCTGGGGCACACCATCCAGCGGTGCTATGTGTTTAAGGACTGGCTCCAAGACCAGATTAACAACAATGTAATCCGGTTGGGCCCAGCTCCAGCACAAGTGGCGGGCGTGTTCGCGGGATCAGATGACGATAGTGGCAATGAGGACGAATGGCAGCTGGTCTCCGACCGCGGATCCCAGAAGTATAATAACTGGATGGCCCGCAAGACGACCATTCACGCCCATGGAATCATCCGTGCGCGCTTGAATCAGCCTGAGCCCCCAGAACCTGTGGGTGCTGCTTCAGCATCGTCGTCCCAGCCTGCCTCTTCAGAGAAGAGCAAACGGCGACGGCGCAAGAAGGAAGAGCGTGCCTCGCCATTTCCGCCACTATCCCGCACTCTCGGCGATTTCATGCCCCCGGAGATGGGGGTCCCACCTCGGATCCGCCCGGTGATGGATGATTCGTCCGACGAAAGTGTTGGGTACGCTTCGGTTAATACCGTCGAGCTGGTAAATCCCTTTTCGGTTCCCGATGTTGAAGAACACCAGGTGGACCTCCCTAGTGTCCCCGGTCGTCGCCACCGTCGGAAGAACCGCAGCAGCAGGAGTCGCCGGGGCACAACAGTTGGTACCTCCAGCCAGGCCGTGCACGCCACTGAGACTAGGCAGCAGGCTCAAAACCGAGCTCGGCGTGCGCAGCCCCCCCATCCGGGGATGACGGATTCGCCTCCGCCACTGTTTGTGGTGTGGGACCAGGCAGAACCGCCTCAGCCGCGTCGCGACCACCTCCGCCCTGCCACGAGTCCATCCCAGCCTCCTGACCCCAGTACGGTGACTACTTCCCGGGCTTCAACCAGTGAACAGCGAGATGCGCCAAGCACCAGTCGGCCGCCGGTCCAACCGGCAAGGCCCGTCATGCCGCCAACCGTAGAGCAACCTCCTGCAACCAGGGGCTCACGCTTGGAAAAAAAGTATGACGTCCTGAAGCACTTGGCCGACATCCCAGCAAGGCTCTCCATCCTTGAGGCTCTGCGCATGTCATCTGGGATGCGCGAGGCACTCGCTGAAGCCCTGAAGAGCCCCCTCCAGTTTGAGACAGAGGTTGCGGCTGCAGAGGCCTTTCACGCCGAAACGATCGAGGACGCCGAATGTCAGGCAGTTATCTTGTTCTCCGGTAAGGATGAAGACCCTCCTATACAGGGACACATTCGTCCGCTGTATGTTACTGGCCAGTTCAACGGCCTTGAAGTCCGGCGCTGTCTTGTCGACACGGGGTCCGGGATCAACCTGATTCCAACTCGGATGCTCCGGAGATTGGGGTTGTCTGAGGATGACTTGATCCCCTCCGACCTCAGGATCCAGGGGTATGACCGCACTGAGCAAACCCCGGTCGGCAAGATATGTTTGAAGACCCAGTTCGGTGACTTGGTTGCCAACACCGAATTCATGGTAGTCTCTCAGGACACTGCGTATAACGCATTGATGGGCAGGCCATGGCTCCACCTTCATGCGGCGGTTCCCTCATCATACCACCAATGCCTCAAATACTCCCTTAATGGTCGAGTAGGCGTGCTTCAAGGAGATGCCTCTCCTTTTGCCTCATGTGAAGCCCGCTATCTGGACGCGGACTATTACAAGAGCAAGGACAAGCAGATCCTGGCAGATGAGGTTGAGCCTGTCGTTGTTGCAAGTGATCCCTGGACCAGTTTGGATGACGCTTACGTCCTCCCGATTCAACGGTTGGACGTAGCCATGGTCTCGACGGCCTGTGAGTCTCCTGATGAGATGACCGCGACCGCCCGTGCCAGCACCAGCGGCCCAGCAGGATCTGGTAGCCCCAATGCAGTTTTCAGCGTAGTCTCTCCCGTGGACGATCCCTCCCCGAATGGAGAGGACGTGGAAGATGCACCCCCAGCCTTTGAGGAGGGCGTCCCCGCCACGGTCGATGAGTTAATACAGGTGAACCTTGGAACCGAAGCAGATCCAAGACCCACATTGGTCAGTGCCGCCATGCCCTCTGAGGAGCGGCAGCAGTACGTGGACTTTCTCAGGTAGCACCGTGATGTGTTCGCTTGGGGGTATGACGAGATGCCGGGGCTAGATCCTCAGGTAGCCATCCACCGCCTTGGTCTCCCGGCGAACCATCGCGGGTTCAAGCAGCCTCCCAGGAAGATGCACCCATCCCACGGTGCCAAGGTTGAGGCCGAAGTTGACAAGCTTATCAAGGCCAACTTCGTGAGGGAAGTCCAGTACCCCAAATGGTTGGCCAACATTGTGCCGGTCAGGAAGAAGAACGGGCAAATCAGAGTCTGTATCGACTTCCGCGATCTCAACCGCCACTGTCCGAAGGATGATTTTCCCCTTCCAGTGACAGAGCTGTTGATTGACACCACAGCAGGGTTCCAAGCCCTCTCCTTTATGAATGGATACTCCGGATACAACCAAATCCGGATGGCCCCTGAGGATGAGGAGTTCACTGCCTTCAGGGCCCCCCAAGGTATCTTCTGTTACTGGGTCATGCCCTTCGGCCTGAAGAATGCAGGAGCCACCTATCAACGGGCGATGCACCGCATATTCAAGCCAATCCTCGGCACACTGGTGGAATGCTACGTCGACGACTTGGTGGTCAAATCGCACCAGCGTCAGGACCATCTCAAAGATCTTGAGAAAGTGTTCGACTTCCTCCGGTCTCGCTGTCTGAAGATGAACCCGTTGAAGTGTGCCTTCGGGGTCACCTCCGAAAAGTTCCTTGGATTTGTGGTAAGATACCGAGGTATTGAGATCGACCCTGAGAAGATCAGGGCGATCAGCCAGATGCCTCCCCCAGGTAACATCCGGGAACTGCAAGGGTTCCAAGGCCACTTAGCCTATATACGCCGATTCATCGCGAATCTGGCCGGCAAGTGTAAGCCCTTTTCTCGGCTCATGAAGAAAGGTGCCACCTATGTATGGGATAAAGAGTGTCAGACCGCTTTCGAGGAAATCAAGCAGTACCTGCAGCAACCTCCGGTTCTGATGCCACCTGTATCCGGGAAGCCGCTGGTCCTCTATGTGACCGCCCTGGAACGGTCCCTGGGTGCCCTTCTCGCCTAGAAGAACAACGAGGGAACAGAGAATAGCCTCTATTACCTCAGTCGCATGCTCCTCGATGCGGAAGTTAGGTATTCCCCCATCGAGAAGAGCTGCCTGGCGCTCGTATTTTCTGTACAGAAATTACGACACTACTTGCAGCACCATGAGGTACAGTTGGTCTCTCGGGTAGACCCGTTGAAATATATCCTGAGCCGGCCTATGTTGACTGGCCGTCTAGCGCGGTGGGCTGTGATTCTCCAGCAGTTCGACATCAGGTATGTGTCTCAGAAGGCCATCAAAGGGCAGGCATTGGCAGACTTTCTGGCAGCTCACCCGACCTCCGCGGATCAGCCGCTGGATCTAGGCTTTCCTGATGAGACCATTCTCTCGGTCGATCAAGCCGATCCATGCTGGCAGATGCACTTTGATGGTGCCTCCCGGAGCCCCACCGGTAGAAGACTCGATAATCCTAAGCTCAACAGAGTGGGCTTGGGTATCGTCTTCATTACCCCGGAGCGAGCCGTGCTGCCATACTCTTTCCTGTTGTCAGAGGGCTGTACCAACAATGAGGCGGAATACCATGCCCTCATCACCGGCCTCGAGTTAGCTCTCGAGATCGACGTGCCCCATCTGTGTGTGAAAGGGGACTCTGAGCTGGTCGTTAAGCAGATCAATGGCAACTATGTTGTCAGGAAGCCGGAACTCGTGCCATTGCTGGAGTGCACCCTCCTTCTGATGGCCCAGTTCCCTTCTCGGCCAGAAATTGTCCATATTCCCCGGTCGCAAAACGGTCGAGCAGATGCTTTGGCCAGCCTTGATGCGTCACTTGCTGAGCCTGAACAGGACAACCTGGTCATCCGCGTGACGCACCGCAGGCTCATCGCTCCTGTTATCCCGGAGGGAGATCGCGGCCCATCGGTAAGTAATCTCACCGTGGTTGCTCCTGTGCTTGGAGCCCCGAATACCCCAGATGTGACAGTCGAATCAGCCCATGATTGCAGGACGCCTTTGGTTGAGTACCTCCAACATGGCATTCTCCCATCGGATCGAGCCGGAGCGCGAGCGAGTTCGACGCCACGCATCGCAGTTTGTCCTCCAGAGCAGCCCCAGCCTGGAGCAGATCCTCTATAGACGCGGATTTGATGGTGTTCTCCTCCGTTGCCTTCAGGGAGTCGAGATCCCACGAGTCATGCAAGAGGTTCATGCTGGTTCATGTGGCGCCCACCAGACTGGGCCGAAGCTGTCCCACCAGATCCGGAGGTTGGGATACTTCTGGCCCTCCATGATCCATGACTGCATCGAGTATGCCAGGAGGTGCCATGCGTGCCAGGTTCATGCGAACTTTGTGCATCGGCCGCCGGAGCCTCTCCATACCACCAGGTATTCTTAGCCCTTTGCAGTCTGGGGGATGGACGTTGTGGGACCCTACCCACCGGCGACGGCTCGCCAGTGCCGGTTCATTCTGACCGCTACAGACTTCTTCTCCAAATGGGCAGAGGCGATTCCGCTCAGAGAGGTCAAATCCTGTTCCATCGCTGACTTCGTGACCTCCAACATCATCTATCGATTTGGAGTGCCTCACGCTATCCTCACGGATAACGGAACCAATTTCCGAGCAGCCGAGTTGAAGAAGTTGTACGCCCAGTATAACATTCGCTCGAACCACACATCTCGCTATCATGCGCAGGCGAATGGACAGATTGAGGCGTTTAACAAGACCCTCTCTAACATTCTGCAAAAGATGGTTGGTCGGAACAAGAAGAGTTGGCCGGACAAGCTCCCCAACGCCCTCTGGGCTTATCGGACGACGACTCGCAATTCCACCCAGATGACCCCTTATTCCCTGGTGTATGGAGCTGAGGCTGTCCTGCCCATCGAGATCCAGTTACCGTCCTTGCGCACTGCGGTCTACGACCAGCAAGCGCCGGACAGAGCTGCTGAAGCCCGTCTAGTCGAGTTGGAAGCACTGGATGAGAATAGGCTTCGCGCTTTGCACAACTTGGAGAGGCATCAGAGCAGAATGGCTCGAGCTTTCAATAAGAAGGTTCGCCTCCGCTCCTTCCTGCAGGGTGACCTAGTGCTGGCCCTAAGAGCGCCAATGATCCCCGGCAGGAAGCCACCCAAGTTGGATCCCAAGTGGGAGGGACCTTTTGTTGTCCACAAGGTCCATCCCAATGGCGCGTACTCCCTAGCGACTATGGATGGTGAGCGTGTCACTCCTCCCACCAACGCTAGGTTCCTCAAGCAGTACTTTGCCTTAGTGCACCACATCCAAGCTGCACGACGTTAAACTGCCTAGCATATCGTCCAAGCTACAAGACGTTAAACTGTTCAGCATTCGTCCAAGCTACAGGACGTTAAACTGTTCAGCATTCGTCCGCGCTGCAAGACGTTAAACTGCCAAGTGTTTCGTCCAACATGACATTAAACTGTACCACGTCCGCGCTGCAAGACGTTAAACTGCCAAGCATCATCGTCCTGCATGACGTTAAACTGCACTTCAAGAACTACGTGTGGCTTGATTCCCATCCTTATGGGATACGTAGGAACGCCCGGATGTTTGAAGCTTCGGGTCCAGCCCCCACCTCTTAAAGATTCCCCCTTCTCTGGGGAGTCCGCCGCCTTCGGGTCACCCTCAAGGCGTGTCCCTCGACCCCTTGCAGTGGTCCACCGGTGTCAAGAGTACTCTGGTTTATTGCCAGGAGCGTCAGGTTCTGCTTGGTCAGGTTTCTTCCACCTTTCAGGCTTCATGCTCCATTTCATTCGGACCCATCGCCTACGCCCTGGGTGGGACCCCCGTGAGCGGTCCGGATACAATGCCCCAGTGCTCTCCCACCGACTCGGGCTGGTGCCCCCAAGGGCTTTGGGCAGCAAGTCGATATGAATCCTGCGCTTGAGCGGTCGATGCTCGTTTGCTGCCTCATTCCATCAACGGTCAGTGCGATATTGATGCTTCTTTTCCGCCACGGTCGGCAGTACTCCCATGTCGTCACACCGGTGCCCCCAGTCCTTGAGTGAATGGCCGCATGATTCACAATCTTTCCACTTCCCATTCTGACCAGGCAAAATCTCGACGCTCTTGACACTATCCCTCAGTGCATCTTCGCATATCCAGGGGATAGGACAGCGAAGTGGCGTACATGAGTTCCTTATGTTCCGAGCTCTACGACTTTAAACTAAGATCTCCTTTCTTTTCGTCCTGCATGACGTTAAACTGCACTTCAAGAACTACGTGCGGCTTGATTCCCATCCTTATGGGATACGTAGGATCGCCTGAACATTCGTGTTTTAGGCCCAGCCCCATCCTTCGGGAATTTCCATCCCATCTCGGGCCCTTGGCCCGGTTGCCTCCGGGTGTGCGGCGTATGGTATGAGCGCGGGGCTATGCCCTCATTCACGTCGGTTTGCTCGTCACGATGTACGCCCCCCACGTTTGGGGATGCCCTATGCTCCCCCCTTCTTTCTTTTTTCGTCCTGCATGACGTTAAACTGCACTTCAAGAACTACGTACGGCTTGATTCCCATCCTTATGGGATACGTAGGACCGCCTGAACATTCATGTTTCAGGCCCAGCCCCATTTCCCGGGAATCTCTATCCCGCATTGGGCCTCTGGCCTAAGTTCCCCTCCTTTTTTGTGCGAGGCGTATGACGTGAGCGGGGGATTATGTCCCCATTCACGTTGGTCTACTGGTCGCGCTGTACGCCTCCCCCGTGTGTGGGACTACCTCACACCCCTCATCGTCCTGCATGACGTTAAACTGCACTTCAAGAACTACGTACGGCTTGATTCCCATCCTTATGGGATACGTTGGACCGCCTGAACGCTTGTGTTTCAGGTCCAGCCCCGTCTCCTGGTTGATCACGGGGATCTGCCCTCTTTTGGTTGCTCTCAGGGTGAGTCCTCCGACCCTTTCCGGTGATCTGTTAACATGTTTAGGGTACTTCGGTCTATGACTCGTAGTGTCAGATTCAATCCCGACAAGTCATGTGTTGCTTGCCATGCCTTGCGCTTTTCCTTGTTCGAGCCTTCACTCAAAGGGATCCTCGTTAGCGGTTTGGGTACGATGCCTTAGCGCTCTCCTACCACTCCGGGTCGATTTACCGGCGGGTCCTGGGCCGCAAATCGATATGAATCCTGCGCTTGAGCGGTTGATGCTCATTTTCTTGCCCCATCCTAGGCTGACACGATCGGATGTTGTGTTGCGAATATGGTCAGCGACATCCTTGATCGCCATGTCGGCTCTTTCAGGCTCTGAACATTGGTTGCGCAGTCCTCATCACATTCCGCCTTTGTGCGTTGTAGTGAAATCTCGACACTCTCTTCATACTGACATGTAGTACACCTTTGCATGTTAGGCAGGCCAACCAGGGTAATGGTGTCTTTTGAGGCTCCCACGATCTGAGCACCAAGGATATCTGCGGATGTCCTCCCTAAGGGCCATGCGTAACTGGACCCTCGTCCCCATAAGGAGGAGGGAGTCGCCCGAGCAATCGCGTTCTGGGCCCAGCATAGCTGGAGGCTAGCATCTCTGCCCCTCGGGTGATGGACATACGCAGGCCCCTATCCCGGGAACCTTCTCCTGGAATCGTGCGTGACCGCAGGGCTGGGGTATGTCCCCACCTCTGCTGGGTCCGCCGTGTTCCCTTTTTCGCAAGAACTATGTGTGGCTTGATTCCCATCCTTATCGGATACGTAGGAAAGCCCGGATATTTGCAACTTCGGGTCCAGCCCCCCACCTCTTAAAGATTCCCCCTTCTCTGGGGAGTCCGCCGCCTTCGGGTCACCCTCAAGGCGTGTCCCTCGACCCCTTGCAGTGGTCCACCGGTGTCAAGAGTACTCTGGTTTATTGCCAGGAGGGTCAGGTCCAGCTTGGTCAGGTTCCTTCCACTTTTCAGGCTTCGTGCTCCCTTTCATTCGGACCCATCGCCTACGCCCTGGGTGGAGCCCCCGTGAGCGGTTCGGATACAATGCCCCAGTGCTCTCCCACCGACTCGGGCTGGTGCCCCCAAGGGCTTTGGGCAGCAAGTCGATATGAATCCTGCGCTTGAGCGGTCGATGCTCGTTTGCTACCTCATTCCATCAATGGTTAGTGCGATATTGATGCTGCTTTTCCGCCACGGTCGGCAGTACTCCCATATCGTTACGCCGGTGCCCCCAGTCCTTGAGTGAATGGCCGCATGATTCACATTTTCCACCTCCCGTTCTGACCAGGCGAAACCTCGACACTCTTGACACTATCCCTCAGTGCATCTTCGCATATCCAGTGGATAGGACCACGATGTGGCGTGCTTTGAGGTCCTTCATGGTCCGAGCTCTAAGACCTTAAACTAAGATCTCCCCTTATGGTCCGAGCTCTAAGACCTTAAACTAAGATCTCCCCTTATGGTCCGAGCTCTAAGACCTTAAACTAAGATCTCCCCTTATGGTCCGAGCTCTAAGACCTTAAACTAAGATCTCTCCCCTTATGGTCTGAGCTCTAAGACCTTAAACTAAGATCTACCCCTATGGTCCGAGCTCTAAGACCTTAAACTAAGATCTCCCTAAATGGGGTTCTACATCCTGCATGACGTTAAACTGCACCTTCAGAACTACGTATGGCTTGATCTCCATCCTGATGGAGTACGTAGGAACGCCCGGGCATTTCGACTCGGGTCCAGCCTCAGAGATCGCTAAGTCCCGCCCCTCCTCGTCGCCGGCCGTCTGGCCTGACTTCGAGTAGAGTGGTGCGGTTGTGATATTCTCCCCGATTCAGCTCGGGATGCCCCATCACAATGGTGGGAAGCGACGGTTTCCTCATCAAAGAGGTTCTGTCTGAGAATTCGGGTGATTCACGGCCAGATTGGTGCACCCGCCTAATACGCTTTCCCCACGGTGGCGCAATTTTGAGAGCGTTGGATTCTGTCCGAACAAACCGTCACTTCGCCCCATGCTTCGCATGCCCTGTTGATTTGGATTTCCACCCTTGTGCCTGAAGGAACCCCCAAAGCGGCATTGATGATGACATGTGATCCGCCTCCTGCAATATGAATGATGACCTTCAGTCCGTCTATTGCGGTAGTATGGTCGATTGATCCATTGTCCGCTTGCCGTCTTGGGCATTTCCTGGAAGGCCGACCGTCGTGGATTTCTGGATTCGGGACACGTGATTCACCCTTTCTCATTTCCCTATGTTCGGATAAAATCTTAACGCCCCTAGCATTGTCCCGCTCGTGTGTTGGAACAAGTTGGGGGGATGACACATTGATTAGGTCTGAGGTCTCCTTTCCTAGGAATGACCTCCCTCTTTTCTTTAGAAATCCAGGCCCAATTATGGATGCCTGAAGCTTGGTTAACGCTCCCGCGAGACAATGAATTGTGGTCGAGCATGTTAAGCCAAAAGATGCAGATAAATATATTGGTTCATACAAATGGATCAAAGTAGCGGAAGCAAAATGTTCTGGGAGTGGCAAAAACAAAGCCCCTAGGGATTAGCGTGCTGAATAATTCTTTCTAATGCCGCTACCCTTTGGCTGGCGGCCTCCAGGGCTGCTTCTCGCTCTCTGCGTGCCCTCTCCTCGTCAGCGGTCACAGCACGCAGTTCGTCGATCCTGGCCTGTGCGCGCTCCCGCTCGACTTGAAGTGTGACCATCTGTTGGCCCGCCTCCGTCAGCTGTACCTGGGCGTCGATCAGTTGGGCCGATAGTTGCTCCACAAGCTCAGCACACGCTGCGACGAAGGCCTCCTTCTCTGCCGCCTGCCCTTCAAGGCGCCGGACTTCCTGCTCTGCCACGAGGAGCGCTCGCGTGCTCTCCGACACGTCCCGACTTTGTGCGACGTTGGCATGCCGGCAGCTCTCGCGCATCTTTTCGGCCATGAAATCACGGACCGTCAGATGGAGGCGTTGAGCATCAGCTCCCCCGGCACACAGGATGCGCAGCCAGGTTTGAAGCGATCCCATGCGCCCCAGCCACTCCGATGAGGGTCGCTTGAGGAAGCGATGGATGCACTTCCACCCCCTGCGTCGCATTATCCGGCTCTCCTCGACCGCCTCCGCGTCCGAGTCGTCCATCTCCTCGGGGTCGGCAGGCCGGTAGGCAGGGAAGGCAGCCAGCAGGTCTGCTGCAGGGTCCGCCCCTGGGATGTCCTCATGGGGGGTAGGTTCCCCAACATCTGGGCGACCTTCTTCTCTCTCCCCAGCGGCGTTGACACCCTCGTCAGCCCCCGACCTCTCTCCGATGTCAGCACCGCCGACGTCCGCAGCCCCCTGATCAGCAGTTGATGGGGCCGGCTCGGTGTGGAAAGTCTGTTCCGGAGCAGGCGGCATGTCTGCCACCGGTCCACTCGTGGATGGCCCGGGTTCGACAGCACGACGAGCCTCCAGGGTTGAGATCACTGCGCAGGGCATACCGTGGTTAGTCACAGATCGTCAATGGCAAGCACCAGTAGTAAAGTAAGGAGACTTACGGGAGTTCAGAGCGTCATCTTCCGCTGCCTCGGCCGCCGCAGGAACAGTTGCAGCAGGGGACCCTTCCGCGCTTGTCAATTCAATGATGGGTGTCTGGCCCCCGCCTTGTCCTGCTGGCGCCTCTCCTACTCCCGCTGAGGACGCCTGACCAACATCCGTGCGCTCCTGAGAACGGTGGAGAAATGGGTTAGAAGCTGCATAAGAGAATGGATGAAGCAGGTTGAGTAGGGATAGAAGCGGACCTCGAGGAGCTCAGTGACATCGAAATTGTCAGAGCCGGCCACCTCGCCGCTCTCCCGCGGACTCCCCTGATGGGACCTTCCCTCGGAGCCTTCATCCTCCCCCATATCCTCCTCTTCCTCGGAGTCGTTGCTACTATCATCTTCCTCCGGCGGCATCTGTTCTGGAGCAGGCTCTAGACCGAGCATCACCTTCACCAGAAGGGATGGCTCCGCACACTGACCACGTTGGCGCGCATACTCGTCCATGGCCGTCAGATACGCATACTGCCGGTTGAAGTACACCCTTTCGGCGATCTGGAGGCGCCCGACCTCTGGCAGATAGATTCCTTCTCTGAGTATCTTTCGCCAGATGGCGTCGGTCCCCAGTGACTGCCGCAGGGTCATCCAGGTCGACCACAGCGCCGGGAAGACCGCATCGTGGGAGGGTTCGAGCAGACGCCTCACCTGCTTCCCGGGCCGCTCCTCGACCGCCGCATGTGCCCTCTCTCTGGGCGCTGAAGTCGTAGCGGCAGCCTGCGATGTGCCCGCCGCCGAAGTCCCTGCTCGCGCCGGCTCCGCTGCTCGGCGCGCCTCCGTTCTCCCCGTGTGGCGGCGCCTCGCCTCCTCCCTTGACGCCCGGTCTCCGCACGGGTGACCTCGAGCCGCCGAACTGGCTTCCGTAGAAGCCCCTCGGGGTACGCGATGGCCCATTGTTCGGCGTACTCGGTTGCCAAGCCTGCGTCAACCCCGGTAGGAGGGAGAGTGATGACGTCGCCAGAGCCGAAAGCGGCGAACATCAGCCACATCTGGCGAAGGACGTCAGGGTTCGTCTCCTCCCGAACAGCAGTGAATACCCTCTTCGGCATCCGTTGAAGGCACCCGAACTTCCTGGCGAACTGGGTTGGCACGTAAGGCTCGCAGATCACCTTCCCGTCGATCCGAGCCACGAGCACCCCGCCCCGCATGTTCAGGAAGTATTCATGCTGCTCCAGCGGACCCTGTCCATTGTCGATCATCTGGCCGACGGGAGTGGGGAACGGGCTGAAGTTGAAATTGGCATGATTGCCAATCCGAATCCTCACGCCCTCCTCACTTAGGGTCATCGGAGCGACCCCCGCAATGTTCAGCAGGGAGGGTCGCAGGCCGTTGCCCGGAGGAATGATGGCGTTTGGAAACGTGTACCCACCAAGGTGAGCAGCCACCCAGCCGTAGAAGAATTGAAAGGGCCCACAGATCCTTCGTGGCGACCCCCCTCGCGAGATGCGTCCCAGGATGGCGTACAGCTTAGCCAACACTGGGACCCCAAGGTTGTATCTTTTATTGGCAGCCATGGCGCCCGCCATCGCCAGTGTCGCCGGGCGGACGCCCATCCTCGCGTCCCGCACTGGCAGAAGCCACCCACTCAAAAAGGCGGCCAGGAACGCCGCGTACCGGACATTTGGGTCCCGGGCCTCGATGACGCGGTACCCCCATGAGCGGTAGTCGCCCGTCTCCAGGACCCGCCAGTACGACCCGTTCCGGCTCCTCTGAGCCGCGGTCGGGCACCGCTTCCCCCTGCCTAGCATCTTGACCGCGGGGTCATGCTCCAAGAACTGGCTGAACCACTCCTTGTAGGCTATGTCCTTCTGGAAGTCCTTGACCCCAAGCCGCTCTGTATCCAGGTCCAGTAGATGCCATGTCAGGATGGGAGTCCGTGACCTGTCACCCCAGATGTTCCTCGGAGGCAGGAACTCATCATATTGGTAACCCTCCAGCGGGATACCTCTGATGCAGTGGATGTCCCAGAGACCGATGCCGACCTCCCCATGGTGAAGATGGAAGGTGTTGGTATTCGAGGACCAGCGGGTGAACAGCTCCGGCCCGAGCTCGGACTGCTGGTAGAAGTGGAACTGCGACGTCCACACCGCTTCAAATAGACCGATGTACCGCAGCTCCTCCACGAAGTGATCGCAGGTGTGGCGCACCCAGAACGCCCAGTCCCATTCACTGGTGAAATTGCCCCCAGACCGCAAGTCCCAGTCCTTCAGCCAGCCCTTGGTGTCGTCAGTGACACTTTGGCGATATGTGCTCGAGTAGAGGGCTGGAGAATTCTCCGTTGTAGGCTCACCCCCGACGATGGTTCGCGTCCTCGGGTTCAGGACATAGACGTCCAAGTGCCTGGTCTCCCTGGCAGGATGCCCATTGTTGGTGATGTTATAGCGGGGAAGCTCGTCCTCCCGAGTCACCCAGGTCCGCGGCGCATCAACCTCGAACCCTGGCACTGGAACCTCATCCAGGATGCCAAAGTTCCAGAGCGGCAGGTTGTCCGACAGTGGATATGTCTTCTGGGCTGGCGTCAGCAAGTCGAACAAGGATTTATTGTTGGAAACAATCTCCTTGGCTCCGTAAACCTCCTCGTTCGTCGCCATCTCAGCTCTGCGAGTGGCGGCATCCCCCTCATTTCCTTGATGCGCAGGCATCTCAGAAGCTTCGGGAGTCGTGCGGGTTAAGGGATGAAGCATGCGGAATCGGACGAGGCTGGTAGAAAAGTTTGAGAGTTGGCGCGCAATCCTAGTGGACGGCGCGCAATCGGGAAGTCCGTCGCGTAAAACCCCGGGTATTCGCGCAAAGACAGGCCGAAATCCGGAAAGTTTTGCGCGACGAACGGGTGAATTCCGCGCCGGAAAGGGCAATTTAGCGCACGAGAGCTCGAATGCTTATCACGCGGAAGGCCAGTGTACGGTGCGGGGGACCCATGGCCCCTATTTATAGGCGAGGCCGGGTCTCCGCGCTGCGCGGAAAGCGCTTTGCGCGACCGCACCGGTGAATTTCGCGCCCGGTGCCCTTTTTTGCGCGCCACAGCCCCGCGCCGCCCAGGACTTCGGCATTCCGGCGTCTCCCTCGGAACCCGATTGTTGCGACCTCTCGCCGATCATATTCCGAGGGGGGGCTTTTGTAGACGCCGGAAAAGTCCGTTGTTCCCAAACCAAGCTCCGGATGCGGAAAGCGAGGTCATATTTGGAGTCAGAAGCACGTTTCGGAGGGCCCGGAGGCCTTGCACGGAATTTTAGAAGCCCGCGCGCAAAGTTGATGAGCCGCGCGCAAACCTCCCGGGATGCGCGCAATGCGCTGGCTCGGCGCGCATTTTTGCGCGCCAGCGGCCCGCGCGACTCCCTTGCGCACCGGGCCCGATTCCGCGCCCGCGAAGAGAATTCCACACCCAAGAACCGGATTCCGCGCCCAGGGTTGCCTATAAATATGAGGCGACCCCCGACGTTTTAAAGGTTGCCGGAATTCGAAAGGTCTCTCGCGCGCGCAATTCAACCCCTTCTGCGCGCAATGCCGAACTCCAGGTAACCTCCTTTCTTTCGCGCAAGAAAGCCTCGGGGTTCGCCTTCGCGCGCAATCCCTCTGGCTCCTTTCATTTAAATAACTTTTGACCTAAAGGCCTTCGCGCGCAAAAGAAGACACTTGCGCGCAATTGCCCCCCGGGTGCGCGCAATCCAGCCCGATTGCGCGCACCCCCCCCTTTTTTCAAATGGCCATTCATTAAAGAATGAGCCGTTGCCCCCACGCGCTATCCGAAGCCCGGTGCGCGCAATCTCTATCATCCGCGCGCAAGGCGCTGGCTCAATTACGCGCCAGCCCGCCCATTTGCGCGCCGACCCGCGGTTTTGCGCGCCAAGCTCCACTTTTGCGCGCAATCCGCCAGGGTCGCCCCCTTTGACCCCCTGAGGGTATCCGCCTGCGTGGCGCCCGATGATCCTCATCGCAGGTGCCCGTACCGTACGTTGTCTTCCCGCGCGGCCCTCCAGGCTTGCGCGAAGTGACACGGACCCCTCGGCGGCACCATTATACGTCCAACACGACGTTAAACAGTACATTCGTCCCGCACGACGTTAAACTGCATTCGTCCGCGATGCAAGACGTTAAACTGCCAAGTGTTTCGTCCAACACGACGTTAAACTGTACATTCGTCCAACATGACATTAAACTGTGCCTCGTCCGCGCTGCAAGACGTTAAACTACCAAGTGTATCGTCCAAGCTGCACGACGTTAAACTGCCTAGCATACGTCCGAGCTACAAGACGTTAAACTGTACAGCATTCGTCCCGCATGACGTTAAACTGCACCACGTCCGCGCTGCAAGACGTTAAACTGCCAAGCACCTTCGTCCTCAACACACGACGTTAAATTGTACTTCGTCCGGCAAGACGTTAAACCGTCCGCTTCGTCCTCAACACACGACGTTAAACTGTACTTCGTCCGGCAAGACGTTAAACCATCCGCTTCGTCCTCAACACACGACGTTAAACTGTACTTCGTCCGGCAAGACGTTAAACCGTCCGCTTCGTCCTCAACACACGACGTTAAACTGTACTTCGTCCGGCAAGACGTTAAACCGTCCGCTTCGTCCTCAACACACGACGTTAAACTGTACTTCGTCCGGTAAGACGTTAAACCGTCCGCTTCACCCGATCCCGTGCCTCGCACGCAGGGTCCCCCTCCCGGTTTGGATGTGGCCCCCACATGCTCGTCTCTGCAGAGATGTCGGGATTGGAGTGGCCTTCGCCCCCGGGGGTAGAGTGTTACCGAATGAACTACGTGGACTTTGATCCCTGTCTCCTAAACAGGGTACGTAGGAAGCCTCTCTGAGGTTCAAGCCCACCACCTGGTCGTCCCGGTCGTATTCACGTCGGTTCGTCCATCAGTGGACCCCTCCTGGGTTCACGCTCGCGTCGATTCACCTATGAATCCGCCCCTGTGGGAGACTTCACGTGTGTATCTCCATCGTGCTTCCCCACTGCCCCTTTTCTTCTATTTTCGTCCAGCATGACGTGAAACTGTGATCCACCCGGCCGTTCCATCCCCCTCTGTGCGAGGTGGTTCGGTTCAATCCTCCGCCCGGCAGCCTCGATCTCCCCGTGATTCGGCTCGCCAACGTCCAGCATGACGTTAAACTGTATATTCGAACTACGCTGACTTTGATCCGTGCTAACGTGCGGTACGTAGGAAGCCCCTACGGGGTCCAAGCTCTTCACTCCATCATCCACCCTGATCCTTACCCGGGCCGCCACATCCCGGTGGGGTCATGCCACTTCACTCCACTCCACTTCACTCGGGAAGCCGCCCATGTGCTGGCCCCAGTGTCGGAGGTTTCCCGCAAGGGGTTCTGTCATCTGATCCACTCCTTGTGTTGATCAGTCCGATGCCGTCCCCGCTGGACGTTAAACTCGCGACATGCCACGTGTTAAACATGGGAAGCTGAGGAAAACCTCAGGTGACGCAGTTCCCCACACCCAGTGCGGGATGCCTCAGGCCATCATGCCTTCGAGAAGCCCTATTAGGGACGGAAGACAGATATGCAGAGCCGCAGTGTTAAGACACGCCCCCAACACCCAGAGCCACCCGGTCTCCTCACCGCAGGTTGCTGCCCCGACCAGACTCCTTGGAGCGTCCGGGCGGAAGCAGCGTAATTAACCGGTGTCCATGAAGATATGACGCCGGGAACGAGATTCACGAGCATGTCTTAAATCTATGAGGGAGACCCGGATTAGGCGAAGAGTTCCGAGGAGACGTCCAAGGAAGGAGGAGCCGACATCCCATCATCCCAGTTTCGATCAAGGAGCAGACACCCCTGAATAAGGGACGGATGCCGCCCGCCTTTGGAAAGCGGGACTGCGGGACCACAAGCCGCGTGCGCCCATCCCCTCGGGTCGACGGGTGCACGCGCGAACGCGTCCTGGCGGAACAGCGCCGGAACAGAAACCCGACACACATCCGCACCGAAACAGTACTGTTATTCATAAACTAATCTAGTGCATGACATTGTTTATAAATGGCACCTAGTAGAAGGAATGAGAACACCAGCAATGCACATGATACAAAGAGAAAGAAGGATCATATCTTTCATGGTCTTAAGCCAGAATTTATAAGAGAAATAGTCTCCCATGTATTATCATCATATGAAGAAATAATATCATGTGTTGATAAGATAAGTAAAGAGTTTACTAAGTCCTATGGATTTGATGGGAATCAAGAGAAGAAAAGGATGGAAGAGAGAAAGATGGGTAAATGGAAGAGGGAAAATAATAATTTTCCCGTATGTGATAACTGTGGGAAGAAAAACCCTGGAACTTGCCTGAAAGGAATGAGAGTTTGGTATAAGTTTGGAGGAAAAGGGCACAAAGTACGTGACTGCAAGGGTAAGAAAATGGTTTCGAATGTACAATGCTTCATTTGCAAGGAGTTTGAACACTACGCGAACCTATGTCCCAGTCATCAGACTATGCCGCAAATGATGCTATTGGATAATAATCAAGTTATGATACTACCACAGATGAAAATGAATGATAAGAGTTCTTATGTTGATTATGTCATTTGAGTGTTGTATCAACAATGTACTTGTTATAATAATTATGGAGTATATAAGGATTGTACTGTAGTACTATTTCATTATGGACTTGAGATTGTGTGGAACAAAGAAAAGTGACTCAATAGCAGGTTAGTTTTTTTGGAAAATATATGGTTGAGAGAAAGATAAACCAGAATATGGTTCTGATACGGAGGTAGTGATTTTAGAATAATACATGATTGTTTTGGATAAATTATATTGGATATTCTTGACTACCTTGAAACTGATTAATGATTTGTATATTCCATCATTGTTGGGGTTTACAACATTTTTGGATTGAAGGAGTATACCTATTATTCTATAAGGAATAAGGGATCATGAATGTAATCAATAAGGTTTTATGATAATTCAGGATGTTACAGTGTTTTAAAAGAATACATGATGAAGGTGATCACAAGTTATTATGCGGCAGAAAAAAATATCTTCATTGTGTTTACCTTCCTTATAAATTTTGTACTGATGTATTTTGGATAGTTCTAGTTTGGATTATTTTGGATTTCCATAAAAGGACAACCCGGAGGTCGGGCGACAACCCGTCGCGTCCGACAAGGCCGCGAGACTTGAACCCACAACCGAAGGGCGACAAGGGTTTATCACCTACCACTGACCCACGTGATATCCGGGATTAAATAATGTAGTTTTTTTAAAAGATCTGGTAGATGAATTATAAATTTGTTTTTTGGAACCCTATACGAATAGGATAAATAGAATATTTTTTTTCATTCTATTATCTTTTAGAGTGAAAGATGAGTTTGTGGTAGAAATTAGTTAAAGGATGGAACTCTACTTGTCAAGAATATTTTTTTTCTTCTCTTATTCTATGAAGAAATTAATTATTATACTTTATTTAAGGAATCATAAATCCAAAAATGTGTTATCCTAATACCCTATGTTTTGTTGAACCGATGGTATTTCAAATCATCATAGATTAAAGAATTTAAGGACCTCAATTTTACACTTTATTGTGATTGATGACCTCAACCACTACCTATAAATATTTACGTTTTTCCTCCCATTATATGTCTCTAATTTCCACCAATTTTCTCCTAATCGTGATCATAATTTTGTGGTGACCCTTTCATTTCTCTTTTCCTCATATTAAGACTAAATTTTAGTAACCCAATTTCCAATGTGGGTTTTACCACAAAGATATTTTCTATTTTCAACCTTTTATTTTTAAAGAACAATTTCAAATTTCGAGGACGCAATTTATTGAAGGAGGGGAGAATGTAACACCCCAAGATTTCATAGTGTGTTATTTCTTCAAAATAATTCAATAACTTGCACTACACGCAACACCGAGTTCAAGCGCACCATGACTAACCAAACAAGCCGTTCAAAAGAGGTTATGAATAGTATTAAATAAATTTTAAACTATATATATTCCCTATAATTTTAGAATCCATATTATGAGTTTCTTAGACATAATGTAAGAACAAATTCATTTTCAGTATTGCACTTTTACCTACTTGTAATAGTGAACCCTTTTTAAATATAATATTTTAAACCTTTTGACTAAATGAGGACATCAAAAATTTAAAATGAAACATCACAAGCTTCCACGGTATGCTTTCCTTTGAATAATACAGTAGTGTGTGTTGTATGCAACTTCGAGTTCTAACACACACCACAACCAATCAAACTAGCCATTATGAATAGTAATACCTTTTTTTAAAATTATATATATTTTATATTTCAAAATGGACTTCATTTTTAGATTTGGAATAACAAATTTATCCTAGGGTGAAATTTTGGAACTTTTCGGAGAACACTTATATTTTGATGAATAGTGAAAATTACTAAATTTTATTTAAAAACAACTTTTTTAATTGAAATAATTTATATTGATAAATTATGAATTTGATTGGTTTTAAAGTATTTTTAGAATATAATTTTACCATTTAATACAATTTTGGTCTTTGGACATAATTTCACAATTAAACAGAACATAAACAAGTATCAATCTTTTGACAGTTATTATATCTTAAAAACACGATTTTTGTTTTGACAGCGGGAATTAATTTTAAATTAATTTCTGCCACTTATGTGTTTTGAATTTGGAAAAATGGATTCCATATTTGGAATCAGGATGTTCAAAATGTGTAAATAGGTAACTTTTATTTTTAGACATTTTCAATAATTACTTCGGTAAATATTTTATTTACCATGGTTAAGGGTAAATCCGGTAAATAAGGGTTAAAAAATAATATTATAATAATAATAAATTACCCTAAAATGGGTTCTAGCCTTATTGGTTGATACATGTTCGACCATAGGCATCTTTGGGTCGATTTTGGGACCCCATGGAGCCACTTGTAGGTGATAGGGACACTTAATTTTAATTAAGTTAAAATGAATACAAAAATGACACAAGCATATATCTTTTAGCAAAACAATTTTTACATAGGTTTATATATGTTTTATTTTCGACTATAAATATCCATTTAAAAGCTAAAAATATTTCCTACATAATGATATTTTATTTATAATTTTTATACTTTAAATAATTTAATTTATTTATGATACAATGAAGATGCAATAATTACCATAATAGTGAAAAATTAAAATAATTGACATTATAAATACACAAATATATATAATTTGAGACTTTTTATGAATTACACTAATTTTCTAAGTTAATATGACATGTTATGAATGATTTAATTAAATTTTTTCGAACTAATAATTCTGTTATGAGTTTCAAAAAAATCAACCATTCAATAGTGTCAAAATTGACATAAAAGAGTTTTTAAAACAAATATTATATTATTAATTGATATTAAATATCTAAAAATCTAAGGTTCGGCCAAGAGATTTATATCATGATAGGTGGATCATTAATGGACCACTTGGGGGGTCTCTTGGATGTATATAGTATGTTTATTAACCATATAATATAAAAATACAAAGAGACATTGTAAAAGTGAAACAAATTAACTTAGAGTTAATATTTAAAGATAAGGTTAATATAAGTACTCTAACCTTTCTAAATTCTATTGGTTGAGTGGTTTTCGACCCATCCCCACCTTAACCTTTGAATAATAAACTTTGGAGACATTAGAAACAAAATATGTATTTATTATAAATTAATATTTCTAGCTTTTCCAAAGGTGCCCCTCACCCCTCTTATAAAAGGGCACCCCTCCTTCTCATTACTTCACACCTTCAAAGCATTTTGGTTCGGCCAAAACCTACCAAAATACTCTCTCAACTTCCCTCACTACAACCTAGAGGCCTTAGTTTGATCATAAAGCCAGCCTAATGAGCCCTTTTGATCAAATCAAAAGGAAGGACCTGAAGAAGAGGTAATGTTTTCACCACCCTTTTCGAAATTCATTTCTTCTTCCACTTATTCTTTCTTTGTTATTACCATTCTAAAATAATAACTCCAGTATCTTATTTATACTGTTATGTTATTATAAATATGGTACAACCATATTCAGTATTCTATTCACCCTTTGAATAACATGTCACCATACATGCGTGCGTACGACTTACCGTCTCCACGTCGTGGTGTAATTTTTATTCAATATATTATTATTTGGATGGGTATAATAATGATGTGTAAATCATTTAAATAATAAATATAACATGATAATGATTCTGTATATATGATATACCATCCAATTATATATTATTTTAATATCAAAAGAATGATATTGTCGCTCGTGCGTACGTACGGACTACCGTCTCCACGAACATGATGAGATTCATTCTCCACCATATCCATTCATGTATAATTATCATTTGATGATTTAAAAATGATGTTTAAGGACTTTATATCATTATGGTTGTGAATAAGATACAACCTATCCATGAAAAACATGGCTTACATAACAAAACATATAAAAGTAAACGAGTAAGGTAACACCCGAAACAACAATAATACTAAGATATTATTAACAAAGCAATGTTAAAAGATCATATATGATATCATATTAATATATATGATTATTGTATAATTTAATAACAATTATTTCACCATTATACAAGTGTTTAACCTACCCCAACCAAGGAAAATCACAAGGTAAGGGTTATTTCACAATCTATTCATTATCCGAGGTTGTTTATACGTAATAATCTACTGGGATCTTTTTATCATCCACATCCATGTTTCATAAAAATGTATTTCAAAACATTTTTAAAATTTACAAGGATATGGGTTAAAGTCATTTATACCCTTGTTTGTCTTTTTATAAGAGTTTTATAAAGGAATCTTTCCGTCGTTTTCCAAACAAGGTGCTTTTTAACCTTTTCGATAGAATTAAGTTAAGAATGTTTTTTTTAACTTATACGGCGGGTGCGGTTATTTTCTGCCGTTATAAAATCGTTGAAGCTTCCCTTATAAGCTTATAAGAATATTTTCAAAGAAAATTTTTTACTCTTAAATGATTTCAAAATGAATATTTTAAGAATTTTTGAAAGGTACTCTTTATCAAGATCATAATTTTAAATGTTTTAAAGATTTATCTTTCTAAATATTTTTAATTAATGTCCATGTTTTCAAAATGATTTTAAGTATTTATTTATATGGACATGAAGGTTTTGAAATGATATTTCTTTTCAAAAGTTTCAAAGTGGTATGGGACACTTTGATTCAAAAATCTCGTTTAAATTACTTCCTTTATAAATCTGTTACTTTTCAATGATTTCGAGAAAAGAGATATATCTCTCAAATAGTTTTGATTTCATCTATGTCAACATCCTTTGATGGATTTTAAGCTTATTTGAAGTTGATTTATTATGATACAAAACTTCTATATTGTATTGAAGGTTTTGTGATATGTTTGACTGGGGATGTTCTATTTTTATACCATTCATGGTTTATGGTGAAAATATTGACATTTCGTATGATAGTTTTAATACGAATGATTATGTTATGTTTAAACCTTTTCATATGGGAATGTATTGGACTCAATATGTGACGGGTGGAGCCCGCTATAGCTCCTCGATGCATTGGTAGGTCTCATGAGACAAACTAGTGTCTTGGCACAAGGCCTTGGCAAAATCTTATTTGTAGTCTTGGCACGAGGCCTTGGATATGTGGTTATGATAGTCTGGCATTATGAATTCCATCATTATGAAAGTGGTAATTGATATTGCATGTGATTATTCTATTAGTATAATATCCATGTGAATAAGTAAATGGAATTATTTCATTTTATTTTTACCATACTATGTTGAAGTTCAAGTTTAAAAGGATTTTGTTTTAAGTTATACATTGCCTTAAATGTTTATTCTTATTTATGAAAGTTTCCGCTATATTGTTATCATTACTAGGCATTTGAGCTCACCCCTTTTCTATGTTTTATTTTTCCCAGGATGTGAAGAAGTAAGTTATGAATGACCTGCAGGGATAGTATGTGGGGATATGAGTGTGGGATAAGAACACTATGTTGTTGTAGTAGTTTTTTTCACTTTATGATGTAATGTAAAACTTTATGAATATATCTAGTGTTTCCAAGGATACTAAACCAATCGGTATTTCGAGATTTGATCTTTCTTGTGATCATGCTAATGTTACGAAGTAATGCACCGACTCTGGGTAACTGGAGTCGGGGTGTTGCAATTTTTCTAAAAACTAGTTATGGACAATAGACTAGAAGGTGATGCTACTAACAGGGCACCTTTCTTTAATGGTGTGAATTATGATCAGTGTAAAATTAAAATGAAAATTCATTTTGAAAGTATTGGTTTTGATATTTGGTCTGCTATAGAATCAGAATTCGAGATCCCCAAAACTACTAGATCTACATGGGATGATGCTACAAAGTCTGACTATAACAATAACTGTAAAGCTATGAATTCCCTTTATTTCTCTTTAGGAGATGAGGAATTTAACTGAATTTCTGCATGTAAAACAGCTCATGAAATCTAGGACACCTTGGTTGTTTCTCATGAAGGAACAACCAATGTCAAGGAAATGAGATTAAATACTTATACTATTAAATAGGATAATTTTAAGATGAGACCTGCTGAACCCATTTCTGACATATACCTCGGGTTTAATGAGATTGTCAACACCATGAGTTCACTAGGAAAAGCTATTCCAGAGAAGGAGCAGTTCATGAGAATATTGATATGTTTTCCAGACATATGGAGAGGCACTTCTGTGTCTATCCGAGAGTCATGTGACATTAGTAAACTACTTTTTAAGGAGTTGATTGGTAAATTAATGATGTATGAAGAAGAACTGAAGGTGAACAAAGAAGAAGATGATGAACCCAAGAGAAAATCTATGGAATTCAAGTCTACTGCTTCAAAGAGCAAAGATAAGGAGAAAATACATGTACCTACTGAAATTTCAACCAGTGAAGATTCAGATTCATATAGTGATGAAGAAATGGCTCAAATATCCAGGAGATTTAAGAAGTTCTATAGGAAGAAGAAGTTTTTCAGAAAACCAAACTACAAGGGTAAGTATGATCAACAAGGTAAGTGGAAGAAGGATTGGGAGAAATCTGATAAGGAAGATGACATAGTCTGCTATGAATAAAAGAGGAAAGGACACATCAAGGATGACTTTCCGAAGTTAAAATTCAAAAAGAAATATGATTATAAGGACAAGAAGTACAAGAAAGCCATGAAAGCAACCTGGAGTTCTTCGGAAGACAGCACACGTGAATCAGAAGCTACTGATCCTGAAAAGAATCATTCCAACATGTGCTTCATGACTAACATATCTGAGGTACCTATTTCCCCTGTTCTAAATGATTATTATTCTGTAAATAATAGTGATTCAAATAATGATGAAAATATTTCTAAGGCAGAACTGTTTGAATATTGCAATATGCTGGAAGATACTTGTAATGAACTAAAAGATAAATATAAATCTTTGAAGAAATAACATGCGTTGACTAGTAATGTTAAAACAGATCTAAGTGTAGAAAAAGACAAGAATGCTCAACTGCTGAAAGAGAAAACTCAACTCAAATTATATAATGAACAATTAAGAAAGGATATTGAGAAGTTCACTACTGGTAGGGATACCTTGACATAATTTCTAGGAAAACATATTTCTCCTAAATATACAACTGGTCTGGGATATCATCCTGGACAGAGACAAATTATCAAAACTAAATTTGTTCCAAAATCTGGACAGTTCACTGCTAATTCTGGACCATCTTTTGAGAAACAATTTTCTAAAGGACCTAACAAAGTATTTATGTATCAAAATATGTTTTTTGGTTTTAGAAAACCTATAAAGCAAATATGGGTTCCCAAAGTTTTACTAGCTAACCTCTCTGGACCCAAGATGATCTGGGTACCAAAATCACCCCATGTTTAATCTGTTTTACAGGGTAATTGCTTAAAGAGTTCCTGTAGGACCCTATGGTACTTGGACAGTGGATGTTCAAGACATATGACAGGAGACTATTTTTGCTTCAAAAGTCTAATTAATGTTGATGGTGGGAATGTCACCTTTGGTGATAATGTAAAAGGAAAAATCGTCAGCTTATGCCAGATTGGTAACCCTGATACAATATTAATTTCTAAAGTACTTTTTGTTGATGGATTAAAGTACAATTTACTTAGAATATCTCAGTTATGTGATGATGGGTTTAATGTTAAATTTGAAAATGATGCATGCCATGTTTTTAATTCAAAAAATTATTTTGTTTTCACTGCATGTAGAAATGAGAATGTATATGCTGTTGATTTAAATTCCTTAGCCAAATAAAATGTTTCCTGCTTAAATGCTTTTCATAAAGAATATTGGTTGGGGCACAGAAGGTTAGGACACTGTAATGTTCACTCACTTAGGAAGCTATCTAAGAAATGTTTAGTTAGAGACTTACCTAAATTAGAATTCCCACTTGATAAAGTGTGTAATCCCTGTCAAAAGGGAAAACAACACAAAGTTTCTCTCAAACAAAATAAGGAAGTTTCGACTTCTCAACCACTTGAGTTGGTTCACATGGATTTGTTTGGACCATCAAGAGTTTCATGTTTAAATGGGAAGCACTATGTTTATGTTCTTATAGATGACTTCTCTAGATATATTTGGGTATACTTTCTAGCTCACAAAAGTGAATCTTGATCCTATTTTTTCAAATATTCCAAGTATGTAGAAAACCTTAGTGGACTTAAGATTAAGACCCTGAGAAGTGATCATTGCTGTGAGTTTGAGAATCATGAGTTTGAATCTTACTGCTCACACAATGGCTATAGTCACAACTTTTCTGCCCCTAGGACACCTCAACAAAATGGAGTTGTAGAAAGAAGAAATAGGACCCTTCAAGAAATTGCAAGGACTATGCTTAATGAGTATGACTTACCTGTTTATTTTTGGGCTTAAGCTGTAAATACAGCTTGTTATGTTATCAATAGAGTTTTAATTAGACCTGTTCTAAAAAGGACCCCTTATGAGCTTTGGAATAATAGTAAGCGTAAGTTTAATTACTTTAGAGTTTTTGGTTGCAAAGTATTTATTCTTAAAACTAAAGATAATCTTGAAAAATTTGCTTCCAAAAGTGATGAATGAATTTTCCTAGGTTTTTCTATCTCAAGTAAATACTATAGAGTGTTCAATAAGAAAACCAAATGTGTGGAAGAATCAGTTCATGTCAAATTCGATGAGACTAATCCACATGAGCCTAAAACCTCTCTTGAACATCTTTAGGAAGATTTGTCAAATCTGAAATTTAATGATAAGAATAGTGAATCCCCTGTAAAAGTATCCAGTTCTGGAAATTTTCCAGAATCTGCTCTTACCGATTCTGGACCAACAGACAATAATGAAGAATATAGTTCAATCCTTCCTAGAGGTATTAGGACTCTTAAGAATCATCCTCTAGATGCAGTTGTAGGTGATTTAAATAGAGGAACACAAACTAGAGCTTCTCTAAGAAACCAAGTTGAACATCAAGCTTTTATTTCACAGCTTGAACCCAAAAATATTTATGATGCTATCAATGATGAATTTTGGGTAATAGCTACGCAAGAAGAATTAAATTAGTTTGAAAGAAACAAAGTTTGACAATTAGTGGAAAGACCTAAGGACGCTTTGACCAGAGGCACTAAATGGGTGTTTAGGAACAAAGTTGATGAGTCTGGGAATATAGTTAGAAATAAGGTCAGGTTAGTTGTGCAAGGATACATCCAAGAAGAAGGAATAGAGTATGATGAAACCTTTACACCTGTAGCTAGACTAGAATCCATTAAGATACAACTTGCTTATGCAGCTCATCTGAATTTCAAACTTTATCAAATGGATGTCAAAAGTGATTCTCTAAATGGGTATATAGTTGAAGACGTATTTGGTGAACAAAATCCTAGTTTTACAAATCCCCATTTTTCCAATCTTGTTTTTAAACTATCTAAATCTTTATATGGCTTAAAAAAAGCTCTAAGAGCATGGTATGATAGGCTCAGATATTTTCTTATTTCAGAAGGTTTTACCAAAGGGATATCTAATCCTACTCTTTTCATCAAATGGATTTCTAAAGATGTTTTGATAGTACAAATTTATGTGGATGATATTATTTTTGGATCTTCTAAAAATTCATTATGTATTGATTTTTCAAGAATAATGCAAAATGACTTTGAAATGAGTTTAATGGGAGAACTCAAATTTTTTCTTTAATTTCATATCTTTCAAAATAAAAATGGCATTGTTTTGAATCAAAGTAAATATATGAAGGATCTTTTAAAACGTTTTTCTTTGGATGGTAGTAAAGGTAGTGACACACCTATGAGTACCACTTGTAAGTTGGATACTGATGAAGCTGGAGAACCAGTGGATCAAACCAACTACAGAGGTATGATAGGGAGCCTACCCTATCTTACAGCTTGCAGACCTGACATCATGTTTAGTGTATGCATGTGTGCTCGCTTTCAAGCCAGTCCAAAAGAGTCTCATTTAACTTATGTTAAAATAATTTGTAAATATCTCAAACATACTCCCAACTTAGGATTATTTTATCCAAAAGGACAATCATTTGATCTGTTGAGTTATTCTGATGCTGATTTTTCCAGTTGAAAGTTAGATAGAAAAAGCACCTCTGGGAAATGTCACTTTTTAGGCATGTCACTAATATCTTGGTGTAGTAAGAAGCAGAATTTTGTTGCATTATCCACTGCTGAAGCAGAGTACATAGCTGTTCGTAGTTGTTGTGATCAAATTATGTTGATGAAACACACTTTACTAGACTATGGATATCAGTTCAAACATGTCTCTATAAAGTGTGACAATACAAGTGCTGTTAACATTTCCAAAAAACCAGTATCTCATGCTAGGACAAAGCATATTGATGTGAGACATCAATTTTTTAGGGATCATTATCAAAAGGGTGATATCACTCTTGAATTCATTGGCACTGAACATCAATTGGATGATATATTCACAAAGCCTTTGAATTCTGAGAGGTTAAATTACATCAAACATGATTTAGGAATGATTAATTTCAGCATAGGAAACCTCACAGTCGGACCTCACTGTTAGAACTCACTATTAAAACTCACTATTAGAACTCACTGTTGTATCACACCGTTGGACCTCACAGTCGGACCTCATAGTTAGACCTCACTGTTAGACCTCACAGTCGGACCTCACAGTCGGACCTCACAGTTAGACCTCACTGTTAAACCTCACAGTTGGACCTCATTGATAAACCTAACTTTTACACCTTACCGTTGCACCTCACTGGTGTACCTCACTGTTACATCTCACTTGTTGATATCTCGCTGTTTGACTTTATTTCTGCGGGAATTCGAACCGTTATTATTACTATTTATTATTTCTATTTTATTTTGATTTAATCCCTAAATGATAAAACTGATGGCAACAAACATATCTCAATCCACCTTCCTCTCTCAATCTCGAACCTTGCTCTCGAAATTCCTAAACCCTAACTCTTCATTTGAGCCCTCAAACCTCTCTCAATCTCTATGGATAGAACCAAGCGACCCCTGACTGTCAACGAGGATGTGCCAAGGTCAAAGATAACTCGAGCTGAATCCAGTGGCACCAGCAATACCCCGATGGGACCTGTCAACCCGCATCTGACCAAAAGAGAAATATTTGCTGAGAATTAGGTAAGTGAAGAATGGCTGCTATCGAGCAAGTCATTAGTGCTGGAAGCACTATATGCCTAATGATGGACAGAATGATTTTCCAACAACAATGGACCGTACTACCCGAAGCTTGTGAAATAATTCTATGAATATCTGAAGTTTGAAGAGGAAGATGATGTGCATAGGCTAATATCCAGAGTCAATGGCAATGAAGTCAGCTTCTCGTCTGCTGAGTGGGCTACCTGTTTGAGAGTTACTCATGAAGGAGTATATGATTACTACTCTGGAGTGGCTCCTCCAGACAGTAATGTTTTTGTGTATGAGAAAGCCCTGGAAGAACTGTCAGGAAATGGAAAATCAAGGAAGATCATTGCAGCTGAGATGAATATAGAAGACAGACTTTTATTAAAATTCATTCAGCATGTAATTAGTCCCAGGAGAGGAGATTTTGCATTGTTGAAGTACCAGGACATATTCCTGATGTACTTACTGAATCATGGAAAGAAGATTAACCTATGTAGGTTACTGATGGCACAATTGAAGGATAAGACTAAGGCAAGCTCAAAATCCAATGCCCTATTCCAAGCCAAGCTTATTTCTATAATGCTAAAGGTAAAAGGTGTGTCTATAAATCAAGAAGAAATGATAGTGGCCAAGAACAATGTTTTTATATCCAAAGTTATTTGCAAATTCATGAAAATTAGCTGGAATCCTTGGAAGAAGGAATGGGTAAATGGTGAAGGAAAAGTATATGACAAGTTTGACCCTACTACTCACCCATCTAGGCCAAAAGACAAGAGAGATCCAGGCCTGAAGCCTGATAAGCCAGAACCAGCTTATTCCGATGATGGGGAGGAGGATGAAGGTGTTGTGGACCCTGAAAATTTGAACACCCCCATTAATGATGGGAGTGATCCTGATTTTCCTAATAGTCATATAAGGACAGTAGCTTTCGAAGCAGCTAGTCCTCCAAAAGAACTGCCAAGAAGAGAGGTTGTTCTGAAGGACAGTGATACTGAGACCACTGAAGAAGAAGAAGCATCTCAGAATATTGTTAAGGAAACCTGTGAAGAGGATGAGGCTACCGAGTCAGATCAGTCTTCTCATGAGACAGAGGAGGCTTGTGATAAGGATGAAGGAAATGAGACTGTTGTTGAAGCTGATGATGAGGACAATGAAGAAGAGAAGCTCAGTTTTATCCCTCTGATAGATAATACAGACAAGACAGTGTATGGTCAGGAAGAAGGAGTGGCATCTACTTCCATTGATATGGAATTCATTGCTAACTCAGTGGAGGATGAGACTCACCCCACTGGTGAACCAACAGAGCAAACTGTTGTTGAATCTGCTGGAGTTGCAGAGGAGGTTGTGGATTTACCTGGAGCAAAACAGACGGAGGAGATTTCTTAGGAGAGAGCTCCAAGTGAGGGGGAGAAACCTGTTTCCCCTGGTTCAGTTTCTGTGCTATATGACATAGAGGGTTGGTCATCAGATCCAGGGTACATGGTACTTGGACTAAATTATGGAGATTCTGATGAGGAAGACCAGCCTTAGAGGGAATCTGTTATCCAACCTAAAAGTATTCCAGTAGTTACGGCTGACAATTTGGCAACCAAGGAGGACCTTGAGTCTTTAATGGTTGAAATGAAAGAGGCCCTGCGAGAATCAGTGGAAGATTTGAAGAATAGCCTTGTTGAAGAGCTGCGGAGTGTGGAGAAATCCCTGGAGCTATCTCTGGGATGTGTTGTGTCTAGTCCAGTTAAAGAAATGTTGAATGATATTAAAGTGTGCCATACTCAAATTGAAATCGGGACAGGAGATGTGGTTGCTCTGAGATAATCGGTTGCTTCATTGACCACCATGAGCAGTTCTCAAAACCAAGTGAATGCTGAGAGTCAATACATCAAGGAGGAAGTCAATCAGTTTGTGGAAATTTTTTAGGCTTTTAAGACATCAGTCAAAGAACACATGAATAGTAAGGATGCACTTGTTCAAAAGTTGATTGGTAATTTGACTCAGTCTTTCAAAGAGACTGTAGCTTTCTCGGTCAAACCCCTTCCATCATCTAGCACCTCTGTGAACATTGACCGGATCAGAAATGTGATCCAAGAAGAGCTTGCTAAGGCCAGTACCAGTGGAACCTCTGATTCTCAGGTAATTGCTACCACCAGGGAAATAAACAGTTATGTTCGTGAACACTTTCAAGCAGCTACTGCTACTCAGGAAGCCATTAAGAATAAGGTAGATTCTTAATTTGAGAAGATCTATACCAAGCATGAAATGACCAACCACTTAAAGCTTTTGATAGAGAATATGAAGCTGCCTCCAATGAATCAGGCATTCAGGGAGAAGGTCAATAAACTGAGAGAATTGACACCTGCTTTGGATAAATTTTTGGAGAATAAAGATTATTTTTTATCTGCTATGGAAAGAGGAGGAAGCATTATTATGGATTTCATAAACCTTCTTCTACCCTTTCTCCATGTGGACTGCACCCCTGTCATCATCCCTCCTGCCTTACCTGTATCTCAACCCAGTAGCTCTTCCACGATATTTCCTGATAAAGCAATCAGAATTCTTACTCCACTGATACGTCAGTGAGCTACCCACTACAGACCCACAGGAGCTTCTGTTGCTGCCCCTCCAGTCATTCCTATAACAATTCCTAAACCTGTTGATCCACCAGCTCATCCTCCATCTTCTTCTTCCAAAGGGAAAGACCACTTACCTATGGATGATGTGGATTGAGTCTATTTATGCCTTTTGATAGGGACTATGTATTCTTTTTTGGGTCATGTAATGTACTTTCATTAATACAGGCTTTCTCTATTCTCTCTATATTTTTTTTCTTTTTTCTAATCACAAAGGGGGAGAAATACTGAAATACTGTGCTAATTCTAGATTAATCAAGTGATTGGGGAGAAATGTGCTAATACGATCCTATGTTGAATCTTTTACGTCTTTCTCTCTGATACCATGTACCCATATTTTCTGGTTTTACACTCTTATTAATCTCTGATACTTGAGACATTTTTTATCTATGTTTAGTAACTGTATTATATATGATATCTAGCTTTAATACATACTGACATAATTTGTGATTATCAAAAAGGGGGAGATTGTTGGACTCACCTGTTTTGATAATCCCAAATCATGTTTAAATATTGACCATGATATATTAAGCCATTTTCTAAACCTTTTTAATATATATTTATATTTTTTATCCTGAAGAATTTATATTCTTAGTCTCATCACTTTGTTGCATCAGCTTACAGTTTACATTTATCTAAATATAATTTCACTATTAAAGGCTACTGGTAAGAGCCTTCTGTTCAAGGTCGCCGTTATAGCTCACTATTACACTTGGTCACTGATCCTAGAAGGTTACTGTTGAAGATCTATTGTCATTGATATAAGCTACCAGTACAATGTCACTATCACAAGTCTACCGTTGATCTGCTTATCAAATCTCCAAGACAAAGAGTCGCCATCACAAGGTCATTGCTGTGACAAGGCTTCTGTTAGAAGTTCACTATCAGACTCTTTCTCAAGTCTTCTGTTGAGTGCCTCACTGTTCAAGTCTACAGTTGGACATGTCTACCGTTAGTAGAAGGCTACCGCTAGACAACTCATACTGTCGAGATAGTCGACTGTTGTTCAAAGTCTACTGATGGACATATTCCATTGCTAATGAAATTACCTATTGAGATAAGTCTACCGGTGAAAAGGTCACTGTTGCAATAGTCTGATGTTACAGACCTACCGATGAAGTCCACTGATGAGGAGCTACTGTTACATAGAGTAACAGCTACCATTACAAGACATCCACTGACACAATGTCCACTGTTACAAGCCTACAGACAGAGAGACTACCGATGAAGCTCACAGTTGAATAGCCTACCAATGAAGCTCACAGTTGAATAGCCTACCGATGAAGTTCACAGTTGGAGAGACTATCGTTGAAGTCTACCGTGTGACATGCACCTGCTACCAATCTAATTATATTATATTCATTTCTTTACCAATTTTATTAATACTATCATAACGGTCATGTCTAGACAAATTAATGCATCTGACATTATTTAATGATATTTGCAGGCATATCAGGAAACAGTACGATGTACGAGGAAGACCGCACGTGGTTGAAACGTTTCTCTTGTAGGCCCCTGCTGAACCAAATGAGAAGAAGCTGAGTTGGAAAAGTGTATATATATATGAGTAGAGATAGACATCAACAGATATACAGAATACACAGAATATATTGAATATACATAAGAGAGACACATACAACACCAAATATACAAAAAAAGTAAGAACACTCAATCACTCATTCTGAAGAACACAGAGATTCATGAAGATCTGTTGAAAAAAAACCTTCTCAAGCTGTGGTGGTGTACTACAAAGAGCTTCAGACCCAAGAAGTTGATCATCTCTACATCTGGAAGTCAAAACCTGGAAGTTGCGACACTCTGTTTTGGAGGCAACTTGCAGAGAAGGACAAAAACTTCACTTCCTTCCTACCAATGAGTCCAAAGCTAATTTTCCGACACAACAAAGCATTCTCAACTTATCCCTACTATCTTTAGCTCTACTGTGTTTAAATAGTTTACATTTTTGAGTAATGTGTCTGTGTTACACACACTGACTCTTGTGCTTGAACTGAGGGATACTGAAAATCCTCATACCAAACTCTCTTTACATTTGTTTCTCACGTATAACTGTGGAAGAAGCCTAGTGTGGCTTGGTAGTTTATTTTTCCCATGTATAACTATGGTAGAGGTTGCAAAAACTAGACAGTTTGTGAAAACTGTTGCAAAGCCCAATACAGGCTGTGTATCATTTTTTAATATAATTTCTTGGTGGCAGGTGATCACTAAGTGGAGAGGACTAGGTCTTGACTTAAGACTGAACCTCTTGTTTAAGTTTTTGTGTTCATCTTTCACTTACTCTATTTTATACTTATCCATTGTGCTTATATTAGCAAAGAAAGAAATTTGTTTTTATATTCACTCTGATAGTTAGTTCTAGTTAGTGTGTATATGTGATTCGTTTAGTAAACTTGTTTCAAAAGTGGAATTTGTTCTCATACTGATTCAACTAAGGAGTCATCAACCTTTGAGAAACCTGTTGAACAATAAGTCACTTATATCTCTACTGGCTTAATTGACTGGGCTGTTTTAATTTGGGGGATTTTAATCCTAAAAGTTTTAATAGAAATTTTAATTTGAACTCAATTCACCCCCCTCTTAAATATCCACTCTGACCAACACATCATTTTTTCCCTTCTTCAATATTTTTATCTCCTAAATACTATAACATAGTAGCAACCAGAATTCTCTCCCAACGATACTACATTTAAAGAGATTCTCTGTCACATTTTTTATTACTTATTATTATTATTACTAAACTATATTTTTAATGGGGTTTCTAATAGAGAAATAAAATTAAACTAATTTACTAAGATGTTAGAAAACATGAAAAATAGTAGAAAACAAGAAGCACCAAAAGAAAAATGGATAGATGTTAGAAAATGATCTATGGCCTTCCCAAGTGATTTTATTGGATCATCGATTCTTCATTGCTTTAAATGAATTCACTCTATAAATTATCTCAAAACACAATCCAAAACATCTAAACTATGTATCTCATTATGTTTGAGAAGTCGAATCCAAAGACTAAGATTCTCAGTAATTGACCGCTTTTCTTCAGGATCTTGTCACAGTATTCAACGATCACCTAACACTTTAAAAGAGTCGAACCTCTATGATCACAATTCTCAATTGAGAATTGAGATGTTCAAGACGAGAATCAAACAACGAACTCCTAATAGGACTAACCTAACAATCCACACCTGATGAAAAACATATGTTGATCGACTATGTGCAAGACAAAAAATGGAAGAGAAAATGAAATGAAATGATATAGATGCAATTATCAAACATCAATCAATTATCTGTAAATTGTAAATCTGGAGAAAATTACAGTCTGATAGAAAAAATAAAACAACATAACGAAATCGCTAGAAAAAAACATAAGGTTCAACCACTAAAAAATTTATCGATCATGTCTGTGAAAAGTTATCGGTGTTCGATATTCATCTCCACTGAATCTGAGCTCGACGATAAAAAAATCCCCATGGAGAAGCTCAAAATCAGTTGCCTTCTTCTCAGACCTGTCATCGACATCAATTGTATAGGTTAAAATCAACGATACCAATAATTGATTGATTAAAATGGATAAATTATACTATGTGATATTTATCATACGCAGCCACTTGATATTATATTATGCACGTTGAATCTCAATTATTCTATGCGGAAGATAATTCACAAATGTAGAAGCCTCGATTATATTACGCATAGCAAAGATAATTCTTTTATGAGTTAGTAGAGACAATTTATCTTACGGGGAGTTTCACTGAAATCATCTTATATCTCATGGACTTGACAACTTCTCTTCCGCAAACTCCATTTCTAAATTATCTTATGCGGAAGATAATTTCTTTATCGATGGCAACTCAATTCTTTGATGCTGATAGTGAAAATAAATATATTTTCTATTAAAATTCATCTCACACTGTGCATTAAAAATAAATAAAAATAGATTAAAATAAAAAGAAGATGATTTATTAATAAATTGAAATTGTAGGTTAATTTTAACAATTTACAAACCAAAAAATACATAATTGAAAATTGAATTGAAATCAAATTTCTTTTGTTAATTAAATATTAAAAAAATTAATACAAAAATAAATATTTTATTCAAAGAAAAAAATATATTAAAATTTAAAATAAATTTGGATTGAATAAAATAATTTATTGATTAGTTTACAATCAAAATAAATAAATTATAAAAATTAAAATTCAAAGATTCTAATTATTAAATTAATTAACGAAATTAAGTATTACTCTTTAATCGAATTATTATTTATAAAAATACGGAAAATTATAAATTTAATTATCAGAAAATAAAATTAAACAAGGACGTTAAAATTATTATTTAAAAAAAATATCAAAATTAAATAATAAAATCAAAGTTAAACAAATATTATAGTTAAAACACAGAAGAAAAATTAATGAAACAAGAAATCGCTATTTAAAGGGTTTTATTATTTAAACATCAAATTACCACCAAAGTAAATTATTAATTAAAAACATAACTTTAACAAATAAAGTAAACTTAAATTAAAGAAATTATGTGGAAAAGGGTATCAAAATACTGTTAGTAAAAACCCGTCCAACCCCCCCCCCCTAATACACACTTACCAGCGGAGGGGCAAGAAGGTAATTGAGGGGCACTGAGTGGTTATTGGGAGTCTGTTTAAATGGTGGGGACAATCATTTGAAGAGGGTACAAAAAGGAATATTTTTTGTTAGTTCAGGCTGTGGGTACAGCCACGGGAGAGAGAGGTGGTCCTCTCTCTCTGAACTGAGTGAAGCACTCCTTCCCAAGGATTCCTGGAGCGGATCGACAGGTTCAGCAGTTTAAGTTCTTTTTCCTTTACCCAAATTCTGTAACAGAGCAAAACAGGTTTGGATATTATTATAGCATTCTGATTTTCTACTATTTTTCTTCCTCTGTTTGTCTTTCTTTTTCTTCCCAAGGGAGCGCGGTGGAAGAGGCTTATTACGAGAACGAAGAAGGAGAGGCGGAGGCAATCGCGACTACAGAAATATTATGAGAATACTGAATTTGGAAAAGAAACGAGAGTAACGCCTTGGAAATGGAAAACCAAATCCAAACTATGGAAGAAACCATGGTAGGCTTCCGACAAGCGATGATGTCGATGCAGGAAAGTATGGAAAAACTAATGCGCGGGAAAAATGAGAATCAACTGGTAGCTCAATCCCTAGCGCAGTAGTCAGAGGAGCGGGTTGCGCTCTGGATGCATGATATGGAGGAACGAACTTTGGAGAAAATGAAAGAACTGGAGTTACAGGTTGGAAAGGGGGCACAAACGGAAAGACAGAGCATAGTTGTGCCAAAAAAATCGGGAGGAAGCAGGCAGGAAAGTACGACAGCAGGAGAGAAACCGGAAGGAGAGTCTGCAACTGAGAGTGTTTTTTTCAACGAGGCTATGCGGAATGCAGTAAGAAAGGTAGAATTACTGTCTTTTGCTGGGGAAGACCCGTTCGGATGGGATGCTAAGGCAGATACATAATTTTCGATAAATCGAACACCAAAAGAGATGAAGTTGCATTATGCACAAATCTGCATGGAAGGTACAGCGCTCTATTGGTTCCTTTCGTGGCATCGGGCTATGCAGGAGCCAACTTGGGAGAGGTTTAGAACCGCTCTCTTGGAGAGGTATGGGAGGACTACTGAGGAAGACCCATTAAGATACTTGAAGACACTCCGGCAAACTGGAACAGTGGATGAATATATTGAAGAATTCGAACGAGTGGCATTGAGGATACCAGATTTCCTGGAATCCTGGTATATGAGCATGTTCATGGGGGGACTGAGAAATGAGATAGAAAACTGAGTCTCAACCCATGAGCCTCAAAACAAAATAAGAATGCTAATTCTAGAAAGGAAAATTGAAAGGGATTTGATTGGAGAGGGAGTGCTCAAAGGAAATCGTGGGCGGCCAGCTCCCTTGCCGATATCACGAGGAGCGGGTACTCAATCGACTAGTGTACCACTTGGTCGGGGCAACTTGGAGCGAAACAGGAGGGAAGAAGAATTAAAGAAGGCAGTTGGGGAAAATAGATGGAATGGAACTAGAACTCTTAGCAGGCAGGAACGTGAGGACCGAAAATAGAAGGGTCTCTGCTTCCATTGTGGACAACCGTTTAGCCCAATGCACAAGTGTCCAAACAAACATTTAAGGGTGCTGGTCTGAGTATATTAAGAACCAGAAACCAGGCCGGAGGATGAGCAGGAGCAACAGCCGGAAGAAGCAGAAAAACATTGTGGGGAACAACTTGAGGAGGGGCAGGATGTAGGTCACATAGAGTTCCGCAGTATGGGGCTTATAGGAGTGGAATCTATGATGTTTGCAGGAACATTACCTAGGGTGCCAATCACAATACTTGTGGACAGCGTGGAGATTCACAATTTTATTTCAAAAAAAGTTGCAAAAATAACCAACATGGAGGTGAGTCCTACCCTGCCATATAGGATCATGCTGGGAGACGGGCACCGGGTAAACTCCCAAGGGGTATGCCGCCAGGTGGAGGTGAATCTAGAAAAGGTAACCTTCAAAATTGAAGCTTATGTTTTCGATATGGGAGGGCCGGATTTGGTCTTGGGAATGGAGTGGTTGTCGAGTCTGGGAAATTTTTCAACTAACTGGAGACAAAAAACCATGGAGTTTTCTTGGAAAGAAAAGGAGATTAAGCTCCAGGGAGAAGTCGGGAACGTTGGGTGATTGGAGGGAGTACAGCAACCGAAACATGCTAAGTCCTTGCTGCTAAAAGGTTGGTACTGACAGACACAGCTGCAGTTTTCAGCTGAAGGGAAAGCTCCGAAACAACCCAGTGGACAACAGTTAGAAGTACTGCTGCAGAAAAACAGACCATGCTATCACCTGAAGAGCCCAGGGGACTACCACCCGTTAGACTAACATACCATGCTATCACCTTAGTAATGGGAGCAACACTTGTTAACATTAGGCCTTACAAATTGGCACACTATCTGAAAGATGAAGTGGAAAAACAGATTAAGGAGATGTTGTCCAGTGGAGTGATTCGGCATAGTAATAGCCCATATTCAAGCCCGATAATCTTAGTCCGAAAGAACGATACTAGTTGGCGGATGTGTGCGGACTATAGAGCTTTGAACAAGCTGACCATTCCGGAAACATTCCTGATCCCAATCATATAGGAGTTGTTGGATGAGTTATATGGAACTTGTTATTTTTCCAAGATAGATTTGATGTTCGGGTTTCACCAAATTCGGGTAAAGGAAGAAGACATTTGTAAGACAGCCTTTAAGACGCATGAGGGGCATTATGAGTTCCTTGGCATGCCATTTGGACTAATGAATGCTCCTGCCACCTTCCAATCTACCATGAATAGGGTGTTCCATGGGGCTTTACAGAAATTCATTTTGGTATTTTTTGATGATATACTAGTATATAGAAAGACTTGGGCCGAACACTTGAGCCACCTCGAAACGACTTTTACAATATTAGAGGCAAATCAACTACCGGTAAACAGAAAGAAGTGTTCGTTTTCACAACATTATTTAGAATATTTGGGGCACATCATTTCTTGCGAGGGGGTTTCCATGGATCCAAAAAAGGTATATTGCGCTGGGGGCTAGCCACGACCCAAAAACGTGAAGGAAGTACGGGGATTTCTGGGGCTTACGGGGTACTACTGAAAATTCATCCAGGGATATGGGAAAATTTCTAAACCCCTAACTGAATTAACTAAGAAGGATAATTTCCTTTGGAATGATGCAGCAGAGCAGGCATTTGAGGACATGAAAAGGTGTACTATGACAGCCCCATTGCTAGCTCCGCCTGACTTTCAGCAGACTGTTGTCATTGAATGTGATGCCTCGGGAAAAGGGGTTGGAGCAGTGTTGATGCAATCCCACTGGCCAGTTGCGTATTTCAGCAAGGCTTTGGCAGAAAACAATCTATCCAAATCAGTTTATGAAAAGGAAGTAATGGCCCTTGTCCTAGCTGTGAACCACTGGAAACAATACTTGTTGGGGAGAAATTTTGTGATCTGCACGGACCACAAGGCCCTCAAGAACCTCCTCAGCCAGCGACACCATTCAAAAAATCATCAAGACTGGCAGGAAAAACTTCTTGGGCTCAATTTTGAGGTTGTTTACAAACCAGGGTGGGGGAATCGGGCAGCATATGCTCTTTCCCAGATAGCAGAAGATGGGGGAACAAACAAAGCAGTTGGAAAAACCTTGGGAACAGCAGTTTCAGAGCTGTTTTGGATGGAGAAAGAGGTAGTAGAAAGAGAGATACAGCAGGATCCAGTCTTAAAGAAAATCAAAGACACTGTAGAGAGGCAACCTGAAATATATCCTGGGTACATCTTGCATGAAGGGATTTTGTTTGACAAGGGACGACTGGTTTTGTCCAGCCGATCCACCCTTATACCAAAGTTCCTCCACTATTACCATTCTTCAGCAGTTGGGGGACATGTGGGATTCCATAAAACTTATAAGCGGTTGGCCTCAGGACTGTTTTGGAGGGGGATGTCCCGACGGATAATGCAGTATGTCCAAGAATGTGCAACCTGGCAGCGACAAAAAACTCAGTCTATGTCTCCTTTGGGGCTCTTACAACCACTGCCAATACCAGAGCAAGTTTGGGAAGATATCTCCCTGGATTTCATCTCCGAATTGCCCAAATCACAAGGGTTCACAGTAATTTTTGTTGTGGTGGACAGACACTCAAAATATTCACATTTTGTGTTATTGAAACATTCCATATACAGCAAGGTCAGTAGCAGAGGTATTTATACGAGAAGTAGTACACCTACATGGAATTCCAATCACAATAATTAGTGACCGGAACCCCATCTTCGTTAGTAATTTTTGGAAGGAATTGTTCCGCATGGAAGGGACCAAGTTGAAAATGAGTTCTTCTTATCATCCCCAAATGGACGGGTAGATGGAAATAGTAAATAAATGTCTGGAAACCTACCTTCGATGATTTGCTTCCGAACGCCCCTTATCGTGGGCACGATGGATTCCTTGGGCTGAGTTTTGTTATAATACCACACCTCATACAACTACCAAATTCTCCCCTTTTGAGGTTGTGTATGGCAGAAAACCTCCTCCGGTTTTGCGTTTGGCAGGTCGACACACACCAGTAGATGCTGTCGCGACAGCCTTAGCAGAACGGGACCAGATCCTTCTCCAGTTACGGCAGAACCTCACTCGTGCACAACAGTTGATGTCTTACTATTCCAACAAACACTGGCGGGATGTATCCTTTGAAGTGGGTGAATCAGTGTATGTCAAGATAAGGCCAAATGTACAGACTTCCAAGGCTTCTAAACTCCACCCGAAACTCACAGCAAGGTATTGTGGAACTTACCGGATCCTTGAAAGTTTGGGAAACACAGCTTACAAGCTTAGCCTCCCTTATACTACTCGAGTTCATCTCGTGTTCCACGTGTCGCAGCTCAAGCGAGCAGTGGGAAATTCTGATGTACAGACTGATCTACCAGAAATTCTGGACACTGGTTGTCCAGCTGTGGTTGAACCAGAAACTGTGTTAGCTACCAGGCCAAAGACCAGACTTCCACATGGGTTATGGATTATACAATGGAAAGGGCAGCCTCAGGAAGAAGCAACTTGGGAAGACACTGCATTGATTGGTTTGCAATTCCCTACTTTTCACCTTGAGGACAAGGTGTCTTTTGAGGAGGGGGAAAATGTTAGTAAAATCCTATCCAAACCCCCCCTAATACACACATACCAGCTGAGGGGCAAGAAGGTAATTTAGGGACACTGAGTGGTTACTGGGAGTATGTTTAAATGGTGGGTCCAATCATTTGAAGGGGGGTACGAAAAAGAATATTTTCTGTTAGTTCGGGTTGTGGGTACAATCGCGGGAGAGAGAGGTGGTCCTCTCTCTCTGAACAGAGCGAAGCACTCCTTCCGAAGGATTCCTGGAGCGGATCGACAGGTTCAGCATTTTAAGTTATTTTTCCTTTCCCCTAATTTAGTAACATAGAAAAACAGGTTTTGGATATTATTCTAACATTCCGATTTTCTGCTATTTTTCTTCCTCTGTTATTCTTTCTTTTTCTCCCTAACAATTACAGCCAAAGCCAAACCAATATGGTACTTAGTATATTTACTTTTTACATTTATCAGAAATTACAGTTTTTATGAATTCTATTCTTATAGGTTTCAATTTTTTTTGTAAAAAAATGCTTAATACTTTGCATTAAATCTTTTTATTCAGGAAGATTTTTTTATTCTTAGCTAACTTTTCAAAAAATGAACTTTTAATTTTTGAAAAGTTTATTTCTTAGAGAGTTTTTATGGAACCATATTTTACAATAAAAATATCACGATGGTGCACAGGAAGATAACTTTCAACTTTATTCCTTTATTATTACTAATGAATTTTTAAAGCACTATTTTCTTTACAATGAATGGTATTTCACATTATTTCATTTCAATAATTTTTACTTTTATTAAGTGGTTTAATTTTTGAATATCTTGAGGGTTTAAAATTGGAAATTTGAACTTTAATGTTTGGAAATAAAATTTTTGGAGCCTTTGGTATTATCTTCTCTGGAACAAGTTATCAAGGAATGTTGGATAATCTTTTTAGATTCAAGGATCAACGGTGGATGAGTTATCTGATAAATACCCTTGTGGTATTAATGTTCTTTGTTTGTATCTATTGTAAAGTGCTACAGATTCTCCGTCGTTAATTTCTGGAGCACTGTTCATATTCTATTTCACGAATTCCATATTCTTTAGAAATCAAAACAAGGGAAATCATTAAGGAATGGTTAGTAGATTGTGTTTGGTATAATCATCATGAATCATTGTTGAAATGTGTTTGGGGAAAATCTTGAGCAAATCCCTTTGAGCCAAATTCATCAAAGAGAAATATGGGATCTCCCCTATTTGCTAACTTTAGGGATCCTCTGGCTCTCAATTGTTGCACAGCCTACACAATACCATCGACGATATCTATGACAGTTCTTTCTAGATTATAGGTCGAGGTGACATTTCTTTCCAAAAAGACAATTTGGTGGGAACTCCTCTATTCTTCCTAGGGTTCCCTGTCCCTAAACTCCACTTTAAGAAGGCCAACGTTCATCCCGCATTTATGGAAGTGGTCTTCAATAATGATCAGAGGAATTTTTACAATAGCATTCAACTAGTTGATGATCTAGACATGTTTGTCTTTATGCCCTCTTTATCGGGTTCCTTTAACAAGTCAGACTACGATAAAATTATCTATGTAAAGAAGAGCTTAGATGAACTATAAGGTAATTTATAGTGAAATGATCACCCAATGGAATTAAAGCTCCTCATGTGGTGGTCTTTGGAACCAAGTGATCTTTATCAATACTGATGTCAAATGTAAAGGAATCCATCTTGCCTCCAAATGTATCATAAATATATGATACGAGAATCAAAATATGGAATTGGTGTTGGAATTGTTCACTAAAGATGATTGGGTAACATACATATGGAAAACTATTGGGGTATCTTGGGAACCAATGATTGGTGAAGCTCTGTGGCTATGTGGATCTTTTCCTGGGTTCATGTTGATATGACCCTTGCACTAAATGGATCATGAAATGCATGAAACCGGCTGTAAGATAGTTGTTATAGTGTTTTGGTGCCAGTCATAAAATGGACTCAGATTTATCTGGTTTCCTCAATGCATTTTGGGTGTGAATTCACGTATGGAATTGAGTGTAGTTCAAGTGTCAGCTTTGGCTTGGGATAAATTGAGATGATCCGGATGTGTTGGATGGGAGGTGTGTTAGTGATCATGGCATGGCAGGGCACAATGTGTTGTTTTGGTTGGTTGGTGTTACAGCCATGTAATTTCACTGAGATTCGGGTATAGAATTTGGTGGGAATTTTCAAATGACCACAGGGTGCCTCTGGGGTAGGGGAATCAGGATTGAGTATTCTAGTAACATGTCGGTGGGTGGAAGTTGAGCGCTTTCAAGATAGGTCTCCCATAGGAGGTCTAACCAGTGGTTTAGCGTGTAATTTAAGGCAGTGATAGGGAACCCTCATTAGGTATGTTGTGTTGGATACAACAAAGTATGTTTCGAGAGTTAGTTGGGTCTTTTGGAGGAAAAGCTGTTGTGCTAACATTATGCCAGGATGGTGAAGGTGCGTCATTTTCGGTTTGGAATTTGAAAATAAGATTGGAGCCAACGTCTAACTAGTATTCTCTTGTATAAGGGAGCAAGGTGAATTAGAAACTACACTAGGTGTGTCGTTAGAATGCTGGAGGCGTGTTCTGATAGGCAATTCCAACAGTAGAGAGGCATCATGGTTGCGAATTGGCCTTATGAGCTAAGTCCTGTAGTGGGGAGCACTATAGGCCAGGTGACCAATTAGATGAGGACACCTCGTGCGTCCTAGGATAGATGGGTGCGGGTGAGCACCCTCTCAGTATTTCATTAATGATATTGAGCAATGTATTGTTTTCTATAGTTTTGAGTGATTAATGGTTGGAGCTACACTTTGAGAGCGTGGTTGGTGTTTGGAGGTTGAACAGGGTCATTTGAACAAGAATTGACGGTCCATATTGGTTGGGATGTATAATTGGGTGACCATTGGTACTTGTCATGGGCGATAAGTGTTATGATGGAGAGTTTGTAATGTCTTGTGTTTGTTTGGGTGTGAAAATTCATGAGGGAATTAGAATTTTTGAGTTTGGTGTACAGGTCATTTTGAGGACCGAGATTCAGAATCAAAGTCTATGAGTCTAGACATGTGAAGGGATTGTTTTGGGAGGGTGAAAAAGGCTTGGAAGTTGTCCTGGGGGGCACGGGAGGGCCCTGGGAGGCGCCAAGGTGGTTGTTGGAGCCTTGTTTGTAGCAAGCCATTGGCTAGCTAGTAGCTGTAGAGAGTAGCCTTATTGGCTTTTATCACTATCAGCTAGCCAGTGCGCCAGAAAAATCCATCTACATTCTTTAGGTGGAGACCGGCTAGCTGGTGGGTAGGTACCGGCTAGGTGGTGGTCTTTAAAGGCTGACATTTCAAAAAAAATCCCCCTCTGATTTTTAGAGGGGGAAGCCCCTCCTCTTCTCTTTGGCTTGGTGTGATAGTTGGGAGGCCTCTCCCCCCTTACTCCTCACTTCACCCTTGATACAGGTGGGGTTCTTGGATGATTTTTATAGTGATTTAGGTTACGTTGTTCCATCCAATGATATTCATATCTCTCCTCCAATATTTCTAATTTTTTATTTCTCTCGAGTTAGGTTTTATGGACAATTCCACCAGAGGATGGTGGAATCATCTCGGGATGATGGGGCTTTGGTTCTGTCTAGCTAGAGGATGTCGCAAGATGACACTCTCCTGATGTCATATTTTGTTTTATCAAGGTAATTCATGCCACATTTTTATTTAAGGTTTTATGATTAAATAAATTAAATTAATATTGGAAATGGTTCTAACGACGAGGGCTTGGGCCCGGATTGGTACCAGGGGTCTACTGCGGGCCTCTCGCGGTTTTTTGGACTTGGTTCTGATGCAATGTGAAGAAACGACGAGATTTGGAGAGTATTTCTAAATGAATTAAATTTGATAATTAATTAGAAGATCCATAATTAATTGTGATGGGTGTTTGTAATGGGTTAGGACCTCACGTGGGTTGGCGGTGGCAGATTTAGTCGAGGCAGGTTTGAATGAGTCTCCGAAAGAGTTGTTGGGACAAGAGTTTAAAATGGGGAAAGCTTCTAATGAGGTAGGTGGTCCTCAGTTCTTTCCCTACGGATTTTTTTATTTTGTTTATGATGTGTGTGATGTGTGGTCTCCCCAACAAGGGCACCGATTTGTTTTGTTAAAAAGGAATTGTTTAATTTAAATTGTTTGGTTAATTTAAATTAAAAGTAAATTTAATTTAATTTTTTAAATTTTTGTAAATTCTTGGGATGAAATGAATAAAGTGACAAGGCCACTAAGGACATTTTGTGTTAGCTTAACACGTCATTCGCCGCTGGATGAGGCATGGACTAAAAAGATACCCAGATATTTAGACACCTTCAAGAGGTTATATGAATTGACATAAGATGGATGACCCATGTAGGCCGGCTGAGGACCCATGAGATGTGTTAGGTGTGGGTGGATAGACCTAAGGTATATTAGAGAAGGGTTGGATGAGATAACCGGCATAGAGTGACCTTGGATATAGAGATGGGCCTTGAGCCATCTCATTAGACTATCACAGTGTAGCAAACCCCTAAGGCCCATGAGGCTGTAAGATGATTTTGACGATATAGAGGAATGGTGTTATAGATCCAAATGAGAGAGAAAAAAATAACAACACACTTCTATATTTCCATCGATTACAGCATACAAGAGTAGTAAGAACTCTAGAAGAAGAAGGTAAGAAAAAGAAGAAGAATATCAGAAGAATATCTCCCAAAGACGCCACTTCCGAGAGATGAGGCCTAACCCTCCCATGTGCCTAGCATAATTCCAGCCAAAGACCCAACGTGTCTTTCCCCTACCTTCAGCCCCTTATTTAATACCCCACCCACTGCAAATCATCCTAACTACTAGCTATAGAAAGTACAATTCTACCCTTAGCTGTTATTAAAGACTTCCAACCTACTCCCATACAGCTGTATCCCCCTCTACTCTAACCTGCTCCACTACAGCTATAGCCCCCTCTCCTCTACGACTCCCATTCAGCACCCCAGCCCCATTGCCCACATTCCTATCAATTCCACTGGCCTTAAAAAACACCTTGTCATCAAGGTGGAAAAACCAGATGATGAACTGTCGGGACTATTAGAGGGATGTCCTAGAAGTAGAAAATAGCACAATCCGATAGCGGTGGCTCTAGCAGTGGCCTTAGAAACCATGAAACTCCACTCACTAGAAGGTTTCTTTCAATCTTGTCACAAGCCTTCACCTCTCCCATAACCAAAATTTAACGAATATGTGGAATCTCTTTCGGATACTGTGGTCTATGATCCTCTATATCTTCCCATTGGTCCCATGCCACTGTATTATCCACTCGCAGTTGTTTATAATGTCCTACTACGGCTTTCTGAGTTGCACAACCTTCCCTGCATTTTTCTTCCATAATGAGAGATGTAAAAACGGATCTGGATTCTACAAGTTTCACTGCGACTTCAGTTGTCGTTTACCTCTTTCTCTCCTTGTACAAAAAATAATCTGTAGACCAGCTCGGTTGGCCCAAACTGCTCCTTCCCTGTTTAGCCCACTCTGCCTTAGTAATCCTTCCAGCGCTGACCTCCACTTGATTCACCTGCTCCATATTTTCTTGATGTTCTGTAAAAACAGTAGAGTCTGTCAAGTGTTCCAATATTTCATGATGTTTTGACAAGTCTACGGACCCAATCGTATTCTCTCACTACTTCCCTTGTAATGCTTGTTACCCGCCAATCCGCTTCAGACAGGAACTAGTTGACTTCTTGCTATTTTTTTCATGTTCAGTACAACACACTGTTTGTACTTGTTGTGGCGGTATCGGTCCATCCACCTCACAAATGGAACTTGTAATTCCCAATGCAATTTGATCAGAAATAGAAGAAGAGGTCGATGTATTTTGATCAGCAGTAGAAGAGGAGGTTGAATTAACGTCACCTATTTTGCTCACTGTAGTCTGTACCTACTTTGACTCCAGTTCGGCATGCAATACAATACTAGTGACTGATGATCCTGCTGTCGACACACTGCAAGTTATTGCTAGAGCCTCGCAAGTCCCTATGCCAACCGTTTGAGATTAACATGTAATTTGGCCAGCAAAGCTTCACGCATCTCCATGGAAGTCGTCTCCTACCGCAGCGTTTGATCTCGCAGCCAACTCTTGACATACCAAGTTCTACTTCATCTGGTGCGATCAGAAGGACTTGTTCGGTCTTGACTAGCATCGTCTGCTCCAACAGCATTCACCTGCCAGTGGTGTCTGCTTTGTGGGATTTAACTGAAGGAACGACAACAGTTGAAGAGGGAAGAAGGAAGGAATTGTGCTGTTGTGTCTGCGGAGTCTCCTCTGCTGTCGGTTTTTTTTCCACTTTCCTACTGCAAGTCGTCTTCCACTGCAGTGAGGCGTTTTCTTCTGTTGTGTCGCCCTCTACAGATCTTCAATCAATATCTTCTTCAAGAAACTCTCTCGCTAGATTCCTCTCTCAAGAATTCCTCTCAATGAAAGCACCAATTGTTAGAAATCCAAATGAGAGAGAAAGAAATAATAGCACACTTCTATATTTCCAGCGATTACAGCATACAAGAGTAGTAAGAACACTAGAAGAAGCAGGTAAGAAGAAGAAGAAGAATATCAAAAGAATATCTCCCGAAGACGTCGCTTCCGAGAGCCGAGGCCTAACCCTCCCATGTGCCTAGCAGAATTCCAGCCAAATACCCAATGTGTCTTACCCCTACCTTCAGCCCCTTATTTAATACCCCACCCACCGCCAATCATCCTAACTACTAGCTATTGAAAGTAAAATTCTACCCTTATCCATTATTAAAGACTTCCAACATGCTCCCCTACACTTGTAGCCCCCTTTACTCTAACCTGCTCCCCTAGCCCCCTCTACTCTACGGCTCCCATTCAGCACCCCAGCCCCCTTGCCCACATTCCTGTCAAACGGGATGCCCTCCGCGCATTGGGTAATGATCCTAGAGACTATTGGTGACCGAGGATCCCAGAAGGGATTCCTCTGTTTATGTATACTGGCCCAAAGAACCTGAGTATGTGCCTCGTTGTTAGACCAACCTAAAGTGGGTGCATATGGTTGAGTAGTGATAGTTGTGGGTATTACCCTAGAACTCAAACTAATGTGTAAGTCCCAAGGGTCTGAGATGATGGAGACGGGTATGGGCATTCAGCCAAACCTTGATATGTTTTAATTTTTATATTATCTATGGTTATGAGGTGAGATTTCCCAGGATGCCTGAGGATCGGTCGTTGGGCCTGGCACTGATATGATTTCCTGGGATACCCGGGAATCGCCTGTTCAGATGGATTAAACCCTAGGATGCCAATAATGTTTGGGATTTAGGCTCATAGCATATTGGGAGAATTCCTAGTTGGAATATCATCCAGAGCATATGGTCGATGCAACAGTGGATTCCTGGAGATTATTCACAGGATCCAACATCAAATCTAGTGATTTCATGCATATAACCCCCTCTAATCTTAAAAATAACCCTTTCTAACAGGGGCATTTTTTTAGTGGTTGTATGTCTATTTAGACTAGCATCTAGAGCATATGGTTGATGTGGAAGTGGATGCCTGGACATGGTTCTCAGAATCAAACATCAGAGCTGACGATTTCATGAATATAGGAATGCCTGAGATGTATGGGATTCCATTGATACAGTGCGACCATGGATAATGCTCAGGTACCCCTGGAATCAAATGGCAGTATGAGGTGTTAGGTGGGTGTATATCCCCGATCATGGATGTTGGACATCGTGAGGGTGATTTTTGGATCCCCTCGATCGATGCCTAGGATGCACTTTGGACCAGATGGATGCAAAAAATATTGTTCGACTGAGGAGATGTGAGATATTGGATGCCCATGTGACTGGTCGTGGGATATGGGGAGGGTATTCTATTTGATTTCCTAGGTAGTAAATGAATTATTCACGCTTGATTGTATAGTATTTTCTAGGGCCTCCCCCTCTTAGTAATCAGTTGGAATCCTGACATTAAGAACACCTAGGTTCTACTGTGGGTGATAGAACCCCTTGATATAAAATGATGAAACTGGAATTGTACTATAGCAATTAGAGCAGCACGCTTGGAATTACAGCCTTAGAGTGGGAGGATAAAGAGAGAGAAAACAGCAAACAGATTATCCTCAGGAGGCCTCCTGGCTCACCCACCCAAGTCCCAGGCCGAGAGACTCTCCTCCCCAAATTCCCAGCTCAAAATGTGTCTTATACCTCTCTCTCATTCCCCTTTTATTACCCCAATAGTTACAACCGACTGGGCCCTAGCTACCCCCCCCCCCCCCACGATTCCCACTTCCCCTTTCAGTTACATTCTGTTTCAGCTCCAGGTGTAGTCTGTTTCAGCCCAGGGGATCCTCTAACAGAATCTGTTACTGCCATGTGGTCCCCAGTGGGCCCCTTCTCTGTCGCAGCCTTCTTCCTTCTTGAATAAACCTGCCACGCCCCCTCCTTCCTCCCGGTTCAAACACTCGCCGCCCCTTGTAGATCAGTCTTGACCTCAAGACTGAATGAAGGGAATTTATTTCGAAGGGTAAACTCTTCCTCCCATGTCGCCTCCTCTGTCGGATGACCAGCCCACTGGATAAGGAATTGTGGCTGGGCCATGTGTTTCTGGAGGTGAAAACGGCGAGAAAGGACAGCCTGGGGTTCCGGAGTATTGGAATTGTCCACCTCGAGGCCCGGTGGTAGAGTAGGGAGGACCTCTGAATTTCCCACCGCCGGATTTAATTGTGATACATGATAAACAGGATGAACTTTAGCCGAGGGAGGCAGATCCAAATGGTAAGCAACCTTCCCTACTCGGCCAAGAATGGTAAAAGGGCCATAAAATCAGGCTTCCAACTTCTGGTGGATCCGATGGGCGACGGTCTGCTGACGATGGGGTCGGAGCTTTAAATACACCCGATCACCCACTTGAAGAGAAACTTGGCGACGGTGTCGGTCCTCCTGGCGCTTCATGTAGTCCTGAGATCAGGCTAAATGCTATCGAAGCTGACATAAAGCTTCATTGCGATCCTCCACAGGCGTGGCTACTGCAGCTACCCAAACATCTTCAGGTAGGAAACTCAAAATAGAAGGAGGCAAGCGGCCATACACTGCCTCAATTGGAGTAGAATCTATGGAGGAATGCCAGGTAGTGTTGTAACTCCACTCTGCCCACGGAACCCAGAAAGACCACATCCGAGGTTGGTCCCCTGCAAAGCAGTGTAAGTAGGTCTCGAGGCAGTGGTTTACCACTTCTGTTTGACCGTCTGTCTGCAGGTGGTAGGCCGAGCTGAACTTTAGGGAAGTTCCATGGAGACGGAACAATTCTATCCAAAAATTGCTCAGAAAAATGGGGTCCCGATCACTCACGATGGAAGCTGGCACACCATGCAGCCGAACAATTTCCTGGAGAAAAAGTTCAGCAACCATCCGAGCATTGTAAGGATGCTTGAGGAGCAAGAAGTGAGAATATTTGGTAAGTCGGTCAACCACCACCAATATGACCTCATACCCCCTGGATTTGGGCATCCCCATAATAAAATCCATGAAAATGTCAGTCCACACAGTGGTGGGGATGTCCAGAGGTTGTAGGAGTCCCGCGGGTGCTAGGGTAGAATACTTATAGCGCTGGCAGATCGTACACTACTGGACAAATTCTTTTACAACCTTTCTCATTACAACCCAATAGAGGTTGGCTGCAAGCTTCCTGTAAGTTTTGTAGAAACCCAAGTGGCCTCCTTGAGGGGAAGCATGAAACTCTATTAGGATCTTGGGTACCCACGGGGACGAGGCAGGGATAGCCATTCGATTCCGGTAGTATAGCACGCCCCAGGTCAGTGTGAAGCCTGGGATGGTAGAATGACCCTCCTGTAATGCACGGAGCACCCTGACCAGATAGGGATCTGAAGACACGCCATCAGTCAAAGTCCGTCCTTTTGTCTAGATGGGCCTAGACTACAGCAGCTGATGCTGGGAAAGAGGCTCCTCCTGCCGTGATAAAGCGTCTGCAGCAGAATTTTCCCGGCCTGGTTTATATTTAATCTCAAACTGATAACCCAACAACTTGGTGATCCAGTTTTGCTAATCAATGGTGGTGATGCAATGCTGGAGTAGAAATTTAAGACTCCGGTGATCGTAAAAAACTATGAAGGGTCTTCCCAACAAATATGGACGCCAATGCTGGATGGCCAGAACAAGGGCTATGATCTCATTTTCATATACCGATTTAGCGAGGTTCTGGTCAGAAAGAGCCCTGCTAAAGTATGCTATTGTTTGCCTGGCCTGCATGAGGACAGCTCCCACCCTGCGGCCAGAAGCATCACATTCGAGCTCAAAATCTTGAGAGAAATCTGGTAGAGCCAGGACCGGTGCCTCTGTCATCAGTTTCTTCAAATGCTGGAAAGCTTCTTGAGTTTCGGCAGTCCACCGGAACCCATAATTCCAAGTTAATGCTATGAGAGGCTGGGCGACCTCGCCATACCCGCAAATGAATTTTCGATAATACCCGGTAAGACTGAGGAAGCCACAGACACCCTTTACGCTGGTGGGAGGAGGCCAGTTGCTGGACTCGTATTTTACTGGGATCCATTGCCACGCCTGAGGCATAAATTAGGTGTCCCAAATACTCCACCTCCTACTGGCCAAAAAGGCATTTTTTCCTGTTAGCAAATAATTGATGGTCATGTAGACGGTGATACATGACTTCCACGTGATGCAAATGATTTGACCAATCCCTGTTGTACACAAGAATATCATCAAAAAATATTAGAACAAACTGACGGAGTGACGAGCGAAATAAATCATTCATAGTGTCTTGGAATGTGGATGGAGCGTTAGTGAGGCCAAAGGGCATCACTAAGTATTCATAGTGGCCACTATGTGTCCGAAACGCTGTCATCTCCACATCGGACTCCCGCATTCGAATTTGGTGATAACCCGCCTTGAGGTCTAACTTGGAGAAATAGGTATCTCCATGGAGTTCATTGAGTAATTCCTCTACCACTGGTATGGGGAATTTGTCCGAAATTGTTACTTTATTTAAATCCCTATAGTTCACACACATTCTCCATGAGCCATATTTTTTTAACAAGAAACACCAGGCTGGAGTACGCGCTGGAGCTTAGCCTAATGATGCCTTGATTTAACAACTTTTGCACCTATTTCTCAATTTCATTTTTGTGAAGGTACGGGTACCGGTAAGGCCTAACTGAGACTGGTTCCTGACCGAGAAATAGGTTAATGGCATGAGCTCGAAGCCGATGCACTGGCAGCCCCCTAGGTTCTGAAAAAATAGACGGGATGTGATGAAAAATCTTTTGTAATTCCTGGTTTTGAGCCTCAGTCAAGGGTGTCACGAGGTTGCTTTTGTTACCTTAAACAATTTGGCACAGTTCGTTGTTCTGTCCCGATTTCTAAGCCCACCGATATAGGGAGACTGTTGTCCGGTCATTTTGACGGATACCTGAGAGGGTAAATGGCCGACCTCCTACTGAAAACTTCATTACCATCGACTGCCAATTTATGCTTACATCTCCCAAAGTCCTCAACCAAGAGATTCCCAGGATTAGATCCAATCCTCCAATCTTCCAAACATGAGCTTCAAGGGAACACTCATAAGCCCCTAGGACGAGCAAGATCTTCTGGAAGACCCCTATGGTTCCTGTCCTATGACCATCACCCAACCTTACGCCCATCTTCTTGGCGGCCTTGACAGTAAGCCTTGGTATATTGACTAACCCTGGGCTAATGAAATTGTGAGTAGCCCCACTATCCAATAAAATCAGGATGGGAATTACCCTTATGCAGCCCTCTATTTTCATGGACGAGATGGGCTCTTCTTGGCTTTCCCGGTCACTGCACAAGATTCTCCAGTTCTGAAATTCCAGCACCTTGCATTTAGCCTCTGGAGCTTCTGGTGCTCCCGCCACAGCTTCCAGCTGATCCTCCTCCTCCTCTAATGGAGGTGTAAGCTAAAGATTCTCTTCCTCTTCTCCCGATAACAGCACCCTCATCTTGGCATCAGCACATTTTTGCATAGGATTATATGGTTTTCTGCACCGGAAACACAACCCCTTCTTTCTGCGGTCCTCCCATTCCTGGTTGGACAACTACCGAACTCCCCTTCCTCCTGCCATGGTGGTTCGCTGTATTTCTTTGGTGGCTCCTCCCGTTAACTCCCCGCCCCTGCGTACTTGTGTGGGCGAAAATCCAATTTTCTGGGTGATTCTTGTTCTATAGCAAGGTTTCCATCCCCCGCTCCCATTTGGGCGCATTCCTCCAGCTCGGCCTGGAAGCCCAGTTCCGCGGCAGAGTGTTAGCTCCACATGTCGTGCCAGGCGCATTACCTGCAAACGAGTTTCCGGGCTGTGTATGCGGACCCATCTATGAACATCATCCCGAAGTCCATGAAGGAAGTATCCGATATACTGAGGTTTTGGATGACGGGGAACCAAAGCTGCGAGGAACTCAAAACGTACAATGTATTCCTACACTGACCCGTTTTGTCAGATTGCTGCTAATTCTTCATAAGGATTCTATATTTCTAAACCACTAAAGCGCTCCATCAGCTCCTCCTTAAACTGCTTCCAAGTTAGGTTATGGTATACCTCCTCCAATATGGTAAACCAGTGGATTACCACCCCCTCCATACTTACTTGGGCCAGGCGAATTTTGGTGTCCTCTGTTATCTGGTTAATTCGGAAGTACAATTATGCCCGATTGATCCATCCTCATGGGTCTTGTCCATCGAACACTGGAAGCTCTACCTGTCGGGCTGTCAATATCGGAGTCGTCCCTTCGGTGGTTACTTCCAACGCTCCTCGTGCTTCCTCCTTCTACGTTTTTTGATCGAGAGATTCCAACAGGGTAGCTCTTGTTGTGTCGTGTAACTCCGAAGCCGATGCGCCGTCCTGCCTTGGCAGCTTCCCCAACTGGCGCAGTATATTCGTCATCGATCTGTGAACCGCTGTCAACTCAGTAAATTCTTGTTTAAGAGATCCCACGGATTTAGTCAATCCCAACACTTATGACTCTAAGCGGCCCATATGCTGGGTTGTTCCAGTTTCTACATTCTCCATCCTCTGCTCCAGTCCTTCCAAGCGAGCTTGAAGCCGAGTTTCCATCACCTGGACCCTTACCCCCCCCCCCCCCCACAGAGGAGTGAAGTTTGGAAGAAGGGATTCCGGCAGGTCGGACCAAATTGATAGAACCCCTTGATATAAAATGATGAAACTGGAATTGTACTATAGCAATTGGAACAGCATACCTGGAATTATAGCCTTAGAGTGGGAGGAGAAAGAGAGAAAAAACAGCAAACAGAGTATCCTCGGGAGGCCACCTGGCTCACCAGCCCAAGCCCCAGGCCAAGAGACTCTCCTCCCCAAATTCCCAGCTCAAAAAGTGTCTTATACCTCTCTCTCCTGTCCCTTTTATTACCCCAGCTGTTACAACCGACTGGGCCCCAGCTACCCCCCACGATTCCCACTTCCCCTTTCAGTTACATTCTGTTTCAGCTCTAGGTGGAGTCTGTTTCAGACCAGGGGATCCTCCAATAGAATCTGTTACTTCCACATGGTCCCCAGTGGGCCCCCTCTCTACCGCAGCCTTCTTCCTTCTTGAATAAACCTGCCACGCCCCCTCCTTCCTCCCGGTTCTAACAGTGGGGTTTAACATGAGGGCTTGAGGATGAAGGATGTCTGGTGACACCCTAGGGTCCACAACTCATCATAATGGAGGCATGAGCATGGGATCCCTAGGGATGTCTGGTGACACCCCTATATGCATACTCAAATGTGCATGATGTTTGGTTATATTATTGTTATTGTGCACTCTAATATAGGGGTACAGTATCCTCACTGTACCACCATAGGACCCCGACTCTTGTGTACGAAGAGACACACCTATGGTCATGTGGTAGTTTGATCCTGTTAATGTTCATAGTGAATCGGGTCGAGGCATTACACTATGCTAAGTTCATCAGAAGATGATAAAGAAGCTTCTGAAACTGTTACAACTAACCCTAAAGAATGTGGATTCATTTATGAGTTTTTCATTATATATCTATATGTGGTTTCCTACTATAATTGTTTTGTTTCCAGTCCTTTGAGGTTGAGGGTTTTTGTAAGGAAGATAGGGCTGTGTTTTTTATCATTGAGATCGAGAACTTTTGGGCTATGGAAGAGTGTTTTCACTGATCAGTGTGATTGAGGGATTCCAGGTATAGGACATAGAATACCTCTTCTGACGAGTTTATATTTGATGAATTTATGGGGACAAGAGGACTAAATACTTATCGATGGGTTTACTATTGAGGATTCTTCAATGTTTAGAATAGGGATTCAATGAATAAGGTTTAAATATTCCCCTTGCACTACATGTAAAAGTGTGATTTTATACTATCCCTCAAGGAGTGCTTGGTTTGATAATGTGTGCTTCGTGTTTCATTATATTTCCACTATTTTGACATGTTATCTTCTTTTTTATATTTCCTCTATGTTTACAATTTCTTTACTTGTTTTTTTATGTTGTTTGTATTCATTTTACTTTGACGTTTTTATGGTTTAATCAAAAGATTATATCTTACGATGTTTTTAAACTTGAGGTGAAAAAATAATGGTTAGGTTATTAAAATTCAACTCACCCCCCTCTTATAGTTTAGTTATCTTGTATATCTAGGACGACTGGCCCCATATATTATATCCATTTAATGATTCAAGACCCATATTTCATCGTGACTTACACCAGTTTATACACATAAATAAGCCATTCCTATAACTGGTACACAAATATTGTCAATCATATCATATATAATTTTTGGATAGTTGATTGGATAAATATTTATCAAAATCCGTTATATGGACATATCATGTACTAAGCTTTGTGCCTGGCCTACGGGTCATGTAGGATTTCCTCTCAACTCAATTAAAAGGGGGTCTAGCCAAAAATTAATAAAAATTTAAGGTCTTTGGTCTTGGGGTCATTATATAGATATAAACTCATCTTTATTCCTATAGTATCTTAACCATTAAGGTTTCCCATCTAAATGTACCCAAAAGAAAATGCCAAGAAAAAGGCACCTGATTATTAGGGTCCCCTTATTACATTTTTTCCTTACACAATATAATCCATGTGCACCAAAATACTAGGACCCCCCGAAATGAATGATCAATGTCTTGAAAGTGCCGCTTTAGAAGGAATTTCACACCAAACATATTCACACATACCAAAATATTTCCTCACTAAATCAAAATTAAATATTTTATTAAGGGAAAATCTCACCATCCTGAATATCAGGGAAGTCTAAAAAAGTGGGGCGCCATGGCATCCAATCTTATAATATTCATACATTCATGAGGTAAACATACAATACAGAAGTAAATAATACGAGTATTACCATATCTCCCTTTGGATGCTAGACTATGTCTTTCCATGTATCCCTCCCACCATGTGTGAGAAATCCCCACCTATTGATTGAGTACGTTCTTTTATACTCTGATCAAGTAGGCTATGGACTAGTGAGTTTTCATTTTTCCTAGTTGAAATTTTAGCACCATAATGGAATTTTTTCCACCTCATTCAATCTGATATTGTAAATCATGCACAAGGTGAGTCCGTTGAGCATTGATCTAGCTTCAGTTGTAAGAGAGTTTCATATTCCGTAGTACAAACTAAATGCCAACACCTTTGACCCCCACTTATCTGGAATTCAGACACTCCATCTTATGACACTCTTCTCACAAGATCAATCGGTATTTAGCTTCATATAATTTCTATGGGCTCACCAAAAATCATAGTGACCATTTTCATTGAGGTTTTAGCTCTTTGGAGCCTACGAAGTATTCGATATGAGTATTCTGATGGCAGGTTACATCCCCCTCTGTTTTATCTTGTTACTGAGATTTAAAATGAGGGACCACACTCTAACCTTCAGGTAAATAGTAGAACATTACTAATCATTGGTTCTACCCTCATTTTGTGCCTCCCAGATGACCCAAAATCTCATTACCAAGACCATAAAACCACCCTTGATCTCCACTGCCGAGACCATTATATTTGTTACAAATTAATTCATGATTTATTATATAAAATTACATACAATAAAACCCAAAATATTGATAAGTCTAGTATTTTTGGGAACTAGGTACATCAAATAATAGCTTGAATATGGTGTACAACAACATTAATGAAAACTCCATTAACATGATTATAAAATTCCAAATCTTTTAAAACTGCACAAGATAACCTGAGAACATATATAAGAAAGGGGTGAGATTAAATCTCAGTAAAGAAATAATTATGGCATAAGGTAAAATATGTTAGACAATAGGCATATCAAAGGGTAATAAAAGGAACATGTATAAAAATACATGATATTGATGCGGAAACGTCGAGAGTTGCAGCGACAGAAACAGTGAAACACGGAGTAAAAGGGAAAAAAAGAACAATGACATAAGGATTTACGTGGTTCGGGAATAATCTCTGCGTCTACGGAGAGGCAGAAAATCACTATATTCGGGAGCACAATTACAGAGTGTTTTAGTAAGAAACCCTAGCCTGAAATGGGCTACAAATGGAGAAGACGATCCACTATTCCACCAACTACACAGGAAGTCTGCGTTGCTATAGTGAAAGGTGGCCACCCAAGTCAAAAGTGCTACAGTGGCTGTCGGCTGGAAATCCAAAAGGCTACAGTAAAGTTGACTCCAAAGCCGCAGTGCTATAGTACTATGTCGGTGTCGATCGGTCAGCTCTACTGTAGTGGTCAGAGATGCTACAGTACCGAAAGAATGGGTTGGTGGCCTTCGCCCCCCAGAATAAGGGTGTGTTGCCCCCTACGACCTCCAACGAGCTCACCGCGGAGCTCGACCCGCGACGCTGCGGGCCAATGCGCAGTACATGCCACAAGCATTTGGCCCAATCGGATCGGGCTACACCAATCCAACAGATATAGCATGATAATCGTAACATGAGAAATGTGGCAACTTAAAACACTACATCATAAACATAGGTCAAGGCTAACTATGAAGACATCATGATGGAAAAAATCCCATAAATGAATCAATTTCACTCTCTGTCCCAACATGACGTATCATGTTACTAAAAACTACCCAATTCATTGTAATGCTATATAATCCTAGGCGCACCTCTCACATTCATTTCATTCTCATGCTTAAATGTGTCACATGAATCATAAAACATGGATTCATTCATCATCATAATTTTTCCATGATGGAGTATGGAATACATACATGTAAGTGTCAATACAAAGAGGTATAAGTGTATAAAGGTGAACACCATTGATAGGAAATGGAAATGGTATTCACTGCACTATTTTTGGCATGGAAAATCGCGGTGAAATTTCGACAGCATAGCAACGTCACTTAAAAATTCATAAAATGAGTTTATGAGAACGAAAGGGGTCTCATAATTTTGACATCAAATAGGCGGTAATAGGAAAATGTAAATACATATCCCAATATAAGTAATTGTAAATATAATGCATAAGATAATAATGAAATTTGAATAAATAAGAGAAGGTGAGAATCCCTTACTAAATTTCAGCATGGTAACAAGTATATATAAAGGATCATTAGAGGCTTAGAGAGAGTGAAGAGGGGGATACCATCATTTATAAATCAAATGGAAAGTAAAAGGAATATGAAAGAAAATATCCCAACATAAACAAAAGAAAACTAAGAATCATAACATAAAAGAAGTGACTGAATGGAAATGAGAAGAGAGAAATCCCCTACTTGAGTGATGACTCCAAATGCTTGGGATGAGTTTCTTGAGAGCTTGGGGGCAACTTGGGAAGATTATGGACCTAATCCGTGGAGTTTTAGTGAAGAAAAATGGGATCTTGAGTAAGTTTATATAGGAAATGAGTAGGGAATTATTTATCATTTCTCAGGTTTTGGATGCTATATAATAAAATAACCAAAACCACAAATCTTATCATGGTTTTTCCCATGGTTTCTCCCAAATGAGTGGTTTTCATTATTTTATAAGGTCAATGACCGAACTTAATAAAATAATATCCTTTCTTATGTGGAGGTGAGTCATACTCTTAAAGAAATGATTTTAAAACCTTAAAATATATTAATGGTTTTGGTTCATTATGATGTCATAATACCCAAAGTATATTTACACACTATTTAATTTTTACCCTAAAATCTGATTGTCTCAGAAAATTATAAAAAATTTACCATCAAATAATTTTGATGTTCTAATTCAAAAAATAATATTCATTTTATCAAAATAATTTTCTAAATATTATTATGAAACGCTTGGTTTTTTGACAATGACAATTTTCGAACCCTTAAAAAAATTACATTTGGCTTTATAAAAATTATATGATCATTTATATTTAATATAATTATTTAATAATAATATTTTAATAAAATATTATCAATTACAAAAATACATTAATTCATAAAAATAAATTCATTAATTGAATTTTAACATTACCCAAAACAATTTGTGTTTTATTGTATCAAAAATATAATTTTTATCAAACTAATTTCTTAAAAATTTATAAAGTTAAAACAATAATTAATAAATATAATAATAATTTTAATGAAAATTAAATATAAATATTAGGTTTATGTTGTTTCTATTCTTTGTTAAATTATTTTTGTCCATAGTTAAACTATTTTCCGTTTACCATGTTAATTAATATTTATTACATTTACTATTTATATTGTATAAAAATTAAGTTAGTCATACTACTTAATATTAATTATGATTATTCCAAATATGAAATTAGTTTTATCAAAATCAATTCAAAAAAATGTTAAATAATTCAATTTAATATAAAACTCGCAAGCATTATGAAAAGATGTTTTTCGAAAAACACATTTTTTATGGAAAAGATGATTTAAAATTAAATCTATAACTTGTAATATTAATTATATGAATTTAAATTCATAAATATACATATATTATCTAAAAATTTCATTTAGATCATTTATCATTAGCGGTTATTTTAATTAATTAAAATGGAGATACATTATGCATTTTAAAACAGTTTTTAGAAAAATGTGTTTTTTATCCTAAAAATAAGCTTATACTAAAATCCGGTATAAAGATGATTTAAATGTAATTAAATGAATTAAATATAACTAAATAATAATTATGTTACCTTTAAATAAAATTAATTTAATAATTTTCCTTTTAAATTATTTTATTTATCAAAAGAAATGACAATTTTACATAAAAACGGTATTTTTCGCTATTCACTAAAAAATCTATATTTTTCGAAAAATCCCAAATTTTCACCATAAGTTAATTTTGATATGCTGATATCAAAAATAGAGTTTTTTTATCAAATAAATTTTCTAAATTTAATATAAAATAATTATAATATTTATAATTAAAAATCATTTTTGAAGAAAACGTATTTTAAAGAATGAAAAGAAAGTACCAAAAATTGATTGATTATTTACTAAGCATTTTTTATTATATATAGGATATATAAATATTTCATAAATTAGTTAATAGTACTTGTATCAAAGAATTTAATGAAAGGTTAAAACGATCATATTCAAATACTTATTTTTTTTGTTTGGGTTCGGTGTTGTGTATCACATGCGCTATCGAACATAGTTTCTCTTTAAAAAACTTGAGGTGTTACATTCTTTCCGCTTTAATAAATTGTGTTCTCACAATTTAAACTTGAACTTACTTCTTTCTAAATCTATCCATTGACTAGAATAAATGGAAAATTATATATTATTATTTTTAAACTAGTAAACACATAAACGGGAATACAATGACATTAAAGAGAACATATAATTAAATGTATTTTCTTAACTTATGAATTTTTAGGCTTCAATCTATGTTATACATAATCTATTTCCTAAAATATATTCTTATGGAAATTTTTGTTCCCTTAGTAATAGTTTGTAATGAGCTTATGAATTTACCAAAGCATTTCCACTAAGAGTGTCAAACCAGATGCGCAGTAAGACTCATTATCGTGTACTAGGTTACACCGAGTCAGGCCCGACACACCTTGTTGGAGTTGTTACCCCTAGGTACATCTGTGTCAGAACCACGTCGACTTTTATTATCCAAACAGGGATGTATTTTCTTAATAAATCACTTACTATATACTTACCAAAATTTAGAGATGTTCTCTTATACTTAGTCTTTTACCTAAGGCTTTCGCTTGAGTTTTCTCATCCTAATCCCAAAAATAACTAAACTTTTGCTCTGATTTCAACTATAACAATCCCGCTCTTTGTTACACATTAATTCATGATTTATTACATAAAAGTACACATAATACAACCCAAAAGATCGAGAAGTCTAGTGTCTTTGGAAATTAGGCACATAACATAACAACTTGAACATGGGGTACAATAACATTATTTAAAACTTCATTAACATACTTTTAAAAATCCATAGCTTTTAAAACATCACAGGATAACCTGAGAACATACATAATAAAGGGGTGCGCTATAAAGCTCAGTAAGGGAATAAGCATGGAATAAGGTAAAACATGTTAGACAATAAACATATCAAAGAAGAATAAAATGAACATGAATAATAAGGCATGATATAGCATGATAATCGTAATATGAGATATGTGTTAACAATTTAAAACACAACATCATAAACATAGGTCAAGGCTAATATAGAAGACATCATGATGAAAAAAGTCCCATAAAGTAATTAGGTTCACTCTCTGTCCCAATATGACATATCATGGTATTAAACATTACCCAATGCATTGGATCACTATATAATTTCGGGTGCACCCGTCATATTCATTTTACTCTCATGTTTAAGTGTGTCACATAGATCATAAAATATGGATTCATTCATCATCATAATTTATTCCATGATCAAAGAGTGTAGAATATATACATGTATATACAAATTCAAAGAGGTATTAGTATATAAAGGTGAACACCCTTGATAGGAAATGGGTATAGTATTCACTACACAATTGTTTTGACATGGAAAATTGCGGTGAAATTTCGGCAACATAACAAAGTCGCTTAAAAATTCATAAAATAGGCTGATGAGAGAGAAAAGGGTCTCTCATCATTTTGAAATCAAATAGGCAGTAATAGGGATATGGAAATATATGTCACAACATAAGGAATTGAAAATATAAGACAAAAGATAATAAGAAAATTTGAATAAAGAAGAGAAGGTGAGGATCTCTTAATAAATCTCGGCATGGTGACAAGTGTACATAAAGGATCATGGGAGGATTAATGAGAGTGAAAATGAGGCTCTCATCATTTATAAATAAAATGGAAATTAAGGGGAATATGAAATAAAATATCCCAACATGAACAAAAGGAAAATAATAAGAATAATATAAAAGTACTTGAGTGGAAATGAAAAGAGAGAAATCTCTTATTTGAGTGTGTGACTACAAATGCTTGGGAGGAGCCTCTTGAGAGATTGGGGAAACCTTGGGAGGAATATTGAGAATGGAGGGAAGATGGATATATAATCTAAACATTTCTTTTAGATCATTTATCATTAGGGGTTATTTTAAGTAATTAAAATGGAGATAGATTATGCATTTTAAAACAGTTTTCAGAAAAACGTGTTTTTTTTCTAAAAATAAACATATAATAAAATCCAATATAAAGATGATTTCAATGTAATTAACTGAATTAAATATAACCAAATAATACTTATGTTACCTTTAAATAAAATTAATATAATAATTGAACTTTTAAATTAATTATTTTTAAAAAGAACTGGCAATTGTACATAAAACGGTATTTTTCAGTATTCACTAAAAAATCTAAATTTTTCGAAAAATCCCAAATTTTCACCATAGGTTAATTTTGATATACTGATATCAAAAAAGGAGTTTGTTTTATCAAATATATTTTCTAAATTTAACAAAAAAAAATTGTAATATTTATAATTGAAAATCATTTTCGAAGAAAGCATATTTTGAAGAATGAAAAGAAATTACCAAAAATTGATTGATTATTTTCTAATAATTTATTAATATATATATAGGATATATAAATATTTCATAAATTAGTTAATACTACTCATATCCAATAATTTAATGAAAGGTTAAAATGGTCGTATTCAAATACTCATTTTTTTGTTTGGGTTCGGTGTTGTGTATCACATATGCTATCGAACATAGTTTCTCTTTTAAAAACTCAGGGTGTTACAGCCATGTTCCTATGAAACCAATTGCTGATGAAAGGTTGCATTGGATCACCGCAGACCTTAATTCCAATGCACTGCCTGAGCATAGTCCAAATGAATGTCACACATTTTCCTTGAAAGAATAAATGGGAGAGAACTTCCGCTATTGAGGATTCATAGAAACTGCATTTAGAGGTAATTTGAACCCATTTCTGTTGCACCTCACTGTCAACAGAAATATAATGGTTTTGAATGCACTAAATCAATTAAGTTGTATTTTATTAAGATATCCTTACACCAAATCCCTCTCACCCATTCATCTTCTTCCTACTGTGCATGCAAAGTATTCTATAAATCCAACACATTGAAAGATCTTGATCCAAATGCAGTAAACACAGTGGTACGCATCTTCTGATATTTGAATACCATCGAATGACTTCCTTTGATAATTATTGATAACCATCTGAATAAATATTGGGTGATGACTAGGTTCTCGAAAAGTGTAGTTGGATTCCAAATACCCAAGAAAGAATAGGGTTCTCCTAGTCCAATTATCCAACCAAAAATTTATCTCACTACGCCTCAATATCCAGTGAGACGGATTATTCAAGAGGGAGAGGTACCATTGAATGCAACTTCAAATTCCATAAGATCTTCAATTCAATTGAATTCATTTAGAATCCTTGTACCAATATTTTCATTGCATGAACCTAGCCCACAACATTTTTCCATCGATAATTTCTCAAGCTAGCTTAGCTTACATTAGGTATAGATTCTCTTATATGTTCCTTATATTGATGCCACCCACTCCAAAATGAGCTTTGACAGCTGATTCCATCTATCCCAATGATATCTTCCCCTCTGGTGTGAATCATAAATAAAACCGTTCATAATTATTTCAATCCTCTAGATTATTTCCTTGGAAATATGAAGCATAGATAATACATTCATGGGAATAGAGGATAACATTCCATTTTCTAGCATTATCCTACCTCTAAAGGATAGAAATCTTCTTATCAAATTATTAATTTGAACAATGATGTGGTTAACCAACCCCTCATAGGGATGGATTCAGATTCTACCTGTGGACAAAGGTACCCCTAAATATTTCATAGGAAGATTTATAATATCCATACCAAGGCTACCTTCAATATTTTTCATACACCATCCAATACTATCATTGGAAATATTGACACTGATTTTTTTCTTAGTTGATGCATTTGTCACTGCATTTATTATATTCTTTTATGATCTTGTTGAATCCCAGGATGGTTCTTTCCTTTCCATTGTGATGAAAATAATTTCATCCCCAAAAAATATATGTAACACACTAGTGAAACCAAACTTTCCACTATAAGAAGAAACCACTCTCATGGTTATCCCAACATTGATATTTCTATTGAGAGCATCTTGCACCGTAATGAACAAGCTAGATGAAAGAGGATCAATATGTTAGAGCCTATGAACATACTTAAAAAACTTGATCTTCTTCCCCTTCCGAGAGATTGAAAACTATGGAAATGATCATCAGTGGAAGAGGTCACAACCTCATTATGAGAAGCTGGTGCATTTCATGATATTTAAGATATAATTCCACTCTAACCTGTCGTAAGCTTTGTCCATGTCTACTTTCACCTTGACATTAAATCGTATTATTTTCCTTTTAATATCTCTAATCATTTTTTAAGTCAAGCCAATGGCCCCTTGATTTCTCTTGCCATGGGAAAACCCATATTTTTCTTAAAAGATCAACTTGAGGACCACATAAGAGAGCCTAATATTAATAACGTTGGATAAAACCATACAGGGGAAGTTACGCCTGCATATTGGGTGATGTTGATTAAATGAGTTTGGGTCCTTCACCTTCAGAATGAGAAAAATAGTTGATGCACATGCCGGTCTTGGTGGAAACTCTCTAAAGAAGTCATGCACGGGTTCAATGAAAATATATTTACTAATCTCCCAAGTTGTAGTGTAGAGGGAATCGGGAGTTGAGGTTGTGCACTTCCCCATTAATATCTTCCTCTTCCGGAATCCTTTTCATTGTACCTTGGTTTATATCACCCACTGACCATGGTATGTTGCTAAAGAAAGGTTCCACACCTTCCTCACTAGGATAACCATCCTACCCATCATGCCTCATGTCAGCTAGCATACCCTTAAAATGAGAGACGAACAGACTTCCTTCTTCCTCTATAGGATCCATATTCTATCAGCATGTTCAGATCCCCAGTATATTTCTTTTCATTATTGCATGTGTGGAAGTACACTGTTTTTATCCCCCTCCTTCAAACACAACACTCTAGATCTCTCCCTTATATTCCTTTCAACTTTAAGCATGCTTTCTGTAGGGATGTTTTGATTTAGAAAAAGTCTCATCCAAACATCTTTCCAACAATTCAGCATCGAGCTGATTACTTTCAGTCTTGAGAGCCTCTATGTTTTAGTGCACATTAGGATGTTTGGTTTTCCATTCCATTAGGTCCTCTTTAAGCCGTCTCAGCCTGCTATGGATAAGTACTCATGCATTCCCCTACATGGATAAATTCTATAAAGCACACAATGCATGCAAGTTGTCATCCTGTATCCAAATCGTAGAGAAAAAGAAACACCCTTTTTTTCAGTAGTTTCCTTCAATTAATTAGAGTATAGTAGTCATATAGCTCCCAGGACATGTGAGTCGCACTAGCCTACTAAAAATTCAAGATACCTTGGATGTTGGAAGGGTAGCCTTCCAGTCGACTTCAACTGCGACTGTTTCCATGCTTCTTATTGCACCACACAAACTTATCGCCTAGGAATACCATATCTAGTATATTTTTTTAATCTGAAAATGCTTTAAAATACAGTATTTCTTTCCTTGTGAAAATCCCTGCCAACCCACCCCCTCTTATCAATATATTCTTGGATGGTGTTGAAATCACCTCCAATAAACTAACAAAGGCCTCCTATATTGGAGGAGGAAAGTGATTTCCCCATGGCCTCCCTATCCTTCACATCGCATTCGGTATAAATGATTAAGACATACATTGAAAAATTATTCTATCTAACCTTAATCGTGATATGTTGAGATGATGTTTCTACTTTCTCCACCATAGTTGACGCTTTCTAAAAGATCCATATATGGTTGTTTGTAGGGCTACCTTGCATGCACTCTCAAAATACCAGTGTTTTTACGAAATCTTGAATATTATTTGCCTTCTTTTTTCATCACAAGGATTACAATTAAGGAAGAACGATTGGTATGAATTTAACTGGATAGGAATCCACAATTTTCCTGGGGTCCTAGACCCCAGGCGGTCCATATAATGAAGGAAATCATTAAAATAAGATATGTTTGGCCTTCAAGACCAAAGTCTCCTTATTCCTTGGTGAACTATGATTCGAGTTGATAGGTGGTCTTAAACTAGATATGGTTATAACACAATGAAGCACTAGAATTTTTTCTCTTGTGAGACTGCTCTACAGATGACGGTTTCTCTGGTCACTCAGCATCTTCATCAGCCAAAACTAAGGAAGAATTATAGGATAAAACCATACCTTTAAAGTTATAGTCCTCCACATGATGTGAGCCCATCTCTATAGATCCTCCTCTATCATCATCAATCCATGAAACACAGAGATCCTCACAAATTCCTAAGTCCCCCCCTCCTTCTGAATTAGGACCATAGATATAACCACCAATGCCTCAATTAAGATTGCCTCGTCTGGACTGTGATAAACTGCTAAGTCTATCTCAGCTAAAATCAGATCTTTAGAAATACCAAAAGCTTTATCGAGAATGGAAATAACCCCAAAAATGTCTCTGCCTTCTAAGTCGGTTCCTTGGACCTAACCACAACACCCTCAGAAGAACCAACATTCCCAAAATCCTCAGTAGGTTGAGACTCCTCTACTATTAGAACTGGAGAAGGAACTATATCAACCAACCACTTTCACCATAAGCAAGGGAAAGGACCAAAATCCACCTTGCTAATAAACACTTGATTCTAAGGAGCCCCTAACTAAATCACTTAAATAGAAGGAAGATACCTCTCATGAACCTTCGACTAGCCTCCTTTTAAAAAATCAAGCCGATCCCATTGGGAACCTCCACTGGTCATGAAACATTAAAGCCTAACAACCTTCTTTTTCAGTAGTAATTAAAATGGCCTTGAAGCTAAAATTCATGACAAAAGCATACCTTTGCATGAAAGAGTAACTTCTGGCACCATGAAAAGGACTCGCTTTCATGAATCTCAATGCTGGAAGGAAGATCATGCAAGATACCCATATCTACAAAAATGCACACCATCATAGTGTGTTCCATGCATATCATGCCTTCATCTACATAAGAAAAGAGGCGAAGAACGTCTCCAATTCCATTCAACATAGAAAGTTTATAAAAAAGAAGTGGCATCCCTAATAATCCGACCCACACAACAGCAAATTTGGGGTCCTAGATGGAGTGGAATCCCATCAACCATATTAAAAGGAGAAAACGCCACCTCCTGTAAGTCTAAGCTTTTCTCTCCAAAGCTGTAAAAAAATCAATCCACGAAAATAGAAGTAATAAAAAACCCATCTGATTGAAAACTGACATATCCACTAGTGAAGAAAGTGATTGATATTTTTCCAGCTACCATGGTTGGTGGGTGGTTCACCAACCATAGCCACCATGGAGGACTTCTATATTGAGGGCTGCACATTTCACATGTGCAGCAACTATTGTTTTGGCTTCCATTGGAGTTGGTGGCCACCATTTTTGAAGTACAAGGTTTGGTGGGAGGATTGGTGGGAGTTGTGTCAAACTTGACACCACCCACCATGACTATTTAAGGAGGGCCAAGGGTGCTTCCTCCATCATTAGATTCGAGCCAAGGAAGAGCTATTTGAGAGAGGGCTGAGAGAGCTCCATGTGATAGAAATCAAAGGGAGGTGTGGGAGGGGTCTTTTGTAATCATTGTTCTTGTGAAATAAAGATTATTTTTCTTCCCATTCATCTACTATTATCTCTCGTAGTGGTCAGAGAATCACAACAGGTGGTATCAGAGGCGGTTCCGGTGAAACGGCGGTGGGCGGTGGAAATTTTTCCGGTGGCTGGAAAATTCAAGTTGCCAGGAATCGTGTTTTGAATGCATATTCTGAAAGCCTGTGTCAAGACGATTCCAACAGCACAAACGGCATCGAAAACAGAGCTAAAACGGGATTTCTAGGCCCGGTCAAAGTTTGGTCAAACTTCGGGTGAACAGTACCCCCTTGCCGGAGAAGAAGGTACTGTTCAGGCGCCGGTGACTTTGCCGACGGGTTTCTGACAGCTGCTCCGGTGTGCCACATCATCGACACGTCATCGCCACATCATTGAACGATCTCGACCGTTGATACTGTTTTGATCATAACTTGATCAATCAGTATCCGATTTCAACGATCCAGAAGTCAATTCCACCATTTTCGACCATTTCGGACACAACGGTGAGCTCCATTTTTCCAGATTCTGCACAAATATTTTAACTGAATTGAAATCTAATGGAGGGATCATCCACGGGAGGGATGATCATGTTGACTTCTTCGAACTACTCCATTTGGAAGTCTCGAATGGAAGATCTTCTTAATGCTAAGGATCTTTTTAACCCCATTGAGAATGAGGTAGTCAACCCCGATGCCACAAAGGAAGCGGAGTGGAAGAATCTAAACAAGAAGCCAATCGGCCAAATCCGCCAATGGATCGATCACAGCATTTACCACCATGTTGAACAAGAGAATGATGCGTATGAACTTTGGATAAAGTTGGAAAATACATACCAATCAAAGACCGCTCGAAACAAGATCCTCTTATTGAAGCAGTTGATGAATCTTCGACTAAAAAGTGGAAACTCTATAGCCGAACACACCAGCGAGTTCCAAAGCCTGGTGAACCAGTTGGTGGCTGCCGGTAAGACTCTAAATGATGAAGATCTGGTGAACCACTTACTCTGCACACTTCCTGATAGCTGGGATATGCTTGTTGTCTCACTTAGTAACTCGGCGCCTGGAGGCAAACTTACCATGGCGATGGTAAAGGATGCACTGTTCAACGAGGAAGCCCGAAGGAAGGATGCGAGTTTCAACCAGACGCAAGCTCTGGTTCTGGAGAAGCGAGGGAGACAACAAGGAGGAGGTCGTGGGGAAAGAACCAGAGGTTGAAGCAAGAACATAGGAAGGTCCACAGATGGTAGGAGTCCAACATACAAATGCTACCATTGTGGCATGGAGGGACACATGAAGAAGAACTACCGAAAGTTGTTACAAGAAAAGGGTCAAAGTAACAACCAGCAATGAAGAAATGAAGACGCGCATGTGAGCGTCACCATAGAAGTTGTTCTTTGCTCCAAAGATGAAGAAGAGACATGTTTTCATACATCAGGCCATGACACAGAAGGGGTGGTCGATACTACAGAATCGTACCACGTCACGCCACATCGTGAGTATTTCTTGACTTATCAAGATGGTGACTTTGGTGTAGTTAAGATGGGGAATACCAGTTCGGCGGAGATTGTTGGCATGGGTGATATCCAAGTCAAGACGAATGTTGGACACACAGTCACCCTGAAAGATGTTCGACATGTTCTAAGACTTCAGCTCAACCTATTATCAGGTATAGTCTTTGATTGACTAGGCTATGACAACATCTTTAGCAACGGAGCATGGAAGATGACAAAAGGATCCATCATCATCGCTCGAGGACACATATGTGGTACGTTGTACAAATCTCATGTGAAGATATGTGCAGACAGCCTCAACATGGTGGAAATAGAGACGTCATCAAATATGTGGCATAGAAGGCTCGACCACATGAGTGAAAAGGGTTATCTACCCTAACAAAGAAGAAGTACATCAGTATTGACAAGGATGCATCACATGATCCTTGTAAATACTGCTTGTATGGGAAGCAACATAGAGTTTCATTCAATACTGCTTCATCACAGAGATCAGAGTTTTTGGATCTGGTTCACTCTGATGTATGCGGACCCATGGAGGTGGATACACTCAGAGGTAACAAATATTTTCTATCCTTTATTGATGATTCATCTTGAAGGGTGTGGGTGTTCTTCTTACGAATGAAGGACCAAGTACTGGAATACTTCAAAATGTTCCACGCCATGGTGGAGTGTGAAACTGGAAGGAAGCTAAAGTGTCTTCATTCGGACAACGGAGGAGAGTACACATCCAGGGAATTTGATTCCTATTGCAGGAGTCATGGAATCCGACATGATAGGACGGTCCCTCGCACCCCACAACACAGTGGAGTTGCAGAAAGGATGAACAAACCCATCATGGAGATGGTCAGAAGCATGATGAGTTTGGAAAAGCTCCCTAAGCCATTCTAGGGAGAAGCTGTTCAGGTTGCCTGCTACCTCATCAACAGATCACCGTCAGTCCCACTGAATTTTGTGATTCCACAGAAGATATGGTCTGGTAAACATCCCTCTTACTCTCATTTATGAGTATTTGGATGTTTTGCATTTGTACATGTATCCAAGTAGCTCAGGAAGAAGCTAGACATGAGATCTACTCCATGCATCTTCATCGGCTATGGAGATGAGGAGTTCAGATACAAGCTTTGGGACCCGAAGGAGAAGAAGTTGATCAGAAGAAAAGATGTCGTGTTCCATGAGAACCAGACAATCGAGGACATTCAAAATCCTAGAATGACTCGAAGGGAAGGTGTTGAGGAATCAATTCATGATCCAACACCGATACCAACACCACCTATCAAACAAGAGGAGGAGGTGCAAGAAGACTCATCGGCAGCGGACCAGGAGGTAGTGGAAGAGGATATTGAGCAGGGGGAGACTCAATCCTCTCCACAAGAAGTTGCAGAACCATCACAAGAGCTAGGTGATGTTGTGCCTCCTGAACCTAACATTTCACAGGTTCGAAGATCTTCACGAGGAAGGATTCCGTCTACAAAATATTCAGATTCAGAGTACTTGTTACTGACTGATGAGGGGGATCCAGAATGATACCAGGAAGCAGTATCTCATCCTGAAAAACTCAAGTGGCTTCATGAAATGGAGGATGAGATGGAGTCTTTGACGAAAAACCAGACATACGATTTGGTGGAACTACCCAAAGGAAAGAAGGTACTAACGAACAAATGGGTGTTCAGGATGAAGAAGGATGGAAGCAAAAGGGAGGTCAAGCACAAAGCTCGGTTAGTTGTCAAAGGATTTCTTTAGAAGAAAGGAGTTGACTTTGATGAGATTTTTTTCACCCGTGGTGAAGATGGATTCAATCTGAGTCATTTTCAGATTAGTGGCTAGCTTGGACTTAGAGTTTGAACAGATAGACGTGAAGACAAATTTTCTTCATGGTGACCTCTCCGAGGAGATATACATGAAGAAGCCTGAAGGATTTGAGGTTTTTGGACAAGAAAACCTCATCTGCAAATTGAATAATAGCTTGTATGGACTAAAACAGGCTCTCAGACAGTGGTACAAGAAGTTTGACTCATTCATGGTGGGTCATGGCTACAAGCGGACACAGGCGGACCCGTGTCTTTACATCCAGAGATTTTAGGATGGTAACTTTGTTTCTCTTCTACTTTATGTTGATGACATGTTGATCGTTGGGAAGGATGCAGTGAATATTTTCTAGTTGAAGAAGGAGTTATCCAAGTCTTTTGATATGAAAGACTTGGGTGCAGCTCAACAGATTTTGGGGATGCAGATCATTCGTGACAAAAATTGGAAGTTGTTATGGCTATCTCAGGAGAAGTATGTTTAACGTGTTCTGAAACGTTTCAACATGGACAAAGCCAAACCAATATGCATTCCTCTTCCCAACAATTTAAAATTGAGCAGGAGTTCATGCCCATCGTCCAAGGAAGAAATCGAGATGATGAAGATGATACCATACTCCTCGACAGTTGGAATCTTGATGTACACTATGGTGAGTACGCGACCTGACATTGGACATGCAGTGGCAATCATTAGTCATTTTCTCTCTAATACCGGGAAGCAACATTGGGATGCTGTCAAATGGATTCTGAGGTATCTTAAAGGTACCTCATTGTTATGTTTGTGCTATGGGGGAGTTGAACCACTCTTGGAGGGCTATACAAATGCAGATATGTCCAGAGATCCTGATAGCATGAAGTCTACATCAGGATACATCTATACTTTTTCATGAGGAGCTGCATCATGGCAATCAAGGTTGCAGAAGTATGTTGCTTTATCCATGACGGAAGCAGAGTACATTGCTTCTTCGGAAGCTGGCAAGGAGATGTTGTGGCTAAAGAGTTTTCTCCAGGATCTCGGATTCAAACAGAAGGAGTACATGGTTCATTGTGATAGTCAAAGTGCTTTGGACTTGAGAAAAAACTCCATGTACCATTCCCAGACAAAGCACATCGACATTCGCTATCATTGGATACGGGAAGTGATGGATAAACAGCTGTTGCAACTTGTGAAGATCCACACGAAGGAGAACCCGGCAGATATGCTGACAAAGGTGGTCGCTCAGGAGAAGCTAGATCTTTACAGATGCTCCAACAGATTGTAGCTGGAGGGGGAGAATTGATGGATATTTTTCCAGCTACCATGGTTGGTGGGTGCTGCACCAACCATAGCCACCATGGAGGACTTCTATATTGAGGGCTGCACATTTCACATGTGCAGCAACTATTGTTTTGGCTGCCATTGGAGTTGGTGGCCACCATTTTTGAAGTCCAAGGTTTGGTGGGAGGATTGGTGGGATTTGTGTCAAACTTGACACCTCCCACCTTGACTATTTAAGGAGGGCCAAGGGTGCTTCCTCCATCATTAGATTCGTGCGAAGGAAGAGCTATTTGAGAGAGGCCCAGGAGAGCTCCATGTGATAGAAATCAAAGGGAGGTGTGGGAGGGGTCTTTTGTAATCCTTGTTCTTGTGAAATAAAGATTATTTTTCTTCCCATTCTTCTAATATTATCTGTCGTAGTGGTCAGAGAATCACAACAGAAAGTCCCCATGAGTTAACAAAGGACTTCAAGAAATGAAGCGATGGTAGATCCGCACCAAATTTGGCTATCGTGGTCTGTTATTGATAGGCGTATGCCAACTAGATCTCCTTCATCGAGATATTGAAAGAATGATTTTCGTCAAGTACCACTAGATCTTGTGGAACAACTAAAATTGTCAGGATAATCAGATGTTACATCAATGACTAAGGATCTTTTGATTTAGCTGGAGCCATCCTGAAAGACAAGCTATTGGAACTGACCCCTGACATAGGAGCAAGCAACTGGCCATTCGTAATTCTCACCACTAGGAATCCAACACTAATGGAGTAGAAAGGGCTGCTGGAGGAGTAGAACTACGCCGGAACGTAGAGGAGCCTCCGCCTTGGGCACAACCGAATTGGATGGAGACTGAGAAACAACCGAAAATTTTAAACCCACGGAGGTGTGTGGGGTGCGTACTCAAGATAACAATCCATTTTCCTTCCAAATCCATTTTCCTTCCAAATCCATTTTCCTTCCAAATTCATCTTGTTTCCTATTTTATTTAGACGTCAAAATCTCCTATTTATAAGTCCTAACCCTTACCTTTTATAAACAATTTAAAAACCTTATGTATGAGGTAACTCATATGTAAGAGTGCCACAAAAAAACCATTACGTAACATTTTCTAACTTCTAAAGTGATTATGTACGGGGAATCCCATATGTAAGAGTATCACTCACACAAAGACAAGAAACATACATGTTGAGTAACCCATATATAAGATTCTTTATCATGTAGAGGAAAAATTTATATATGGGAATTTTTTTATGTACAACACAATTGTCATTAAAGGTATTCTGTATATTATAACTATCACTCAATGCTTTGTTTTCACACAAGTCGGGTTTTAGTCATAGTCTACGATATCGCATATCATAGCTTACGTCATAAAATAAAACCGTAGGTTTTTATTATATCGTACCTTATGATACGCATTGGTCAAACCCTACGACTAGAATAAATAGAATTTTGATATCCTAATGCCAAGCAATCCAATGGTAGACATTCAATTATGACATATTGTATGCTACAAAATAGCCTCAACACATTGGCATCAAAGTTAGTGTGGGACTCAACCCTAAAGCCCCTCTACCCATGGATACTTTACTCAATAGAAATTCAAATTTATCACAACTTCAATACCCAATATGTATAAACTACATTCAATAACTAAATTCAATCTTATAAATTTAATTACAAACTCAAGTCAAGGTAAATGAAAACAAAATTGTATGTTGTCATAGAAAACATGTATTTAATGACAGAAATTTTATGGGAGGCAATTTATCACTTAAATTAAATCATACAAAATATTCACATTCCATAAACACTTTACAATGAAAAGTATTCAAAAAGATTAATCAAATAAAAAAATATTTTATTTATTTTCTAAACATGATATGTTAATATGAACAATTAATATTCTATTTAGGGACAAAAATCATATATTTAGAATGCCTAATAGTTATATTTTATAAACAATAATAATTTTTAGTAAAAATATTAAATTTTTTCATTTTATCTTGAATTATATTTTACAACTGATAAAGTGATTATCAATCAGAAGTTGCGATTCAATTGGTGAGTACCCTTACATTTCAATTCTGTTGAAAAGGAAAAACCCTCAAGTATAGGCTAATCCATATATATCAGTATCATATAAAACCCTTACCTTACATTTTTTGTTTCTACATTAAAGGGGGAAATATTATGTGTGTGGTATCCCACATGTAAGAGTATCTCTCATGAAAAGGAAATATATTTACATATGGTGCAACCCATATGAAATATTATTTTTCAAACAGAGGCAAAAACCTTACATATGGGAAATCTCTTACATATGGTTCCTTCATCATTAACGACATACATTATATCATAGTTATGAATCAATGTACAATTTTCAAGCAACCCGGGTTTTAATCGTAGCTTGTGATATCACATATCTCAACATACGGAAAAGAGAAAAACTATTGGTTTTCGGTGTATCATACCTTACAATCACTACTACAAAATAGACATTTAATAGTGTTAGCCTTTATCAGCGCTATAACAAGTGCTGATAAAAGATATCGTTTATCTGTATTTTTTTAGCGTTGATAAACGGTACCCTTTATCAGCGCCTTTTAGCATTGATAAAGGGAAACATTTATCTAGGATTTTCTTCAATGCTGATAAAATGTACCCTTTATCACAGCTTCATTTTTAGCACTGATTAAGGATATCCTTTAGCAGCGCATTTTTTTTAGCACTGATAAATGACATCCTTTATCAGCACTGATAAAAAGTCTCGAATAAAATGAAGTAATTAAAAAAAATAAAAAATAAAAAATGAGTAAATTAAAAAAAAATTGTTAAAATTTTTATTAATTAAATAATTACTAATAAAAATGAATAAATTTAGTATACTATATATAAATCATAAATACTAATAAATAGTATATATTAAATATATAGATATGTAAAATGAATAAAGTGAAATAATTAAAAAAATAAAAAATAAAAATGAATAAATTAAAAAAAATTAAACATTTTATTAATTAAATAATTGTTGATAAAAATGAATAAATATAATATACATATATATATATATATTATAAATATTAATAAATAGTAAACATTAAATATAGATATATATGACTGTATATAATATTTCTTAAAATAAGATTTATATAATACAAAATATTTATGCTTTACATTAAATAAGTCATATATTTAGCGAAAAATGGTTTATAATTAAAAATTAATATGAACTAAAAATACTGACTCATTGCAACGAATAATGGACATAATTTAATGTCATTTTATTTTTCAATTTAATGTAAATCAAACGTTTGTTATATTGATTTCACATACATATACCTATTTAATACATTTTTATATACAACGCACACACACAAATATTTACGTAATTAGTGAAATCTTATTATTGGACTCATCATGTGTTAATCATGTTTTAATAATCACAAATCATATATATTATACAAATCCTGGTAATCCTGTAATCTGTCTCAAATCATATACAGATGATTAGTATCATATGCTTTAAGTAAATCTATCCAAGATCTTAATTGTTATACATTCAGTCGGATTATTGTACACTATATTTGTTTTACTTTATAACGATTACTTTGACGAATGATAAGTCTAATACATTATATAAATATCATTACTTAAGTCTGAATACAAATATTTGGCTAAGTCCGAGACACCGTGAGTCTGCCACCAGTTATGTTTTTCTGGCAAAGGACCCAGACACACCGTGAACCAGAAATACCGTGAACCAGAAACACCATGAACCAGACACCGTGAACCAGACACACCATGAAACACACACCGTGACCAGACACAGTGACCAGACACACAGTGACCAGACACAGTGACCAGACACACCATGACCAGACGTCGTGACCAGAAACACCGCAACTAGACACTGTGACCATGAGACACTGTTTCAAGAAGACACAGGTTCATGGAGGCACCGTTTACAAATAAACCCTGACACCGGTTCTTAATCTGTTTTTTCGTCTCTCTATTTAATTTCTAATGGTCATATTTGAAGTTTTAAATGCACTGAAATAAATAATGTTTCTTTGTAGACATATCACCTGACAGTACGAGGTACGAGGTGCAGAATACAAGCAACCTATCGGCCTCAACACATGCACTCCAAAATAAAAGAGAAGTGTGGCCCAGAAACAAAAGAAAATGCATGCAAGCAGGTGTGAGCACGACAATGAAGAAACACTTAGAGCTTTCTTGAGAAAAGAATTGACACGTGCAAATCGACACTGCAGAAGAACACACGAAGCATACTCGAATCCCAGAGTCGAGCACATCTTCGCACTGTTAATACCACAAAGAACACGAGCCAGATCTAGCTAACTTGTGATACTCTGTTTTCCATACGATGACTCGATTTCTGCATCTGTTTTATCTCAAAAGTCTAGAGCTGCATAGAAAAACACTCAGAGAATTTCTAACCCTATCTCATCATCTTTGCTCTATTTTTGTATCATTTTTCTTATCTTTCAAGCAGTGTGTGTATCTGTATAATAACACACGCTGTCTCCTACATTAAACTGAAGGATATAAGATATCATTTCTCAAACATCTTTTTACACTTATGTATACCCACAGATAAGTGTGGAAGAGTTCCATGTGTGGCCTAATAGTTTGTACCCATGAAGAACTATGGAAGAGGTCGTGTGACCTGGACAGTCTTGTGTACTGTTGTAAATCCCGATATAGGCTGTGTATCTATTTTATTTATATAAACTGCTTGGTGGCAGGTGATCACCAAGTGGAGTGGATTAGGTCTCGACTTGAGACTGAACCATTTGTTTTATATCCACTGTGTTACTTAATTCAGTCCTACTTGTTTTACTGCTTTATTGTACAATTCATAAATCACTAAATTTACTTTTATAGTTAATCTTCGAAAGAAGTTATAAGTTTATTGCCTTATTAGAATAACTTCAAAAGTAATGTTAATAACTAATATTAAGATTACTGAGAATTAATCAATCTTCTAAGAAGTTATTTAAATAGTCAAACTTTCATAATAGTATAACCTTGATTAACTCAGATATATTTAACTTTATTGGGGAAACCTTTTAGGAATATTTTTTTTAACATAAATTTTAAATAGATACTCAATTCACCCCCTCTCAAGTACTCTACTCCGACCAACACTTATATAAAGACACATACACCTAACATTTAATTAATTTATTCAAATTTCAGTATTCATTTTAGAATTTCATTATAACATGATGCATTTAATATATTATATATTTAATCGTTAAATTTTATTTATTTATTTTCAATTTTATTACAGTTAGTTATCATTTCATTTTTAATATATATATATATATTATTTTCTGGGGGAATTTAATCATTTTATATTATTTATATATATATATATATATTTACTTTATGTTTAAATATTTTCAATATGTATTCATCTTTATTTCAATATATATTGATATTTTTTTAATAATTTATATTTAATTAATAAAAATTATCAATTTTCTCAATATTTTTAAAGTGCGCTCATTTTTAATTATTCAATTTCACTCATTTTTAACAAAAATGCATGAATTTAAGATTATATATTCGTTAATAATGTTAAAAGTATATTTTTAAATATGTGTAAATAAATATATTTATAAATGTATATTTATAATATTAAAAATTTATATATCTATAATTATAAATAAACAAATATTATATTTAAAAAAAGTATATATATAATTATAAATTAGTTATTATATATATTTAAATAATGATAAAATTATAATAAATTTATTTAAATAATGAATATATTTACGATAATTATATTTATATTTATTTGTTATATATATGTATAATTATATAAATATATACAGTGATAAAGATATAAATATATATATATTTAAAGTATTTATATAATTATATATTTAAATAATTATAAAAATATAATAAATACACTTAAATAATTATCAAATTATAATAAATATATATAAACAATGAATATATTCACTAAGTTTATATTTATATTTATATATATTTATTAAATATGTATATATGTATATATAAATATATATAGTGATAGAAATATATTTATAATTTAAAAATTATAATAAACATCTTTAAATAATGAATATCTTTAAAATATTTATATTTATATAAATTTATTAAACATATATCTAATTATATAAATATATATAATGATATAAATGTATTTATAATTATAAATAAATAATTAAAAATATATTTATAAATATATTAATAAATGAATATTTACTATTTTTATAAAATTATATATTTATAATTATAAATAAATAAATAAATATTTTTTTTAAAAAGTATTTATATATTTATAAATAAATAATTATATATTTAAATAATTATAAAATTATAATAAATTAACATATAAATATATAAATATATTTACAATTTTTTTATTTGTAATTATAATTATAAATCCTTTATCAGTGCTTCTTTAGCACTGATAAAAGATATCATTATGAGCCCTAAAAAAGCACTGATAAAGATGTCTTTTATCAACGCTTATTAATTTAGCAATTATAAAAGAAATCTTTATCATCGTTTTTAGAATTGATGATAAAAGTGTCCTTGATCTAATTGATAACCCTAACCACAACTGAATCATTCATGATTTCTCAAGCTATCCGTGGAAGCCACCTTCCTCTAGCGCTCCTCCTTAACGAATCCAAGCTCGAATCAAGTCTTGAACAAATCCAAGGCTCGAATCCAAGGCTCAAACAAATCGAGGCTCAAAGAATCCATGGCTTTAATGAATCGAGGATTTCGCACGTGATATCTCTATTTCTCTCAGACGAATCAAAGCTTCAATCCATGGTATGTTAATTTTTATCCTTCTCCTCACTTGTTTTTCTTGTTTGACGATATCATTTTATGTTTTTTTGTTCATTATCACTTGTTATTCATCATCTATCATTTCTTTCCGTTATGGAATGAATTTCTAAGTGGGGGTTTCTATGATTTTGTGTTTGTATTGACACTTTAAGGGCTTTTATTACTTCCTTATAGTTTATTAATACTTCCACACACCAATTTCATCCATTCTGGTTGGTGGATCCATTCACTTTCCATTAAATGTGGAACCATGAATGTTTTTTTCTTTTAAATCCATGTTTTTATATGAATTAAATTATATTATAATTCTCCATGATGGGGTTATAGATTTATAATTTTTTTTATTAAGTTTTCATTAACATGAAAGGATATTTTCTTAAGTTCAAATGTTTTGAACTTCCTTCCATTGAAATAACGCACACAAAGCATTTGTAAAAATGAAACCCGTGGTTTTTATTGAATAAATCAAAACAGGTTTTATGTAATTATTTCTTATGAATTATAATGAATTTCCATTATGTTTTGATCAAATATTTCTATGAATTAGACCGCTTTTGGGTATTTTTCAAGATGCATTTAACATTATCAAAGAACATGGAAGTATAGTTTTCTTTAATTGTTTTAAATGTATTGGATGGGTTCCAAATGGAAAATTTGATGTCTTTTATCATATTTTCAAAGGAAGTAAGCCATGTTTGATATTTTTTACCATTTAGATTAATATGTTGTATTATATGAACCCTTGAAGTTAAGACCATTATTGATTCATAAGTGAAAATTTGTTTGTTATTGTAATATGGATTGATCACAATTCATTGATATCATTATATTGTTTATGTTATTATAAAGGGGTTTGTTCATTAAAGGGTGTTCAATAGTGAGAGTGATATTATGTTTGTTGAACTATTTTAATAATTATTTTTATTGTATTGAGATGTGTTATATTGTATTGTTCACCTCCAATTACATGCCATGAGAAACCTTGGGCAAATTGGTGAAAGATCTAGCTATGAGTATTTCACTAGTGTATGATCGCGCTTTGTACTAAATAGTCATTTTAAGGGTTTTAGCCTAATTTATCTATTAATTTATTCAGAAACATCCCTTGATATATATCTTATAAATGAATCTGCAATGTTCTTACTTGGTTTTACATAAAAAAATATTATGGTTCCATGATGACGTTATCAATCCCATGAAAGAACAGACTACAATGAAGGAAAACCTTTGGGAAGATGTAAAGATATTCTTACAATATACATTCTCTATTTTATCGAAAAATTATATAATGAAATTTTGAGTTAATTTTATTATTCTTTATAGATTTCATTTATTTTATAAGATTTGTGTACATTTTTCATTCCTTTCTACACCAAAAATTCCATAGACGTCTTCTCCTTCAAAAACTTTTCACCCCAACAATGTTGACATTTATCACTTTCCTTCAAGTTCCCTCCACTGCCTTTACAGGAAGAGCAATGGTGTTTCCTCTTCTCAATCAAAAAAATAAATCTTGATGTTTTAAAATTAAAATAATTTTCCATAGAATTAATGTATTATTTCATATATATGTTTAATTTATTTATTTGTAGTATTACTCACATAAGAATTGTGTTCTTATACAGGCGTATTCCTTTGTTCAAGTTGGGGTGGTTTGTTCAAAGCTGCTTATGCTCGTGAGAGATTGGACTTCAAGGCTGCAACTCAGATAATGAAAATAAGGAAATGGGTTAAGAATGTATACAATCAATCTGAAAAGTTGAATTCCTAATACTCATTTAATTATTATTTTTTTATCATTTTATCGACTATTTGTAAATTAATTTCCTTATCATTTTTATCTAATACTTATTTAGTTTTTTTCATAGATCTTTTGGGAAGTCATATTTTTCTTTCAACTATCTGAAACAAGATACAAAAGAGATAACATGTTTCTTTCAGACAATGTTACCACACTTTCTATTTCTTTTCTTTGTTGAACTACCAAAACTGCATATTGATTCAATGTTCTTACCTAAAAAATGTTTCTCATTATTGAAATTCAGAAGAGTAGAGGAATCTCCCATGCCTGTTATATCATGAGACATCATTGAAAACTCAAGGGACGTGGCAATCCATTTTGTGGTGATGTCTTGTAATAAAATGGTCACATGAGCTTCCTCTAATATTCTAGTTTTTAATAATGAGAAAGGTTTTTTAGCTAAGAACATCGACTCAATATGCAACATTGACAGTTCATCAAAGAAAGGAAATGAAGTGAGTGGTCAAATTGGATGTTTATATTGTTTTGATACTTTAGTAAAATGATCCATAAGTAATTTGGGACGTGTATGAATCATTCACACCTCAATCTGATACATGGTTTAACCAATATGACTCTAAGTGTGTCTTTTTATTTAAAATTGACATTAATTTTAGTAAAAAAGACTAATGACATACTCAAAATCAATAAAACACATTCAAATTGTTTTTATACTTTCAAAAAACGATTCATAAGTCATTTTTGATGTGTATGAATAAGTCTCACCTTAATCTGATACACAATGTGTCTGGTATGACTCAAATTGTCTGTTATTAGTTGAAAATTGACATTTTTGTTCAAAAAGTGTCACTCACTAAAAACTGAGAAAACATGCTTGTATTGTCTTGATAATTTAGGAAAATGATTCATAATTCATTTTTATGTGTAGGAATTAGTCTCATATAAAACCTACATGTGATGTGACCTGTATGACTCAAAGTACATGTTTTCATTTTAAAATGACATTTTAGTAAAAAAGACAAGTGACATACTCAAGAACAATCAAATACATTCATATTGTTTTTATAGTTTAGAAAAACGATCCATATTTTATTTGGGATGTGTAGGAATTAATCTCACCACAATCCAACACACGGTGTGATTGGTATGACTCCAAGTGCATCTTTTTATTTAAAATTGACATTAATTTTAGTTAAAAAGTCAATTAACATACTCAAAATAGATAAAAAGCATTCATATTGTTTTTATAATTTATAAAAATTATCCATAAGTCATTATTGATGTGTAGGAATCAACCACACCTTAATCCAATACAATATGTTGTAGGTATGACTCAAAGTGTCTATTATCGGTTAAAAATGGCATTTTAGTTCAAAAAATGTCACTCACTCAAAACCAAGAAAACACGCTTAGATTGTATTGATAATTTAGTAAAATGATTTATAAGTCATTTTTTATGTGTATGAATCTTTCTCACATAAAAATAACACACGATGTGACTGGTATGACTCAAAGTGTGTGTTTCATGTTTAAAATGACATTTTAGTAAAAATGACAAGTGACATACTCAAAACTGAGAAAATGCATTCATATTTTTTAATACTTTATGAAAACTATTCATAATTCATTTTTAATGTATAGGAATTATCCTCCCCTCAATCCAATTCATGTTGTGAATGATATGACCCAAAGTGTGTCTTTTTATTTAAAATTGACATTAATTTTAGTAAAAAAGACAACCGACATAATCAAAATTGAGAAAACACATTCAGATTGTTTTGATACTTTAAGAAAATGATACATAAGTCATTTTTGACATGTAAGAATTATATTCACCTTAAGCTGACACACGATATGCTCAGTATGACTCAAAATATCTATTATCAGTTTAAAATTGATATTTTAGTTCAAAAAGTATCACTCACTAAAAACTGAGAAAACACCCTAGGATTGTCTTGATAATTTAGGAAGTAAATTAATAATTCCTTTTTGAAATTTAGGAATCAGTATCACATCAAACCAACACATGATATGACCTGTATGACTCAAAGTGCGTGTTTTCAGTTTAAAATGGCATTTTAGTAAAAAAGACAAGTGATGTACTCAAAACCAACCAAACACATTCAGATCATTTTTATACTTTATTAAAATAATCTATAAGTCATTTAGAATGGGTAGGAATCAGTTTCACATCAATCTGATGTATGGTGTGACCAGTATTACTCCAAGTACATCTTTCTATTTAAAACTGGCATTATTTTTTGTAAAAAAGATAGATGACATGCTCAAAACCTAGAAAATGCATTCAGATTATTTTTATACTTTAGGAAAATGATCCATAAGTCATTTTTGGAATGTAAGAATCATCCTCACCTCAATCCTATACACGATGTGTCCGATATGATTCAAACTATCCGTTATGAATTTAAGATTGAGATTTTAGTTCAAAAAGTTCCCCTCACTAAAAACCAAGAAAACACACTCGAACTATCTTGATAATTTAAGAAAAGTATTCATAATTCATTTATGATGTGTAAGAATTTTTCTCACATCAATCTGATACATGATGTGACTGGTATGACTCAAATTGTGTGTTTCCAATTTAAAATTAAATTTTAGTTAAAAAAGACAAGTGGCATACTCAAAACTAAGAAAATGCATTAATATTGTTTTAATAATTTAGTAAAAATATCCACAAGTCATCTGGGATGTGTAGAAATTATCCACACCTAAATATTATGCATGGTGTGACCGGTATGACTACAAGTGCATCTTTTCAATATATAAGTTTCATTTTATTTTAAAATGCACATCACATTGCTAAAACTAAGAAAAAGATCCTAGATTATTTTCTCATCATTCTATATTCTATTACTTAATTAATTTCCTTATCATTTTTATCTTATACTTATTTAGTTAATATTAATAGAGATAATGATTTAATATGAACAAGAAATGGTGTGAGGTGCAAGAATCAACCACAACTCAATCTGATATACAATGTTCCGGGTATGACTCAAAGTTTAGTTTAAAATTTACACTTTTGGTTTGAATTATTTCTTTATATTATTACTAACATAAGAATTTTTTTCTTATACATGTGCATTCTTTTTCTCGAGCAGGGGTGGTTTGTTAGACAATAGCATGATTCGGGGTCAGGGGAAAAAGACAAAGGACCATTGATGGTTTTGAATTTATGTAACAATTTGTAATTACTCATGTAATTATATAAAACAATGTTTGAAATGAATATATATAATGTTTTTTTTTGAATTTGTGTTTAAAAATTTATTTCATTTAAATTCTATATTGGTATTTGATTTTTTTGCTTTCTAGTGCTATTTCTAGAGCTACAATGTGATGTTACAACAAATTGTAGTCTGCCCCTTTATTAGTGTTATTAAATGCAGTGATAAAAATGGTCTTTTTTAGCACTTTTAGAAGTACTGATAAAGGGATACTTTAGAAGCATTGAATAAAAACTCTCATAAATGGGTTCCTTTATCAGTGCTTTTAAATGAACATATAAATACCTAGGGGTTTTAATCATGCTATAGTAGTTAGCACTTCTCTAGTACTAATAAATAAAATTTTTAGCACTATTAAAGGCCTATTTTTTAGTAGTGAATACTCACTAGTCTTACCCTAATACTATAAAAAATAGATTTATAGTATCATATATCATAAAGCCAAGTGATGTAATGACTAACATTCACCAATGACATATTTTTTTCCAATGATGTGTCCACAAGTAGATTATAATATGCATGTTCTTTATAAAATCTATAAAATAACATGCTAATTCTTTGATGAATGTGGATTTTAAACCACCTATGGATTTTAAAGGACCTTCATGTGATTATAGCACTGGAATAAACCCATAAATATGTCAAATCCATCATCAATGAATCAACATGAAATGAATAAAACAAACCATAAATAATAATTCTAGAAATTTAGTAAGATCCATCTCTAATGAAATCCAAGGATTTTTCTCATTCATAATCACCTAGAAACATTCAATGAGCTCTCACCTCCACAGGGATTCCACTAGCCATTAGAATCCTTTCTCATACCGAGAGGTCTTAACAATCAACTATAATATGCTAGCTCATTCTCTATGAGAACAAAAGGGGAACCAAGAAAAATATAGTATCAACTATGGAATAGTAGTATCTTGTATCTCTAAAAGGGGGATCTTATCCCTTTATATAGACTCCCTTAATTTTATTAAGGTTTTATAACATCTTCTACCATCAAATGGTTGCTGACATGCATTTTGATAATGCATGGCCTATTAGTGATTCATAATCATATGAATTTTTCAAATGTTTATTAGATGTATGTGTATCTATAAATGAATCAATCTTTTTTGATTCATAACAAAATAAAACCACATGGTAGATGTGGAAATGTCCATGCACTTGGTACCCATATCGTAATCCTATCATAAGCTATGAAAGAGGAATCACATGCCTTATATGATTAAGGATATCGTATTATATAATATACATCATAGGAATATCATATGTTATTACTCAAGGGATGTCATGAAATATGATATCCCTATTATAGTGCATTTACAACATGGGGTTCATGGTCGTACTGATCAACATGGGTCTTGTGTCTTCTTTAATTCCAAGTTCACCTACTAGAGTTCAATGTTAGTGGTTGAGACACCTTCCTCGAAATTTAGGGGTGCATCCTTAATCTCTTCATCCTAATAACTATCACAAGTTGAAAATGTAGTCACTCTAGATTTGGGGGATGATACACAAGTTTCCTCATTTCCTTTGATATCACATCCATCTAATGAGTGTGAGGGTTCATTAGGTGCAACTAACACCATATGATTAGAGGAAAAAGCACCCAATCCTCATTTTCTCCCCCGATGGTCCATTTTAAGATGATAAAAGAGTCTTGTATGAATTTAATGAATGTTAGTTTGTACCACATTCATATAAAGATGCTTGGATTCCATATTTATTTTCATAAATTGCATAAGAATCTCTTTATATTTTGATATAGGTTTTTCAATGGAAGAATATGCTTGACCATCATAGGATAGGAAGGTAATCAGAGGATTTATGTTAGTGTCTAACATGAATCTATAACTTCCCATGTCTGGATATGTTTCTTTATTATAATTAATGGGAAACACAAAATATTTACCGAATCCACTCCATGGGTTTAATGGGGTAGCATCTAGGATATTAGGGGTAGAAATTTTTATTGCATCATTCACTAATGGTTCCTTACCCTACATATAAGATGAATTTATATATATTTATTGGATTAATTACTTTAAGATATATTTATAATTTATTCAATAATGAATTGGGTTTTGGTTGGCTTTTACAGGAAATATGAATCAATTATCAAAAGAGGAGCTACTATATTTTAAGAAATTTCAGACATTACATGTCATGAAACATGTTCATGATGTGAATTCATAGATCATAGGACTTCTACAAGCTGAATTTCAGCCCATAAAATTAGCACAAACCATGAATAATCCAATCCAGTTCAATACATTATGTTAATGATTCACACAACATGCAAGATTCACAATTCCCAACCTGCCGAAGATTTAATCCGTTAAATCTGGGGAGATACATTATTTTTGGATATTTTTGTGGATATGAGTTTATGACATGAATTATATTACATGTCATGCAAGTCTCAATGGATAATTCATTTATAGGAGGTTTATGATGTGAAACTTTTACATGTCATGAGCCTCACTGGCTTATTTATATTTCAATGTGGATGGAGAAACACGAATGACCACACATTTTATTTTTATTCTGCATTATCTCTTCCTCGCACGTTCTAGAAATATTTTGTTACATTATTTATTTTCTATTTTTTTATTCCTTATGCTATTTCAATTCTTTTACAAGGATTGTGGATTTTAGTTTGTGATTCGATTTTTATTTCAATTATAATTGTTAATTTTAATTCAAATTGTTGCATTCATTATTATTCCTTTATTAAAGTAAGTTTTTAATTGATTTTGAATTTATTTAATAATGGATTATCTAAATATTTATTATTTAATTAGTATTTCAAGTTTTTTTCCACTTTATTCCTTGATTAATACCATTTTTATCATGCACGACTAATACTCCAGGGTTAGGGGTTGAGAGTAGTGGTGCTTTAAACCTAATGAATCTCTAAATAAAAACTTGGGTAACACTTTTACTAGTAATTATGTTAAAGAACAACTATCAATAACATTATGTTTTACAACCTTGATCTGAGGAATTACAATAAAAGGACCCCAACCTAGTTGGAGTTTATCAAGCTAGGACCAATAGCCTTTGATGCTTTCTACCTTGAATCCAAGACTTATGCATCTGGGTTGTTGACTACCTATAAACCAAAGAGGAGTTTAAAGATTCGGTAGATACAATTGGTTGGACCAAAAACAATAAGTGAATTCTTTATTATTTAAAAACTCAATCCACAGGACTATCCCAAGCTATATTTAAGAATAACTTTTGCATAATCCTTGAATTTGACCTTGATCCCTCTGTTTACCTTGAATTTAAACCAAAATACATAAGTCTTAGATAACCAAATCCCCAAGATTCATGTGAGGAATCCATTTACCATATTCTAATAACTAGGTCACCGACCTATCCATCTTCTCCCTATGGTTTCAACTCCACACCAATACTATGCTATGCCTTTATAGCTAGTGTATTTTGGGACTTATAAATTTATAATCTGATCAATGCCTGTGTGGAATCAACGATGCTGTGCGAACCAGTCAAGTTTTGGCACCACTGCGGAGACTAGATATTTCTTAGGCACAGTTACCTCCGATACAAACCCAATATTACCTCACATCCACTTTCATATTTCTTTTTTCTTTTTAAAATTATCACACATGGACTAGAACCTACATCTGTGTCATTCTTCTAGTGTATGCACTAGGGTCCGTTGACTCGTTCTCAAATCCTGGATTCTCAAGAACTTCTTTCTTTCGATTCTGATATTGAAATACACTTGTATAAATGCCATAATTATAATATGTCTAAACGCAATAATCCTTCACCACCTAACCCTCAAAATGTTCAACATGTTCTACTTGAACAGTAGGGAGAGAGACTGTTACCACATGAGTGCACCATCATGGACTATGGATTGACATTCATTAGTGGTGTTGCAACCAACATCATCTATCCTCTGATCTAATAAAAAACCATTTAAATAAAACCTAGACTCATCTACATGATCCAAAATCAGGGACAATTTAGTGTACTTCAGAGCAAAGATCCACATGATAATATTTCAAGTTTCCTATAAGTTTGTGACACCATTTATAGTCAAGATATATCTTCTAACATGATTAGACTAAGAGTGTTCCCTTTCTCCTTACATAAAAAATACAAGGATTTGATCAAAATCCAATATCCCAAATCCATTACAACTTGGGATGATTTATGTAAGAATTTTTTGGATAAATATTTCCAAACTATATGAACTTCGAAACTCAGAAAAAATATCTAGAACTTCTCTTAGGAAGACAAAGAGTGAGCATTGGAAGATTTGGATCGCTGTATGGAACTCACTCATAAGTTACCGCATCATGAACTTGATATGTGGATACAACTTCAAATTTTCTACTAAGGACTCCAACCATATTCATGTATTGTAGTGGATATCGCTGTTGATGGAAGAATCATGCTCAAAATGCTAGAATTTTGAAGAGAACTTTTAGATGAAAATTCCCACAATGTAGGTCTATAGAAGAGTGCCTGAGTACCACCTTGACATAGAATTCATCAGTCGAAAGAGAATAACCACCTTGCATACCAGGATGCATCCCTCGCAAATAGGATCAAAACTTTTCAGTTTCCTTCTCCATCACTACCACCTTCTACCTATTATGGAAATCCAGGCTTGTGAAATGTGTGGGGGCCCACACTCATTCTAGGACTATAGAGAAATAATGGAAGAGAATAAAAATCAGTATTTTAATTATGTAAATTAAAATTGTCAAAACCAACAATTTCAATAACCCCAATGATACCAACAACCTTATTATCAACAGAGATCAAATCAGCAGCCACAACAAACAAATCAAGGTTACTACCAATAGAGGATTGGTCAAGCAACCCATGAAATCTAAGACCACCTTGGTACCCAACATAGAATCCATATCATTGACCTTAACAAAAATTTCCACAATAACATTTCCCCCTAGACCCTAGCAATTTTCACCCCAATAATAGATTCAACAATCTCCAATGAGGTAGACACACCAAGACCCACCTCAATAATTAAATATTGAGAACCCACTAACTAAATTTGTTCAGAAGGTGTATTAGAGAAATAACACCAAAAAAACTAAGATTCAGAGTCAGCGAGCTACCCTCAAAAATCACAGGCAATAACTGGGACAAATATCCAATACTCTATCAGACTAATTATTAGGTATGTTTCCTAGTAATGTGAAGACACATCCGAGAAAACAGGATAAATGTATTTTCCTTAGGAGTGGTAAACCACCTAATTTTTATCATACATGCATAGGTGTGGAAATTATCTAGAAGAAAATAAAATATGTGCAACAATTATCAGTAATGATAGTAATGAAAACACACATAAAGATGTTCAAGAACAAAATATGGTATTAGAACTGACTGAAAAATCTCCTATACAAGAGAATCTTGAAAAGGAAGATTTTTATGTTGAACCGACACCATACAAACCCACTCTCCCCTTTCTAGAGAGAATGAGACAAGGAAAGATAGAGGAAAAATATAAAAGGTTTTTAGGGATGTTTAAGCACTTACACATCAATATCCCCTTTGAAGTGGCCATAACTCAGATGCCTGGTTATGAAAAAATTTTAATAGGGGTTTATATCAAATAAAAGGAAACTTAAATATCTAGGATTCATCTTTTTGAATGAAGAACACTCTGCAGTCATTTAGAAGAGGTTCCCACTAAAGATATGAGACCCCAAAGATTCTCAATTCCCTACACTACCAGGACATTTGAATTCAAATAATCCTTGCATGTTCTTGTTGCAAGTATCAATCTCATGCTTAGGAGTGTTTTCTGAAAGTTTGGTCTTGAATATTTGAAACTAACAAGAGTTTCACTTCAACTAGATGAATTCTCATTCAATTACCCTTGATGACTTTTTGAGGAAATTTTAGTGAGGGTTGGTAAATTCATTTTTCCTATTGATTTACTTATCTTTGATATGGATGAAGATAGATATTTACCCATCATTCTAGGGATAACAATTCTTGTCACTGAAAGGTTTTGATTGATGTGAACCAAGGAAGGATGATTTTCAGAGTTGGAAATGAAAAAGTAGTGTTGGATTTAGTGAAAGTTCCCAAATAAGGTAGCGAATCATTTGATTTTAAATCCATATTTATGAATGATAATGAAGATGGTTACATGAATATTAAGGATGAAAGAGAGACTCTATCTCCTAAAGAATATGAGTGCATAAATTATTAGGACATGGATTACATTGAACCTATAATGAGGGATACCATTCCACCATTCATTCCCTCAGTCATCAAGCCACCAACATTATACATGAAACTTATACAAAAAACATTGAAGTACTCATTTTTATAAACTAAAGAAACACTACCATTTATCATCAGTTCATAGATGAATCAAGTGTAATAGGATAAAATAATAATTCCCATGATTTACACCCACATAACCTTGTTAGAGGAAGGTGCTAAACTAAAACACCAATCACATAGGCGACTCACTCTACCATTAAAATAAGTAGTTAAGAAGAATGTTCTGAAGCTTCTCAACTTTAGTATAATATTTTCCATATCTGATAGCTAGTGGGTGAGTCCACTACAATTTATCTCAAAGAAAATAATCTTGAATGTTGTTAAAAAAATAAATACAATTTAATCTCAACTCAAACCATTAATGGATGGAGAGTATGTGTTGACTATAGAAATCTCAACACAATGACTCAAAAAGACCATTTTTTACTCCCATTCATAGAATTGATGCTAGAGAGACTAGTTGGACATGAATTCTATTATTTTATGGATAGATATTCCTGATATAATCAAATTGTAGTCGACCTAGTATATTTTTCAAAAACCAAATTCACATGTCCTTTCCGAACCTTCTCCTATCGAAGGATGTGATTTGGAATGTGGAACACATTGGAAAATTTTTAATGGTGCATGACACACACTTTCCATTATATGGACGATGAGTTTCTATATATTTTCATGGATTATTTGTCTATATATGGATGATCTTTCAAAGTCTACCTAAGAAATATGGAGTGAAAATTCTATAGTGATAAACTAGGAAAAATGTCATTTTTTTCTCAAAAGAGGAATATTCCTTGGATATTAAATATAAAATCATGTCCTGGAAGTTGATTTGGAAAATATAAAGGTGATTAAATATTTACCTGAACCCATGATAGTGAATAATATAAGGAGTTTTCTAGGAAATATGGGATTTTATCACCTATTTATCTAAGTTTTTTGAAGAATATCCCACACACTGTAAAACCTATTTTCTAAGGATACCCCATTATATTTGGCTGAAGAGTTTCATTGGTAAATCAACACTCTAAAAACTATCCTAGTGGCTAATCCTATCATAGTTTCATCCGACTGGGATAAGTACATTGAACTGATGTGTGGTGCCAATGATTTTGTTGTCGGCACTATTTTAGGAGAGTGGGTTAGACACATTATCTACCCCATCTATTATTACAAACATACCCTAAATGAATCTTAGGTAAATTACACAACCAAAGAAAAGGAGCTACTGGCAGTGGTATTTGGTTTTGAGAAGTTTCACTCATACCTCATGCTTTCTAAAGTGGTGGTGTATAAATATCATGCAGCACTAAAATACCTATTGAGAAAAAAGGATTCCAAATGAAGGATAATACGGTGGATCCTATTACTTAAATAATTTGATATAGTCATCAGAGAAACAACATAGAATGACAATTTCATTGTGGTTCACTTATCTAGATTTCCACTACGAAGTATCGAGGATGATGAGAATCAGAGCATTGAGGATGATTTTACCAATGAAACACTTTTCAATGAAAATATACCAACATGACATTGGTTTTATGATATTTTAAAATATCTTTCCACAAAATATATGTACCCACACTTCTCTTATCAACAGAGGAAGATGTTCATGGTCGATGAATCATGATATTACCAGGATGTGTTGTTGTTATTTAAGTATTGTGTTGATGGCTTGATGCAACGTTTCATCGGAGAGGATGAAATTCAAAATATGCTTAAAATGTGTCACACATATCCAGATAGAGGATATCATGGGCCTAAATTCACTGTGACTATGATCATACAGAGAATATTGTTCCATACCACACTCTATTAGAATTTAAGGAGTTTTGTATAAAGTTTTTATCGATGCCAGCATATAGGTACCATTGGAAATGAAACGAAATTCTATAGAACCTTATCCTTGAAGTAGAAATACTTGATGTATGGGGAGTTGATTTCAAGGGTCCATTCCCTAATTCATATCAAATGTATTACATCCTAGTCATTGTGGACTACATCTTGAAGTAGGTAGAATCTAAGTCCAAAACCCATAACACAACCATGGTGGTTATGAATTTTCTAAGGAAAAAAATTCTCCATGTTTGGATTTCCTTGGATACACATTAGTGATTGAGGAATGTAATTTTCATATATTTACATTAAAGGATTTCTTAAAAAATATGTAATTCATTACAACAATATAACTCCTTACCACCCACAGACTAGTGGGCAAGTTGAATTGTTTAATAAGGAGATCAAACAAATTTAGGAAAAGACAATGATTACAATTAGGAATGTTTGGATTCATAAATTTGATGACACACTTTGGGTGTATCACACAACATATAAAACACCAATCAACACTACTCCATTCCAACATGTTTATGAGAAGCCCTGTTACTTACCAGTAGAGTTAGAACATTACTCTTATTGGGCGCAACAAAATTGGATAAATCTTGAGGAACAATAAAAAATTTATACCCACAGAGGCGTGTGGGGTGTGTACTCAAGATAACAATCCATTTTATTTATAAATACAACTTATTGACAAGGTAGATGGAATTTTTAGGTAAAAGTTTATATTATATGAAATTGAAAATTTCCAAACAAGTAATTCTATAGTTATGATTGAAAACCATCTTTTTTTTAGAAGAAGACATAAGACTCTAGGCTAGTGGGAAGTCTGATCAAAAGTCTATCCACCTAGGGACACTTTACTCAAAAGAGATTACACTTAATCATAATTCCAATACTTAATATATATAAATTATATTCAATAACTAAATTCAATCTAATAACATTAATTATAATGTGAGGTCATGGTAGATGAAGATATAATATTTTATTATCATACCGAGCATATATTATATGACATGAAAATTTTATAAGATGTAATTTATTATATAAATTAAATCGTACACAATATTCACATTTCAAAATCAATTTATAAACACGAATATTCAAAAAAAATAAACAAATAAATAAACATTTTATTTATTTTTCAAACATGACGTATTAATATAAACATTTCATATTTTACTTAGGCATGAAAAACTTCTATTTACAAGTCCTAACACTTACCTTTTATAAAAACATTTATAAACTATAATTGTTTTAAGAAAAAATATTAATTTTCAACATCTTTTTATAAAATTATATTGTATGCTAGATAAGAGGAGTTATCTATTATAATCTGAGATAAGAATAGGTTACAAACCATACGTATGATTTCTGTGGAAAAGGAAAAATCCTTATGTATGAGGTAACCCATATGTAAGAGAGACACAAAAAACCCTTCTGTAACATTTTTTTACTTCTATAATGAAAGTAAAATCTTATGTACGGGGTATCCCATATGTAATAATATCCATCACACAAAGGCAAAAACATACGTCTTGAATAACCCACATGTAAGAGTCTTTATCATGTAGGGGAAAAATTATGCATGAGAAATTCCTTACGTACAACACAATCTTCATTAATGGTATTCTCTATATTATAACTATAACTCGATGAGTTTCAGTCATAACCTACAATATTGCATATCATAGCTTATTTCAAAAAACAAAACCACATGGTTTTATTATATCATACCTTATGATACACACCATTCATACCCTATGACTAGAATAAATATAATTACAACATCTTAATGTCAAGAAATGCAGTGGATGACATTAAACTATGGCATATTGTATGCTATAATATATCCTCAACGCATAAGCTTACAAGATAGTGAGAACTACAACCCAAAGTCCCTCTACCCTTGGATACTTCACTCAATATGAATTCCAATTTATCATAACTCTAATAGCCAATATGTATAAACTACATTCAATAACTAAATTAAAGCCTATAAATTTAATTACAAACTTAGTTCAAGGTAAATGAAAATAAAATTTTATGTTTTCCAACATAGAATGTATTGAATGACATGGAAATTTTATAAGAAGCAATTTATCAGTTAAATTAAATCATATATAATATTCGCATTCCATAAAAAATTATAAAAAACATTCAAAAATAATAAACAAACAAACAAATATTTTATATATTTTCCAAACATGAGATATTAATATGAATAATTCAAATTCAATTTAGGCATTAAAATATACTATTTACAATACCTAACTGTTATCTTTTATAAACAATTTATAAACAATAATCATTTTTAGCCAAAATATTAAATTTTTACATTTTTTCTTGAATTTTATTTTATAATTGATAAGGAGATTACCAACCATAAGTTATGATTCAATCTGTGAGTAACCTTACATTTCAATTTTTTAGAAAAGGAAAAAACCTTAAGTATAGGGCAATCCATATATATGATTATCGTAGAAAATCCTAACTAACATTTTTTTCTGCAGTAAATGGAAAATCTTATGTATGTGGTATCCCATATGTAAGAGTATATCTTAAACTAAGGAAAATCATTAAATATGGTGCAACCCATATATAATATTATTTTTCACACAAATGAAAAAACCTTACATATGGTAAATCTATTACATATGGGTTATTCATCATTAATGATATATATTATATCATAGTTATGATTAAATTCACCATTTTTACTCAACCTCGGTTTTAATCGTAGCTTGTGATATCACATATCTCTACTTATAGAAAGGATAAAAACCATGGTTTTAGTGTATCATACCTTACTGTACACACTAGTATTACCCTACTACTTGAAAAAAATAATTACAATATCATATATCATAAAACCAAGTGATCTAATGGCTTACATTCATCCATGACATATCACCCGCTATGTTTTGTCCACAAGTAGATTATGATATGCATGTTATTCATAAAATCTATAAAAGAACATGTTAATTCATTAATTAACATGGATTTGATACCACCTATTTATTTTAAAGGATCACCATGTGATTATATCATTGGAAGAAACCCATAAATATGTCTAATCTATCATCAATAAATCAACATGTAATGAAAAACACAAACCATAAATAGGCATTCTAGAAATTCATAAAAATCCATCTCTAATGAAATCCAAGTATTTTTATTATTCATAATCACCTAGAGACATCCAATGAACTCAAATCTCTATAGGTATTCCACTATCCATTAGAATACTTGTTGATAATGAGAGGTCTGGACAATCAACTACAGTGCGCTAGCACCTTCTCCATGAAGAAAAAAAGGGAACCAAGAAAAATATAGAATAAACTATGGAATATTAGTATCATGTATATCTAATATAGGGATCATATCCCTTTATATATACTCCCTTCATTTTATGAAGGTAGTATAGCATCTTCTTCCATCACATCACATTCGACATGCATTTTGATAATGCATGTCCCATTGGAGATTCACACTCATTTGAATGTTTCGAATGTTTATTAAATGTATGTGCATATATAAATAAAACAATTTTTTAACTAATAAAAAATGAAACCACATGGTAGATTTTGAAATTTCCATGCACTTTGTACCCATATCATAATCCTATCATAAGCTATGAAAGAGGCATAACATGCCTTATATGACATAAGGATATCATAATTTATAATATACATCACATGAATATCATATGTTATGAATTTGGGGATTTCATGACATATGATATCCCAATTATAGTGCATTTCCAACATGGGGGTCATGGTCATTTGGATCAATATGGGTCTTGGTTCTTCTTTAGTACCCAAGTTCACCTATTGGAGTTCAATGTTGGTGGTTGAGAAACCTTCCTCGAAATTTAGGGTAGAATCCTTAATCTCTTCATACTACTAACTATAAAAAGTGGAAAATATAGTCACTATAGATTTAAGAGATGATACACAAGTGTCTTAATTTTCATTGAGATCACACCAATCTAAAGAGTGTGAGGGTTCATTAGGTGAATCTAACACCATATGAGTGGAGGAAAAAGCACTCAATCCCTATTTTCTCTCTTGATAGTTCATTTTAAGATGATAAAGGAGTCTTGGATTTATATAGTAAATGATAGTTTGTATCATATTCAAATAATGATTCTTGGAGGACATATTTATTTTCATAAATTACATAGTAATATCTTCCGATTTTGATAGAGTTTGTTCAATGGAAGCATATTATTGATCATAATAGGAGAGTAAGGTAATTTAAGGATTTATGTTAGTGGATAACATGACCCCATAACATCCCATGTATAGATTTTTATCATTAATATAATTGATGGGAATCACAAAATATTTACCTAATCCACTCCATGGATTGAATGGGATAGATTATAGGATATCAGGGGTATTAATTTTTATTATATCAACCACTAATAGTTGCTTACCCTACCTTCTAAAATACAATACATCAATGTTTTTGGACTTGAAGAATTAAAATGAGGAGATATCACCAAAGAGTACCTCGACCTACCCATCAATGGAATATTTTAGGCATTGGTGATATAAATATGGGATCAGTTCATGCATGTGAAGAATTGCCTTTCCAACAAGGCACTGGAAATCATGTCCTGGAGATCCACCAAAATTTTTGATTCATACATGAGGTCCCAAAATTGGCTCATAAGCTTGAACCTCCTAGGGGATTTCTTCTTTATGTTTTCATACCCTTGGATCATTATGTTGGAATGATACAAGTAAGACTCATTTCAGCCCATGCATCGAGGGTTTTATATCTAGATAATGTTAATTCTGAAACTATTATAAACTAAGGCTCAGTGAATTCTGACATAACCATGATTTCTAGATATATATAGGGGAACGATGTGTCTAAATATGCCAAATTCTTAAACTTCATTCACAATAGAGATGATCATATGATTTTTTTGAATCCCATTTCTATGTGGTATATTTTAGTAGTATCCACTTCATTCTCAAACTCTCGAGGCTTCAAATACCTTCAATAATAGAATCTTTGTAATGAACCAAACTTTTATTAATGAAAATTACTCTTGATCAATTTAAATGTCTTATTATGTAAAACGGTTATGTAAAACATATGCACTTCCTTGGTTTTATGTTTTTTTATTTCAAAATACCGTTAAGAATTGTTACCATTTCTAATATATCTGGTGAATAGTTATCACATGATTAGTATAAATATAGGGCTTTAACAAATCCAATTTACTCAGACAAAAGAAACGATGGCCTCATCTAGTAGAATTGCTCTATATGAAGCCCATTTTTCAGTGCTCAGAAATGAGGTAGCATCACTGGGCTTCACTCTTGAACATTCCCAAGACAAGCTTCAACACGTTAAGCTTGAACAGAACCACCTATGGGAGAAGTGGAAGTTGATAGAGATTACCACCTGAGCGATGTTATCCGAGCCACCCCAAGAGTCTGTCACCATCTCACACATTACCCTTAGGTCATATGCATGTGTTATAAGGGGTTATGTAACAAGACCCTAGCACTATGATTATGTGAATTATTTTTTTATAGAAAAAGAATATATATACATTTTATTATTGTTACTTTGTAAATAGTTTTTAAATCACAAATAATATTTTTATTTGATATTCAATTAAGAAATCTATTTTGATGAATTAATGGATTTTTTAATTAAATAATATTTTAATAAAATATTATTACTAAATTACTTTTTATTAAATATAAATGATCGTATAATTTTTATGAATAAAATTGTGATTGTTATTAAGGTTTGAAAGTTGTTTATGTCAAAACCCATGAATTTTCAATAAATGTCAGTTTTTATTTTAAAAGTGAATATTAAAATATTTAGAGAATTATTTAGATAAAATGAATATTATTTTTGGAATCAGGATGTCAAAATTATCCAATGGTTAATTTTTCATAATTTTCCAAGACAGTCGAATTTTTGGGTCATAATTAAATACCGTTTAAATATATAATGTGTTTTATGACATCATAATGTCTAAATAGTTATTTAATAAAATAATATAAAAGGTATATTCAGCCAATATATGTTTTAAATTTAAAATAATTTAATTTTAGATTTGTTTGATTAATTTTACAATGCCTTAGTGGACCCTCCAAGACTTATAAAACATTTTAACATTTTAAAATTATTTCCTTGAGAGTGTGACTCACCTCCACATAAGAAAGACAAATATTTTAATAATTTAGTCCATTTAACTTATAAAATAATTTGTTCTACTCCACTTTTTCAAAAAAAACATGGTCAAAAACCATGGTATGGTTTGTGTTTTTGATTAGATTAATGTGTGGTGCCCAAAACCTAAATAATAAAGAATTCCCTCTCCTTTCCTATATAAACACACTCAATATCCCATTCCTTTTCACTCAAAACATTTGTATATCGACCAAAACCTGACCCCCTCTCTCTAGAATCCTCCCAAGGCACCCCAATCTCCCAATAATCCCATCTCAAGCCTCTACCAAGCCTTAGGGATCACACTTCCAAGTAAGGGATTTCTTCCTCTCTCATTTTTGTCCAAGTTTCATTATGTTTTTATACCCATGTATTTTCAATTAAAAATGTTGTTATATGATTTAAAACCTCCCCTATACTTACCTCCTTATTTTTAATGATTATATACCCCTTTCTCTCTCATTAATTCCTCCCAAGTACACCTGTTACCATGCCGAAATTCCGTAAGGGATTTCTTTCTACTCATTTACATTCAAGAAATTATTTTGTCTTATGAATCTAAATTCCATTAAATATGTTGGGACATGTATCTTTATGAACCCCTTACTATCCATTTCATGTACATATTATGATATACCCATTTCTCTCTCATCAACCATTTTTAATTCTTATGTCACGCAGTTATGCTACTGAATTTGCACCGCAATTTTCCACGCCAAAGTCATTGTGTAGTGAATACCATGCCCATTTCCCAATCAAGAGTTTTAAACTTTACACACATTTACTTATAAATTATATAGTTTCAGTTATGTATTCCACATTCCTTTATCGTGGAATAAATGATTATGTTGAATGATTCCATGTCGTATGATCCATCTGGCACACTTATGCATGAAATGAAATGATTAAGAAGGGTGTGCCCTAATAGCGCTCCAATGCATTGGGTAAAGATTAGTTTCATGATAAATCATGTTAAATAAGGGTTTAATAATTCTAATTCAAGTGTAATGAGGGTTTACTCATGATCCATGTGAAATTATCCTTGACTCATTCTAATATCATGTTAAATGTTGTTGCCACATTTCCATGTTATGATAATAATGTTATATCATGCCTTTATGTTCATGTTTCTCTTATGATCCATTGATATGACTATTTTCTAACATGTACTGTATTATTCATGTTATGACTTTTTTACTCCCTTACTGGGATTTATAGCTCACCCTTTTCTTATGCATGTCCTCAGGTTGTCCCATGCAATTCTAAGTACGAAGGAATTTTGTGATCATGTAAAATAAGTTTTCAATAAAGATGTTGTGTTTTATATTCTAAGTTGTCATGTAATGTTCCTAATTTCCCAAGACACTACACCTATCTATCCTCAATGTTTTATTAAGTGAAAGTTTATGTAATGAATTGTGTTTATGTGCGTAATAAAGAGCATGGTTGTAATAATCTCTTGGTTCTTTGGAGGGATAAAGGGTGCCCAAGATTGAAATATAAATGTAAAAAATGTAGAGATCCTTAAATATGTTTCAATTTTGTGCCAAGGGAATTTTCTTCCTATCACATATCTATTCATAATATTGTGTATTATGGTCTGAATTTCATTGAGATGATGACCCCCTCCCTTAGTCAATACTAGCAGCATATTTGTTGTTGTGTGATCAGGTTGAGATGGACTTCCCATGTCTCAAGGTTAACCAATTGTATACTTGCCTATTAACCAGTTCAACAATATGATCAAATAAAAAAATCCCTAGAAGATTAATGATTAGATTAGGATACCTATTAATCTCTTTACTATGATTCCCTTAGTTCTCTTCACTCTATAGTAACCAACTTGATGGTGCTATATAACCTCATGAGAACCTACCCGTATGTCAGAGTTCACCAACTAGTAGGGAGGATCAATGTGTTGTGGTGGGAATACTATACCCACATATTAGAGTATATTAAAATTGTAAATAAGAAAACTATCATACATCAGATTAATTGAGAAAACAAATATCATGTAAAAAAGCCAACAACCTCACAAAAATCCCATATTGTAATAAAATGAGTGATTTACAAGTCATGAAAGTCATACATGAAAAAATGGGTCCATTATGGAAGACTATGTACACCAATATCCTAAAAAATAATTAGAATGAAAAAACTGGAAAAAAACAAAATTAGTCAAATGTCCTAGAATAGTCCCATTCCCCCATGCTTCACTCCATCAATCATCAACCCTTGGTTATAGGGAACTTTCCGTTGTCCTTTCAAGAAGACATGAAGTCTAATCATGTACCAATAATGACTCAAGTAGGGTGTGAGTATTAATTAGTATGACACCAATAATGAAATCTATAAATATATTTAGATTGAGCAGTAGTGCATGATATTGTGCATAATAAATAAAATAACACATAAAAAATAAACCAAAATCAATCATCAGGTCCTAAGGTGACACTTGGGATCAATCATACCTTCTTCAGCTAGTTTCATATGTCTCTAAACATAATATGTCTCCAGGAATAACTATTAAATCCCACGAGGTGATCCTAACCATTTCAAGGTCTCAAGATCACCAGTGATTTCAAGGAGGTGATCCTATACAATCAAGATATAACATGGCCCAATATGACCATGAATTAAATAATGTCATGTGATGACTCTTCTTACTCTATAAATAGTAACCAAATTGGTTGGCGATAAGGCCTCAAGCATGCCTCCCCATATTTTAGAGGCTATCGACTAGAACGAGGGCCTATAGTGTGTTTGTGGGGAGACTATTCCCTCTTATCAGAGTAATAAACCAATGGGAATAACCAAAAATTGTCTAAATAAGTAAATAAATAGAGTGCATAAGTAGAAAATATAAAAATAATTCAATGAATGAAATGTAGTGAAGGTCTTAATGGCCATTCCATACATATAACATGGATCAACCATTAGGAAAACTATACATATACGATAGTATGTAATGAAATAGAAATAAAAGTACAAGGCTTTACCTCACACACCGAGACGTACCACTTACCAGATCTCCACATACATATCTGATCCATACTTCTCAATAAGTCCTGGACCTCATCCCATCATGTTCATGCAACCAAGTGATTGTCTTCTCAGTTTCCCTAGTGAAATGGCGGCCTGAGAAGGGTGTGGGTACAAAACTTATTATGGAACCACCAATGTGGTCCCATAAATAGCTAGTAAAATTTAGTGTATGTGTATGTGAGCTACTCATATTGATAACAATAATAATAATAATAACTAAAATATGAAGATAAAATAAAAGACAAGGTCGTATAAGGAATTCTCAAGGAATGTGATCAACCTAGCCAAGACACACCTAGAAATAAAGAATGAAAAGAAATTCACAATCGATCCTTGGGTTCATGAACCTGATCAACATTAAATCATGTGAATTGGGCATTAAACTAGTTATAATTCCACTAAAGCCTTGTATAATTCTATAGATACTTGGGTTCATGATCTTGATCGATGATACTTTCTTTGACCAATGATAAAACACTATTTTATTGAATATTTTATTGATAATAAATGATATAATTTCCTCACATTGTGTTAAATATGTTTATTTATAAAATATTTGGGATTTGATCATTCATTTGAAAATTTGGTGAAAATTCCAGTTTTACCCTTAATAGTGCACTGTAGTATTTCGAAGATAAATATTTTTATAAATTTTATTTGAATTTGAAATTTTGTAACAGTGTTCCTAACTTAATTATATACAACTTTTATTCAGGACACTAGAGCTAAAGAGTTCATTTGGTTGTTGAAATTGGGCCATGAAGTCAAAGTTGGGCTGGGCTCGCCAGAATGGAGAAGGTTCTGTATTTGGGCCATATCCTCTACACACCGGCTTGGATTGAGCCCAAATTTTTAGGAAAGCTCGGGAACATGATGTGGCACAAATCATCCTTCTGGAAGGCCGGCCAATTCACGCGTTTTGGTGGTCAAATGGGCGGTGAAAGTTGGAATAAAATATTTGGCCGAATTTCCACATTCACACTTGAAACCACTTGTAACCTCTCCTCCCCTCCCCTCTATAAATTGGAGTTTTTCTCATTTGGAGGGGTTGGGACTTGCATTGGGAGATTGGAGGCAGAGGAGAATTTGTTTCACCCAAATTCTCCAACCATTGTAAGAGGGGTAGCTCTTGAAGCAAGGATCCCCTCATCGAAGCCTTCTTCTTCTCCTTCATGTTGTAATGTTTTCATTTGTGTAATAAACTTCATTGCTCTTCTTATATTTCTTCTCTTTTCTTCTGTTTTGTTTAAATTTCTTCTTCTATTAATCTTCCTAATTGGGATGGAATTCTTGAGTAGAAGCGTTATTGGGTTATACCCATTTTAAACCTTTGCACATGCAGAACGCTTCTACGATGATTACGCCACCCATGGAAGAGTAGTCTTTTAGTAATCGATCTATCTTCTACCCTCTTCATTTAATTATTTTGAATCAATGAGCTACTATAATTCACTTAATATGATCCATGAATTGTGTTTTTAAATTGTAAGAAACTAAGCAAGCAATTGAACAATTAACACAAAAACACGCGAGGTCGGGATTTTGTGTAAATTGTGAGAGCGCGATCTTAATCGGTAATACAAGACCACACGGGATAAATTTGTAGAGTTCAAATATAATCCATAAACACAATTAATCCTCATTTCCAGAATGGATATGTGCCTTAATTTACCACTGATCATAAGCTAATCTTAGAACATCAATCAAAGCAGGGTGTTGCGATTGCACGTTCCAAAGTTAGCCTAGGTTTAAATTCACATCATCTTTGTGGTAAAGTTAATTCTCGTAGGGTTCGGGATTTAACAAATTAAGGGATCATAATTAAGTGAATGTTAATTTAAATGATAATGATTAATAATAAAGTGAAGAGGTAGAGTTAGATCGATTACGCTTTTCAAATAGATTTCTAAAAAAAACATCTTCTTGTTGTGTCATTTAAATTGAAATTCATTTCAAAACTAAAAACAAAAAAAATTATACAATCTTCTTCCAGCAAACTTCTTCTAGATTCATAAACTACAAAAAAACCCCAATCCTTTAAAGTAGTGTTTTTATTCTATTCTATTTTATTTTATTTTTTAGAATACCTCTAATAAGTTGTTAAATTCACTTCCTCCTTTGAGAGACGACCTTGGTCAGCCACTCTGCTGCACTTAAGTACCCCAAATCACACTAATCATTTGAGGGCGCCCACGACAGCGCTCTTTCAAATTGGCGCCGTTGCCGGGGAGGCAAGTAATTATTTCAACCAATTAGAGGTATTTATTTTATTTTAGATTTTATTCTCTTCCTCTCTTCTTTCTTCCTTCTTTACCCAATCTGATTTTTTTTCTTCTTCTTTTATTTTCTTCTACTTCTCTTTGGACCATCAAATCAAACTTCTCATTTTTATTTTACTATGGTCCACCTTCTTTCTTTTCATTTTTATTTGATCTATGAAACGAACTAATCCTGAAGATCTCTTAGATCCTGACCCTGAGATTGAACGTAGCCTTAGGGCACGAATCAGACATTCTCAGTCTACGGAAAGTTTCAACATTCAACCAGTTGGAGAATTACTCCAATATCAGAACATTGAAATTGGAAGCAATTCAAATTCAACCATAAAACAAGAACCAATGGCTGGAAACAATGGAAATGAACTTAATAGAACCATTCGAGAATTGGCTGCACCTGATATTAACTATCAACCAAATTGTATTGCATACCCAAATCTCGAATCGGACTTCGAACTGAAATCTGGGTTAATTCACTTACTTCCAAAGTTTCATGGCCTCTCTGGTGAGGATCCTAATAAACATTTGAAATAATTTAATGTGGTTTGCTCAACCCTAAAACCTAGAAATGTCTCTGAAGATCAAATCAAACTAAGAGCATTCCCATTCTCACTTGATGGGGCTGCGAAAGATTGGATGTATTATTTACAACCCGAAGATGTAACTTGTTGGAACGATTTGAAACGTCTTTTCTTGCAGAGATTTTTTCCAGCATCAAGGACCACATCCATTCGAAAGGAGATATCGGGGATCAAGCAAGCCCAAGGGGAGTCAATGTATGAGTACTGGGAGAGATTCAAGAAGTTGTGTGCAAGCTGCCCACATCACCAAATCAGTGAGCAACTCCTCATCCAATACTTCTACGAAGGACTCACACCCATGGAGAGGAGCATGGTAGATGCTGCGGCTGGAGGAGCATTGGTGGACTAGACACCAGTAGCTGCGCGAGCATTGATCGACAAAATGGCCCAAAACTCCCAAAAATTCGGTGATAGAGGTACACCACATGTTCGAGGAGTACATCAAGTAAGTCCTTCTTCTCTTGAAATTCATTTGATTGATACTAAGTTAGAAGAATTGACAACTATGGTGAGGTAGATTGCATTGGCTCAAAAGACATCCCAACCCCCTCCCTCAAGGCCTTGTGGTATTTGCACTGAGACAAGCCACCCGACTGACTGTTGCCCACAACTCCAAGAAACAGAAGATTGTGCAGCAGTGTTCCCTGGGAGACCATTTCAGCAGCAACAACAACAACCATATCCCCAAAAGAAGTTTGATCCAACATACAACCAAGGGTGGAAAGATCTAGCGGACATGAGGTATGGCTCTGGACAACAACAAAGGCCCCCTTTTCAACCAAACTTCCAGCAGCCTCCGCCTTACCAGCAGGGTTTCCAACAACCCCAAAGGAGATTTGAAGCTCAAACATCAACAAGTCAACAACAAGGGAATCATCCACCAAAGGTAGATTCTAATACTGATGATCTTTTGAAGCAAATTGTTCTTAATCAACAGAATGAGCTGAAGAGTCAAGGTTCGGAGCTGAGAGAGTTGAAGACTCAAATGAGTCAGATTGCCACCGCCCTCCATGAACTTGTGAGTAAGAATTCTGGAAATCTACCTTCCCAACCCACTCCAAATCCAAAGGGAAATGTTAGTGCCATCACATTGAGAAGTGGGAAGCAAATGAACGATACATCTACACCTACCATTCCACCGGGATTCACCTCAACTTCAGAGAAGTCGCATTCCATACCAACTGATGAGCAATCCAAGGAGAAAGATAAAGGTAAGAAAAAGATTGATGATGTTCCTCCTAAACCCCTTCCTTTTCCAAACAGGGTTGTTCAAACCAAGAAGATGGCTGAAGAAGCAATGCAAAAGGAGGTTTTGGACACATTCAAGCGTGTGGAGATCAACATTCCTCTACTTGAAGCCATTAAGCAAATCCCAAGGTATTCCAAATTCTTAAAAGAACTCTGCACCAATCGAAGAGGGCTCAAGGGGAATGAGAGGATCAACCTTGGAAGGAATGTCTCGGCACTGATTACACCAACTCTAGCAATGCCAACAAAGTGCAAGGATCCTGGGACATTCACCATCCCATGTACCATAGGGGAGTTGCACTTCTCTGATGCTCTTTGTGATTTGGGAGCTTCCATAAATGTGATGCCTCACTCTGTATTCTCTTCCTTGCAGGTTGGTGAGTTGAAGCCAACAAGAGTAGTGGTGCAATTGGCGAATAGAGCTACGGCATATCCAGCGGGAGTCCTTGAGGATGTACTTGTCCGGGTAAGAGACATGATCTTTCCAGCGGATTTCTATGTTCTTAACATGGAGGATGATCAGGTAAGTTCTCATGCCCCCATTATCTTAGGTAGACCCTTCCTCAAAACTGCAAAAACTATCATAAATGTCAATGAGGGTACACTTTCCATGGAATTTGGGGATGAAGTTGTGATATTTAATGTTATGGATTCCATGAAGTACCCCTCGGAGGACCATTCTGCTTTTGTTATCTCCCATTTTGAACCACCAAATAAAAACTCCATAGAATTTGATTGTCCTATGCTTAGGGAGATTATGAGTATTGGTTCTAGTTTGATGTCTAAGAATACTTCTACACCCATTTTTAAGGAACAAGACTCTCTAAGATATGATTTTGAAATGGAATCATATTCTGATTTTGATCATGTGAACTCTGATTATGACATGGCTATTGAGTATGCTGATGGATTTGGTGCTTTATTCTCTGATTGTGATGATTTTTATTCTGATACTGATGTTCATTGTGCAGATATGTCTGTTGCATCAATTTCTCCATCCATACATCACCCACCTACATTGGAACTCAAGCCATTGCCCCCAAATCTCAAATATGCATACTTGCTCAGTGGTGATAGATTACCTGTCATAATTGCTAACAATCTCTCTTTTGAACATGAAGAAAAACTTTTGAATCTTTTGAGAGATAACATTAGGGCAATTGGTTGGACATTGGCAGACATATCAGGTATTAGCCCCTCCATTTGCATGCATAGGATTCTCTTGGAGGATGGGGCTAAACCGGTGAGACAGCCACAAAGGAGACTTAATCCCACCCTCCTAGAAGTTGTTAAGAAAGAAGTTGAAAAATTACTTGAGGCGGGTATCATTTACCCTATTTCTGACTCACAATGGGTTAGCCCTGTTCAGGTTGTACCAAAGAAAACTGGTTTCACTGTTATAAAAAATGAAAATGATGAGTTAGTTCCTGTGAGAGTACAAAACAGTTGGTGAGTGTGTATCGATTATAGGAAACTAAATCAATCCACTCGTAAGGACCATTTCCCACTTCCATTCATTGACCAGATGCTTGAGAGACTAGCTGGGAAGACACACTATTGTTTCTTGGATGGATTTTCTGGCTATTTTCAGGTTCCCATTGCAGCAGAGGACCAGGAGAAGACAACATTCACCTGCCCATTCGGTACCTTTGCCTCCCCAGGTACCTTCCAGAGATGCATGGTGAGTATTTTCTCAGATTTCATTGAGACCTGCATGGAGGTATTTATGGATGATTTTACAGTTTATGGGTCCTCATTTGATGAATGTCTCTCTAGTTTGGGTGATGTGTTGCATCGTTGTATTGAGAAGAATCTGGTCTTAAATTTTGAAAAATGTCATTTCATGGTCGAAAAGGGAATTGTCTTAGGTCATATAGTCTCACAACATGGAATTGAAGTTGATAAATCTAAGGTAGACATTATTTCATCCCTCCCATATCCTACATGTGTGCGTGATGTTCGATCATTCCTTGGGCATGCTGGATTTTATCGACGCTTCATCAGAGATTTTAGTAAGATCGCTCTACCCTTATCTCGATTGCTTCAAAAAGATATTGACTTCAATTTTGATGATTCATGCAGGGTATCATTTGATGAGATGAAGAAGTGTCTGACCACTCCACCAATCATACAGCCCCCACGGTGGGACCTTCCATTTGAGCTTATGTGTGACGCCTCCAACTTCGCGGTTGGAGCTGTCTTATCTCAGAGGATGGAAGGACGTTCACATGTGATCGCCTATGCATCGAGGACACTAGATTCAGCCCAATCAAACTACACTACCACAGAAAAGGAGTTTCTTGCTGTCATATTTGCTTTAGATAAATTCCGTTCATATTTATTGGGCTCTAAAGTAGTTGTTTTTTCTGACCATGCAGCTTTGAGGTATCTCCTAAAGAAGCCAGATGCAAAGCCACGACTTATCCGTTGGATGCTCCTTCTTCAAGAATTTGATATTGAGATAAAGGACAAGAAGGGGTCAGAGAATTTGGTGGCGGACCACATGAGTAGGCTTACTCACACACTAGAGGGTGACACCTTGGACCAGGTACCACTTCGGGACACTTTCCCCGATGAGCATCTCTATACCATCTCAGGTAAGCATCCTTGGTATGCTGATTTAGTTAATTACATTGTTGGCTCTGAAATCCCAGTAAATTTGAAGAAGCATCAAGTCCAAAAATTAAAAAGTGAGTCTAGGTTTTATGTGTGGGATGATCCTTACCTCTGGCGCATGTGTAGTGACCAAGTTATTAGGAGGTGTATTCCTGATCATGAGTTTGAGTCTGTTTTGCAATTCTGTTATACACTTGCATGTGGTGGACACTTTGGACCCCAACGGACAGCTAGGAAGGTTTTAGACTCTGGATTATATTGGCCTAGCTTGTTCCATGATGCCCATTTGTTTTGTAAGTCATGCTCTCGTTGCCAACACACTGGGAACATTTCTAGGAGACATGAGATGCCCCAACAACCCATACTATTTTGTGAGAATTTTGATGTATGGGGCATCGAATTTATGGGTCCTTTTCCTAGTTCATTTGGTTTTTTGTACATTTTGGTTGCTGTTGATTATGTGAGTAAATGGGTGGAGGCCAAGGCCACCAGGACTGACGATTCTCATGTTGTTGTGGACTTTGTCAAAGCACAAATTTTTTGCAGGTTTGGAGTACCAAAGGCCATCATCAGTGACCAAGGGACACACTTTTGCAATAGGAATTTTGCTTCCCTCCTTCGAAAGTATGGGGTGACACACAAAACATCAACACCATACCACCCCCAAACAAATGGCCAGGCTGAGGATTCAAATCGTGAGTTGAAACAAATCTTGGAGAAAAACGTGCAGCCAAATAGGAAGGATTGGAGTAAGCGCTTGGATGATTCATTGTGGGCTTATAGGACAGCATACAAGACCCCCATTGGTATGTCCCCATTTCGGATTGTTTTTGGGAAAGCGTGTCATCTCCCCGTGGAAGTCGAGCATCGGGCATATTGGGCTATAAAGAAATGTAACATGGATTTGGCCCAAGCTGGAATTCAAAGGAAGTTGCAAATTCAAGAGCTTGAGGAGATTCGACTGTCATCATATGAGAACTCAAGGCTCTACAAGGAAAGATCAAAAGCAGCTCATGACAAAATGATCCAACAAAGGGAGTTTCATGTTGGAGAGAAAGTCCTTCTCTATAGTTCACGACTGAAGTTGATGCCTGGTAAGTTGCGTTCCAGATGGTTAGGTCCTTATATTGTGTCTAATGTTTTTCCTTATAGTGCAGTGGAGATCACACAAGAGGACACTGGAAGGAGCTTTACAGTCAATGGGCAACGTTTGAAGAGATACATTGAGGGACATCCTACTGATGCAGTGGATTTTATCACACTGCATGACCCCATCATCACTTGATCACATCAGACTGTTCCTAACCCTTTCACTTTTATATTATTTGTCCTATTTAAAAATTCTGAATTTCATGTGCATATATCATCTCAGGGGTTCACATTGAGGACAATGCAATATTTTAAGTGTGGGGGAGGGAACCTTTTAGTTTAGTAATTTCAATTGTTTTCCTGTTAAAAAAAAACCCAAAAAAAAATTGTGTGTTTTTCAAAATTTGTGTGTTTATTTTACAATTTTTTGTGTGTTTTTGAAACTTTTGAGCTGAAATGATTCTCATCACCATTTTTAAATCCATATCAATAAGTGAAACAATTTACCCCTTGAAACTAAGCTTAAATGAATGCTGAAATGACTTTGTTTAAAGTTCAAATATTTAGTAATTTCATGGAAAGTACACCGAATTTTGAATCCCATGCCACATCTCACTGTCTTTAAATTTGAAATCACTTTCCTGTGAGGCTTCTGAACCATTATTTTCATATTCTTTACATTCACCTCACTTCTTGAGAGAACCAAACCATACTTGATTTAACCAGAATTTGATCTATTCCTGTCAAAACTTGAGGGTTTGAGGTACATATGTTTAAATGATTGAGACATTTGTTTGGTATTAAATCCCCCTTTTCAAAGAATCCTTTTTTATAATGGCCTACCTTGAATATTTAATCCTTGTATCCCTTAGAAGCCATGAACAGCCTGTTAGGTTAAGCCACATTACAAGCCAATTTTCCCTATCCAACCAACTCTTGAAGTGAAATTGCATAATCTAGTTGAGCTTAAGTGTGGGGGAAGCTGTCTTGTGTTGTGCCACCACATTATGTTATACTTTGGGTGGAAAATTAAATTCTGAAGAGATGTGTTTGCTGCTAAAGAAAGTCATTATATTGAAAGCTGTGCCTTTTCTGGAGCTTTCATGACAAGTGAATCTGTGCCTTTTCTGGAGCTTCTAATTGAGGTGGAAAGCTGTGCCCATCTGGAGCTTTCAAGAAAATCATGTTTGAGAAGATTGACATTTTTTATGCTGAAATGATGAATGGTGTAAACCTTTCATGAATTTTCATGATGATGGTGCTGAATTGATACTATGGGGATTGAAGAGAAGACCATAATTAAGTGAAAATTAGATTAATGCAATTTTGCTTCAAAAGAGTCAAGCCCTCCTCATTCAGCCTCAGAGTTTTTCACATCTTAATCCTACCAACCGAAAGCCACAGAACAACCCTGAAAAGTCCTCATGATAAACATATGTCCTTGACTCACATCGGGTAGCGATGTAGGAATATATCAAGCCTATGGTGACCCTTGTATGAGTTTGGATGAGAAATACATTGCAAAAAAAAATTGATATTTGAGTGATGAGAGAAAATTCAAGCGAGGTAAGTGTTTTGTGCATGGGCGGATAAATGAAGTGGAAATATATTGAATGATATAAATGGAGAACTTGAAATAAGGTTTTTTATGAGGCATGATTTCTTTTTTTATTCTTGGTGTGAAATTGATTGATCTTAAAGATATGTGTTTTAAAATTGGTTTTGATTTGATATTGATGTTTACTTGATATGAGGTTTTGCCCAGGTGTGCAAAAGGGTAAGTGTGGGGGAGTTGATAAAACACTATTTTATTGAATATTTTATTGATAATAAATGATATAATTTCCTCACATTGTGTTAAATATGTTTATTTATAAAATATTTGGGATTTGATCATTCATTTGAAAATTTGGTGAAAATTCCAGTTTTACCCTTAATAGTGCACTGTAGTATTTCGAAGATAAATATTTTTATAAATTTTATTTGAATTTGAAATTTTGTAACAGTGTTCCTAACTTAATTATCTACAACTTTTATTCAGGACACTAGATCTAAAGAGTTCATTTGGTTGTTGAAATTGGGCCATGAAGTCAAAGTTGGGCTGGGCTCGCCAGAATGGAGAAGGTTCTGTATTTGGGCCATATCCTCTACAAACCGGCTTGGATTGAGCCCAAATTTTGAGGAAATCTCGGGGACATGATGTGGCACAAATAATCCTTCTGGAAGGCCGGCCAATTCACGAGGTTTGGTGGTCAAATGGGCGGTGCAAGTTGGAATAAAATATTTGGCCGAATTTCCACATTCACACTTGAAACCACTTGTAACCTCTCCTCCCCTCCCCTCTATAAATTGGAGTTTTTCTCATTTGGAGGGGTTGGGACGTGAATTTGGAGATTGGAGGCAGAGGAGAATTTGTTTCACCCAAATTCTCCAACCATTGTAAGAGGGGTAGCTCTTGAAGCAAGGATCCCCTCATCGAAGCCTTCTTCTTCTCCTTCATGTTGTAATGTTTTCATTTGTGTAATAAACTTCATTGCTCTTCTTATATTTCTTCTCTTTTCTTCTGTTTTGTTTAAATTTATTCTTCTATTAATCTTCCTAATTGGGCTGGAATTCTTGAGTAGAAGCGTTATTGGGTTATACCCATTTTAAACCTTTGCACATGCAGAACGCTTCTACGATGATTACGCCACCCATGGAAGAGTAGTCTTTTAGTAATCGATCTATCTTCTACCCTCTTCATTTAATTATTTTGAATCAATGAGCTACTGTAATTCACTTAATATGATCCATGAATTGTGTTTTTAAATTGTAAGAAACTAAGCAAGCAATTGAACAATTAACACAAAAACACGCGAGGTCGGGATTTTGTGTAAATTGTGAGAGCGCGATCTTAATCGGTAATACAAGACCACATGGGATAAATTTGTAGAGTTCAAATATAATCCATAAACACAATTCATCCTCATTTACAGAATGGATATGTGCCTTAATTTACCACTGATCATAAGCTAATCTTAGAACATCAATCAAAGCAGGGTGTTGCGATTGCACGTTCCAAAGTTAGCCTAGGTTTAAATTCACATCATCTTTGTGGTAAAGTTAATTCTCGTAGGGTTCGGGATTTAACAAATTAAGGGATCATAATTAAGTGAATGTTAATTTAAATTATAATGATTAATAATAAAGTGAAGAGGTAGAGTTAGATCGATTACGCTTTTCAAATAGATTTCTAAAAAAAACATCTTCTTGTTGTGTCATTTAAATTGAAATTCATTTCAAAACTAAAAACAAAAAAAATTATACAATCTTCTTCCAGCAAACTTCTTCTAGATTCATAAACTACAAAAAAACCCCAATCCTTTAAAGTAGTGTTTTTATTCTATTCTATTTTATTTTATTTTTTAGAATACCTCTAATAAGTTGTTAAATTCACTTCCTCCTTTGAGAGACGACCTTGGTCAGCCACTCTGCTGCACTTAAGTACCCCAAATCACACTAATCATTTGAGGGCGCCCACGACAGCGCTCTTTCAACCAACACTAGAATGTCTCTTAACCATAACATGCACTATCCAATCCTGGAACCTCAGTCCAGTATATCAACTATATATATAGAACACCATGTCCATTATTCTCAACTATATATGTGGAACATCATGTCCATAATTCTCAATCATATCACAGTGGAATTTCATGTACACCAATATCAATCATATCACTGTGGAATTCCATTTCTACCAATACCAATAAATGATGAGGAACACCATGTCCATCATTTAATCAAGTAAATCTCATAATCTAAATCCTAGGAAGTAAATCTAGGTATCACAAACATATATCACATCATAATAGGATCATTGACCTAGTATCGGGAAGGTAATCTTGTAATACCACTATACATTGCGTCATGTTAGACCCATAGGCTAAGTATCTGGTGGTACCTTTAGAATTCATATCTGTACCAATAGTAACCATATGAAATTGTAATAAAGAGTGAGGGTGGATAAATGCTTAAACTCATCATTACTACAAAATCTTCATAGAATTACATTTTCAGTATGATTTCTAGGTTCTACTCTCTACCATCTTCACCCAATCCTATAAAACACTAGTTTAGGGTCATTCAACCATAGGGTCACCCACTAGGTCCCCTAGACAAAAACAATAGATATGTATCCTACTTGGGATCCTTGAGGTCTATACATAATAGGATGTATCCTTATTAGGTTCCTCGAAGTTAGCACCATAGTCTCGGGTCAATACCCGATGCACTAGGGCATCATATCCCACGACATTGTGAATATGGTAGCATGGTCTTACTGGCTACATGGGGTCATATCGCTAAGGCAACCATCATAAGATGATTCATGACCCAAACTTGGTGCCACCGTCTCTTTGGGTTGGTCTACACCACCAAATTAGTCCTGGTTTCCATAGGTTTGTCTATCTAGGCTTGTATAAAGTATAACATGCCTTACTGAGTGTATACTCACCTCCTAAGAGGTCTGGATGCTACTTGGAACCTCAAAGGGGCAATCCATGAAACTACCTCACAAGGGTTGTTAGTGACCCCTGGTGTTCATCCATTACAATTCACCCATTTAATTTATTAAATAGTTCAATAGAATAAATTAAACAGGAGGTTTTTCCCTCATGGGGTATCCCTAGTATACACATACTACTATAAACTTGCATCGATACCATATGGAATGTATGAAAGATCACCTACCTCTAAGAAGCTTTCTATTTATTTTCCAAGGGCCAACAACAACTGTCAGGGCTCTTCCAAACTTAGCAGAGATTTGTAATGTCCTGTATAACACAAAATCATCAAAATTATTTAATTATAAAAACATTATAATTAATTTATAAAACCCAAAAATTTATAATTAAACAAGAAAATATTATTTAAATAGGCATAATTCTAAAAACCTCATAGATAGATCTCATCGAACTAGAACTACGGCTTAACACTCTCAAAAAACCTGAGACACATCCTCAACCATGAGCCATGCCTAATACTTAAATAATTAAATCAACATGAAAACCCAATAAAATTTAATTTATTATTTAAATCTTTTTAGAAAATCATTATGATGACATAACACAACAAAATGACATACGAAGAAGTGTAGACGTCCTCTCGGGTCACCCTATTCTTAGGCATAGTGAAATACCTAACATTGGTATTCAATTCCACACCATGATCCAACGGAAGAAAGACCAAAATCACTAACCATTAAAACTAACATGATATGATGAAGGATAAGAACACAACAGAGTTGAAGAGTTAAATCAAGGCTTCTAATAAATTTGATGATGTTTGATTCTAACCAAGAATAAGAGAAATATCCCATGGAGGAAGGGAGGGATAAGAGAGTGCACATAGAGAAGGATGATGGGTGAAATAGGGTGTAATAGATGGTAAAACCCATTAATGGTCAGAGGGAAAAAAATTCTATTTTCCCATTTTTAATTAACCACATAGTTTGGCTGCACAGTTGGCCAAACTATGTGCCAACTGTTCATCTCTACTATCTGAGACACACCCCTCTCACACACGCATGATGCATGGTTTAACTGACTATGCACAAACCATGTGACATTTTTTAAATAAATTAAAGACCCCAAAATTATTTTCTTTAGCCAGCCACATGGTTTCCCCATCCTGTGTGCCTATACAAACTAGGTTGCATGATCATGCCACATGGTTTTCACTAACTGTGCACCAACTGTGTGCCTTAGGCTGCACCATTCCAAAACTTTAACTTTAGGACCAAAACCCCCAAAATTATCCCAAAACATCTAGGATACCTTCAGAGCCTCATTATACATATAAAAAAAATCACTTTGAGGCATTCCAACCTTTATAGTTCCATTCGGAAGGTCTAATAAATATTTTACCCATCTGGTAATTTAAAATTTAATTTCATTATAAAATTTTACAGCTAAAAAAGCAAGGTATATTGCAACCTCCCCATCTTAATGCTTCTCATCCTTGATAAGCCTAGGTGGAATAAAAATAAAAAAACCAACCCATCATGGGCATGAATTCCCACATAAATGGTCGCATTTCATTTCTGAATGCCTAATGCACCTCCAATCACTTCTTTAAATATACGGTACTAAAACCTCCAAAAACATAATCCAACGCACATAACTAAATTTGAAACATTAAGATGAAACTTACTCGACCCCATTTATACTAAATTATGATTACCTCATTTCCTAATTCATCAACCAGACTATGGAGATCCCAATATAAGTTCTTGGTTTTAACAACCAATTTCAAACCATGATACTTCCACCATTTTAATTTCCTAGAAAAACACACTTCTGGAATCTTAATGATGGCCCCGACATGTTTTTCAACTTGCTTCACCTGATCACATGTGATTACATAGTTCCTGATTCTCATTTTTTTTCTAAATGGTTGAATTCTCGATTGACTAAGATCAACCTAGCTGCACTAACTTTTCCTTGAAAGATATTAGTTGATCCTTTCATTACACCCATATCATCCTAAATACATGCTTCATTTGGTTTCTCACCAAATGCATTCAATTATATGGAATAATTCAAGTCATACCACCTCAGGATGACTATTATAAAAAATGTCTGGCTTCTACTATCGATGCATTACAACAACCCAGTCTCAATGACTTTATCCTCTAGTGTCACTCCTCGACCTTGAAATATTGATTATATTAATTATTTTTTAGCCTATATTTTGATTTCCAATATTTGGAGGACTGAATTTTAAATTTTTAGAGGTTTACTAGCTGTTTAATTGTTATCCCACATGGTAAGTAGTAACCATGCGGTGCCCATGTGGGTTTGTGATATGGCACATGACTTGTGCATAATTTATTAAACTATTTGGAAAGTGTGTTTTTTGGATCTTTGAGTTGGAAGTGCCGAGTGGAATGGTTTGAATATAGTTTCTCAACCGCGCGTCTTCCTAGGGTTAACATTACGGGGGTTCCTAACCTAGACGGATACCATCACATGATTGGCACATGTTTTGGTAAACCATGCTCAAACCATGCGGTTTCCCTATTTAAAAAAATTGTTTTTTTATTTTTTTCTCTTTCTCTCCTCTTATTTTTTCTTCCTCCCTTGTCCCCATATGTGTAGCACAACCCCCTTCCCTTTATCCATGGCCATGTGCCACCCCCCCTCTTGATCCACATCTCCACGCCATTTTTCCTCGATTACTCAGGGATTCATGGTAATTACCTCAAGTTATGGTATCTAACTCCACCCTTCTCCCTAATTCTGGTGATTTTTATCTTACCCATTTCCTCATTCACTCGACCAAACCCCAGGGTTTTGGGTGGGTCGATTTTTTATGCTTCTCTTCTCAATAGGGCATGCGATAGGTCTCTCAAGTATTCTTTGGGTGTGTTTCCAAATTCTCCATTGAAGGAAAAGTATATTATATCATTTTGATTTTCTTGCTGTCATTTGATGTTGGTTTCATTCCCCCTTTTTATTAATTCAAATTTATTTGGGTTTCCTTTGGTGATTTTGGGTTTCTAGTATTTTTGTAGTGTATCTTGGTAGTCCTTGAAGCGATTTTGAGTCTCCAGAGTCAAAGGCGACTTATAGGTGTATGCATAGGTAGGTATATATATATATATGTAAGTTACCCCTTTGTATATATTCACTAATGGAAGTGAAAATATATACACTGGGGCAAGGTGTGATTATGTATATATGTGAAAAATACACATGTGTGTAAGTGTAAAGGGGTATATGAACGTATTACAATATATTTAAAGACCCCTTGTACATATTTGTTCATGAAAATGTGTACATAGTGGCTAGGTGTCCTTATATATATGCGGAGGTTCATATGCGTGCAAGAAAAAAAGGGAAGATTCATGTTTCTGCCATTAAAAAAATTGAGTTCTAGGGTGCTTCAGCTTGATTCTCCTCCCATTGAGGTAGGTTCCCTACACCTAACCATTTAATTTTAATTCCACAATTACTTGATTTTTTAAAAAATATTTTTTCATTGTTATAATAAGTGTGGATGCTATGAAAATTGATTGTGCCTCTTGGAAGTGTATTTTCATTAATTTAAATAATTTTCCTAAGATCTTAACCTGGGTTTTTAATGTAAAAGTATGCTCTCAACCCTGTTTCTGAAAATGTTAAGTATTTTTAATGTCCAATTGGTTTCTAAAATTATGTTTCCTTAAAAGTGACTAGGCTTGGTTGGCACCCTTAAAATTTTTATGGAAATGGAAAGATCCCCTTAAGGCATGCCCCTTGAAACTGAAATGGGATGTATGCATATTAAAGGTGTGGTATGAGATTTGTGCTCGATGATGGGCTAGTGCCTTATTTATGTATATTGGAAAGGGGTTTCACTTAAGGAGGGAGGACATAGGTGAGAAGGTATATGAGATTTTTTGAAAATAATTTGATATATATATATGTGTGTGTGTGTGTGTGTGTGCATGTGTGGTTATACTATATCTTGATAAAACTCACCTCCATTTTAGTTATCATGGGAATCCTTGGGTAGTTATGTGGGGTAATTGGTACACATGCTTCATTAGTTGATATTATGAACTAGATAGTTTCCCTGAGTAGATAACCTAAATACCCATTGGATGTTCCCCTCAGTCGAGCCAGTGAGGGTGTTGCCAAGTGTTTGGGAAGTGTTTGTGAATTACCAGTATCGGTAGAAATTGATCATGTGAGTTGTATTAGAGCATTGTCCTAGGCTATCTTGACCAATACCTGAGATCCCATAATGCATATTTTTCAAGTATGCTATTTCTCTATGTTTATATTTTCTTTATAAAATGGCATTATTATTTTTGGTCTTTATATTGAGGCACCTATTTTAGCATTGATTACCTTTTTTGAGAATTTCATTGGAATTTATTTCATGATTTGGAAACTATTTTGGAAATGTAATGATAAATTATTCTTTTAGAAAATAGAAACTTGTTTCTTGTTTTTGAAAAGAATGGAAAAAACATATTTTTATGTGTCTTATTTTCAAACTAACATGTCTTGTTTTTCTATTTAAAGAAAATTCACATGGAATAGTTTATTCAGGCATGAATACTGAGTTTTAATAATAACACATATAGTTCTATCTTTATTTTTAGATTTTGGTATGGTTCCCAGCTTAGACTCAGTGGTCATGGGGTGATGTTGGTTTATTGGTCAGTGGTGACCCACAGAGTCACAAAGAGGTATGCACAATTTTATTTATTTCCAATTCTTGTGTAAATTTTTATTTTCAGTTCATATTTATTTATTTGTCATTTGTTTATGGGAAAAATCATTACCAATTGTTTTATTTTTATGCTCGACACTAGTTTCCATCCCAGGAGGATTGGGAATGCCTCTCGGCTGTGGATCAGCTAGGGTGACTAGTTCGGGGTCGACCCAGGATAGCTCGTGACACATAGACATATTGAGATCAATCTAAGAACACTCACTGAATCTTGTAACCAAATTCCAGTGTCATCTCTTAGACAAAACATCCCCTATCTATATCCATCATTGTGCCATAGCACGAACACTAGAAACTTTTTTATCCAACATCCTTGTATTTACACATGTTATCCTGATCCCAACGCTCATGTTTGGACTCTAACCAAGTCTATATTCAAACCTATAATTGGAATTCTCCAAGGAATATAGTAGTACCAAATTCCATTTATCTAATTAAATCCAAAAATCTAAAACAACCATAAAACGATAGGTCTCATTTTTCTCCATCCTTCTCACATGAGGGTCAAAAACTAGTGGCCAAAACAACACTCCCCACCTTAGGAGAATTTTTTTTATCACACCATGAAAAAAAGTTCTTGATCAAAATAGATCGAGATTTATCCATTTCTAGACATAAGCACTAGAAAGTCTAGAAACTCACTCACTCCTGAGCGCCAACTCACAACAATGCCCATTCTCACTTCTTGAGAATGGTTTCCATAGAGATGAAGAAATTCAAATCACAATGAGGGTCACCACCGTCTAATGACCAATGGTGTAATCCCACCATATGGATTACCTTATACTGATCCTCAAGATAAATTTCCAAGGATTTCACACATCAAACCAGAAAAGAAATTTGAAAAACTCAATGCATAGACAATGATCTCTCAGCATACTCAGGACGATGTCTAGATATTGGGTATAATCACCTCTAGACTAAGAGTATAATAAGATTCCATTGATAAGGATGTATTGATATCCCCAATTGATACTCACATAAAACCAAGATACAATTTCCTTTAAAAAATTCCTAAAACCACGCCTCCTATCAATTCATGTCCAAGTCTAACCATGGGTTAACTACATCACAACGTTCGATTTTCTTTCCCAGACTACACTTATCATGGGGAACTTCCTTTATTTTACCCAAATCTTCAGGTAACTATGTCTACAAGATTCATATTCAATTAAATATTTTTCTTGAACCCATATACTCGCCAAAATTACATTTTAATAGTTACCATGCCCAAATGGCATAAACTAAACATTCCCTACATAGCAGGTGTACAATCCCATTCCACCCAATATATCACCTGACTCATGCTTCAATGAGTCACACATTTCAAGGGAAACATTGTTAATGATATATGGTGCATTAGTCACATTAATCTAGAATCTCTCTTGGAACTCCTCTTCAAAATAAATAACCTCCCTTGTTTAATGATTTATTCCATGATATCTAGTCACTCAGTATCATCATAGTCATAAGCATCTACCCGCACTCTGACCACATTGCTAATTAAAACCACTGGTCAATAGCTCTGGGATCCCAAACATTCTTTCCTATTAAACACAATCCCGGAACACAATCAACATAGGTGATTCCTCAAAATTAAAGGCATCATAATTCTAATTATGAAAAACCTAAGCACCTCCCATGCATCTTTTATACCTTGGGAGTACAACCAAGATCACTACATAAAAAGGCACCTGTAAGAACCCAGGATAACCCCCATTGCAGGTTTCCCTCTATTAAACTAACCACTAACTCAAAAGGTTCCAATTCAAAACCAAGGCCTCTAGGTCTCCCACCTATCCCTACCAATAATTTCTCTTAATAGGGTTAATAGGTCTGACCACCTATCCCAAAGATCAAAACTCTCATCAAGGTCACATCTCATGGGGCATCATCCGCAAACCCATCTCAACACAGTTAAACTAAAAATACAATAATAATTTCTCTAAAATAAGTAAAGATAATGCTGACCTATGAGGATCACAACTACCAACATGGGATAAATTATACAAGTTGTTAATTTCCATTTTATAGAGTAAAACACCCCATAATTTGTATTTGGAAACCCATTTAAGTAAAACCCATTAGTAACTACTAACATAAGAAATATTCTAATAGAATCACCTACCAAAAATCATCCTACTATGCCCTAATCCTCTCTAAGAATCCTCATAATGGATTTCTTCCTAGAGGTGCATGATATAAAGTACAAGGAAAATAAAGGACTTATCCTCACCGATCATCTTTATATGGTAATACCCCCTCAAGTTTTTCAATTTAATATAAATGTTTAAGTAGACATCAAAATATCACTAGAGGATCTGATTGGATAACCATAAACAAAGTTAGGTTAAGTAAAATATTGTAGTAAGCTATATCGGAAAATTCCATGTAGGTTGTTATGAATCTTTTTTCAACCGCACCTAAAAATGATACACCCACAAAGGGTCTACTAGATTGGAATCAACTATGAAAATTGACATATTAAGGTTATTATTAGGCACACAATATCATGTCAACAATTCATGTCATACTACACACAAGACTCAGTTAAGTAGAATGACATTCCAAGATATGCAGGAAAACACCGTATAAGTTGTAACTAACACTTTAAATAACTAAACCTATGAAATAATGCCCCATGATGAGTCTAAAAATTATGAACCATGTTTACTATCGACCTACTAGGGTCATGTAATTTCTTGGACCCTCCTGACCCATTACTTTGAAAAATCTTGATGTTTTAGGTATCCTGGGGACCAACGGTGACTCATTGAGGAGTTTTCCAAATTTCAGGTTGAACAAACGGTGGCACCGATCGATAGTGGAACCAAACTCACCGGTGCCAGAGCATTGGTGCCAGGGTATCAGTGACTCACCCATCGGCGAGTCATTTCTAGTTTCTCTAGGAATTTCTAATTTCACTCCTGTAACGTCTCTTTCAACGTAAAAGTGTTTTAATACCTCTTTTAAAGTGTCTTAAGGCCATTTTAAAGCCCATAAAATATATTTTTTAATCCCCTAAGAGTTGAGAGATCCTTAACTTACCAAAACATATGGCCTTTTTATTGGTGTCACACCTTTTTCCACGTGTTCTAGTTTCCCCCAGTTTTCTAGTTTCACCCCTATTACATGTTTTTCTCCATTTAAAGGCAATCTATTGACTCACAGCCATAAACAGGTCTATCTCCCCCATTTCAATAGATAATTATTAAATCTCAATTAATTCCAACACGTAAAACCGCAGAGCAGCGTGGTCAATCCAAAATCCTAATTTTAAGTACTTCAAAATGGTCTCCCTAATTTTAGGATTTGTCCTCTTCTTAAGCTGAGATTCCATCTTCCTTATTCCTTTTCGTTTCTCTTGGTGAACCTAGAGATTTCCTCCCAAGATGAGTCATACACCCATGATGGAGCTCTTCCCGTTCACCCTTGGAGTTTTATTTTCCTAAAAGTCGTGTCATCCCCAATTCTTAGCGCAAGGAGAAAACTTTGATCCTTGATCATCCGGGTAGGGGTTATTCCTTCATCTCTATACTGTACATCATGCGGGGTGGATATAATGATGTTCCCTCGGGACGTAAATGAAACCAATTTTAATTAAGATAATAAAAAATCTTATAAAGAATGAGGGAGTGAGAAACATGATGATGATGTTGTATTTTACCCTCATTTTTATGTTGTGAATTGTATGGGCTCATTTCCACTGAAAATCGTGGCTGTTGGTGGTCCTTTGTGCACTAATGAAGCTCTGTTTTTTAGATAATATTGTGATTTAACGACTGTAACATAGAAACTGATTAATCATGTAAAATTGGTTGATTACATGGATGATTGATAGATAAGAACTCTTGTGTGATCACCCAAGTCAACCAAAAAGAAAGAAGGAACTTAATGAATGGTGTTGGATAAATCTGAAAACTCCCTCTCTCTATTATGATGGTATGCATGGTTGTTATGTTTGATGTTTGTGGGGTGATGTAGAGGGGAATGGAATCCCTGGTTGAGAGGTTGTTGGTTTTTGAATCTGAGGCTATGTAGAGTTGGCAGTAAATGTTCTGGACTCGGTAAGTTGGTGATTGTTTTGGTTCTAGTACTTCAAGGGATCTCATGGGATCCCATTTTGATGTTGTTATTTAAAAGAGAACCAGGAGTGAATACTTAAATTCCTTCTTGGATATTTTCATTCAGTTGTTGTTTTGGCTTGTGGTTATTCCTGTTAGTTTCCTGGTAGTGAAGGAATATTTAAATGGAATCACTTGAACATGATAACGGGAACAGATACAATGGGGAACTGTTTTCCAGAAATGGGTTGTGCTCTGGTTGTGCCTTTTGTGTACATGTTCATGTAGGGGTAACAACAAGAGTGGTTGTGTGTAGACTACTTGTTGGTTTTAGGACCCTTAGGTTGGAATGAGTGCTTGATTACCTATATGTATAAAATTTAGTTTTTTTTTCTTATACGCACCCCACCCATGTTGAGAACTTCGTGCCAAAAACCCCCATTTCACGGGGGAGGGGTTTTTCCCCAACATTCCTATGAGTGGCTAGTTATTATCTCCTTTCTACTCCCTCTCCTAGGTATCCCAAGAATCTTTGGGCAAGCTATGATGGCCTGAGTTTCATTATGGCCCAATACTCTTTGAGTAGGGTGTGTTGTGGTGGGTTGGACCAGGTGTGTGCGGGAAGGTTTGTTTCCCAAGTATCTTCAGGATGAGGCCCAGGTGTCTACAGGAAGGAAGTGTGGTTGTGGTGGCCTTGGTGTCTGTGGGTATGAAGTGTGGTTGTGGTGGCCCAGGTGTCTGTGGGTGGGATGTGTGGTTGTGGTAGCCCAGGTGTTTGCAAACGGGATAAACGTGCAATTGGTATGGAATATATGGTTGTTGTTAGGGGCAGTAGTGGGACTGTAGTGGGATTTGTGGGGGAGGTATGATGTATAGGATGTTCTAAATAACCAGTGGGAAATCAGTGCGGGGTACCCAAATATCGATGTGCTATTACTATTATCTTACCTGACATGATTTATTTGGGGAGTGTGACTTGGTGAGGCTGGGTGGATAATTTTCCTTGCTAGGTGTTTTAGTTACCTCTATTTCTCACGGGGCATTAGAATATATCCCCACTTGTGCAGAAGAACTTTTGGTTTCCCTAATGAGTATACCATTATACTCACCCTACATATATAAAACTGATTTTATGTTTCCAGGAGGACTTTGAGAACTATGTCGGACCTTACCAGCTCAGGCTTTGGGATGGTTTTCGTTGCTGATTTTTCATATTTTAGTACTTTCCTTCAGAGTTTTCTTGTACTTTGTATCAATTTGTTTTGAACATGCATATGGGAATAGATTCTTGGATTTACTTTTACTTTTAGTATTTGGATTTTTTTGGGATTCACCGTCTTATCTCCCGATCTTGTTCTATAAAAAGGGTAATGCCTTCCACATTACGTGAGATTCTATACCCTTGGTGCTAGTTGCCACACCAGGGTCTACTGAAGGTGATAATTGGGGGTCATTATCTCTCCTTCAATTTGAAGAAGGAAGGGTCTAGTAGTTTTCTGTCCCTTCCCTCATCTTAGAGAAGGTGAGTCATGATAGAATGGTATTAGAGAGAGGTTATGGTTGATATATAGAATGGATTTCAGGGTTAGGCACAGTGAGGATTACATAGGAAGGTAGGGAAATAGTGTTAGGAAATATTTTTGTGTGAAATAGGCTAGGGAAGACCGGCTAGGACATGGGATTTTAGGCCCCCTGTGATCTGACGTAAGGACTCTGAGCCTACTAAACGACCAAGTGAGGCTAGACTTATTACAGGGTAGAGACCCTAGGGAAGGTACATGCATCATAATGACTTGGGTTCCTTCTTTAATTGGGGTTTATTGGAAAAAATCAAAATAAATAATAAATAAGACCCTATGTAAATTCCTTACTACTCGGGCTTAGGTATTCCTTGTTTACCTTGTAGTTATGGAACCCGGACATTGTCCACGAGTAGTGCGTGTAGTTGAGGCCTAGTAGGTTGATCTGGTTGATTAGCGAAGGGCTGATTGAGAGGAATAGGATGACCAGTGGCAGAAGATGCTTCATGCCTTCCAGCAACAGACTCTCGGAAATCACAAGGGCAGCATCTCGAACATGGAGATGAAGAGATGGCTCGAGGAGTGGGTGATTAATTTCAGATTGATTTGGGCTCCGATGGAGTACTGGGTTCCTTTGGCCATGATCCAGATGCAGGGTGTGGCACGTCATTGGTAGACACTTTATCTGAAGGAGAAGAAGGAAACTGTGGTTTCGTGGACTGAATTTGAGAAGGAGTTCCGAGCGGAATTCCTTTCTTCCATGATGAAGGCCGAGAAGATGCAGGAGCTACTCTCCCTCTAGAAAGGGAGTATGTCGGTGAGGGAGTTGGGGATCAAGTTTAAATATCTCCTTTGTTTTTTCCCAAACCTCTTTCTAGATGAGGAGTCATGGGAAAGATGCTTAGAGGAGGCGATCCAACTTTCTCTTCATTATGATGTTACTCCCTTAACTCTACCGACATACTTGGAGGTTTATAATAAGGATGAAGTAGTGGAGAGGATGAAAATGCTGGTAGGTGTTCCGTGAGAGGGGATATAGTTGAGTTTTTCAAAGGGGAAGGCCATCAGTAGCAAGCCTATAGCATCAGGGCCTTCCAGGTTTTGACCAGTGGGGAGCAGGTCTCAGTAGTTCCAATTCCGATCTCCCGATCCTCACCCTTTCTCCAAAAGCCTAGGACCGAGGTGCTTTATCTATGGTAGCTGAGGGAACCTTCGAAATCAGTGCCCTATCCGAGTGAAGTATGGTGGGGGTGGGTAGGTTCAACGCCCAACTCATCAGAACCAATTGACGGCCAGACCTTTTCAGCAGTAGCAGGCCCCTTCCCTACGGAGGGCAGATAGTTCCGGAGGAGGCCGACCTCAGGGCGATAATTAGGGACCTTAACCAAGATGTGTTCGGGGAGGCATATGACAGCTGAGGGGTAGAGGAGTTGGGCGCGAGTAGTTTCATGTTGTAGAGGCATCCATTCCAGTAGGGCCAGATGTCATTCGAGGTATGATCAGTATGTTTAGTACTCTTTCCTGTGCCTTGTTTGATTCAGGAGCTTCGCACTCCTTTGTTTCACCCAGTCTATCCCATCCCTTGGGTCTAAACATAGAGAGACTTTACATGCCCCTGGTGTTGAGTACGCCAGTTGGAGGTCAGACCAGCCAGTTTGATGTTTGTAGAGGATGGATACTGATATTGAGGCCACATCAGTCCAGTGGGGATCTTCTTTTGCTACAAATGCAGTCATACGATGTCATACTAGGAATCGACTAGATGTTTTCCGTGCATGCTGTTATCGACTACTTCTGGAGAAGGGTTGTGTTCTCAAATATGGGTGGCCAACATGTAGCTTTTTTTTGGTGAGTGGGGTTTCTAGGAGGGCAGCCAGCGTGTGGATCCCCTTCTTTCATTGCTAGCTGAGATATTAGTGGAATTAGTAGACTCAGAGATGGTGGAAGTTTCGGTAATTTTCAGTGAATTCCTAGACATCTTCCTCGAAGAGGTTGTGACTCTACCCCCTCGAAATGATGTTGAGTTTGGGATATACTTACAACTTGGTGCCCATCTGATTTCGATGGATCCTTATTATATTGCACCTTCTGAGTTTTAGGAGTTGCGGATTCCTATTAATGACCTGATAAAGAATGGTTTCATCCAACCAAGCGCATTGGCATAGGGTGCTCCAGTCTTGTTCACAATGAAAGCATACGGTGTTCTGAGGCTGTTCATAGACTACCGAAGACTTAATTAGGTGATATTAAAGAACTGTTACCCCCTCCCGAGGATCAACGAATGTTTTTGACCAGTTGAAGGGAGTAGGTTGGTTCTCTAAGATTAACCTGCAGTCTGGATATCACCAGTTGAGGGTGAAGTAGGGTGACATCCTGAAGACTGCTTTTAGGTGCATATATGGTCACATTGAGTTTGTGGTCATGTCGTTAAGCATTACGAACACACCAGTTGTGTTCATGGGGCTCATGAACTCTATTTTCCACGAGTATCTGGACTGGTTTGTGGTTATGTTCATCGACGATATCCTAATCTACTCAAGATCATAGGAGGATCATGTTGAGCATCTAAGGACAATTTTAGAGGTTCTCCGACACCACCAGATCTATGTGAAGTTGTCCAAGTGCAATTTATATACACAAGAGGTGCACTTTCTTGGACATGTGGTGTCTAGGCAGGGAATATTAGTGGACTTGTCGAATGTTGAAGTGGTTTTTTCTTGGGAAGCAACTAAGAACGTGGTAGAGGTTTGTAGTTTCCTGGGTCTGGAAGGTTACTACTGGAGGTTCGTACCTGACTTCTCTCGAGTTGCAACGCCTTTGAATACTTTGACCAGAAAATAACAGGCTATTATATGGAGTGAGTAGTTCTAGAAAGCTTTCAGTTATTTGAAAGGGAAGCTGATCAGTGCCCTAGTGCTGAGGTTTCCATAGGAAGGGGTGACATTCGAAGTGTTCTGTGATGCTTTCAGTCTTGGTTTGGGGTGTGTGTTGATGCAATAGTGGGGAGTGGTCTCTTATGGGTATAACAGTTACATCCTCATGAAAGTAACTATGCCACTCATGAATTGGATCTTGTAGAGGTGGTGTTCGCGTTGAAGATGTGGTGGAATTACCTCACTGGGGAATGCTTCGTAGTCTTCACGGATCAAAAAAGCTTGAGATACATCTTCTCCCAGTGAGACTTGAACTTGCGACATCAAAGTTGGATGAAGTTCCTTCAGGATAATGACTTTGAGCTCTCCTGCACCTTAGGAAAGGGGATCATGGTGGCTAATTCCTTGGAGAAGGAAGTCATAGAAGTATGTGGTTCGGGAGTCAGCAGATACTTTGAAGGCAATAGAGGAGTTGGCTGCTTTACATTTGGGCATGCGAGTGGAGGGTGGTAGAGTCCATCTATTTCAGATGACAGTGAAGTCTTACTTGGTTCGGCAGGTGGAGGAGTCTTATTAGGGGGACTCAGAGACTGAATTGATGTGTGATCGCATTGACCAGTAAATGCTTCAGAAGGATGGTCAGAGGATAGTCAGAATCAGATGATGTTTTGTGGAAAGCTGTTTGTCCCAGTGGAGATGCATGAGGGAGTTATCCGTGAGTTTCATAAATCACACCCAAAAGTACATCTAAGAGTATTCAAGATGTATCGGGGCTTGAGAGGTCAGTTTTGGTGTCCTATAGTGAAGCAGACAGTGGCAAAGTTTGTGGAAAAGTGCCTTGTGTGTCAGTAGGTGAAGGCTGAACACCATGTTCCTGAATTTTTTTTGAAACCCTTAGACATTATCAAGTTGAATTGGGATGATGTCATAATGTATTTCATCATAGGAATACCCAAGGATGAGGGAGGCTATGATGCAATCTGGGTGGTGGTGGATCGATTGACAAAATCGTCTCACTTCTTAGGGATTAAGGAGTTGAGCGCAATGGATGCATTAACACAAAAGTACGTGGGGGGAATTTGTGAGGATATATGGAGTTCCCAAAACCATTATTTAAGTCTATGATACACTGTTTAATTCATGATTCTATAAGGTATTACAACATTCATTTGGCACCCAACTATGCCTTAGCACTACTTTCCACCCTCAGGCATATGGTCAGACAGAGAGGACCATCCAAAAGTTGGAGGATATGCTGAGAGCATGTGTTCTGGACTTCAGAGGATCATGGGTATGACACATGAACCTGGTGGAGTTTTCCTAAAATAATATCTAACACTCCATCATTTTTATGGCACCATTAGAATCCTTTTATGGAAGATCCTGTCATTCACCTGTGTGTTGGACAGAGGTTAGGGAGGCAGGTGTTCTTGGACCAGAGGTAGTGCAGAGCACAACAGAGAAGGTTAAACTTATGAGTGAGAGGATGAAGGTGGCTCAAGACTGACAGAAGTCATTTTCTGATCATATGAGGATTCCATTGTAGTTTTAGGTTGAAGATCATGTGTTCTTGAAGGGTTCCCCTCGACGCGGGCAGTGGAGGTTTGGCTGGGGATGTAAGATTTCTCCCAGGTTCATCAGACCTTTTGAGGTGTTGGGAAAAGTTGGTAAGGTGTCATATCATATGGAATTACCACTTCGGTTGTGGAGGATCCATAACTTCTTTCATATCTCTTAGATCTGTCGGTATCTACACGACAACTCTCACATCCTCGACTGGGGAGAGTTGGATATCGAGGACGATGTGACGTTTGTGGAGTGACCGATAAGAATCAAGGATCATAAGGAGAAGGTGATTCATGGATGGACCATTCCCTTGGTTCATGTGTTGTAGAGGAATGTTGGAATTTAGGAGAGTTCCTAGTAATAAAAGGCATAGATGCATGCCTAGTACTCAGAGCTAATCAGAGTTTTGATCTTTTGTTTGCTTTGTGCCTTGCTTATGATGTAATGTTTGACCCTGTTTACTGTATGATAAGTTGTTTCCCTGTTCTCTATTTTGTGTGAAAAGTTTTGACTATGGGGAGGGGAGAACCTTATTCCTAATCAAGACACATTAATATGGATGTGATTAAACATGTTTAGATGAGTCAGTGCCGCCCAAAGTGGATAATATATTGACAAGAAGAAAGGAGATCTCTAATCCATGTGTTTGGTCAGTGTGACATTTTTGTGTTTATGTGGTTACTTGAGGGAGATGAGTGGCAGTGTTTCTATTGTTTTTAGGAGATATATGTGAGAGAGATATTCCTAGATGTCTAGGTTTTAATCCAGCTTTTGAACAACTTTATGGTGGTTTGTCCCTGAGAGGTATCTTACGAGTTGGTTGTTCGGAGCCCTCTCTTTTCTTCAGGTTTACTCTTGAATTCTCGAGGGAGAGAATAGTTTGAGAGGTATCTGATGTAATGGATAAGACCCTATCGGTACATTAATTTTCCAAATCCTGATGTTTGGGGTCTCTTGGAGACCATTGGTGACTCATTGAGGAGTTTTCCAAATTTCAGGTTGGACGAACAGTGGCACTGATGGACATCGGTGGCACTGATCAGCCATTAGTGGAATCGATCGGTAGCGGTGCCACACCCACCGGTGCCAGATCATCGGTTATAGGGTATCAGTGACTCGCCCATTGGTGAGTCATTTCCAGTTTCTCCAAGACTTTCCAGTTTCACTTCCGCAACATCTCTTTTAACGTAAAAGTGTTTTAATGCCTATTTTAAAGTGATTTAAGGTCATTTTAAATCCCATAAAAGATATTTTTAAATCCCCTAAGATTCGGGTGGCCATTTAATTAACAAAACGTGTGGCCTTTTTTCAATGTCACACCCTTTCCCGTGTATTCTAGTTTTTCCTAGTTTTTCCAGTTTCACCCTTGTTACATGTTTTTCTCCATTTAAAGGAAATCTATCTACTCACAGCCATTCGCTGGTCTATCTCCACCGTTTTTATAAAGAATTGTTAAATATAAATTAATTCCAACATGTGAAACCACCGAGCGGCCTGGTAAATCCACGATCTGACTTTTAAGTACTTCGAAATGGCCTCCCTGATTTTAGGATTTGGTCTCTTCTTAAGATGAGATTCTCTCTTCCTTCTTCCTTTTAGTTTATCTTGGTTCACCTGGAGACTTCCTCCCGATATGAGTCATATGATAATGCTGGAACCCTTCCCACTCATCCTTGGAGTTTTCTTTTCTTGCATGTCACTCCATCCCTAGTTCTTGGTGCAAGGAGAAAACTTCGATCCTTGATCATCCAGGCATGGGTTCTTCCTTTGTCTCTCTTTACTGTGCATCATGCGGGGTGGGTATGATGATGTTCCCTTGGGATGTAGATGAAAAAAACTTTAAAGAAGATAATAAATGTACTTCTATAGAATTAAGGGGTGAGAAAGATGATGTTTTTGTTGTATTTTACCTTCATTTTTATTTTGTGAATTGTATGATCTCATGTCCACTAAAAATCGTGGCTGTTGGTGGTACTTTCTTGCACCCTAATGAAGTTTTATTTTCTAGATAATCTTGTGATTGAATGAATGTAACATGGAAAATGATTAATCATGTAAACTTGGTTGTTTAAATGGATTCCCAATGGATATGAAGCCTTGTGTGATCACCCTGATTAACCAAACAGAAAGAAGGAACTTAATGAATGATGTTGGATAAATCTGAAAACTACCTTTCTCTATTCTGATGGTATGCATGGTTGTTTTGTTTGATGTTGGTGGGGTGACATAGAGGGGAATAGAATCCCTGGTTGAGAGGTTGTTGGTTTGTGAATCTGAGAATGTGCGGATCCAGTGGTAAATTTTTTGGACCCAGTAAGTTGGGGATTGTTTTGGTTCTAGTACTTTGAGGGATCTCACGAGATCCCATTTTGATGTTGTTATTTACAATAGAACAAATAGTGAATGCTTAAATGCCTGCTTGTATTTTTTTTCAGTTGTTGTTTTTGGCTTGTGGTTATTTCTGTTAGTTGCCTGGTAGTGAAGGAATATTTAAATGGAATCACTTGAACATGATAACAATAATGGGTACAATGGGGAGATATTTTAAAGAAATAGGTTGTTCTTTTGTTGTGGCTATTGGGTACTTATGTATGTAGGGGTAGTAACAAGAGTGGTTGTGTGTGGGATGGTTTTTGGTTTCAGGAACCTTAGGTTGTAATGAGTTCTTGATTACCTATATGTATAAAATTTTGTTCTTGTATTTTATATACGCACCCCACCCATGTTGAGAACTTCGCGTCGAACACCCCCATTTCATCGGGGAGGGTGTTTTTTCCCAACATTCCTACGAGTGGATGGTTATTAGCTCCTTTCTTCTCCCTCTACTAGGTAGCCCAAGACTCTTTGGGTGAGCTGTGATGTCTTGAGGTTCATTATGGACCAAGACTCTTTAGGAAGGGTGTGTTGTGGTGGGTTGGACCAAGTGCGCGAGGGCAGGTTTGTTTCCCAAGAGTATTCAGGATGAGGCCTAGGTGTCTGCGGGCAGGAAGCATGGTTGTGGTGGCCTAGGTGTTTGCGGGTAGGAAGTGTGGTTGTGGTGGATCAGGTGTCTGTGGGCGGGTTGTGTGGTTTTGGTGGCCCAAGTGTTTTCGGGAGGGATAAACATGTGGTTGGGATGGCCCATATGGTTGTTGTTGGGGGTGGCAGTGGGGCTGCACTGGGATTTTTGGGGGAGGTCTAATGTGTAAGATTTTCTAAATAACCAGTGGGAAAGCAGTGTGGGGTACCTAAATATCAATGTGCTCTTACTATTATCTTACCTGCCTTTCATTATTTGGGGAGTGTACCTTGGTGAGGCTGGGTGGATAATTTTCCTTACTAGGTGTTTTTGTTACCTATATTTCTCATGGGGCATTAAAATGTCTCCCCAATTGTGCATGAAAGCTTTTGGTTTCTCTATTGAGTATACCTATATACTCACCCTATGTGTATAAAACTACTTTCAGGTTTCTAGGAGGATTTTGAGGACCATGCCAGACCTTACTAGCTTGGGTGTCGGGATGGTTGTTGTTGCCACTTTTCATTCTTGTGGTACTTTCCTCCAGAGTTTTCTTGTACTTTGTATCACATTATTTTTAACATGCATTTGAGAATGGATTCTTGTATTTACTTTTTATTTCAGTATTTGGAATTGTTTGGGATTCACCGTCTCATCTCCCAATCTTGTTCTATAAAAAAAGGTTAATGCCTTCCATATTACACGAGATTCTATAACCTTGGTGCTAGTCACCACTCTGGGGCCTACTGAAGGCAAAAATCATGGGTCATTATCTCTCATTCAACTTGAAGAAGGATGGGTCTGGCAGTTTTCTATCCCTTCCCTCATCTTGGAGAATGTGGGTCGTGATAGGTCATTTCACCTCATGTGCATGAGGATTGAGCCATCAACCTCACTGTATAACATCTCAACATAAATCCACGCAACCTTCCATCAGAAGGAAATACAAATTCAAGTCGACCTAATTGAGTAGAATTCCACCAAGAACCTATATAGGAAAACACCATTTAGGTTTTTTTTGACACTTTAAACAATTGGAATTTATCATCAGTAGTAAAATCACACACTAGTTTTCCTATAACATGTAAACCCTATGTTCCAAATATTATGCATGAACATATACATCTCACCTCTCCCAACCAAGAGTAAAAAAAATCACCTGATTTTTACCAATGATCCAAGATATATAAATTTATAAAAAATCATAAACTCCACACCACATGTGCATCACTCATAGAGAAAATCATATAAAACTATAACATCACAGATCAAGAACAACAATCCAACATATATTGTAACATATAATTCTTATCGGAACAAGTGTTTCAGTACACTAGTCTGGTATCCATCACTGGTTCCAAAACATTCCTAATACTCATGTCTACCATATCCCAAATAAAAAAATAATAGTAAAATAAACAACTCTAATACCACTTTGTCACATCCCAACCCCTTTCACTCAATAAACAGTAATCAGACCAGTTGGTGAGAAGGCCTCAAGCACGCCTCCCTATATTCCAGAGGCTATCGGCTAGTAGTGAGGGTATAAGGTGTGTTTGTGAGGAGACTAAGCCCTCTTATTAGAGTAAGAAACGAGTATAAATAACCAAACATCATCTAAATAAGTAAATAAATTGAGTACCTAAGTAGAAAATATAAAAATACTATAATGAATAAATACAGTTAATTCTTGAATGACCATGTCATACATACAACAATGATCACTCACTGGGATGGTCATACATATACAGGATTAAGTAAAGAAATAGAAATAAAACTACAAGGATCTACTTCCCAGACCAAGCAGTACCACATAACCAATATCCACATACATATCCAAGCCATCCTGCTCAATTAATGCTCAACCTTAGCCCATCCTATGCTTGTAAAAAGTGAATTTCTACTCAAGAACCCCATTGTAATGGTTTACTAAGAAGGGTGTGAATAAAAAACTCAATAGGGAAGCACCATCATAGTCCCATACATAGACAACAAAATGTAGTGTATAAATATGTGATCTACTCAACAGGATAAAAATAATAATGTTGGAACTGAATTTTAGGTGATACCGTCAATTGGAATACTTTAGAAAACTAAAGGTCTATTTTGAATCAATGGACTATCTTTAGGACCTTAAAGGAGCTTCACCCAATATTGAAGGTTTGTGCATAAGAAATAAATCCACACGCAAGGCACTTGTGCACCCAATGCGACGTCAAATGGATTCCTTCGCACTGAGGTCCTAAAAAATGGCCAAGTCAACTATGATAAAGAAACTAGGATGACATGAAAAAAATAGGACCATCACACAAGATACTTGCATGCTCAATGTGATGTCAAATTCCCACTCTCGTGCATGCCTCCTTATGCGCCGCCACTAAAATTTTCATCTATAAATATAAGGGTTCCCCCCTCATTTCAAAAAACGCACCAAAAGATGAAACACTATTCTCGTGTGCGTAAGACAACTCTTCTATGACGATGCGAAAGCCATGGCTTCAAGGTACTGGATCTTGCACGACAGGTCTCCCATGGGTCCTCCTTTAGGTGGTCCCACTTAGGCTTGACCCTCACACACTTCCTTTTATGATAAGGTAATTGAGTGAAAAGGATCCTTCTTGCATGCAATATTTTTTTTATGCAGTACCTCTTTCACCCACACCCCTCATCTTGTGTGCACCCTTTCCTAGGTGCTCTATGTGCTTTCCTCGTCCTAAGGCACCATGTTCGAGATCCTCTTGCATGAAATATACCTATCATGCGCGCACCTCCTCTGTGCGGCCCTCTAGGATTTCACGTAGTGATTTTCTAGTCCCTCAAATGGTGCTTCATGTTGCGTTTGCCTACCTAATTATTCTTCACATAGGTACGCTAACAAATATTGATTCTTCTCATAGTTACGCTAATGTGGACCCTCTATCGACCACTCCACCAACCCAACATCACTAGGCATTTCTTGTTCCTTCCCTTCCCCAATTTTAGGTTGGTTCAAGTCATGTAAGTCCAAGGTATGAGGAGTGAGTCCCCATCATCTGAGCTTCAGGATGTTAAACTGTCAAGCACCCACATCCTCAACACGTGATGTTAAACTATGATCTCTGCATGTATGATAAGTTTGAGAGGATCAGAGAGGGGATAGGCACTAGCACCCTCCTACTCTCTCTTTCCCTCTAGGATTTGTCACCATGCACTCCTCAGGCAGTCTCTACATAAGTCTTGACACACCTTGATAGGGTGTTCCCCATACGATGACCATATCCTCCTCATACATTGAGTCACCCTCCTCAGGCTTCCCGCTCAGAGTAAGCCCCAATTTTCACCATTCCTCATGGCCGCATATTTCGTGACACAATCATTAGGTCTGCTGTTACCTCTTGTTTCTAACACCAAGCATGACTCAAGTGGTCTTAGAGAATGTAGTGAGCATGAAATCCTCTCTGGGCTACTAACCATGCATAATTCCCATTCCCTCTCACTCCCAAACTATGTGGACTTTGATCCCTTCCTTACAAACAGGGTATGTATGAAGACTCCCCGAGTTTTAATCCCATTATTCCATTATCCCAACCACTTCATGTCAGTTTACCTTCATCCCACATGATATTAAACTATAGACCCCTTACCCTTGTGAACTACGTGGGTTTTGATCCCTGTCTTCAATGTAGGGTATGTAGGAAGAATCTATGAGGTTCAACCCAAATTAACAGTAAACCTCAGTGCTCCCTCCTGGGGATGTACCCTCCTCATGTGATTTTATTACTCCTTGGGACACATCTCCCGGATCTACCTCCCTTAGGTGTTCTGATCCACCCAGGCAGCTAACCATGCATAAGCCACAAACAAACCATACTCTTATAACCAAGAGTGCTCCTCTTGTGATGAGAAAATAACCGTGCATAATCCCCACACAACCCATACTCCTCCAACTAGGAGTGCCCCTCTTATGATGGGTTTCTAACCATGCGTATCCCCCAACATGTCTCTAGGTCACTGTCTTTTGTGTACACCCTGATTTAATGCCCCATAATGAACTATGTGGACTTTGATCTTTTCATTTTTTTGAGAAAGGTACGTAGGAATCCTCCTTGAGGCTCAAACCCATCACTTATGTCCCATACTAGTCTCTCACTCAATCCTTTTTGTTTTAGGAAGATCATACCTCGACTCAGAGGTTCCACCTCCTCCAGGTCTCATCCATGCATTCATTTTCACGAGCTGCCTCCTCAGGTGACTCATAGACTCATCCCATAATTATGTGAACTTTTATTCCCTACCAAGGGGATACACAGGAAGCCTCCCTGAGGTTCAATACCAACATTTTCACCTTCATACCAGTCCCCTCTCCTTCATTCCATCACTTTGACACTTCCTCCATATCTATACTGATTTTACCTGGGTCTCCACATCCCAATGAAATCATTCCATCCATGTGGTTATCTAACCATGCATAAGCCCCAATTATTTTCTCAATCACCTCACCCTTATCATGGTGGTGATATATCATTCAACGAGCCATTAACCAGGTGTAAGCACCAATTTACCCCCTCACACTATGTGGGTTTTGATCCCTTTCGGATACATAGGAAGCCTACCTGAGGTTTAATCCCAGCCAATAAAAAACATCGGTGTCCCCTTCTAGGGGTACACCCTCTCTAATCCACCCTCAATGGTATCCAGATCAGCCTTCATGGTGTGAAACCTTCCCTTTTTGGGACAAAACATAGAGGGTCCTCTCTCATAGAGTGTTCTGATCCATCCATCTAGTAAACCTTCCAGGTGCTCCCTCTCAGGGATGTTCCTATCTGATCTACTCTTACAAGTATTCTAATCAGTCAGATTTATCCTTGATAGATGTTAAATTCACGGCATACCGTGTGTTAAATATGGTAATATGAGAAAAAATCAAAGATATTTCTTTGGAATATGGTTCCCCACATTCTATATGGGATTCCTTGGGCTTTCATGCCCTAGAGAAACCCTATCATAAGGAAAAATTTAGGTGTACCAGTGTTTCAGTGTCTAAACATGCCAACGATGCCCAACGTGACTATTCTCCTAACTGAAGGTTATTGCCCTGACTGAACCCTTTGGAACTGGGAAGAGTTTCAAAAATAACATCTTAATATTAAAGGGAGACCCAGATTAGGTGATGATTTCCAAGGAGGAATCCACATAAGGAGATACCGACATCCCATCATCCTATTTTGATTAAGGAGAAAACACCGCCAAAGAGGCAATGAATGCCTCCCGCCTTTGGAAAGTGGGAATGAGGGGTAAAATGAAAACCGTTAGTGAGAATCAACCATGATTCACCCTAGACCGCCCTAGTGAAAGCATCAAAAATAGAAATAGTGAACCTTCCATGAAATTATTCTCATCAACATGGAGATTAGTAGCATTCGAGACATTAACAGATAAGTGTGTCACCGGATCCATCCATGTGACGCTGGGTACCACCAAGAAAATAGTGGGATTGGTGTGAAAATCACAAGGATTTGGTGGTATTTAATCATTGGTAATCCCAGTATGTGACATTGTCAGTGTGGATCTTTCTATCCGTCCATGGAATACTAAAGAACACTGAGGCACTAGGCACTGTTTTCCTGTTATCTGTACTGATGTTTGAATCTTCCTGCTTTGTAGGAACCAAGCTAAAGGAAACTAGTCACATATCACCCATAGATATAGGAGTAGGGGAAATTCCAATGCGGCGATATTTCATGGATCCATCTCCACCACGAAAACTCCCATGGATACAACTACTGGGTTCCCACGCCCCATCTCACCATCCGAAATAGTTCAAAGGAGAGTGATGGACATTCTTATTTGATGGTATGAACATAAGGGGGTCATCCTGATGAGGGATATGGCCCAAAAAGATATAGAGTATTTTGTCCCTCACCGTCATTGGTCCCCCAAGGGCTGCGTAGGGAGACACTAATCCTCACTCCGATATTTAACCATTTTAGGAGCCTCCCCCTAGAATGATCCTATGATTCACTCCCTTACGCCGATGAGGTAAGGGACATTGGAGTCATCCTAGATTCAGCTATAGCTAGAGAGATTCCAATGAGGGATCCCACCTGGCCATGTCAATTCCACCATCTGGTCTCATAGGCTAAGGAATAGGTGGCCTCTGCCCCTGAACATTTGACCCCAGTTCGGCTAACCCGACGCCAACGTCGGGCGCAAGCTCAGGAAAATGCATATCAGGGGGCGTCGTCCTCCATAGCTATAGTGGACCATGCCACCAAAAAATCATACTATAATATCCCTATTCTTATAGACCGGGTTCACTTCCATGCCCGATCAAGATTGAGGCCCCAACCACCCCGTGGGAAAGCTGGGTCGACTCTCCCTGTCGTCGTTGCAAGCAGTAGCCATAGCGGGCTGACCCATGGTGAGGACACTCAGTACAGAGGTCCTCCTTGCACCATCATCAGTCCAAGAGTAGGTCCTCCCTATTTTGTTTATACCAAGTATGGAGGTCCTCCCCATGCCCATGATCCTAAGTATGGAGGTTTTCCCCATATTTTAGGCTTTCAGTGCGAATGTCCTCCTTGCATCATCACCAGATTAAGCGAGGGACCTCCCTGTGACAACATCAACCAGAGAGAGGGTTCTCCTTGCACCATTAACCATCAGCATGGAGGTCCTACCCATATTCTTACTGAATCCAGTAGAGGTCATCCCCACTTCAAAAATCATCAAAGTGGAGGCCCTCCGCACTTCATCGACAATCGACATAGAGGTCTTTCCTACATCCAATTTGATCAGTTTGAAGGCCCTCCTCATACCATCTCAACTAGAGCCATCTAGTGAGGAGGTTCTCTCTGTGCTATAGGCATCCACCATGGAGTCCCTCCCCATGTGCTTACCAGCTCTAGCGGAGGCCCTCCCCATAACAACGTTCCCAACCATAGAGGTTTTCCCCGTGTTTTGTTTAACATATGCCTGGGTGATCCTCACACCCTATCTCATATAGGTGGAGGTCCTACCTACTCTAACACCAATCCAAACAGATTTACTCCCCATGTCAAAGATATACCCCACCCTAGAGAACCACCTTGGGGTAGGAGGATGAATCATCACCACTAAAGGACGAGTCCTGAGAAGGGACAAATTATTTTCAATCCCGTATGTTTTTCAAATTCTGAAGCGGAGTGCGACTCGACAATGTAACCCTCACCCCAATCCTCTATATCAAGGTCTGGGATAGGAACCCAGAATTTTATCCTTATCCTCCTAGAAAGCGAGATGCATCGAATCCCTAAATCCCTCCACAGATACATATAGGAGGAAAAAGATTTGATTCCTTTTGAGGGTCTTGTTGTGAAATCCTCTCTATCATGACCAGGGTCATTCTATGCCTCAACAATAGATCATAAAGAGTTTTTATAGGGACTAGTAGATGAAGAGCACTAACCAAATTCATCGCCAGCAGTCGACGCCTTAGTACATGAAGTGGTGGTCAAATCCCTATCCTATAGGGATGTGGTGATGCAGTTAGTACATCCCTTAGGAGATAGCTCAGTATGTAGTGGTTTGTTAGCTCATGCACCATACTCTCCACTGACCAACCCACCACTGTAGTGGTTTGTATCACTATCATTTCCACTTCTTCATCCACCCCCAGTTGAGGAATGGGGGAATCAGGTGCCAGATCCCAATTTTGAGTGAAGAATCTTGCAGGACATCCTCACAGTAGATTACCTCCCCAAAATGTTCTAGCCAATTACGACGTCAGACTTAAACATTTTGGAGTCCCTCACCCAGGATGAGGTCATGTGTTTTTTCTAGACTCTCTAGGTGATTCACTTCTACCTTCAACATTTCCAGTTGTTCTATCCAAATATCCAAGATCATTTTTAAAACATTGGCCAGTAGTGCCAGCTAGTTGAGTTGGCCACTCTTCTTACCACTCAGCACCTTGCATCACCCAGTCATCATTAGACTCTCCCACAACGATGCATTCAGATCTTCAAAGTACTCCAAAATATTATTAGGGTGTCTTACCAAAATGTCTAGATCTATGGTTGGGGGTAGTAAACTGCCCTTCACTTTAGTTTTATCCAAAAACAACCCAACTTTCTAGGTGATATTGAGGATATTACTCCAGGCACGGTCGCAGTTAACATGTATGACCTCACAGAGAAGGAAGAAGATATATGACTCATTGAAGAGAAATTACCCCTTGGGATAACACCACATCTATTGGATCATTTGGGCATGGTTACTCACCAATAAATACACTTTATTAGACTCCATGAACCTTCTGAGTCACTTCCTCTCAGTTAGGACCCCAACAAGGGTAGAGAGCACACTGGGTCCATCAAACCCTCCAACCCATATGGCTTAGTGTAAAAGATGGAAAATGATCCCAAAAAGGCTGAATTGCACCAAAAATCACAGAAAAAAAGGATTGTTGATGAGATCCTCACCGAACACATTTCAGAATAGTGGTTAGATTACAATAATCCTCGATAAGGGCAGTAGGGGCATGTACTTCTTCCCCTTGAAGAATTCCCCCTGGTGATCTCAACAACCCTACCCACCTAGATAGGGTAGAGGCCAAAGTTTATGGGAAGAGAGCATGTTATGCATTTCCGAATCCACTCAAGGTATGTGATAATCTTGTTTGGGACCTAGCTCAGGTTCCTCCAGCCACTTCATGGGTTGCTCCCCCATCTTCTCTACAGGCCAATCCTCCAGCATCCCCTCAGTTCATTCCACCAGCTACTCCCCAAGACTCTGAGCTAGCTTACCATATTGAAGAGCCTACCAAAGCATTGGTGGTCATGAATCATTTCCAAGATATAAATCCCCTACAGTATGATCCAATGTCCACTCTCATTTCTCATCTTAAGGCCCTTGAGACTTGACAGGTGACAATCCCACATGATGGTAATTCATATCCGGCATGGGTGGATGATATGCCATCACCCTAGGATTTAGGAATCCAACTTTATCCCCTTTCAATATGACAAGTGAACCACTACAATATCTGATCCACTTCATTTCAAGATGTGGACCCATGTTTGGAACTCCAGTGCAATAGGAGGCCACTAAACTCTAGTGCTTCGTACGGACATTAGAAGGGCCCGTGTTTTTCTGGTACATTCAGTTACCCGTCAGATACATAGCTGGTTGGGAAGATATTTGTAGGTAGTTTCTTTACCAGTTCAGTTCCACCACCCCAAATATAAGTATTTCCGACCTCTTCAAGTGAAATTAAAGGTCAGATGAGCACATCGCAGACTTTGTCTCCAGGCATAAAGGCCTCACCTATTCGCTCAATATGCCACTGACTCAAGAGCAGTTGCTAAAAATGTTCATGGAAAATGTGAATACTGAATTGGTCCCTTATCTCATTACTAAAAATTTTCCAGGTGGATTCCAGGATTTTTCTGACATGGATCAACACCTAGAGGAATTCTTGCAGTAATCCAAGTAGGCACATCCATTGCCTCATGCATCTCTCGCAAGAAGGGCTACCAAGGTCGAGACTGTTGTTTTTTTCATAGGTGGAGACCCTAGAAAACTGAAATTATATCTGATTGAACCAAGTCCACAACCTCATTGAGGGCCATTTCCTCAGGCTCAGACTCACCCACCTCAAAATTGGAAGGTGCTGCTGCGTAACGTACCAATGTCGCTTAGGTGAGACAACTAGGTTCTACCTCCTTGCTAGGATCCTTCCCGTCATTAAGGACAATATCGTAGGTTCCCTTTCCTAGACTAGAGAAACTAGACCTACTCATTCAACAAAGCTCAGGTCCTCGACTATTTTCGGAGTGCCTTGGGTCAAATAATCCTATGGTTGTCAGAATACAGGAGGCCCAAAGAGGCTTATCTCATTGATCGCCCCAACTATTTCCCCTATCACTGGTTCCTTGGACACACCCTCAAGTAGTTATATTTGTTCAAATACTAGCTTTAGGACCAATTCAATAACAACATAGTCAGACTGGGTCAATCCCTAGCACTGGTGGAATGTGTGTCTACAAATCTTGATAGTGATAGTGATGGTGAAAGGAAGCAGTTCTCTAGACATGGGTCTCAGAAGTATGATGACTGGGTGGATCACAAGGAATTCACTCACACACATAGTATTATCTATGCCCATTTGAATCATCCCGAGCCTTTCGAAGTTTCCATACTAACTCCATCTACTACTTCTGTATTGACATCTCAACCTTCCACCTCCCATAAAGGTAGGTGCCAACAACATAAGGGAAATAAAAGCCCTCTTCTGATGCCGAAGCCACTGCATACTCTCTGCAACTTCATGTCCCCAAAGATGGGGATTTCCCCTAGAATCCATCCAACAATGTAGTATTCCTCAAGTGATGATCAAGAGTACACCTCAGTGAACACCATCGAACTAGTGGACCCCTACTTGGTTCCCAGTGAAGAGGAATTCCAAGATGATCCTCCTAATGTACCCAGTCAATGCCAACGTCAAAAGAACCGTGAATATGTGAATCATTAGAATGCATTAGCCAATGCCTCCAAATAAGCTGTGCATGCCACAGAGACCCGACAGTAGGCTCAGCGCAAAGCTTAGCATGCACAGACTTATCACCCTATTTATTTAGATTCATTTCCACTGCCATTCGTGCTACTCGACCAAAAATATCCACTATAACCACACTATGATCAATTGCGTCCAACCGTTGTCAAACCCTAATCATCCATCAGTCATCTAGTAGTCATTTTTCATGGTTCGAATGGTGTGCAGTATGATATTCTCAGCTCTAGTTAGAATCTACTGGTTCAACCTATAATTCCTATCATACCTCCTTTCGCATAGCAACCTCTTCTCGGCAGAAGTGTGTGCCTCGTATGGAAGTATAATGTGCTTAAGAACCTCACTAGTATTCCTACAAATCTCTTGATTCTCAAATATCTCCACCTATATGAAGATATGTGTGGATATCTTAGAGATGCTTTGAGAATCCCCCTCCGATTTGAAATATAGGTAGCGAATGTAGATACCTTCCGTGCTGAGGAAGTAAAGCAAATAGAATGTCAAAGCATCATATCATTCTTGGGAGAAGGAAAAGGGTCCTCTATGTAGGGGAAACATTCTCCCATTGTATATAATTGTCTATTTCAATGGCATGGAAGTCCACCATTGTCTTGTTTCCATAGGTTCTGGGATCAATTTCATCCTGACCCAGACACTCTGCAATCTGGGGCTATTTGAAGTAGATCTAAATCCCTCTGATCTGAAGATTCAAGGTTATGACATGATAAAGCAAACACAAGTCACACATATCCTCTTAAAAATCTAGTGTGGAGACATGGTTTCTAGCACTGAGTTTATGGTCGTCTCATAGGACACTACTGAAAATTCACTGATGGGTAGACCCTGGTTCCATCTTCATGAAGAAGTCCCCTCCTTGTATCACCATTGCCTCAATTACTCCCTTAATGGTAAAATCGGTGTGATCCAAGGTGATGTGTCTCCTTTTGCCTCTTGTGAATTACGATATTTAGATGTTGAATACTATAGGAGTAAGGACAAACAGGTTCGGGACAATGAGGTGGAGCATGCTATTGATGTTGTCGACCCATGGACAGACTTGGATGAAACCTTTATCCTCCTAATTCACCGTTTGGATACCATAACCCCGGACACGGTAAATTACTTTTCTATATCTGGAAGGAGTAGAAAATGCATCCCCATACATAAAGAACACTGTAAGATCAATTCGTACTCCTACATGAATCAAGCACAATTAATACCATAGCCCCTTACCCTGGTAAGGTATTGGTATGTTCACCCCATGGAAACTGCAATATGCCATACATGTATGTTTTTTCAGGCTAGGCTGAACTAAATCAAGACAACACACTGTCATTGATTTGATATTATCAAGCGTTCCCCCTTAGGTCAAATACCTGATGGGATTTGATCGATCACTTTCATTTCCATGGGTTCAGTGGTGTGGGAGTTCCCCGACAAAGATTACACCACCGCTCGGGCCGACACCAACATTCCATCAGGATTCTCCAATTTAGAAGAGATGCCTCCTGCCGATGATCCTATCAACATGGACGATGAAGAGGATTTGGAAGATGATCCTCCCACATTTGAGGAAGGCTTATCCACTACCATCAATGAGTTGGTACAGGTGAATCTCCATACTGAGAAAGATTCGAGACCAACACTAGTCATTGCAGTTATTCCTATGGAATAATATCAGTAGTATGTGGATTTCTTGAAGTATTATCAGGATTTTTTTTCCTGGAGTTATGAAGAGATGCCAGGACTAGATCCTTGGATCACCGTCTACTGTCTTGGTCTCTCGATAAGTCATCATGGTTTCAAACAAACTCCTAGAAAGATGCACCCCTATCACGGTGTTTGTTCGAGGCTGAAGTTGAAAAGATTATCAAAGAAAATTTCATAATGGAAGTCTAGTACCCTAGATTATTAGCCAACATCATTCTCATAAGGAATCATAATGGATATATTAGATTCTGCATCGACTTCCAGGACCTCAACTATCACTATTCGAAGGACAATTTTTCCCTTCCTATGACAGAGCTGTTAATCGGTACCACCATTAGATTCTAAGATCTCTCTTTCATGGATGGTTATTTTGGATATAATCAAATATGAATGGGAATATAGGATGAAGAATCCACCACCTTTATAGCACCACGAGGTAACTTCTATTACCAAGTGATGCCTTTAGGTCTGAAGAATGCAGGTGCTCCCTATCAGCATGCCACGTACCTCATATTTAAGATGATCATCGGGACGTTAGTGGAATGCTACATGGAGGATTTGGTAGTTAAATCTTTCTATCATCATAACCATATCAGTTATCTTGAGAAAGTGTTCGGCTTCCTCCGCTCCCACCATCTGAAGATGAAACCCTTGAAGTGTGCCTTTAGTTTTACCTCTGGAAAGTTTCTTGACTTCATCGTCAGATACAGAGGCATCAAGATCAACCTAGATAAGATTAAGGTTATCAACTAGATGCCTCCTCTATGCAATCTCTGGGAACTCTGGGGTTTTCAAGGCCACTTAGCCTATATATTTTGGTTCATTTAAAATCTGGCCCGCAAGTGTAATCCCTTTTCCCGGATCATGAAGAAAGGTATCGTCTATTAGAGGGATGAATATTATCAAAACTCCTTCGATGAGATCAAACAGTATTTGCTACGACCTCCGATTATGATGCCACCTGTTTTTGAAAAACTATTGGTCCTTTATGAGACTACTTTTGAATGATCCCTTAGTTCCCTTCTTTCCCAGAAGAATAATGAAGGGACATATAATATTTTATACTATCTCAGTTACATGCTCCTCAATACAGAGACCATATATTCCTATATCGAGAATATTTGCCTCACGCTGGTCTTTTTAGTGCATGATTTGAAACATTATCTACAATACCATGAGATACAATTGATATCCCGTGTAGATCTACTAAAGAATATTTTTAACCAACCCATTTTAGTAGGCCGTCTAGCTTGGTGGGCAGTGATTCTTCAACAGTTCAACATCAGGTTTGTCCCCTAGAAAGCTGTCAATGGTTAGGCACTGGTATATTTCCTCACCGCCCATCCAGCCCCCACATAGTAGTTTCTCTATCTTGACTTCCCATATGAGGCTATCCTATCAGTGGATTAATCCATGCCATGTTGGTAGATGTACTTTTATGGTGCCTCACAGAGCATGACCGGTAGGAGAATCAATGATCCCAGACCCAATAGAGTAGGCCTAGGTATCATCTTCATCATGCCTACATAGGTGTCCTGTCTTATTTGTTCATGTTGTCAGAAGGCTGCACAAAAAATGAGGTGGAGTATCAGGTTCTCATCATTGGTCTTAAGATAGCCATCGAGATTGATGTTCCCCACTTGCATGTGGAAGGGGACTCTGATCTGGTCATCAAACAGGTCAACAGTGACTACGTCATCAGGAAGCCAGAGTTCGTACCCTTGTTAGAGCACACTCTCCATCTAGTAGCGTAGTTCCCTTCCCATCCTGAGGTCATTCATGTTTCTCGATCAAATAATGGTTGAGCCGATGCCTTGGCCAGCTGGTGAATCCACACCAGATGACGAGGTCATTCATGTAGCGCATCGAAGATTCATCTCTCCCGTCACTCCAGATGACGATGATAGCGAGAAGGTAATCTATCTTACCACTGGTGCATCCACACCAGGACCTCTGGGTCCCCCTTCTGTAGTAGAAGGGAACCTATATTGGAAAAATCCTTTTTTTGAGTACCTCCAGTGCAGTAATCTCCCAACAGAAAGAGCTAAACATGAGCGAATCCGCCATCTCACAACCTAGTTTACCCTCCAAAGTGGTCCCAACCTTGCGAAGAACCTCTAAAAACATGGGTTTGATAGAGTTATCCTCCATTGCATTCAAGGAGATGAGATTCCCCGAGTTATGCAGAAAGTTCATGCTGGTTCCTGTGTAGCTCATCAAGCAGGGCCAAAGCTCTCCCATCATATCTAAAGGTTGGGATACTTATGGCCCACCATGGTTCATGACTGCATTGTGTTCTCTAATAGGTTCCATTCATGTCAGATCTATGCTAATTTTGTGCATCGACTGAGAACCCCTCCATACTACCAAGTACTCTTGGTCCTTTGTGGTCTGGGGACTCAATGTCATGGGGCCATATCTACCAGTAATAGCTCACTAGTGAAGGTTCATATTGACCACCACAAAATTATTTTCCAAGTGGGAAGAGACAATCCCTCTCAAGGAAGTTAAAGATCATTCTATTTTCTATTTTGTGAGATCAAAAATCATCCACATATTTAGATTCCCTCATGTTATCCTCATTGATAACGACACCAAATTTCAAGTAGTTGAGATGGAGAAATTGTACACCAAGTACAACATCCAGTCCAACCATACTTCTCATTACCATGCATAAGAAAATGGGAATATTGACGTGTTTAACAAAACCCTCTCTAACATCTTGCAAAAGATGGTGGTCAAAATAAGAAAATTTGGATGGAATAACTCCCCAACTCTCTTTGGGATTACTGAATGAAAACTTGAAATTCCACTTAGGTGACTCTATATTCCCTAGTGTATGAAACATAGGTAGTCCTATCCATCAATATTCAATTACCATCCCTTCGTATAGCTTTCTACGATCAGCTGGCATAAGAAAAAATAACAGAATTTCATTTAGATGAACTGGAAGCCCTTAATGAGAACAGTCTCTAGGACTTGAAAAACCTGAAGAGGCACCAAAACAAGATATCCAGAGCTTTAAATAAGAAAGTGTGTCTCTATTCATTCCTTTAAGGTGACATGGTATTGGATATGAGGATGCTGATGATACCCGACTGGAATCCACCCAAGCTGAAACCCAAACGGGAAGGGCCTTACATTATCCATAAGGTTTACCCTAACGGTGCATACACTTTGGTTACTATGAATGGTGAGCATATTAATCCTACTACAAATTCCAAATTCCTCAATAAGTACTTTTCATGAGAATCTTCTTCCTCGCCACACAACATTAAACTATATGACCTATCCAGGTTGCAAGATGAAAAACTACCCAACATTGTTGTCCTGCATGAGGTTAAATTTCACAACATTAGGTGTCCTGCATGATGTTAAACCGTGAGATCATTTTTATCCCATTATTCATGACGTTAAAATTTTATTTCATATTTATCTCATGATGTTAAACTTCATATAATTTTCAAGAACTGTGTATGCCTTGATTCCCATCCTTATGGGATACGTAGGAATGCCCAAACATTTTATTTTTGAGTGCATCCCCAAGATTCCCCATTTTCAATCTTACAACCAGAGTATATTTTTGGAAACATGTGGAGTGGTGTGGACTCATTTGGTCCTCATTCAAGTCTAGTTTTCAATAGACTCACCATGTACCTCCCTTAGGAACACCTCCTTTCCCTACAACTTTACCGCATGACGTTAAACTGCACGATATTTTAAGAACTACATATGGCTTGATTCCCATCCTTATGGGATATGTAGAAACACTTAGTCATTTTGCCTTGGGTCCAGCCCTAGGTTCCTTGTCCTTTTCAACCCCTTGGCCTTATCCTATGGCCTGAGTTCTATGACCTTAAACTAAGATCTCCCCCATACTACATGACATTAAAATATTCTGTCCTACTTACAAGACATTAAACTGCAAGTCATTCATGGTCCTTTATTCATGACCTTAAAAGGTAATCACCCCTTCATCCTGCACGACTTTAAACTACACAACACATTTCCAAAATCCCCTTCTTATGGCCCCTTTTCCTGAGTCTCCTCTTGGGAGTGCATGGTGTGGTGTGTAATCCTTCGATCCTCATTCACGTCGGGTTTATTTTACCACACTGTGCACATCCCATTTGGGACATTATTCCGCCGTTATCCTAGCCCCATGATAATAAAACGCATTTTCACCCTACGTCCTTATTTCATGACATCAAAATGCATGAAATTTTAAGAAATATGTATGGATTGATTCCCAATTGTATGAGATATGTAAAATCACCTCGGAATTTCACCTTGGGTCCAGCCCTAGGTTCTTCCATTCATTTTCTCGGACTCTTGGCTTGAGTTCTCTCTTATGATTATGCGATGTGGTGTGGGGATTCTTTGTCCTCATTCACATAAGTATATCTTTTCTATGACATACACATTCACCTTTTGAGACATTCCTTCTATATTCATCGTTTCCACATGACGTTAAACTGCACGAAATTCCTAGAACTATGTATGGATTGATTCCCATCCTTATGGGATAAATAGGAACGCCCGAGCATTTCACCTCGAGTCTAGCCCCAGGTTTATAAACCCATTTTAATTCCTTCTACTTCTCATCTTCTTGATTTATATTCCCCGAGTTTATCCCCTTAACCTCTACAACGCCTCATCGACATGCTTAGATGTGCTGTGGTTTAGTACCTGGAGTGTTGGGTTCTGCATGCATATCCATGTTTCACATGTCCCTTTATTTGGGTCTCCATCACCTTTCACATATAAAGGGACCCCCTAGCGATATGGATGCTCCGCCCTGTGGCCCACCTACCACTTTGGGCCAACATTTTTGAGGATCTTGAACGACAATTTGATACAATTACCACGTTCAGAATATGGTCAGTGGTGAATCCTCAATTGTTTGTTCCCATTATAGGCCACACTATGTGGGTACTGTGTCTCGAATATAGTCAGAAATTATCTTCCATCGCTATCACCAACCCCTATTGTTATCCAAATATTGGTCTAATTATTCACATCCATTTCCACTTCCTTATGTACAGGTATAACATTAGCACTTTCGGTGTTATCCCTCCATGCACTTTTGTGCGTTGAGAGGATGAACTAACATAATTAGTTTATCCTTAGCTCCAACACCTCTGTTCCCCTATCATGTGTTTCCATGTGCTTTAGGAATCTTCTTTTCCCCTTGTTTCTCACAATGATCATGGATCATGTGGGCTTAGAGGTTTTGATAAGGTTTATACCCACATGGAAGAATTTCATATCTACGATACGAACTCTACAAACATAAACTAGGATTTACGGTTCCAAAGTCTTGGGATCATGACTTTAAACTATATGTGTTCTCTTAGAAGTTTTTGGTGTGGTGCAGACTTCTTTGTCCTCATTCATGTCAGTTTTCTTTATGGAACCACATCACATATTTTCACCTTAGGAATCTTAACCTTTTAGTCTGATATCTACAACCATAAACTAAGATCTCCTACATCGAAGCTGTATGATGATAAACTACCTAGCCATATGATGTCTTTATTCGAGAAAACATTGCTCTTTTGGCACAAGACATCTTCAAAAACTACATGTGGATTGATTCTCACCCTTGTGGGATACATAGTGACACCTGAACATTTTTTCTTTGGGTCTAGCCACATCATCATGAGCCTTTTCACCCCTTCTTGGCCTAGGTTTCTCCCGGATGTATGTGGTGTGGTATGAAGACTTCTGTGTCCTCATTCATGTTGAGTTTGAAATAAACACACCATGTACCTCCCTTAAAGTCTCTTCTTGTCTTCATCATTACCACATAACAATATACTTCATGGGCATGTCCAACACACATGAAATTAAACTGGGAACCTTACGGTCCAAATTCTATGACCTTAAACTAAGATTATTAGTGTCTAAGTTCGCATGAAATTAAACTACATAAAAACTACGATGTTTCTATCTTGAGAGGATATCACCCCTTTTGGTATTTTCCATCTTCCATGTCTTCTTTCAGAACTACATGTGTCTTGACTCTCATCCTTATGAGATATGTAGTGATGCCTGAACTTTCTTTCTACGGTCCAGCTGTAACCTGTTTCAACTTTCCAACCCCTTTTAGCATGGGTTCTCCCAGGAGAACATGGTGAGTTTGATACCTTTTCTAGTCCTTGTTCACACCGGGTTATAATAGCCACACCATGTACTTTATTTGAGGGTACCCCCCCTTACACTCATCCATGCCACATGACGTTAAACTACATGGGTACGTCCATGATTCACGCATCCCTTAATTTGGGTCTTCATCATATTTGACATCTGAAGGGACCACATAATGATATGGATTCTTAGCCTCATGGCCCACCTACTACTTTGGGCCAATGTACCAAAGGATTTTTGAATAGAATTTTGAGACAGGTTCCACATTGTGAATATGGTCAGTGGTTGAACCTCATTTACTTGTTCATATTTCAAGATAACACGATATGTATGTTGTATTTTGAGCATGAAAAACAGTTATCCTCCATCGTCATGCCACTCTCATTACGTCCCAAATATCAGATATTGTGATTCACATTTTATATGTCCCTTTCCATTCTATAGATCTTAGATACCCCAGGTGTTTTTACCATGTGAATTCACACATGTCGAGTAGGAATGTTAGTGTGGTTGGGATTTTACCCACTCGACATTTCCTTACAACCATTTCACACTTTCATGTGATGGAAAAATCCTAACATCACTCCTTATTTCCTACACTAAGCATAGATCATGTGGGATTAGGAGTTTTTGTAGGGTAATACCCATATACAAGACTGTTCAACCTCATGGTCCAAGCTATATGACCTTAAACCAGGATCTCCTTCATCCTTATCGTATGATGTTAAAATGCAGAGGTCGGTCTTGTCATGTGACCTTAAACTGCGACATCATTGTCCTGGACGCACGATGAAAAACGATACAACATTATGGTGTTATCATTTAAGAGGGAATCACCTTGGGCACCGGTTATCCACCATGTCATTTGTCAAAACCTACATATGACTTGATTCCTACAGTGGCCTCAGACTTTTCGTTCTGGGCTGGTCACTCAAAAAATAAATGATATCAAACAAAAGAACAAACAAGACCTATAAAATGCCTCTTTTCTCTATGCATGGGTCAGACCTGCGCAATAGGACCTTTCCAGAACTATGTATGGCTTGATTCCCATCCTTATGGGATACATAGTGATGCCCAGACGTTTTGTCTACGGGCCCAGCCCCAGGTTTGTTAACCCCTTCTGGATCTAATCATGGTCCAAACTCCATGACCTTAAACTAGGAGTCCCCAGTCCTTTTGGAATGACTTTAAACTATTTTATAGGGTCTAGGTAGTATGACCTTAAACTATGTGCAACGTCCTGACTATATGACGTTAAACTACTTCATGCATCTTCCTCACTGTATAAAGCTAAAATACTTTTCTATCATCCTCATTTGTGTGACGTAAAACTGAAAGCCATCCTAGGTCCTCAACAGAGTGGTACCTTCTGGAAATAAGTTTTATATTGATTCAGACTGATATGCCCACCCAATACGCTTTCATCACAGTGACATAGTTTCAAGAGTGTTGGACTCAATTCGAACAACCCACAACTCCATCTCTGTGCTTTGTGTTCCCTCTATTTCAGATCTTCATCCTCTTTCATGTCTGAAGGAACCCCCTAATGGTTAGGATGATTGGCCTCGAGGCTCACCTACTATCCTAGGTTAATGTTCCAAAGGACATCAGATGACACTTTGATTTTAGCCCCATGTTTTCAAATCAGTCAGTGGTTGGCCCTTGTTTGTTTGTTTCCATTTCAGGCTCACATGATATGAATATTGTGTTTTGAATTTAGTCAATAGTTATCCTCCATTTTCATGCCACCCTTACTATATTTTGAATTTTGGGTATCATGATTCAAAATTTCCACTCCATTTGTTCAGATTGATTTTAACTCCCTTGGCCTTATCCCTATTGTGAAATAAAGCACGTTGGGAATGGCAAGTTGGATATTCTGGGAACCCTATTCTCCAGTCGCGATCTCTCTTTATCAACCTACATACTTTAGAAGGTCAGTAAATAATAGAATACCCCTAGTATTCGATAGTTATATAACACTCTCATACAAAAAGTGGATAGTTATGTGTCCATCCTTTGTTTCTCACTCCAAGTATGACCCACGTGAGCTTAGGGATTGATCATTAGTTGTTTCACAGTTATGATAGAGATGTAGTAAAAAAACAAGCAATAAATCCATGTACGCAGTTCATGATAAACAAACAAGGAGAAAAATATGTTTCATGAGTTCAGCCAAAACACGACCGCTATAGATCATCCCATTCAATGGACTACTTCAGTAGCACCACTTTATGGCATGTAGCCTCCAGAATTGTATCCCGCTCCCTAAGCTCCTTTTCTTTGTCAGTATCTATGGAGTAAAGCTTATTATCTCTAATATACATTCATTCCTAATCAGATTAGTGTCAATACATTTGACAGATTTCCTTTACTTCCTGCCATTGGGCTTCTTCCAGCTGGTCTTTAAATCATTCTATGAGATTAGATTGGCTTGAGATGAATGGAACTCATTCATTTTCCTACTTTTCAAGGCGTCGTATCTCTTAATTAACCTCAAGGAACTTTTGTATATTCTTATATTTCTTCTGGAACTGGGCAAAATTCGAGTGTTGGTTGCTCTCCCATATCTTTCCATCCAAATAATCATGGATCATCATGTGGAGATGATAGGAATCCACCCCTATGGCGTAGATAAAGCGTAACCACACATGGAATGACCCCATCTGACTTATAAATTCTTTATATATATGATCAATGAAGCATTTATGAATTTACACACCTTACGAAACTTCATGTGACTCTCCTAAGCCACTTCAGGTTCAGAATCATCCATCTCCTTAGGATTAGCAAGCCTGTACTCACAAAAAACAACAAGGAGTTCAGCAGCAGTGTCCTCCTCTGGAATTGTTTCTTCTTTAGAAACCTTGCCTTATCCAACTTCAATCTCAACCCTGGAATTGGAATCAATTGTGACCACAACTTATTTCTCACTGGGTTCCAGGGCTAGACCAGTTTGAATGACTGGTTCCTCACGGACAGGCACAATCACTGGTGTATCTCCCACAGATGTCCCAAACTCAACAGTTTGACGAGCCTCCAATCTTGCAATTCACTGCCTATGGAATCATTAACTTGGTCATATAATTTCTCTAATAACATATGTGGTTCTATAAAGGTAGATACTTACAAGAGATAAGAATAGCCAGGTATAGTTCCTGAGTTGCTGCAGGAGTCTCCACCAAAGGAGATCCCTCAGCGCTTGTTAATTCAATGATAGGTACCTACTCCTTCTGGAAAGAGGGAACCACCTAAGGTTCTGAGGTCACCACATCATCCCCTTCTGTTGGCTCACTGCTGACCACTTCAACCATGGTCGTTCCTCCACCCTGCTTATTTCTAGAAGTAGGTTCAGGGATATTCCCTTCCACATCTATTGGTACATTTTTACCCCCAACAGAAAGAAATTCCTAATCATTATCACCAATGTGTTCCTAAATAGGGCTGATTTTGGTTAGTGGATATGAATTATGAAAAGAAAAAGGGCTGAGAGAGATAAGAGTTGGGACCTACCTTGAGTTGTTCGGCCAGTTCCATGTCAGAGCCTGTGATTTCATCGCTCTCACGTGGGCTTTCCTGGTGGGATGCTATCCCTAGAGGCCCCTCCCCTTAAGGTTCCTCATCTTCAGTCTCATAATCTTCCTCTTATTCTTACTATTATTATTCTTCTTCATCATTATCTTTATATTCTTCTTATTATTCTCCATCTTTTTCTTCATCATCGTCTTAATCCATAGATGACATTTTCTCAGGGTCTTTCTCTTGGTCGAGCATTACTTTGACCAAGATAGGTTGTTATTCATACCACCCCCAATAGCATGCATAGACGTCTATAGCAACTAGGAACCTGTCATAGTGATGAAATCCCACCCTCCCCACCACCTGAATGCATCCGACTTCCGGATGGTCAAGTCCAATGCACACCAGTTTTTTCCACAAGGCTTCCAGACTTAGCATTTGTTGCAACATCATCCATAATGACCATATGAGTGGGAAAATAGCATCAGAGGTCGATTGTAGGAGGTATCATAGTTTTTTCCTAGGGAGTTACCTAGCTAGTCCCCGAGGTCACCTACAGGACCACCCCTCTTCAGAAGGTGGAGGCACAGTTGTGCCTTGCGACGCTCCTACCGCCGAAGTTCCAGTTCACGCCATCCCAACCACCTAGCTTGTTCTTGGTATCACTTCCCAAGTATCACCATTACTTATTCTTTGTCATCCATAAGCTACACTCTCCTCCCTAATTTTCTGAATGTGTTTCAGAAGAATCACCTCTAGATATGCCGCCACCGAATCGTCAACATACTCTGTTGATAAACCAATGTTGACGTCGGTAGGGGGGAAGGTAATTACCTAACTAAATCCAAAATTTGTGAACATGAGCCACAAATGATGAAGGATACAGGGATTATTCCCTTTATGAACCTCCGTATACACCTTCTTCGGTATCCACTACATGCAACCAAACTACCTTGCAAACCTTGAAGTCATATAGGGTTCATATAAAATCTTCCCGTCTATTTGAGCTACCAACACACCGCCACTGATAATATGAAAATACTCCCTCTGATCTAGTGTACCTCACCCTTCATCCACCATATGTCCAATTAGGGTTCAAAATGGGTTAATGTTAAAGTTTTCATGGTTACCGATCTTGAGTTTAATCCCCTCCTCATTGAGGGTCAATGGCCAAATTTCTACAATATTCAATAGAGACAGTCGTAGGGCATCACCTAGAGGGAAGATGGAGTTTGGGAAATAATCCATGCCACAATGACCTACAACCCAACCATAAAGAATCTAAAAAGGGCTACTGATTCTCCTGAGCATACTCCCTCTTGAGATGCACCCCAAAATGTTGTACAACCTAGCCAACACAGGCACCCCCAAATTGACCTTGTGGTTGGCTTCCATGATCCCGACCATCACCAATGTCTCTAGGTGGACCCCCATCCTCATATACCTTATTATAAGTAGCCACCCACTTAGGAACGTATCAATAAACCTAAAATATCAAACATTCGAGTCTTGAATTTCGTTCACACTAAATCCCCATGACTAGTATTCACCTGTTACCAGGACTATCTAGTATGATCCTCTCTTGACCCTATGAGATGCGTTCAGATACTGCTTCCATCACCCATGAATCTTCACATTCTGGTCCTTCCTGAGAAATACAATAAACCATGATAGATAGGATATGTCCTTTAGGATGTGCTTGATCTAAAACCTTTCCTTCGCCAAGTCCAATAAATGCCATGTTAGTATGGGGGTTCATGTCCCGTCTCCCCAGACGTTATCCATCGGTAAGAAATCATCATATTGGTACCCTTATAGGGGAATGCCTCTGATACAGTGGATTTTTCAAAGGATAATGCCTACTTCCCCATGGTGGAGGTGGAAAGTGTTTGCGTTAGGGTACCACTGACTGAATAGCTCTAGAACCAGGTCTTACTGATGATAGAAATGGAATTGTGATATACACACAGCCTAAAACAACCCAATGTGTTGAAGCACTACCCCAAATTCTCCAGATGTCTAACGTACCTAGTAAACCCATTCCCATTCACTGGCAAAGTTTCCTTCAGACCTCAAGTCCTAGTCTTGTTTCCATCCCTTGGTTTCATCGGTAATACTTCTCTTGAAAGTGCTCACATACTGATCCGAATGTTCCTCAGGAACTGGCTCACTTCCCATGAATATCCTTTTCGTTGGGTTCATGATGTAAAAAACCATATACTGAGTTTCTCTGGTAGGGAGTCCATTTTTTGTGATGTTGAATCATGGGAGTTCATCCTCGAATGTTACCCATGATCATGGTGTTTCAGTTGTGAAACCCGACATTAACACCTCTTCTATAATTCCAAAGTTCTATATCATGAGACTATCACTCAGAACATAATCATTCTAAGACTGTGTTAATATACCAAAGAGAATATGATTATCAGATACTACCCTCCTTTCATGGATAATCTGAGTGTTTTCAATCATCTCGTCCCTCCATGCAGCATAGGCAGCTTCCCTCCTTGCATAAGTTTTTGAACCGACCATCTTAGTTGGGTCTCAGAATTCATGAAGGTACTTGCGTGAAATAATAGAGGTCTGGTGCCCAAAAATGCTAGTTGTGCATAAGATATAACTCATCCACACAAGAAATTCCTTCTACTGAAGAAGCGTGAAATATTTACTATGGCGTGAAAGATTCATTAGTTGCGCGTAAGGCACCGACTAAATTAAAGATCTTTCAAGAAGAATGGGGATTCTTTCACACACAAGAAAAGAAGTGCCTATCTCACATGAAATTATAGGCAAGGATCCTTTCCCCCCCCATATATTTATAGGGGCTGAACGACACTTCTGCACGCACATAAGGATTTTTTGCACTGAATTGGGTATTTTGTGAACACCATCGGAAATTGAATTTTCTCTTCGGAATTTCCATTAGAACCTGACCTTCTGGCCCCCTTTCATCTTATATTATAAGGGTGGGTGGAATTTTTTGTTTCCAAATTTTGGGTGATCCCATCAATTGGCATACTTGAGAAAACTAAAGACCTATTTTGACTCAGTGGACTATCCCGAGGACCCCAATGGAGATGCACGCAATATTGAAAGTTTGCACACAAGAAATAAATTTTAATGCAAGAAACTTACGTACCCAATGTGATGTAAAATTTATTCATTTTCTCCAAGGTCCTAAAAAACATCTAAGTCAACTATGCTAAAGAAACCAGGATGGCACGCAGAAAATAGGAGTAGTGTGAAAGATACTTTCCCACCTAATGCGATGTATAATGCCCACTTCTGTATAGGCCTCCTTGCGTACTACCCCTGAAATATTCATATATAAATATAAGGGTTCCCCTTATTTCAAAAAATTCTCTAGAAGATTAAACATTGCTCTTATGTGCACAAGACGACTCTTTTGCGACGGCGCGAAAGCCATGGCTTCAAGGTACTAGATCTTGAATGATAGGTCTCCCATGGTTCCCATTTTAGGTGGGAAACTTAGGCTAGAACATCACCTATTTACTTATATTCCAATGCAATTATGTAAAAAAGATCCTTCTTTCACACAATATTACCTTTTTGGAGTACCTCTTTCACCCAGACCCCTCATCTTGTGCGCAGATCTTCAATCTTATGCGCACCCTTTCCTAAGTGCATCATGTGTTTTACTAATCCTAAGGGACCATGTTAGTGCTCATATTTCATGAAACATACCTATATTGTGTTCAACTCCTTCGTGCATCCCTCCAAGCTTTCGTGCAGTTATTTCTTAGTCCCTCGAACGATGCTTCATGTTTCATTTCCCTACCTAATGTTTCTTTACATAGGTACACTAATAGATATTTATTCTTTGCATAACAATGCTAACATAGAACCCTCTATCTACTACTCCTCTACCCCAAAATCTACATACAATTCTTATTCCTTCCCTTCCCCAAGTGTGGGCTTTATTCACGCTCAAATTTACCCAAGAGATGAAGGTAGAACGGTCCTTGTTGTTTAGCTTGGGTTGTCGAATCCGTAGAGACCTAAGAAGTAACCTACAAACACGTACATTATATGGATTGTTTTTGGCTATTAAGTGGACAACTTGGGTTGAATTTATATGGGTTTAAGTGAACTATAATACACTTAAGTTAATTCAATTTTAAAGTATGAGTTGATCCTAGGTTATCACTTGGGGTGGATTGGATGCATTCCATTTTCAACTATGTCAATTTCTTATATTTAAGATGAGTTCATTTAAGAAGATCAAAAAAAATCATCACTCATTGGTTTAATGCCTAAAAACACTAATACTAATCACCTATACACTTGAAGGATAAAATCATCGATCACTCCATGGTAAAGGTTCGTATTAGCACTTGAAGTGTGTGGCCTTAAAATTCAATAAGGATGTAGAAGTTTAAAAACCATCAAATACAAATCTCATTTTAAAGAAGTTATTATAGATTAATGTAGTGATAAATAAAATCTAATACATCCCCTTTCCAATCCCTTGGATAAACCCATAAGTGTGTTAGCCCTCCATTTATCTTATGGTTTCAATGGAAGTGGAAAGTAGACTAATGAGGGAGGAATTGGAGAAGTAAAAAAATGAAATAAAAATCACTCCACCGTTGTGTGATAATCTCACAAGGTTTGGTATGAAAAAGTTCACACCTTGAGGAAACAGTATCAAAGTGATAAGAAGAATAATATAAAAAGAGAGTATGAAGAACTTTTATAATGATGCTAAGGTAATTCAAGGAACTTACAATTGAAAGACAAACTTGAGAAAACAAAGTCGCAGCATAACATTATAATGAAAGGAAGATCCAAAGATGATAAAACTACTCCATAACCACTACCTTAAAAAGGAATTTTTGGAGCCTTGGGTCGAGCCTCCAATAGTACAAAGCATCCCACTTGATTATGGTAGGCCTAGGGTGGTGGAAAGCTTGTGGAACTTGGACTTTTCCACTCTTGACCCGAGGTCGCAGCCAGCTTGCAACCAACGAACAGATGCGCTTGTAAGACCTTATATATGGCCGAATTAGAGTGGGTCATAGAAGAAGAAAATGGATCCCCGGATAGATCATAACCTCCTGTAAAATTTGGGCCCATTTGGAGTAGTGGATTCCGATATATGATTAGATTGGTAGGATGTTTTCTGGGCCGCAGAATCTGGCCCAGAATTTTATCTCCAAATTGGGCCACCTTAATAACCAAAATGGAGGCCTAATTAGCACTGGATCCTGAAGAATGATTTGTTCCTATACATTTCTTCTAGAATCCCACTAAATTTGGGATTAATTGGGCCTGTATGTTGGGACCCACATTCTCATGAGTGGGCTGGTGTCCAATCTTCCTTCTCCAGAATTGTTTGCATGAAATCCCATTTTGGTGGTCTTCCAATGTGAATATTCCAACACTCCATAAGTATGAATTGTTCCCAATATAATTAGAAACCTGAAAATTAAATATGAAAATAAAATCAAGATAATTGTGTATTTTAAATGATGTTCAAAAATGTACCACATAATAGTGCATTTTAAGAAGGAATTACAATCATAATGTGAAATGATGTTCAAAGTGTAAAATGAACTAAAATGGTGTTTATGAATAAAAAAGAACATGAATATTATATATATTAACAATGAATATTATCCTCATTTAGTGGCTAATCACACCCCCCAACTTGAGTTTTTCTAGTCCCGAGCAAAATATATCTCAATAATATGAAATTCGAATTCCCTTTTCCAAAAACATTTTAATACACAATGATCACCAAAAACCCTTATACCAAAAAATCATGAAACAAATAAAAATATTTTAATAAATGATAGTTTCATAATCATATCCCAATCCCAAGCCCATTTCTTTGTTCAAATTCATCTCCATATTTCATCAAATATCAATTAAGTATGAGGATGTGTTGTGTATCAGAATAGACACGGGGGATCATCTTTATTCAAGGGGGAAATGATGGAAGAGCTAGTTGGAATCACATTTCAATATTAATATGAGTATTCAAATTTTATTACTATTATTATTTTTTTGTTTTTGTAATTTTTCCATGGAAATTTAAATTGCACTCAAAAGATTCAACCCCTGTAGCGAGACTTTGTCGATGACTCCCATGCTCAAATACCTCAGGGCACCATGTGAAGACCACATACTCGGGCATCATCTCGAGTTAACTCAGTCAAAAAAAATCCAAATTATCAAAAATAGAGATAAAATTACTAACTCTGGGCCAGAAAACAACGGAGTCATGATCCCCAAGTGTCGAAAGCCACACATTTGGTCATTTCATTACTCTACGCGCAAATTTATGGTTTTTTTTTCATTTTTTGAATACCCATATTAATAGTAAAATTATCATCAAACCTATTATATTTATTTGGGGTACCCCATGAACTCAAACTAATACCCCACTATCCAAAGGACGTGCATTGTGATCTTTTTTTTATTTGGATGAAAATATAAATGATGAAATATCACATTGGACAACCACAATTTCCAAAATCAATGCTCATGAAATTATACAAGGATTAAAATCAGAATCGGGGTATGATAAATTATTTGATATTCAGTTTCAAAGTGTGCAATGTGTATTACCATTTTCAAAGTTAAAGGAATTTTTCCTTCCATTTACACACATTTTTTTTCAAATCATTCATCAATTTTTTTGACACAAAAGAATTTTTTATTTTATCTCCCCCCAACATAAAATAACACTATCCCCGGTGTTTAAAGAAAAGAATATTTATAAGGGGGTAGAGGTAGAAAATGAGAGTTCAAAAAGGAAATTGAAAATGAGGATCATGGAACAAAGTCACCTGGTGGTTAAAGTTGAAGTTCTTGCCGCTCCAATTTACTCCTTTGATCTTCATGTCACTCAGAGATTTCCCTAGTGGAAAAAGAAAAACAAAAACCAAAAACAACTATATATATATATATATTTATATAATAAAGAAAGTAAAATATAATTATATATATAAAAATTATAGAATAATTAAGCACAATAAGCTGTAGGTTAGTGGTAAACACACGCCTCTGTCTCCCTTCGATCCTAGGTTCGAGTCCCCGTGGCTTCGTCAGTTGTGATGGGGTTTTCCCCATGACCTATGATGTGGCCTTTTAATTTTATTATTATTATTATTATATATTTTTTTATTTTAACCAACAAACGCATAAACTAAAATGAATTGATGATACATTGTCTTCTTTTTAAATTTCTGGGTAAGGTATTACTCAAGGATCACACCACATGACACGGATGAATATGGCACTCCTCTTTCATACCCATCCATACTCATAATAGAAGAATAGGTCCACAGTCTATTTTTTTAAATATCATAATGATTAATTAATTATATTTGAAAAATAAAGATGATAATAATTAAAAAAAACATTAGAAACATGAAAACAATGGGCTGCCTCCTGTGCATCACTTTGTTTAATGTCGTTAGCCTAACATGGATCCTAAATCTATCAATTTTTTCATGGTTCATAGGTTGGATCAGTTAACTCAACCTCTATTTCTTGTTTATTTAATGATTCAATGAATGGTTTTAACCATTGACCATTGACCTTGAAAATGTAACCACTTGTGGGATCTTGAACCTCTACTGCCCCATGGGGGTACACATAATGCACTATGAAAGGACCTGACCATCTAGACCTTAACTTTCCCGGGTGTAAATGAACTTTTGAACTATACAAGAGCATGAATTTTCCCGGTTCAAAATGTTTGACATTGATATTCCTAGATTGGTAGGCTTGAACTATAACTTTATTGATCCTTGAATTTTTATAAGCCTCCATCCTTAGTTCCTCAAGTTCATTGAGATATAATTTCCTTTTTGTTCTGGCCAATGAGAGGTCATAATTTATTTTCTTAATTGCCCAAAAATCCTTATGCTCAATTTCAACAGGTAAATGGCATGCTTTTGCATAAACCAACCTATATGTTGACATTCCTAGGATGGTTTTGTATACCGTACGATATGCCCAAAGATCATCCAAGAGTTTCTCGAACCAATCTTTCCAAGAAGGATTGATAGTTTTTTCAAGAATATTCTTAATCTCTCTATTTGATAACTCAGATTGACCATTGGTTTGAGGATGGTACATAGTGGAAAATTTATGAGAAATCCCACACTTAGACATGAGTGAAGAGAATGGACGATTGTAGAAATGGGTTCCTCGGTCACTGATTATAGCCCTAGGAATTCCAAATTGATAAAATATGCGCTCTTTTAGAAATAGGATCACAACATGATGGTCATTAGACTTGGTGGGGATGGATTCAACCCATTTTGAGACACAATCAACATCTAAGAGGATGTAGAGGTATCCCCTATAGTTTGGGAAGGGACCCATGAAATCGATTCCCCAGCAGTCAAAGATTTCAATCACTAAGATGGGAGTGAGTGGAATTTGATTCCTTTTTGTGATCGACCCTACTTGTTGACACTTAGGACAACTTTGAAAAAATGTGTAGGAGTCCCTTGAGAGGGTGGGCCAGAAGAGACCACACTGAAGAACATTAGCATAAGTTTTCCTAGAGGAAAAGTGACCTCCACATGTCTCACTATGAAAAAAATTAAGGATGGACTCTTGTTTAGATTTTGGGACACACCTCTTAATGACTTGGTCATGGCAGAACTTATAGAGGTATGGATCATCAAACACATAGTTTCTAACATCAGAAAGGAATTTTCTTCAAGCATGAGTCCCTATGAATTTTGGAATGACTCATGTAACTAAGAAATTGGATATGTCGACATACCAAGGGCAGTCACTCACAGAGTATAGGTGTTCATATGGAAATGAATCAGACACAGAAAGGTGATTTGAGTTGTCTTTGAATTCCATCCCAAAGAGGTGATCAGCTAGAACATTTTCAACTCCCTTTTTATCCTTGATTTTGAGGTCAAATTCTTGTAAGAGAAGGACCCACCTAATCAGTCTAGCCTTAGCATCTTGTTTTTGGAAGAGGTATTTTAGTGCAGAATGGTTAGTGAACATAGTGATGGGGGATCCTAAGAGGTAGGACCTAGAATTCTATAAGTAAAACACAAAGTAACTCCTTTTAAGTGGTGGGGTAGTTTATTTGGGCATCATTTAAGGATTTTCCTGCATAAGAAATGACATAAGGAGTTTTATCACAATGTTGTCATAACACAGCTCCTACGAAAAAGTCACTGGAATCACACATAATTTTGAAAGGAAGGTTCCAATTTGGAGATTTCATAATGGGAGGAGAGGTGAGAGAGGATTTGAGGGTTGAGAATGAACCCTTACACCATTCTGTCCAAACAAATGGAGCATCCTTCACTAGGAGTGCACAAAGGGGATGAGAGATTGAACTAAAGTCCTTGATGAATCTTCTATAGAAACCATCATGTCCTAAGAAAGACCTCAATTCCTTAACAGTTCATGGTGATGGAAGGTGACGAATGATGTCAACCTTAGATTTATCAACTTCAATCCCTCTATCAGATACCAGATGGCCTAGAACAATTCCTTCTTTTAGCATGAAATGTCATTTTTACCAATTTAGGATGAGATTATTATCCTCACATCTTGACAAAATGTTCTACATTCCTCATACATCCCTCAAATGTATCCCCGAATACAGAGAAGTCATCCATGAAGACCTCAAGAAAATCCCCTACCATGTATGAGAAGATTCCCATCATGCACCGTTGGAAGGTAACAGGGGAATTACATAACCCAAAGGGAATGAGTTTGAAGTAAAAAGTGCCGAATAGACAAGTGAAGGTTGTTTTTCCCGGATCCTCTAAGGAGAACTCGATTTGATTATACCCTAAGAATCCATCTAGGAAGCAATAGAATTGATGACCTGCCACTCTCTAGAGGACTTGATCATTAAAGGGCAAGGGGAAATGGTCTTTCTTGGTACAAGAGTTGAGCTTTCTATAGTCAATATAGACTCTCCATCCAATACTTACCCTTGTGGGGAGAAGTTCACCATCCTCATTGGTGATCACAGTGATTCCAGCATTCTTTGGGACAACTTGAATTGGGCTTACCCCCTCACTCTCAGCAATGGGGTAGAAGATGTCTGCTTTCAAGAACTTAATAATTTCTTTCCTTACCACATCCAAAAGATTTGGATTGAGTCTCCGCTGAGGTTGACGACATGGTTTGGTTTCAGATTCAAGAACAATACTATGAGTTCCAATGAGTGGGCTAATCCCAGGAATATCATAAAGGGTCCATCCAATTGCTTTCTTATACTTTATTAGGACATCCAGAAGCATCTTCTCTTGATTGGCTTCAAGAGAGGAAGAAATGACAACAGGAAAGGCTTTATTATCCCCCAAGAACGCATACTTGAGTGATGAAGGTAAGACCTTAAATTCGAGATCAGATTGGTTGTCACTTTCCATGAAAGGATGAGACTTTGTATTGAACTCGGTTTCTTTGTCCAGATATCTTGACAGAATTGGTTCCTTGTGAACGGAATTTTCATCCAATAATTTGGCCAGATCAGTGTAATGAATAGGTATTGACTCAATGTTGTTGATTTCACCAATGGTATAATTGATTTGTGATTCAATAAAATCATCAGTAAAGCTATCTGAAAGAGATTTAAGCCAGGGAGATAAACTTCCATCATGTGAAAAAACATAACCAATATCTTCTTGACTTAATCATCCTTCAGTAATTCCTTGATATTCCTCGAGTTCACTATCAACACTACCAATCCAATTAAACTCATGTATTTCCTCATCATCCCCAATTTGAGAGTTTTCATTGTATATGTTCAAGTCTAGACTCATGTTTCCAAAGGTGATGGTCATGTTCCCATTTCGGACTCAGATAACAGAGTTTATTGTTGCAAGGAATGGACGACCAAGGATGATTGGGGTTTGCTCCCTAGTACCTAATCTTGGGTGATTTTCAAGGATAATTAATTCATCTAGGTAAATTAAATTCTCAACTTTCACTAAAACATCCTTTAAAATCCCCTTTGGAACCCTAATGCTACGATCAGCAAGTTGAAGTGTGACAGATGTGGGTTGGATCTCTTCTAGGCCTAACTAGAAGTACACATGATAGGGGATGAGATTGAAACTAGCACCTAGGTCACACAAGGCCTTGATAACTTTTCTCTCTCCTAGTTCAACATTGATGTATGGGAAACCCGAGTCTTTCAACTTAGGAGGAATGGTCCCTTTAATGGTGGTACTCACATTAGCTGCTAAAAGAACTTGGTTTTTATGTGAAAATTTTCTTTTAAATGTGCACAATTACTTAAGGTAATTTGAGTAGGTAGGTATGGTTTTTATTGAATCAAGATGGATAATGTTCAACTTGACTTGTGAGAAGATTTCCCTCAATGTTTCACTCAATTCAGGCTTGGTTTTCCCCCTCATGCGTTGCAGAAATGGTGCAGGTTGTGGGGTTGTTTGTTGAAGAGTTGTTTCTTTGACAATGTTATCATGTTTTTCAGTTTTATCATTTGGTTCATTTGAATTTTCATCCAAGTTTTAATCTTCATATTGGTTCTGAATTAGTCATTCAGGTTTCTCAATTGATTTCACACTTCTTAAAACCATCACAGCCTTTAGTTGTTTATGAGTTGTTTGAGTGAAACTTGACTCTCCCCTTAAAGTTGAGGATTGAACCGCCTGAGTAGGCATGGGTGGATTCTCGATTTTAATGGTTTGTAGTTCATGTTTAAGGTATGAGACTTATGAGTTCATTTTCTCCATTTGTTTACACAACTACTCAAGGATTATAAGAGGGACAAATTGAGTAGGGGCTTGTGTTGGTTGGTTTATCCCAGGAGGATACTTTGGTTATTGGATTGGTTATTGCATGGGTTGTTGGTATTGTACAGGAGGATGTTGGTATTGGGATGGTTGTGGTTTGAACTGGTTATGGTTTTGAAAATTTTGTGGATGGTAGGTGTTTGGTCCTTGTTGCTGACTAGGTTGTTGGCTGGGTTGCTGGTTATCTTTCCAACGAAATCATGGATGGTCATTGTACCTTAGATTGAAAGTGTTTTGGTAATATGGATTTTAAAAGTTCAGAGCATTGAAATCTTATGGTGGTCCTCCTAGAAGAACATATTTAATGGAAGGTATGGTTGTGAAGTTGTCAGTCTTGTGGTCATGTTTGTCACAAATTTTTCAAACAGGGTCAACAGTTTGAATTTCATGGACCTTTCTAAGATAAATCTCTTCGACCCTCCTAGTGAGTGCAGCAAGTTTCTCCCTAAGGCTTTACTCCTCCCTAAGTGGGTGAATTCCAAGATATTTGGGTGGATTCTCATAGTAAGGTGATGTTCCCTATGTTTGATTTTGTTTGGCTAGTCCTTCTAGATACTCGTAAGCATCATTTGGGGCTTTGTTTTTGAAAGTTCCATTACACATCATGTCAATGAATTGTTTGTTCCCCGGACCCAACCCTTCATAGAAAATTATCACTTGTTTAGGAATAGAAAAACCATGGTGTAGAAACATGTTTATAGTGTCTTTGAACCTCTCCCAGGTTTCATAGAATGACTCTCCCTCTTTTTCAAAAAAGTCTTGGATGCTCTTTTTAAGTGAAATTGTTTTGTGGTGGGGAAATTATTTTTTGTAGAATTCTCTTTGTAGTTGGTCCCAAGAGTTGATGGATGATGGTCTCAAATTTTTTAGCCAATTTTTAGCTTGATCCATTAAAGAAAAAGAAAATATCCTCATCTTAGGTTATTCTAGTTGATGTCGGGGACACATGGTTTCTATAATGTCATTGAACTCCTTAACGTGAAGGTAGGGAATCTCAGACTCCATTCCATGGAATGTGGGAAGGTGGTTTAGGAAATGGGGTTTAAATATGTAGTTATAATCTCCTAGAGAATTATGTATAATGAATTAGGGGGCATTGGTCTATGAAGGTGTGATGTAGTCATTCATGGTTTGATCAACTACATTCCCCAAGTTTGGGGATGCCTCATTTGGGTTTATGAGTTGGTTTCTTTGAAGACCTTACATTTAAATTGGCTCAATTTTTGACTATGGATTATTAATAAGATTATGATATAATGGAAATAGTTCCCTTGGGGTACTTGACTCCCCAACCCTAGGACTATCCACCCTAACTAGACGGTTTGATTGATCGCGGGTGTAGGCGGACATGCGCCAAAAGAAAAAAAACGAGAAAAGGACAAGATAAGAGAATTTGGATGAGAAAAGAAGAAATGTGGTAGAATATAATGGGTTTTTAGATGAATTACTTGGGTCCCTAGAAATGGAGCCAAAATTTGTTTCACGCTCAAATTTACCCAAGAGATGAAGGTAGAATGGTCCTTGTTGTTTAGCTTGGGTTGTCGAATCCGCAGAGACCTAAGAAGTAACCTACAGACACGTACATTATATGGATTATTTTTGGCTATGAAGTGTCCAACATGGGTTGATTTTATATGGGCTTAAGTTAACTCTAATACACTGAATTTAATTCAATTTTAAAGAATGATTTGATCCTAGTTTATTACTTGGGGTGGATTGGATGCATTCCCTTTTCAACTATGTCAATTTCTTATATTTGAGATGAGTTCATTTAAGAAGATCAAACAAAATCATCACTCACTAGTTTAATTAATAAACACCCTAATACTAATCACCTATACACTTTAAGGATCAAATATTTTAGCATTCCAAGGTAAAGGTTCATATTAGCACTTGAAGTGTGTGGCCTTAAAATTCAATAAGGATGAAGAAATTTAAAAATCATCAAATAAAAATCTCATTTTAAAGAATTGATTAGAGATTAAGGTAGTGATAAATAAAATCCAATCCATCCCCTTTCTACTACCACAGATTAACCCATAAGTGGGTTATCCATCCATTTATCCTATGGTTTCAATGGAAGTGGAAAGTAGACTCATGAGGGAGGAATTGTAGAAGTAAAAAAATGAAATAACAATCACTCCACCATTGTGTGATAATCTCACAAGGTTTGGTATGAAAAAGTTTACACCTTGAGGAAACGGTATCAAAGTTATAAGAAGAATAATATAAAAATATAATATGAAGAACTTTTATAAATAAGCTAAGGTAATTCAAGGAACTTACAATTTAAAGACAAACTTGAGAAAACAAAATCGCAGCATAACATTACAATGAAAGGAATCTCCAAAGATGATAAAAACCCTTCATAAACACTTCCTTAAATAGGAATTTTGGGAGCCTTGGGTCGAGCCTACAATAGTACAAAGCATCCCACTTGATTATGGTAGGCTTAGGGTGGTGGAAAGCTTGTAGAACTTGGACTTTTCCACTCTTGACCCGAGGTGGCAGCCATCTTGCAACCACCGAACAAACGCACTTGTAAGACATTCTAGATGGCCGAATTAGAGTGGTCCATATAAGAATAAACTAGAGCCCCAGATGGATCCTAACCTCCTGTAAAATATGGGCCCATTTGGAGTTTTGGATTCCGAGATATGATTAGATTGGTAGGATGTTTTCTGGGCCACAGAATCTAGCCCATAATTTTATCTCCAAATTGAGCCACCTTAATAACCACCATGGAGGCAGAATTTGCAATGGATCCTGAATAATGATTTGTTCCTATACATGTATTATAGAATCCCACTAAATTTGGGATTCATTGGGCCTGTATTTTGGGACCCACATTCTCATCAGTGGGCTGGTGTCCAATCTACCTTTTCCAGAATTGTTTGCATGAAATCCCATTTTGGTGGTCTTCCAATATGAATCTTCCAACACTCCACAAGTATGAATTGTTACCAATATAATTATAAACCTGAAAATTAAATATGAAAATAAAATCAAGATAATTGTGTATTTTAAATGATGTTAAAAAATGTACCACATAATAGTTCATTTTAAGAAGGAATTACAATCATAATGTGAAATGATGTTCAAAGTGTAAAATGAAATAAAATGGTGTTTATGAATAATAAATCACATGAAATTTATTTATATTAACAATGACTATTATCCTCATTTAATTTCCAATCAGGGCTGGTGTAAGTCATGTAAGTCTAAGGGATGAGGAGTGAGTCCCCATCATCTGAGCTACATGACGTTAAACTTCCAAGCACCCACATCCTCAACACATGATGTTAAATTGTGATTTATGAATGTGTGGAAAGTTAGAGAGGATAATAGAGGGGATAGGCACCAGTGCCCTCCCACTCTCTCTTTCCCTCTGGGATTTTTCTCCATGCGCACCTCAGCCAGTCTCCACGTAAGCCCTGACACACCTTGACAGGGTGTTCCCCATACGATGACCATATCCTTCTCATACATCGGGTCACCCTCCTCAGGATTCCCTCTCATAGTAAGTACCAATATTCACCATTCCTCATGGCCTCATCTTTCGCGACATGATCATCAAGTCTACCACTACCTCTTGTTTCTCACACCGAGCATGAATCAAGTGGGCTTATAGAAAGAAGTGACCATGACATCCTCTCTAGGCCGCCAACCATGCGTAAGTCCCATGCCCCCTCACTTTCAAACTATGTGTACTTTGATCCCTACCTTCCAAAAAGGGTATGTATGAAGCCTCCTCAAGGTTCAAGACCAAAATTAATCTATCCCGACCACTTCATGTCGGTTCACATTTATCCCGTATGATGATAAACTGCAGACCCCTTACCCTTTCAAACTACATGGGTTTTGATACATTTCTTCTGTGTAGGGTACGTAGGATGCCTCTATGATGTTCGACCCAAATTAACAGAAAAACTTGGTGCTCCCTCCTAGTGATGTACCCTCCGGATGTGATTTCATCCCTCATCAGGACACATCTCCTGCATCCTCCTCCCTGATGTGTTGTGATCTGCCTGGGCAGATAACCATGCATAAGCCCCACACATCCCATATTCCTCCAACCAATATTACCCCTCTTATGCCGAGAATCTAATCATTCATAATCCCCAAAAACCCATAATACTCTAACCAAGAGTTCCCCTCTTGTGATGGGATACTAACCATGTGTAACCCCCAACATGTCTCTAGGTCACTGTCTTTTGCGTACACCTCGATTATATGCCCCATCCTGAACTATGTGGACTTCGATCATTGACATTTTTGAGAAAGGTACATAGGAAGCCTCCCTGAGGCTCAATCCCATCACTCATGTCTCATCATGGTCTCTCCCTTGATTATTTTTGTTTTGGAAAGATCATGCCTCAACCCAGAGGTTCCACCTCCTTTAGGTCTCATTCATGCGTTCATTCTCATTAGCCACCTCCTTTGGTGACTCATATCCTCATCCTAGAACTAAATGGACTTTCATTCACTACTACAGGGATACATATGAAGCCTCCCTAAGGTTCAAGACCAACACCATCACCTTCATACCCATTTCCTCTCCATTCATTCCATCCCTTTAACACTTCCTCTATATCCATCCTGATTTTACCTAGCATGCCACATCCTAGTGAAATCATTAAATCCATGCGGGCAGATAACCATGAATAAACCCCAGTCATTTGCTCCATCACCTCACCCTTATCACAGTGGGGATACATCATTCAACGGGCGACGAACCAGGTGTAATCCTTGAATTACCCCTAAAACTACATGGGTTTTGATCACTTTTTTATATGTAGGAATCCTTCCCAAGGTTCAATCCTAGCCAATGGAAAACATTGGTGTCCCCTTCTAGGGGTGAACTCTCTTTGATCTGCCCTCAATAGTGTCCAGATCATCCCTCATGGTGTGAAACCTTCCCTTTTTGGGACACGCTATCTAGGTTCCAACCTCACCGAGCATTCTAATCCATCCATTTGGTAAACCTTTCGGCCCAGGGATGTGCTTATCTGATCCACTCTCACAAGTGTTCTGATAAGTCCGATCTGTCCCCTCTAGACGTTAAACTCGTGGTATACCCCATGATAAACATGGAAAGTTGAGGAAAACCTTAGAGACATTCCTCCGGTATATTGTTCTCTACATTCGACATGGGATTCCTCAGTCTTCCATGCCATTGAGAAGCCCTATCATAAGGGAAAATTTAGGTGTACCAGTGTTTCAGTGTCCATACATGTCAGTGATGCCCAACATGACTACTCTCTTAACCAAAGGTTACTTCTCATATTGGAACCTTTGGAATGTCTTAATAGAAGTAGTGCAATTAACCGACACCCACAAAGATATAGCACTAGGAAGAGTTTCATGAACAACGTCTTAATCTTTAAGGGAGACTTAGATTAGGTGATGATTTATGAGGAGGAATCCACAGAAGGAGAGACTGATATCCCATCATCCCATTTTTATCAAGGAGAAAACACCGTTGAAGAGGCGATGGATTCCGCACACCTTTGGAAAGTGGGAATGTGGGGTAAAATGCAATCCGTTAGTGAGTTTCAACCACGACGTGTGACACAACGTACCCCAAATAAATCATCAGATTCAAATAATAATAACTAAAAAATTAAGATAAACTAAAAGACAATGTTACACAAGGCATGATCAAGGAATGTACTCATCTTAGTCAAGAAAAAACTGGAAATAAAGAATGAAATAATCCGCAGTTGATCATTGGGGTTTTGAACCCGATCGACTAAACATCTTGTGAATAGGGCATTGAGTTGGATGTCATACCACTGAAGCCGTGTATAATTCTATAAATCCTTGGGTCTGTGATCCTGATCAGCCATACCAACTTTTTTCAATGTCAGAATGACTCTGAACCATAACATAAATTACCAAATCCTATAACCATAGTACATCATCTAAACTATATATACAGAATTACAAATCCACTATTCTTAACTATATATATGAAACATCATATCCATAATTGTAAATCATATCACAGTGGACCATCATGTCCACCAATATCAATCATATCACTATGTAATTCCATATCCACTAATACTATAAACAATGCGTAATTCCATGTCCATCATCTAATCAAGTAGGTATCATAAGACAAATCCTAGGAGGTACAGATGGGAATCCCAAACATATATCACATCACATTAGGCTCATAAGCCTAGTACTAGGAATCATGTCTCGTAATCCCAATATACATCATTTCACGTCACAACCATAGGTTGAGTATCAGGAAGTACCTCTGGCAATCAATCCCACCTCAATAGTAACCATGTGAAAGCATAAGAAAGAGCGAGGGTGGTCAAATTCATAAACCCATAACTACTTCCATAACCCCTTGGGATCATATGTTCGGTATGGGTTCTAGATTCTACCTGCTACTATATATACTGAAACCCATAATACACTAGGTCAAGGTTGGTCAACCATCAAGGCATCCACTAGGTACCCTAGACCAAAACACCTAAGATGCATCCTACTTGGGATCCTCTAAGTCCATACATAAGAGGATGCATCCCTCTTTAGATAATCAAGTTAGTAGCATGTTCTCAGGTCAATGCCTAATGCATTAGAACATCACATCCCCTGATATCATGAATAAGGTAGCATGACCTTACTAGCTACACGAGGTTATATCACCAAGGCAACTGTCAGAAGATGATTCATGAACCAAACTTGGTTCCATGGTCTCTCTGGGCTAGTCTACACCCCCATAACAATCTTGGTAAGCTATGATTTATCCACCTAGTCTTGTATAATGGCTGACATGAATTACCAAGTGAATCCTCACCTCCTAATTGGTTTTGAGGCTACTCGATCCCTAAAAGGGCCAAGCCATGAAACTAGCGCACATGGGTTGTTAGTGACACTTGTTATTCATCTATCACAATCCACCCATTTAATTAATTAAACTGTTCATTGGAATAAATTAATCACGAGTCATCACCCTCATGGGGGAGACCTATTATACAGATACTACCATAAACACACATCAATACCATAGTGCAGGCATGATGAACCACATACCTTTATGAAGCATTCCATTTATTTTCCAAGGACTGGAAACAGCAGCCAGGGACTGTAAAATATCAATCAAGATATGAATGGTCATGTCTCACAAAAAAATAATCATAATTAATTAATTATAAAAAAATAATAATTAATTTATAAAACACAACAAAATATATTGAAAAACCCCATATTATTTTAATGGGCATAATGCTAAAAATCACACAGATCGATCTCATTGAACTGGAACTGTGACCTAATGCTCACCAACAACCCGAGGAATATCTTCAACCTTAAATTAGGCCTAATACATAAGTAATATCATCAAAACAAATTCCCAAGAAAATTTTATTCAATATTTAAATCTATAGAAAATAACTTCGGGGATAAACCCCAATGAAATGACACACAAAAATTTGCAGACGACCTCTGAGGTCACCCTCTTATTAGGAATAATAAAATCCCCAAAACCGATATCTGATTCCAACACACTCTGGTGAAACTAGGACAATAATCCCTAATCAGTGCAACTAATGTGTGAGGAATAAGGAGAAGAAAAAATGGAGGCCAACGAAGTTGAAGACTTACCTAAAGCATTCTAACACATCTGACGACATTAAATTCTAACCACAAATAATGGAGATAACCCGTGGAGTAAGGGAGGAAGAGGAGGGAATATGTGGAGGAGGCTGTTGTGTGAAATAGGGTGTAAAAGAGGGTAAATCACTTTAAGGGTTGGAGGGGTAAAATAATCATTTTACCATTTTTAATGGGCCTCATTGTTTTCTTACATGGTTGTAAAAACCATGAATTAATCGTGTACTTATACTATCTGAGGCACACCCCTCTTGCATGGGAATGAAGCACTATTTAAAAAACCATGCACTAAGTACATGACATGTCCGTAAAAAACTCCATACACACACATGGTTTTCCCTATCCTACCACATGATTTCCCTATCCTGTGTGCCTATACAAACTAAGCTACATGGTTAGGCCGCATTTTTTTCATTAACCGTGTGCCAACCATGATCCCTAGAATTCACCTTTCTAGAACTCTCACTTTAGGCCCCAAACCCTCAGTACACTCCTGAAACCTTTATGCTACCTTTCAAGCTTCATTCTATGTCTAAAAACATCACTTTGAGGAATTCCAACTATCAAAATTACATTCCCAATCTCCTATCAATATTTTACATGTCTAGTAATTTAAAATTCAATTTCCTTATGAAAATTTACATCTTGAAAAACCTAAGATTCTATAAATAATAAATTAATTTCATGATTTAAATAATATATCTCTCAAATAGTCACACAACTTAAAGAATGAAAGGTTTAATGTATTGGAGATTAGATAAATAAAAATATTATGTTACTAAACTTGAGAACATTTATCCATAATCATGCTACTCTATAACCTTTACATCATATCACAATGATATAACCATCTTCATAACCTGGGGAATGGAAGCATAAGAAAGGGGTAAACTGAGATGCTTAGTAAGGGAAAAACATATCATAACGTGTCAGATCATATACATGAGGTATAACATGATAATGACTTAAATATATTAATATGAGATCATAAGACCATAATTGATAATCATAAAACATGATAAAACAACTTAAGATCATAAAAATATTGTCAATGAACCATAATAGATAGGTCTGGTTCAAAATAAATATCAATAAATAATAACATGTGAGTATGACATAAACGTGTAGAATACATTAAATATATAGAGTAATAAAGAAAACATGGCATATCATGATAAATAACTTGTAAATATGGCACAATCATAAACCTAGGGTTTCGTATCATTATGAACCTAGCTACCCACCAACCTGTTCACATGTAAAATTGCGAGTAGAGCTTAATGACATCACACTCACCCTTTGTAAACCTAGATACTCACTATCCTATTTACACCTAAACTTGTGAGTAGATATTAATTCCATAAAACTCACCCCTTTAAACCTAGTGACATTCCAACCTGTTCACATGTAAAATTGCAAGTGGATCTTAATGCCATCACACTCACCCTTTGTGAACCTAGATACTCACTAACATTTTCACATAACATTTCTATCTTATGTGATATAATCATTTAACCAATGCATTTTAGGGAGATATATGTCCCACCCATCTCATAATCCATAAATTTGTGTACCACATGAAAATCAAATATTCATCATCTCATAATGAACCCATTGAAAAAGAATGCGTTTCTTAAAACACTCAAAAACATCACATATAATGTTTTGGAGAAATCATATGATATCAAAAATATTATTTTACAAAATAAATCATATCATAATAACATATATATAGGGTTATCAAAACATCACTTCATGAAATATAAACCTGTTAGGGTAAATAAATGCGAAAATACAATAGTTTTCACAAAACCTTTTATAAACATTGAAGAAAAAAAACATTCAAAAAAATGATTTTTTATGAATGGAAAGAGAATAATTATGAAAATATTAATATAAAGAGTTCAAAATAAAACATCATTTAAAATACATAAATTTTATCAACAAGGATAAGTGAAAATACTTTGAAAAAAATTAATTTTGAAAAGAATATTTAATAATGGAAACTAGAAAAGGATATGAGGTCTTAAAAAAGGTAAGTGAAAATAATTTTAAAAATATTAATTCTAAAAATAATTTTTAAAAATGAAACCTTAAAAATGACTTAAATTTTATCAAAATAAAATGTGGTGTAGATGATAAAACTTTTTATTTTGAAAAGATGTAAAAACATTTTGAACATTTTGAAATAACCTTATTGAAAACCCACATCATTAAAAAGACCTTGAAACCTTTATTTTAAAATGAATTAAAGGGAATAAAATTATAATTTGAGAAAAAAATAATTTGAGTTTCCACTAGGTAATGGTGAACATTATTGGGCACTAAAAATAAGTACATTGAAGAAAAATCGATTAAAAGAAATAAGAACCATTCTTAACAAAAATGCATTTTAATGAAACAATAGAATCATTAAGGAAGAATAATTTGGTGTGGATTATGATTTAACTAGAAAATAAGGTGGAATTAAAATTTAATAATAGGTTATAATAGATCAATCTTGGAATATTATTGTTAAATAAAAGTGATTATGACCCAAGTAAAATATTTGATCCCTGAAAACTCCTTATGAATTTTAGTAATTTTTGAACCAAAAGTCAATGGAAGCTTGGAAAAAATATGGTTCTATAAATCACATGAATTAAATCATTTATTATTTCAAAATAAATTCTTGTAAATTATATACATCATAGAAATAATAAATTCATGCATAACATTAAACATGTCTCAATAAAGAGAAGTTGAGATGAAAAAAAACCTTACAACTTAAGTAATGTTCTCATAAAAACACCTTGAAATAAATTGGTCATGAAATTGAAGTTGAAATACCATGATAAAGATAATCCATGATATTATATAAATAATAGGTATTATATACACCATTTAAATGAAATTATGTGCATAAAAGAAAGTGTTTCTCAAAGAAGGAAAATTTGAGACGAAACCCTTACGAATATCACAACCATTGAAGTAATGATACTTTGGAAAGTAATTCATGGGAATGAATTGTAAATATAGATAAATGAAAGTTTAAATATATTTTTCTACAATAATAGGATAAAATAATTCAACTTATATGAACATGATTCCAGAATAACCATTATAACTCAATGAAAGGAAAATGAGTTATGAAAAACCCTTACCTTGTTTCCTTTCTCAGTTGATAACACTATAAACTCGTATAAAAAAAGTAACTAATTAAATATAATATTTTATAACCATATTAATAAATATTTCCCTTTTATAATACTTATTTTAAATTTTCATCATGATTATATTGATTTTCCATAGCTTATTATGACCATCGAGTGTTAGTAACTTTAACCATTTGCGCGCATCTTATAATATTGATTTCATTAACCATCATTTGATACCAAGTTCATTATTAATATATAACTTAAGATAATTTAATATTTAAATTATGTAGATTATAAAACTCTCATATCAATCCATAAGTGTTTTTGTTACGCGACATGAAGATGGAATCAATGTTGACTTATTTCGGTGATTTTAGTGAACAAAAATGATACATAAATAATAAGTTAAATAATTAATATAATATTTCCATAACCATTAAACAATAATTATTTTATTATTTTATTATAATAATATTAGTTTTCATGTTCCTATAGTTATCCATAATAGAGTTTTATAGCATAGTCCATGCAGGCGGTAAACCCACCCAAACTTAAACTCGCTTTAATCGGATTGGTGAGTATGGTTAAGGAGGAGTTTATTTTGAAATAATATCATTACAATAGAAGAATTATGATATTATATTATGTTTTTATTATGTTGAATCATATTTTAATTTATTTATATAATTTATTAAAATCTATATGAAAAATGAAAAACATTTTATCATGGAGGTGACAGTCCGTACATACACAAGATTAGTGTTCCTGTTTATGAATGCATGAGAGGGGGTGAAGGTGGATATTAAATTGAAATTTAAGAATATTATTTATATTATAGACATTATATTTATTCATACATTATATTCTTTTTATCATCCATGAATGATGGTGATGAAAAATGGAAGATGTCATATTGTGGAGGTGGTAGTCCATGCAACGTACTAATGATGTTTTTTTATTGGAGGACGGGGAGGAATAAATAATGGTATTTATGTTAATATAATAACATATGAATATAATAATTATGCTCATTTAATTATATTTTTATAAATATAATAAATTTTTAATATTAATATCAAGAAGAAAAACTTAAGAAGGAGATAATACTTATGTTGGAGACTTGATCTTCCCTTGGAAAATTCCTTGGAATTGAAGGGCGTGGGCTAACTATGTGTGACCATGGGCTTATTTTCATATGATATTTTTCTAGTTAGATTAAAATTAATGATTTTAAAGGAGTAATTTTAAGGTTATGTTTAACTTTTAACGAGTGTAAGTGGTATCACTTTATAAGAGAAAACAACACACTTTTAGAAACACTCACCATTTTTCAATAATGCCATAACACTATTCAAGGGTCAACGACTCAAAATTGGGAAAAAGTGGAGTGTGGGACAAGAGAAAGTATAAAATCATATCAAAAAATTAATTTAAAACATTTTTAACAATTTTCACCATTTCCCCTTTGTAAAACCCTTTTTATGATTTTTACTTTTTATCGGGGTAACTATTTTTTAACGGTGATAATTAATTTTGATAAGTAGAATTAAAACTAATTTGATTACCTAATTTGAACCCTAAGATATTAAATTTTAAATCACTTTATAATTAATTTTTTTTAAATTTTTAAAAAGTTAATTTTATTATTAACATAGTTAATTGTGTAAAAACAGTTTTTAGAAAATGAGATTTTTCGGCTTTAAATTTATATATAAGATAAAATAATCATTATTACTAATCTTAATGGAATAAATTGATTTATTAAAAATTTAATGAAATTAATTGTTATTTAAAGGAAATCAAAAGTCTAATATCATCGTGAAAATGCTTCATTCAAAGAGAAGACCAAAAATCGTTTTTATTAAACTAACATTTTTTATTTAGTTATAAAATTATTAGACATGATATTTATAAGCTCAAATAATATATTAAAATTCATAATTTTCTTCCTTAAATTCATATTTTATTTCTTAAAAGTTTTTATAAACTTCTTCTATATTCTTACATAGTTATAAAATCATAAAAATTATAATTTTTGAAAAAACCGTATTTTCGACTAAAAATATATCTTTTAAGAAAAAATTAAAAAATTTATACTAATTAAATTTTAATGAGAAGAGTTAAAAGTGAATTTTATTTCATAAAATTTATATTTTAAAATTTTAAAATTTAATTTTTTTAAATAAGAAAAAATATAAAGAAATGTCTTTTATTATTTCCTTTTTCAATGTTAAATCATATTAATTTTTTATCCGCTAAAGGTAATAAATATTAATGGTATACCCAATTAGTGTTTATTATATATTTATTATTAATTTATTATTAATATTTTGTGGTTTTGTATCTTGTGTGTAGCATGTGAGACAAATTATTGAATACTATATATATTTTAAAGGATCCAAAATTTGGGGTTGTTATAAGATGTCCTAGGATCGAAGCTAATTCCTACAAGGTAATATTATGAAATCACAAGTATCATGCATAGAGATGATTCTTATCAGGTAATCCTGGGAAATAATAGGTATCATGCACAGAGATAATTCCTATGAGGTAATCATAGGAACACATAGGTATCAGTCGTAAAGCTAATTCCTAAGAGGCAATTCTTTAAAATCTTAGGCATCAAGCATAAAACCAATTACTATGAGTTAATCCTATTAAATCATAGGCATTAACTTAAATAATTTAAATTTTGTTTTCATATTTATAAATTTTTTATTTTTTAAGATCATAGGATGCATCTTAGGTGTTTACATTCATTTACATCTTCACCACTTTTTTTACGTCACCCTTCAGGTCACCTCTTGAATACCTATCTTTGGTCAAAACCAAGAACAACTTGCATGAGGCCAATAGTCTAGTATAAACAATCATCAATGTGATACCCAGAATCTAAAAGGTGAATTATTATAAGTAAATAAACATTTAAATCATTTATTATTATATTTGGTCAATTCATAATAAGTCAGCATGACCCCACATCACACACACTTAAAAAAAGTGAAAGACTGTAAGTGATAGATCAAAGAACTCAAACATAAAGCTCATAGAAGGTTCCTAGATTAGTATTGAACTTTGATTCAAGATCAAATTATGGTTACTGAAAAATCATAATAAAACTCTCAAATATGGAATAATATCAAAAAGCATCATATGGATGCTAGAAAAGGATATGAATAGGAAAAAGGAGGAGTCAATGTGTTATCCATAACTCAAGTTCACCCTAGGGGTGAATGAAACTCGATTATGTCAACTAAAAGATAATAAATCACCAATAGAAAATAAGGGGAATGTGGGAGAGGCATGGTTAAGAATTATAGTTGAACATAGGAGAAAAAATAGGGGGTTTATGGTATTAAAAATCACGATAATTTTTTTTATAAATTCCTAATTTTTAAGTCACCGGCTTGGCTGAAAAGTTTATCAAACCATGTGCCAACCGTTTGGTTCCCATTGTTTTAGAAACCATACCCTGCATGGTTAGGCCTTACAGTTTAGTAAACCATTCACTAACCATATAAACCATCACTAAGAAAAAAATATTTTTTGTATGGATTAATATAACACTTCACATGGTTAAGGTAATAGTGTGATGAGACTTTCCCTTTCCATATAGTTGGGTTCACGGTTATCAATAACCATGCACCCATACTGAAATATCTATTGGGCCTCTAACTCATATTCTTCTGGAACCACTCTAACCCCCCTTAGGCATTCGATGAGGCACCCCAGACCCTCGCTCCTAATTATGGTGCTAAAAACACTACCTTTAGACACTAACATTGATACAAGGTGATATGTACCTATCTTTATTTTACAATATTACCATAGGATAAGCATTAAAACTCATAAAACATATCATAATCATAAGAATAGAATGATTAGTCTATTTGAGGATCGCATATATATGAAACTTATTTTATAATACTTTGAAATTTTCTTCATATCTAAACTATACTAGATCTACTTCTAGACACCTATTAGGTTGTACTCATTTTCATAACACGGGGAAGGGATACATAAGGGGTGATATAAAACACTCAGAAAGGAAAAACTAATCAATGTTTCATCGAGTGTTAAATCATAAACATTTGATAAAACATGGTTATATGAGAAATATATTATTTAAAAAACATAGACTAATAATTATAGTCCACAAGCCATGATATAAAAACATGTAACCTCAAAATAGCAAGCATATACCATGGGATAAGTATGAGGAAACATGAGATAATAAACATGACCCATGGAACCTAATCATTGAAATATGGCATGGAAATGTTATATTCCTTTGAATCCTTGAATAATAAATAACTTTGGAACAAACATAAGCATAGAGAAATTATAACATTTTAAATAAAAAAATTTCCACGCTTCATGTTGTGAACAAACAAAATTCCCACACTTTATGTTGTGAAGAAACAAAATATCCACACTTCATGCTATGAACAAAAAATACCCAAACTTTATGTGGTGGAAAAAAAATCCACACACTTCAATTTGAGAGCAAAAAAAATTCCCACTCTTCATCTTGTGAAAAAATGTCCAAGATTTATGTTTTGAACAAAAAATGATCACATTTCATATTGTGAACAAAAAAATGTTCATGCTTCATGTTTTAAATTTTTTTCTCTCCATGATTAACATATTTTTCTCATGTGATATAAATATTTAAATAAAGCATTAAATGTAAATATAAGACCCCAACCATCATTATCCATATATATGAGTTCCACTTAAAATCAAATTATTCATCATATCATAAATAACCCATGGAGAGAAAACTGGATTTATAACTTTTCCAAATGGTATCACATTAAAAGACATGATCATTTGATACAAAAATATAATCACCCAAAAGGTGTATTTGATAAGAGTAAATATAGGATGATTTATGAACCATTAATCCATTATAGAAGAATCCATTGAAATTGGAAGATAAATCACAAAAAGGATATTTATTAAAAAGTGTTTCTTAATATCAACATAAAAATATGTGATTTTATCCAACAACCTGGAAATTCTAAATGGGTGACTTTTATTCGATAGTGTGTATGGAACACAACACAAAGAATAGAATGAAATATAACCAAATGAGACTTTATGTTATATTTAATATTTTAAATAAAATTAATATATTATATATATTTCAAGTCATGCAATATTGAGTTAGCTTATGTTGCACGAAACAAAGACTTTCTTCGATAGCTTGTGCTACACACAAGACTCAGTCTTACCGAACAACAATATATTATTAAAATATTATTTTTTTAATGTAATAAGATATGAAATAGCTATTAAATTAGTGGTTATGAATATTATTAACTAAATTATGAAAATATATTGTTTATAAAAATATAAAATGAATTCATAGGTTACCAATTAATTAGAAATGAATATAAAAACCAATTGAATATAAAGGAAATAGTGTTATACACACAAAGGTGTTTATCCTAATAAATTAAATTAATTACTATTAGTGAATGATATTAATTAAATATATATGTTATATATTTAATTAAATATTTTTACATTCATCCAATATATTTCATAGTTTTAAAATAACAACAAACCCAATTTTATGTATAAAAAGAAATATTTTTCTAAAGGCAATTTTTGCCGCCTTTTGATACTGAACCTTATTTAAAAATAAATTTTGGAAATTTTATAAATTTTATATTTAAAAATAAAATTAGTTTTTTAAATATTAACATAAAAATTAACTTAGGATTAATTTTTGGTATTTTTCTATGAAGTTTTTTTTTGATGAATAGTGAAACATAGTGAATTTTAAATGAATTTTTTTTCTAATTCATTTATAAGGTTAAATTATATTTATAATTTATTTTAAAAATTAATTATATAAATTATAAATTAATTAATACAATTTAGATCATTGGAATCAATTTTACATTGAAATTAGATATAAAAACTTAGGAAACTTTTGAACATTTTTACTTTAAAAACCCGCTTTCTAATTCCATCTACGAGATTAATTTTAAATTAATTTTTTCCAATGTGATAAGACTTTTGAAAAATGGATTCCATATTTTTAATCATTATAATTTATAATTTCAAATAATATTAACTTATTTTTTGACCAAAAATATTACTAAAAGTGGTTAAAGTTAATTACAACTATTAAGAGAAAAATTACCTTAACAAAGGAATAGACATTAAACAAAAAGCCCAAAATGACCTAGAAAATTTTCAAAAATAGATTGGATGTTAATATTTATAACCTATAATCCTTTTTATTTATTTATTTTTCATTATTTTATCCACTTGACAGGATAAAAACATGGGTGGAATTCCCTTTTCAAAATTTACCAGAATACCACTCCTCCACTATAAAAAGGCACTCACCCCTACCACTTATTAAAACCTCTAAATCCCTTTGTATCATAAAAAATTTGACCAAATACTCTCCCAACATCCATTCCCTCATCCTATAATCCTTAATTTTTTTATAAATCAAACCAATTAAGTATTTTTGTATAAACCAGAAGGAGTTACCCAAAAATGAGGTAACATTCTTCAACGATCACTTTCGTTTTATTTCTTTCTTAAAGCATTAAATTATTATTATTACATTAATATGTAATAAAATTAGTATATTAAATATTTTGAGATGTTATTATGATAATATTTCTACCTACACTTTCACACACATCAATCAAATGGGATACACAATCATCATCCGTGTGTACGACAAATTATCGCCTCGTGAACCGATGTTGTTCGTTCTTCCATTTTACACCTTTAAAGGTTATAATAATGATGGATTTATCATTTATATATGATATTTATTATTTCTTTATTATTATTAAATTTTTATATAACATATACCTTAATGATTTCAATTTACTTTTCATTATTTTAAATAAGAAGAACAAAATGGACGTAGCGTTCATGTGTATGTACGACCAACCATCCCCATAAATGGTGTATCTCATTTCTTATCTCTATATATTATGGATTATTATAAATACATATATAATGGATATATATGATATTTAAATAATTGTTTAAATTATTTATATTATTGTATCATGTTCTAATTAATTGAAAAAACAAGAAACAAGTCAAAACATACTAAAAAAACTAGTCAATTACCATCTAAAATAGTGAAAACAATGAATGATTATTAACAAATAGGTAATGCGATATTATAAGAAGATAATATATGAAATTATAAATATTAGTATGGTTATGGTATAATTTAGTGACATGTTTAAAACCATTATACATGAAGATAAAGGATAAAGGAATCGCAAGGTAAGGGATTCTTGTCTCACTTTTCTTTTTATGAGGCATACACCATTTTCACCACTTAATTATTTTGTGTGGTGTATATAATGAAACTATTTTATTTTATAGAATTAATAAATTTATATTAATGGTATTTAGAGTTTCATTTTAAATTATTTCTTTCATTGGAATTATAATTCAAATGTTACCAAGTAGTTAAAGACTTCATCTCAATTTACATTATTTGAGGCATACCTTATTATTGAACACATAATTTCATATATATGGTGTAAATTATGACAAATTTAAATGTAATATAATTATTAATTCATTATTCATGACATTTTGAGTTTTAATTTTAATTATTTCATCTAATTGGGTTTACACTTAAAGTTACCCAAGTGGTAACAAAATTTTGATAACACAATTCCTTTTCATTGAGTTATATTAATTCTAAGTTATTGTTAATAATTTATGATTACATGTATAATTAATTTGAATATATATTGATTTATTTACACTTATTTTATGTGTATTTACATTTTATATAAATAATCAATTCATTTATTAATTCTGACTTCAATGTTATGACCATTTTAATGGTTTATTTCATAATCTCATTCTAATCGAGATTACTTATTCTTGAAATTACATTAAAGTAATTCATATGAAAATTGTTAAATAAACCCTTTAATTTTATTCTACTCTATTTAGTCATGACCTTTTTCAAGTAATAGTACCATTTTACACTCTTTAGTGCGCAAAAAATTTTATAATTTTTTTAATAAAACATTACTTCATTTTTCTCTTTAGTTAGAGAACCCATTTTCTTCTAAAAACCATGTTTTATTAAGATATTTTCAATTTTTAACCTTTTAAAAATTATTTATTAAATAAATTTTTACCCCTTTTTTATTTTATAATTTTTTTAAATGTAATATTTTTATCTCTTTCTAAATAATGAATTTTTATAACCTTTTTACCATACAAAACGAATTTTTTTTACCTTGTATTGATTGTACGATTTTACCTTCCATAATTTATTCAAAGATTAATTTTCTAGTTTAAAATGTTACTTTTTAAAGATTTTTTTTCAAAATTTATTTTTTATGAGGAGGATTTTAAATATGTTTTCAGGATAAAAGCATATTTTCCTCAAGAATTTTTTTAAATGATCTCTTTATAGTATTTCTGTTCATCAATGAAATTTTTTTTACTCTACTTAGGATATGTTGTATTGATACCATAATTATTCTTCCTCTAGATGGTTTATAATTTTTTGTCCAAGGATAGTATTGAAATTAAATTCCATGATTCATTTGTTAGTCCCCTTGAAACATTAAATTTCTTATGATCATTATCCATTTAATTTCCCCTAACTATCCATATCATTTATCATGGATATGTTTATTGGATAAACCATATATAATTTATACATATAGTGTTTAATTTGAAAGTTATTTGATTTTATGGGGAAATATTAATAAACCTATATCATTTATTCAAAATGGATATTTGATAAGGTATATTGTTTATTAATTGAATAGATTATTTGATATGAGGAATGATTTGGAATGTAAGTGAAGGGTGAGGCCTAGACTTTATATATCCCCTAGATGAATTGATAAGTTCTCATGAGATAAATTAATTTCAAAAATTAAATAGGATTATACTTGTACTTTTAAACCATCTTATAAAAGATATTGACGGTATAGGTTTTCATGTGCCTCAGACATGAAGTCCAATAATTAATCATTGCCTTCATTTTGATTCAGTATTTATTATCCACAAGGTTTTCACTATGAAAAAGTCTATTTATTCATTTCATTATTAGTTTATTGATTAAATGGAATGCGTTTTCAGTTTCTTACCTTTCCATATTGATTATGCCTTATCCTGTTATTTAAATGGATTTTTTTCTTTTATTTACCTTGCCATATTTTTATGCACTTCCTTCATAGTTTATTGATTACATGGAATGTGTGTTCATATATTTACCTTTCCATAATGATTATTCTAATTGATTCATTATTTATTGCACTATAATTACCCTTACCGATAATTTGAGCTCAACCTTATTATGTTTCCATTCCCTAGGATCCCCTGAAGGGTGCTATAAATGTTATGAAAGGATACACTATATGGTATAAAGTTATTATCCTAGAAAAACATTATGTTGTAATTTTTGTATTATTTTATAATAAAAGACTTATGTATATATCTAGTTCACCAAGAATGCTAAACTATTTGGTCCTTTGGAATGCAATTTACTTGTATCTTATGCTAATATAATGGTAGTACAACATCAAATCTAGGATTTCCAAGGTTGGATCACTACAGTTGGTATCAGAGAAGTTTTAGTGGAAACCTAGGGAACTAGATTTAGGAAAAAATATATTAAAAAATATATACCTAAGGTATAATTTGAGGATAAAAATATAATTATATCCTAAAGATTAGATTCGATAGATATTATGTGGTTTTATTAGCAATACATCCATGTCTGAATACTAAAAGTGGACATGGTTCTAGAACATATGTACATAGGGGTAACAACTTTAAAAAGGTGCATTAGTCATGACTTGAGTATATCTTGGTACAAGATATCAAGCCTTACTATGCACCTAGTTTGACACTCTTAGGGGATATGGTTAGGATAATTCATATTTTCTTTACAAACCATTGTGAATAATTTGAACATATGATGAAAACAAATAACCTAGATTAATTATAATGGTTTTTTGATTGAAAATATGGTATCATTATTTAGATATCCTATAAATGATTATACATTTTTCTTACTATGACTGTTGTTACTCACACTATGCTCCCTGGTTTTAGCCAATGGATGGAACCTGAACGTGTTATGTTAATATTGAACATGAAGGACAAGGTGGTGAAAATAAGAAACCAAATGAGTTATTGATAGGAGTGAAATATATTGGGATTATACCTAATCAGTTTTTTCAAAATATGATTAACAACATATACCTTAACCAACTCTCAAACTCACCAAAGAAAAAAAGTATGAAGTTTTCTAAGAGATCAAGTGTTGGAGACCATGAAGATAAGAAGGCTTGATTTCTATCATGAAAGAAATGTGGAAGGATACACCCAGTAAAGTATCTCAACGGAATAGGTAAATACTTTATGTGTGGAAAATAATGATATAAAACTAATATTTTTTGAGGAAAAATTAAGAGTTTGATGGAAGGAAATAAATATCACCCTGAAGATTCATTTATAGTTTTTTTCCTTAACAATAGTGAAACTGGGAATTACCTGAGTTAATTAACTCTTCTAAAGTATAAAATATATACCAAGGAAGGAACTATGTGGAATTAAATGGATGAAGTATTTATGTATTGAGGTTGTATTGAAAACCTCTGTTAAAAGGATATTTAATGATTAAATTTCAAGGATACCCATCATATTTATTTTGAAAATTATATTATTATAGTATAGAATAAGGACAACCTGCATACTAGGTGATAACCCATAAAATTCAGAAAATCGGTGGGGATTGAACCCATGAACAAAGGATGATAAGGGTTTTGTGTCTATCATTATCCTACGCGATGTCCTGGTTAACATGTAATTATTTTTAGTTAAAAAATTTGATGGATAAATATTAATAATGAACTAGTAGTGTTCTTTTTTAGGTTAAGATATTAATATATTAACTATATTTGTTTTGGAAAATAATTAGTGAAAAATATAATGAATTTTTTTATGGGTATTACGATCCGTTAAAATAAGATTTTAGTGCTTAAAAAATGGTTCATTCTAGGATATCCATTTCATTGAGTAAGGGATGAATTAGAATTTGATCAAAGCATAACCAAAAGATGTAATTGTTCATATGAAATTGAAATGCACCGTGTGAGTATATTTCCTTATATTTATAGGCAGTAAAATAATTACTCAAAATTAAGAAAATGAAAAAAAAATATTTTTCCCTAGTACCTTAATTTTTATTGAACTAATGGTCTTTTAAATAATCATAGATTTATAAAAATGAGGCCCTCGACTTTTCATTGATCATTCACTTGTTTGTGATTGATTACCTCAATCAATACCTATAAATATTTATTTTTTCCCTTTATATACGTATCTCCACTTTCCACTAATGTTCTCATACTTAGAAACCTAGTTATATGTGATTCCATGTGACCTTTTTACTTATCATTCTCTCTTATTAAGAGGATATTTTATAAAATATTTTAAGATGTGGGTTTTTCAAAATGTAAATTTTCAAACATCAAACCCTAGATTATCTATATCAATTTTAAATTGTGAGGATACAATTTATTTAAGGTGGGATGAATGTAACACCCTGAAAATTGTAAAAGAGTAACTTTTATTCAATATCATGTATGACACACAACACCAAAAATAGAATGGAATATAACCTATTTAGAATTTATGGAATGTTTAATATTTTAAATTAAATTAATATATTCTATATATTGCAATGCATGAAATACTAAGTTAGCCTGTGTTGCATGCAACAAAGAATTTCTTCGATAGATTGTGTATTCATTTATAATACAAGATTTATGTATGTATCTATTTTACCAAGAATAATAAATTTTTTGGTCCTTTGGTAAATGATTTACTTGTATCTTATGCCAATGTAATGGTATCATGAAACCATATCTAATATTTCAGGGGTCAGGTTTCCATATTTTCAAGTAAAAAAAACAATTTATTTTAAAGATGGAGAGAAAAATTCATAAATCATTAATTCAAAACAAATTAAAATAAATATATCATGATAAGACATAAAAAATTAATTCTTTTTAATTATAATGGAAAAATATAATATCATGGTAAGGTAAATACTTTTAAATATTTTAAAATGCCTTTATCAAAAACCCACATCATTAAAAGGATAATTTTTTTAAAAAAATGAACATATGGGAGTAAAATTATCATTGGAGATAAAAATTATTTGAGTTTCCACTAGGTAAAGGAGAACATTTGAGGTAAGCAAAAAAATGGGTATATAAGAAAAATCTATTAAAATAAATTGGAATAATTCTTGACAAAATTTTATTTTAACAAAATAATAGATTCATCCAAAGAAGAAAAATTTGGTGTAAAAAAATTATCTCCCCCAAAAGAAGGTTGAAATATATCATAACATCATTATATTTTAGAATATACCAATATTGAAATATAATAGTCAAAGAGGAGTTATTATGACCTAAGTAAAATATTTGATTCACGGAAAGCCATACAATTTTAGGATCATTTAACTGAAAACCTCATGAAATAGAGAGATAATTAAATAAAACTGAAATTACCATGAATAAAGGGTATTTCATGATATAAAATAACAATTAGGTATCATATACAATACTTAAATGAAATTAGGTGCATAATACAAAATATGGATCAAAGAGAGGAAATTGAGAAGAAAAACCATACAACTTTTGTAATATTTGATTCAAAACCGCATGATATAATTATGTTGGAATAAAAAAATTAACATCATAAAATATTAGGTAATCATTATACAAAGTGATAATAGGGATTTATTTTCACAATTCATATGAAAACATGATGTATAACATAAACATTTCTCAAGGAATTCAAATTTGAGACAAAGAACACCTTACATCTTGAGTAACATGTTAATATAACATCTTAAAAGATATGCCTTTTAATTAAACTTAAAATATAATGAATAAAATATAATTCATGATATGATATATCAAATAGGCATTATGAGAACCATATAAATGAAATTAGGTGCGCCATAAAAATATGTCTTAAAGGAAGGAATTTGAGATGAAAAACCCTTAACTTGTATTTATACTTAATTGATCATGCTCTATCATCCTATATAATGAGTATAACTATATTAATAACCAATATAAGAAATATAATACCAATTTACTACCATTTTAATAATTATTTTAAAACTATATAAATATATTAACCTATTATATTTTATTTTCATACAAACCTCACAAAGATGAGATCAATTCTTACAAAGTGGTTTCAAGTTCATCATTCCTAGATCATTCAAGATATAATAATAATTATTTTTCAATTAATACTTATGTCCCATTTTTAATTAGGTTAAATACATGAATATGACTTGTGCAAATAGAAATCACGATGAACTCGTTTTCGATGTGTTTAACGATCGAAATGTGATATATTAATAAATATTATAAACATTAACAAAAACTTTATGGAATCATTAAAACAACTTAAATATAAAATTATTAAATGATATTACCATTACATGAAATCCCATAATCATTTATTACATAATTGTTATAACACCATTTACATCAGCAGTTAAATCGACTCAAATGACAACGTGTTATAATGATTTAATGAGTAAAGTTATTTATTTAGATAATAATAATGTGAAAAATACAGAAGCTCAAACATGTAATAAAAATAATATATCCTCATTAAATAAATTCTAGTAACCATCAATGGTGGAAAGTGATGACAAATGAAATTCTTCATTTGTGGAGGAGGTAGTCTGCGTGTATGTATGATTAATGATCTCATTACTCAATGAATGGATATAATGATAGTATTTAAAAAATAATCATTTTAAAATTTTATTTGTGACATAGAAAACATATTTATTCATCAAATATATTATTGATACTAGAAATGTAAGGTGGTGATGAAAAATGAACAACATCACATCATGGAGGTGGGAAGTCTACACAAATGCACGATCGATGTTATTTGGTTATCTAAGTGGATGGAAAGGATTGAATAATTTTTTTTAAATGAATATAATGAAATTTTAATATAATAATGAAAATTAATTAATTATATCAAAATGGTTGGATATGATTTTGGAAGTATTATATTAAAATAATAGAGTAAGTGAAAGTAATAATCACATCAGAAGGTTGAGTTTTCTCTTGAAAAAAATCCTTGGAAATATAGGCATTAAGAAAAATAAAGGTTACCAAAATATTTTGATCATGTGAGAGGGTTATAGGAGGAGAAAAGTTTTAGAGTTTTAATAAGAAATTATATGTAGAGGCGAGTCTTGAAGTGGTGGAAGTGTTACCTTTTTATAAGTGAAGAGAATGGTAGTTTTGGAAGTAACCACTAAAGTTTCTATAATGTAATGTTACTATTCAAAGGTCAATGGGTCCAAAAAATAGACTAAATTATATGGGAAGTTTTTTTGGTCAATATTATCCTCATAAATCATTTTTGAGACAACCTAGAGTGTTTTTAGTCTTTTTATTTTAACTTTTTAACTTTTAACCTAAATTAATTTTACCTTGGTAATTAATTTTTAAACTTAGTAATTAATTTCAATGAAAAAAATTAATATTGAAAATTTAAACTAATTTGAACCTCCTGATTTCAAATTTTGAAATTGTTTTATCAAATCAAAATTTTATGGTTTTGAAAATTTAAATTTAAGATTAGAGTAAATAACACATAAAACATTTTTTTTTTATAAAAAGTGTGTTTTTATGTTTAAAAGTTTATGTACAAGATAAAATTATCATATATAATGATTTGTATGACATAAATTGGTTTATTATAAAAAAAATAAAAGATCAGTGTAATTAAAATCAATCCAAAATAGAATGTCACCATCAAAATATTTAATTAGAAGAGAAGAATGAAAAAAGTTTTTATTAAAGTAACTTTTTAATTTAGTTCTAAAAATGCTAGACATAAAATTTATAATTTCAAAGAATATTTTAAAATGAATAATTTTATTCCTTAATTAAATATATTTTTTACTTAATAGGTTTTTATATCTTCTAGGATACACTTACATAATGAGAAAATCATAAATAAAATAATTTTTTGAAAAAACCTTATTTTTTAACCAAAACTCTACCTTTTTAGAAAAAACTCAAAAATTTATATGAAGTAAATTTTGATGTGAGGAATTAAAAAATGAATTTTATTTTATCAAAATTAAATTATTAAATTATTAAATTTATTTTTTAAAATAAAATACATAATATAAATAAAATGATTTTTATTGAAAATAACCCTTTTTAATATTAATTATTATTAATTATTTATCTTCGAAAGGTAATTTATTTTAATGTTTAATCATCTTAGATTTTATTATATATTTATTAATAATTTTTTCTAAAATAATTTTGTTCATTTACATTGGTTTTAGTGTGTAATGTTAGTTATCAAACATAACACCATATTTACAGGGTCTAAAATTTTGGATTGTTACATTCTCCCCCCTAAATAAATTTCATCATAAAACCAACATAAAATGTGACTAGTATAACTCAAGGTGTGTGTTTACAGTTTAAAATGGAATTTTTGAAAAAAAAGTTATATACACAAAACTAATAAAATATAATTTTATTTTTTATACTTAAATGATCCATAAGTCATTTGTGACATGTAGATTTCATCCGCACCTCAATACAACACTCAATGTGACCGATATTACTCAAATCATGTGGTTTGAGTTTAAAATTGACATTTTAGTAAAAAATATAAGTGAAATACTCAAAACTAATAAAATTCATTTAAATTGTTTTGATACATTAATAAAATTACCAATCAGTCATTTTTGAAGTATAGAGATTAACTTTACCTCAATCTGATACATGGTGTTCTCAGTATGACTCAAACTATCCTCTATCAGTTTAAAATTGAAATTTTAGTTCAAAATGTGTGTCACTCACTGAAAAATGAAAAAAATGCTCAGATTGAATTGATAATTTAGGAAAATAATTTATAAGTCATTTGTGACATATAGGAATTAGTCTCATATCAAACCAATACAAAATGTGACCAGTATAACTCCAAGTGTGTGTTTTCATTTTAAATTTATATTTTAGTAAAAAACAAGAAACATACTCAAAACTGAGAAAACACATTCATATTTTTTGATACTTTAGGAAAATGATCCATAATTAATTTTTGATGTGCAGGAATCAACCTCTCATCAATCCATCGCACGATATGACTGGTATGAATCAAAGTGTGTTTTTTTAGTTTAAAATGAAATTTTAGTAAAAAAATCTAGCGACTTACTCAAAATTGAGAAAAAACATTCATATTATTTTTATAGTTTATAAAAATAATATATAAGTCATATATGATGTGTTGGAATCATCTACACCTCTATTTGAAGTACTGTGTGACTGGTATCACTCCAAGTGTTTCTTTTTATTTTAAATTGACATTTTATTAAAAAAGATGAGTGGAATACTCAAAACTAATAAATTAAATTCATATTATTTCAATAAATTTAGAAAATTATCCATAATTAATTTTTTTACATATACGAATATTTCTCATCTCAATCCAATACATGTTGTGTCTGATATGACTCAAAGTGTCTGTTATCAGTTTAAAATTAAGATTTTAGTTCAAAACATGTGTCACTCACTAAAAACCAAAGAAAACATGATCTCATTACCTTGATACTTCAGGAAAATAGTATATGATTCATTTTTGATGTGTAGTAATTAGTCTCACATCAAACAACACATGATGTGAGGGCTATGACTCAAAGTGTGTGTTTTTATTTTAAAATGACATTTTAGCAAAAAAAACAAGTTACATACTCAAAAAAATAAGAAAACACATTTGGATTATTTTGATACTTTATCAAAACAATCCATAATTCATTTATGACATGCAGGAATCAGCCTCACCACAATCTGATGTATGGTGTGACTGATATTACCTAAATTATATAGTTTGAGTTTAAAATTGACATTTTAGTGAAAAAGACAAGTAACACACTCAAAACCAGGAAAAAAAATTCTTATTGTTTCGATACTTTAGTAAAATGACCCCTCAATAATTTTTAATGTGTTGGAATCAACCTCACTTTAATTTGAAATACAATGTTCCTGGTATCACTCAAATAGTCTGTTAGCAATTTAAAACTGACATCTTAGTTCAAAACATGTGTCACTCACTAAAAACTGGGAAAACATACTCATATTGTATTGATAATTTAGGAAAAAAATTTCATAATTCATTTTTGACATTTAGGAATCGGTCTCATATCAAACCGACACATGACATGACTAGTATGACTCCATGCGCACATTTTCAATTTAAAATGGAATTTTAGTAAACAAATAAAAAAATTACTGAAAAACAACAAAAAACATTTAGATTATTTTGATAATTTAGAATAAAAATCCATAAGTCATTTTTTTAAATATAGGAATAATACACACATCAATCCAGCTCACGGTGTTACCGATATTACTCAAAGTGCACATTTTCAGTTTAAAATGACATTTTAGTAAAAACCAAAAGTGACATACTCAAAACTGAGAAAACGCATTCAAATTATTTTGATACTTTTGAAAAACAACCCAAAAGTAATTTTTAATGTTTAAGAATCAATATCACCTCAATATTATGCATGGTGGGAATGGTATAACTCAAGGTTTTTTTTATTTAAAATTGACATTTTAGTACAAAAGAGAAGTGGCATACTCAAAATGGAGCAATCACATTCAGATTATATTGATATTTTATTAAAATGATTCATAAGTAATTTGTGACATTTTTGAATCATCCTCACCTTAATCATATACACGGTTTTCCCGATATGACTCAAAGTATATATTTATAGTTTAAAATTGACACTATGATTAATTTATTCATTTATAGTATTAGTAACTTAATAATTTTTTTCTTATATAGGTTAATTATTTTTCTCGATGTGGGGTAGTTTTTTTGGAAAATAATAGCACAACTGAGGTTTAGGGGTTAAATACAAAGGAAAATTGATTTTTTTAAATGTATTTGATTATTTATACTTACTCATGTAATTATACAAACCAATGTTTGAAATGTATATAATAAAATGTTTTTTTCTCGTATTTGTGTTATAAATTTTATTTCAATTAAATTCTATATTTTTTAATTTATTTGATATATATTTCTATTTATTTTTTATGTATTCTGATTGGGTTTTATTTTACAGGTTTTCTACATGGATACTATAGGGGTACAACTGTCTAACAGCTGGAATGGTCTTTATCAACATTATATAAAAATATCTGATAAATATAACCTCTATCAATGCTTTCAAAAAGAACTGATTAAATATTCCTTTTTAGGGATTTTTGGAAGCACTAATAAAGGATATATTTATCAGTGCTTTTTATATTGCTGACAAATGTTGAGGGCTTTTAATATTCCTTAGGTAGTCAGTGCTTTTAAGCACTGAAAAAGACCATTTTAAGCACTATTAAAATTACTTTTTGTGGTAGTGTATACATCTCTTAAGTTATACTCATCTTCCTAACCTGTAGGAGGGAAACATAATAAAGGGCTAAGCTTAAATGCTCAGTAATGGAAAATTTATCAACATATCATTATGGTTTAGATCATAATCCTATGAGAAAACAAGATTATAGGAAAAATATCTTATTAAAATAACATGGAACAATAAGTGTTTTCTATAACTCATGTTAGAAAAATATATAATCTCAAAAGAGAAAACATATACCATGGGATAAGGCGAAAACATGAGAAAATAAACATGACCCATGGAGCATAATCATGGGAATATGTCATGTAAATGTTATATTCCCTTTAATCCAAGAATAAAAAAGTGCTTTGTAACAAACATAATCATAGGGAAATTATAACATTGTGAATAAACAAAATTTCCACACTTCGTGTTGTGAAAAAACAAAATTCATACGCTTTATTTTGTGAATAGACATAATATACATGCTTCTGGTTGTGAATAAACAAAATTTCCATACTTCATGCATTGAAAAAAAATCTTATTCTTCATATTTTGAACAAAAAATATTCCCATGCTTCATGTTTTGAAAAAAATGCTCACACTTCATGTCGTGAACAAACAAAATGTACACGCTTCATTTTGTGAACAAATAAAATGTTCATGATTCATGTTGTGAACAAAAAAACTTTTATGCTTAAAATCCATGTATCATGATATATAAATCCATAACCAATGCATTAGAGGGTGATATAGGACCCTATACTTCATCATCCATACCACATAAAATTAAATAATTAATCATGTCAAAAATAACCCATAGAAAGAAAATTGGTTTTATAACTTTTATAATTGGTATCATGTTAAATAAATATTACCATTTGATACAAAAAAATCACCCAAAAGGATTATTTAATAATATTACATATATGTTGATTAATGAACCATTAATCCATTGGATAATAATCCATTGAAAATTTAAGAGAAATTACAAAATGGATTTTTCTTAAAATGTGTTTCTTAATATCATCTTAAGAAAGATACAATTTTTAAGCCACCATCCAAAAACCATTTTTTTGAAGATGAAGAGAAAAATTTATAAAATATTACTTCCAAAAAATTACAATAAAGAGAACTTGATATGAAATAAATCATCTGTAAATATTTGAAGTAGAAGGGATGGATATAATATAATGGTAAGGAAAATCATTTTCAATATTTTAAAATGCCTTTATCAAAAACCCACAAAATTAAAAGGATAAATAAATATTTGTCATAAAATTAATAAAGGCGAATAAAAGGATAATTGGAGATAAAAAATATTTTATTTTAAACTAAATAAAGGTTAAAATTTTTGGGAAGTGAAAACATGGTTATGGAATAAAATTCAATTAAAAGAAATGGTAATTATTCTTCAAAAAATTTCATGTTAAAAAAACAATGGATTCATCCAAGGAAGAAAATTTTAGTGTAAAACATGATTTCCCTATAAAATAATGTTTAAATACAACATAACATCATTATAGGATATAATAGATCAATATTTAATGACAATAGTCTGAGAGGAGTTATTATGACCCAAGCAAATATTTGAGTTACGAAAACCCCTTATAATTTGAGGATAATTTTACTAAAAACATCTTGAAAGATATATATTTAAGTTTAAATTAAATTACCATTAATAAATTTAATTTCATTATATAACATATCATATAGGTAGTATATACACCACTTAAATTAAATTAGGAGCATAATACAAAACATGTCTCAAAAAGAGGAATTTTAGAGGAAAAATCCTTATAATTTCTGTAATCTTTGAGTAAAAATACCATGATAGAATGAACATGTAATAAAACATTAAAAATTATTAAATATAATATAATAATGACACAAAATTATAGTGGGTATGTACATTCACCATGGAAAATAAAACATGGTGTATAACATAAACATGTCTAAATAAATTCAAATTTGAGACAAAGAACCCCTTACAACTTGACTAAAATTTTAATAAAAATAACTTTAAAGAGAGGTATTGTAATTGAACTTAAAAAATCATGATTAAAATAAAATTCATTATATGATATATCAAATAGGTAGTATGTGAACCTTATAAGTTATATTTGGTGTGTAATACGAAACATGTCTCAAAGGAAGGAATTTGAGATGAAAAAATAATACCTTATATTTCTTATTACATGAACGTACTATAAAATATGTTATAAAAAACAAAACTTTCTTAATAAATTATCTCATTAACTTAATATAAACTTAATACACTCTTTATAATTATTTTATAAACAAATTAATAAATTAGTCAATTATATTTTATTTTCATTATCGGGTGTTAAAACTTTCAATTGTTTGTTTCTTAAAAACCCCAAAAGACAAGATTGATTCTCAATAAGGGGTTTAAAGTTAATAATTCCAAGATAATTAAAGATATAATAACAATTTTAATTAAATTATTAATTAATTCCCATTTTTCATTAGGCATAAGACATGGATATGTATTGTGAACATGGAAATCGTGATGAACTAGTTTTGTAACATGTTTAATGATTGAAATGTGATATATTAATACATAATTTAAATATTAACAAAACCCTTAAGAAATAATTAAAAAATATTAAATATATAATTATTTCATGATATTAACATTATATTACATATCTTAATTATTTATGACATAATCGTTATAACATCATTTACATAGGTGATTAAATTTGACCCAAATGGCAATGTGTTATAATAATTTAATGAGTAAGGGGATGTATTTAGATAATAATAATTTGATATATAAATAATCTTAAATATGTAATAAAAATTATATATTCTCCTTAAATCTATTCTAGGAACCATCAATTATGTGTGGTGATGAAAAATTACATTCATCATTTATGGAGGCGGTAGTCCGCACTTATTCATGATTAATGATCCCATTTCTCAACGAATCGACAGAATGATGGTATATAAAAAATGATCATTTAATAATTCTATTTGTGACATATAAAACATATTTATTCATAAAATCTATCCTTTATACCATACTTATGATGTGGTGATGAAAAAGGAACAACATCATTTTGTCGAGGCGGTAGTCCGCATATACGCACGATCAATGTTATTTTGTTTTTTAGAGGATGTAAAGAATTGGATAATTTTTATTAAATTTATATAATGAAATTTAATAATAATAATAATAATAATTTAATTTTATTAATTAGTTTATAAGATTTATTAATGTGTAGATTAAAATAAAAGTGTCAGGGAAACTAATACTCATGTTGGAAGCTTGAGTTTTCACTTGTAAAAATACTTAGAAATGAAGCCCATAATAAAATTAATGATGAAAATAAGATTATTATGTGGGATAAGGTTATATAATTACTAATTTGGTATATTCTGAACAATAAATTATAATTATAGGCGATTATTGAAGTGGTGGAAGTGTTACCTTTTTCATAAGTGAAGATAAGAGTAGTTTTGGAAGTAACTATAATATTTTCAATAATGTAATGTTAATTTTCAAAGGTAAATGGATCAAAAATGGAAAAAATTGGAGTTTAAGTGTGTGTTGTTAAATATTATCCTCTTGAAATCATTTTAGAGAAAAAATAGAGTATTTTAAGGCATTTTATTTTAACTTTTTAATATTTACCCAAAATTACATTTACCTTAGTAATTATTTTTTAACCATAGTAATTAATTTTAATGAAAAATTAATATTAAACCTTTTATATAATTTTAACCTTATGATTTAAAATTTTTAAGTCATTTTATAAAATAAAATTTCTAATAGTTTGAAAATTTAATTTTAAGATTAGCACATATAATATGTAAAAAAAATTAAAAAAAGTGTTTTTAATATTAAAAATTTGACTACAAGTTAAGATTATCATAAATATGAATTTTTATAGTACAAATGGGTTTAATAAAAAAATTAAATAGTAGGTTTGTTTAAAATTAATCTAAAAAAAATTAGCATAAATACACATAATAATAAGATTTTTTTTAAAATAATTTTTATTAAAGTAACTTTTAAATTTTGTTCTAAAAATGTTGGACATAAGATTTATAAGTTTAAATATTATTTTAAAATTTATAATAGTATTCCTCAAACACATGTTCTATCAGTTAATAGGTTTTTAATCTTCAAGGATATACTTAAATAAGGATAAAATCATAAAAAATATAATTTTTCAAAAAAATTGTATTTTTCCACTAAAAAACAACATTTTCAGAGAAAAATAAAAAATTAATACTAAGTAATTTTTTTTGAAGAATTTAAAAATGAAATTTATTTTTTCAAATTTAAATTATTTAATTTATAGTTTTTTTTAAAAAATAAAATACATAATATAAAAAAATGAATTTTATTGAAAATAACCTTTTTCAATATTAACTCATATTAAAAAAGTGGTATCTTTTAATGGTTTACCATATTAGTGTTTATTATATATTCGTTAATAATTTTCATATGATATTTTTTAGTTTATTTAAATTAGTTGTAGTGTGTAGCATGTAATTCAAGTTATCGAACATAACATCGGTTTTAAGGTCCAAAATTTGAGGTTGTTAAATTCCAACCCTGACTAAACTAAAGAAAAAATAAAGAATTGACAAAAAAATAAAAAAAAATTACCTCAAGAAGGATTGAGGTTTTATAGCCTCCCTACCAAATAACATTCAGTTCTTGAGTTCTATTCTCGAGCATCACTAGGCATGATCAGTAAATTACACCATCCATAGAGTTCTTATTTTAGACTCTCTCTCCCATGTATCCTCTTAGATATGGTTTTACTACCACTGCAACCACACTAATAGAATCATGTTTTTGTATAAATTATTTTCATTTCAATCCACTATCTTAACCATAATCTCCTCAAAGGATGAATTAAATTAAAGCATTAAGTCATCAGAATAAATCATATGGGATGGACCAAGGTAGTACCATTAACACTAAAATATGTGAAATATATCTTGTATGGAACTATTAAGTGATTAGATGTGTATAGTTGTGTTTTTTATAAATTTAAAATGAATTCCATTAATCTATGTCATTCTTCTTCCCCTAATTGACAATAAATGAAAAGGGTAATGTTATTATCCCTCTAATCGATATAGTATGGAAAATAAATACATTTTATTATCCCGATAATTCATATTATGGGAGTGGTATTATCATCATCATCATAACAAAAAATCCTTTAATATTTCATTGTATAAGATAAAGAAATCTATAAGAATCACATCTCACCAATTTTAAGTGAATATAAGAACTAAATATCAGTACAGAATCATCAGAAATCAAAGTGACATCAAATTTATTTTAGAAATTTGAAACTAAATAATAAAATTTAATTCCATTTGGGCTAAACTTATGTGGAAAATAAGAGTGATCAATTTATAAAACAATTTTGTTTATAAATGATCCAAAATGCGATACCGATTTTTTTATTTCAATTCATGGGGGATACCTGGAATTTTTTTGAAGAAATCTTATGAACCTACACTCACTTGAAAATATACTTAAAAAACATTGATTTCTAATGATGTGTTATTGATATGTAATTATTATAATCACTTTAAATTAATGAGTAGCAATTCTTAAAAATTTCATTATCTTATGGAATGAAAGAGGAAAAAATGTTTTGTTATAATAAGGATGAGAAGACCATTCCTATAATATCAATTAAGTCGAGAAGAAAAAGCCTTTATTATACCATACTATATAAATTAGGGGGATAATACCTTTCAATTTGGTTTTATTTTTGAATTTGTGGAGAATTATTTCATTGAGTAACAAAGTTTATTTAGAATTAAAAACAAACACAAAGGGAGAGATAGAAGTTTCCAAATGTGTTTGGTTATTTTATCATCAATTAGGCTTAGTGTTACGAATATTTATAATGAAATTAATTAAAAGGTTATGTATTGGGTGATGGATTCAGTATCTACCTAAATTAAGAGTTGAGGATCTTCCCATATTTATTAGGTAATGAATTTTATTCCCTTGAATACATGGATGGACAAATTCAAGTGGGAGCCTAAAATTAGAGGATTTTGAGCTGATATTAATGAAAGTACATGAAAATTACTAATGGAGATGTTTTAGTGTTTTCTAAAATAGTGACATTGGGAGTTAAGAGTTAAAGGAGGAGTTGGTGTATGAACGTAAATTTTATAGATTGTATAAGTTATATTTAGTAAGTGTTAAATATGTTCAATGTACTTAGGAGAGACTAACTGAATCTACACAATCCTTTATTGGAGTTTATAATATATTAGTATTTTTATTATATGATGATAAACTATTGGATGAGGGTTTAAAAATATTAAATAGGTATATAATATATTTAGTGAAGTTTAAAATTCATTTGATTATATTATGAATTTTTTTTTCTAGAGTTAGAGAGTAAAAAATTTGAAAAAATAAATTTTCATGCAACATAAAATATTTGATGTTGTGTAAGGCATTTTATCTACCTAGAATAAATTTTATCTTGTACATAAGTAATATTTCCTAAACATATGAGAGTTAATCCAATTTTAGAATATTTTTTGAGCTACAAAAATGAATAAGTCATTTGATCTACACATAATACATTCTGGCTATGCATAATAGATTTATCCTATGTGTAAGTGAATTAAAATACATGACCTTTTCATATGAATTTTTTTGAATCATTGTTTTTTAGGTCCTGGAAACGCATGTTATTGTTTTAAGAATCATTGATTCTAAGTGGTTTCCATTGGATTTATTCATGGAACTAGAAACTTCCAATAGTTCTTTATCCAAAGGGGACTTACTTTCCAAAGGCAGGAATTCATTAAGTTTGATCTTTACAATACTTAGGAATGTACATTGGTTGAGAGGATGGGAGGTTGGACTCATCACACCATTTTGGGGAGAATTACTGTCTACTCCTAGACTCTCTTTATAAATTTAAGATATTTTCATGAATGATTATTAATTCACCAAGTATAACATAAGTTTCCCTTGGAATTTTCAATCACTTATTAACATGTGTAAAATTTAGAATCATCACTATGCATTCAAGGTTCTTCATTAAAGAAGATATTTGCATGTATTCGAGGTTCTCCATCAATGGTATCCTCTAATATACTATTTCAAGATTATTTTAATCATCATTATGACGATACTGGTTTTTAAAGCCACTCAGTGGGGAAATATGGAATTTATTGTCATCCAGGGAGATGAAGGCTTGTTTTGATATTGGGATTGTACCCATAAAATGGTCTACCTACGTATCCTTGTGAAATGAATCAGAACCCTCGTAATTCAGTGTCACTTAATGGGACACATAATACCTTTTAAGGTTGTGTGATAAGGACCTATCCATACAGTTTAATGTCATGTGGTATGGACATATAAGTGAAAGGTGATTAGTCAAAGTTTGGTGCGAGACTTATGCCAAAACAACCCAATTAACTTGGAAAGGATATGGGTTTCCAAGTTAGATTAGACCCTGTTGGGAATATGTCCCAAGGAGAACAGGGTTAATTTGAAATGTTGGGATTGAACCTCAAGGAGGATTCCTACATATCCCATGTAGATGGGAATCAAATCCAATGTAGTTAGATAAATATCATAGGAGAGTATAGTCCTTTGAGAGAAATGAGTTTGGGCTTACTTCCTGAAAAGGATTCCTTGGTGATTTAAAGGTTTAATTTGGGTATTATTCCAAATGAGGATTCCCAAATTAATTTAATTATGGTTGGATTCTTGAAGAGGACATCTAGTGATCTCAGGCCTTAAAAGGGATTCCTACATATCCTGGTTTGAAAATGAATTAGAGTTCTCATAGTTACTTCAGTTTTGAAAATGTTGTGATCATGAAAAATCTCTAAGCCCACGTGAGTCATGCTCGGTGTGATAAAGAAGAGGATGTCAAATATTCAACAAAGGCACCAGTTATTTCCCTCCTTCTCTAGTGGACGAGGGTGCACCTATAATGGAGACAAGGCTGAGTTGACCTGAGAAGAGGGTAAGGTAACAAGACCTCCCTCTATTCACTTTACATTGGATAAGGGTCCAATGAAAGGAAGAAGGGATGATGGTTAGGGGCTTACACCAAGATGGATGACCACAATGACAAAGATCAACAGGAGAGGGAAAGGGTAATGAATGTCCCTATTCCCATCTATCCTCTAGTCTTTGTCACTGAAGAAGATATGAGGAGGAATGATGCTACCTCCCGCAAGAAAATCTAGGGGCTTATGCCAGGATGGTTTCCCTAAAATTGATCCTGGTATGGGAGGGATACTTCTCATTTGTTCAAAATGAAAAGTAGGTGTGAACCATACCTTCCCTACCAAAATACCTGAGGTTCTGAGTCGTCTATTTGAGAAGGTAGAGGTTAGGACCCAAAAACTCCTCCAAACCAGGAACTTCCCAACACTGTTCCTAGGAAAAAGGTCCATGTGACTGTGGATAAAAAAACCCAAATACACATCATGAACCCTAACCCCATTATGAAACAAATGTGGTAAACCTCTGACGGTGGATATACAAACCCAAATAGAATACATGATGATGTGTATTTCCCAAAGGTTTGATAAGCCAGAAGGTTTTGGTGGAGGTCTCAATAGAATCCCTTTTAGATAAGGGAGACAATGATGAAGAAGCCTTAACATTAATGTCTTTGAGGAAGGCTTGATGGATTGTATGTAGACTGAATAGAGTAAGTGAATCAAAGAGAGGAACCCAAGTAGGGAAGGGTGCGAAAGTATGGGAGCACAAGTGGGCTTGGGCGACCTGATGTTCACTTAAGTGACGAACAACCTGTATAGTAATACTTGGGTGAGACCTTTCTCAAACCTTAAAGAGTATTCACAGGTGATCCCAGAAGTGGGGAACTCAAGTTCCTGTAGAAGGAATAGGAAGCATGTAAGTATTTATGATTTATGGAGGCTGGGCTCTTTAGGTGTGCAAGTGTTATAGTTTTCAAACACTAAAAGGACTTATGTCCAATGATCCTCCTTTAAATCCTCTACTCAAGGTGTTGAAGAACTACCTTGAAAGTTTAGGGAGACTTGGGTGAATCACTAGGGTGACCATAGCAACAATTTGGATTTAGAGAAATTTGTCCATACAAATTAAGACCCCAAGGGTCTATTTATAAGAAAAAAAGTGACCCTGGGTGAACAGAGTTTGGGAGTGCAAGTAAGTTGTGTGACTTATTGGGGCATGCAAGTAGGCTGTGTTCCGACGCTCTTTTGGTTTGACTAAGGCGACCCAAAACTCATGCCTTTTAAAATCTTGATTTTCTTCATGTATTTTCCCCTTTTCTTTGTAAGGTATTTCCCTTTTTCATTTTTTTAGACTCCTTAATGGAACAGAGTTTCAAAAAACCCCCCCCTCAGAATTGGATCTGAAATGAAAAGAGAATCCCATACTGAGGTAAATAAATGACGGAAAAAGAGGAGAGTACGGGGGAGGGGAAGTGTTATTTTCACAAGACAACTGGTCGTGAAAGTTTGCAGCTTGCAATATTTCAACATGCAGGGTAAAATGAATCGCCTATATATAGTGGAATCACTTCTTCGAAAAGCCTCACGACTTCCAAAATTTCAGCTCTCGACACGCAAGTCTTCTTTCACTCAGACACTTCTGTTTCGTCGTGCTTCTTCTATATGTTTTTTAGTTGCATGCTATAAGTGGGGCGCTATACTTGCACACTGACTTATAATTTCACGCCAAGTTTATACTTTCACGGATTAATGACTTTTCCAATTTTTTTTTGTAAAAAACACCAAAAATGAACTTACTTAAAAGATGATTTCTGTCCTTTTTGCAGGTTCAATGACTCCCAAAATAATTGGAACTACTGATGAGATCGCTAGAAAGAGGATTAATTACATGATGAATGTTGTCGGTCATGACTACTTTGAAGTTTATGATACAACCCTTCAAAACTTATCAAAATATTTGAAGAAGTATCATTTCAATTTTCCCCGAAGAACCTATCTACCTTTGTATAGCTATGGACATTTGGAGGATGTTAATATTCCAGATCCAAAGAACTATGTCCCACATTCTTTGTTTCAATATTATTACAACTTCTCATTGTCCAATGTTTCTATAGGGGGGTCATTTTCTATTGATGGGACAATAAAGAAAGCTCATATCATGCATCATAGCCCGTGTGCTTCAGATTTTAAGCCACACACACCCAAGCTACAACCACACTATTATTCATCCATTTTTCGGGATTCCCAGATGGATCAATCCAAGGGTTTCAACAAAAGATGGGATTTCTGCCCAGGAGGTGGTGTAAAACCAGCGTGGATGTGGGCATACTGGGTTTGTAAGATCTGTGTAGAATTTATAGAGAACTTCAAAGGTGTGAGGATTTATGAGGCCATCTGGGTTGGGAAAACTTATGTGTAAAGGAATGATGATTTCATTCCGGAATTATTAAGTCGATGGAGTCCAAAGACTAACTCATTCCATTTAACACATGGAGAGGTATGAATCAACTTTTGGGTTGTTTAAAAGATTTCCAGAGCTCCAATCCTTAGAGATATGCATGATGAGTTTATTCCTCCTAGAGTGACATGGAATGACTCGAAGAAGACACCAAAATTTGGTTCGTGAGTTGATGAAAATATTTAACAAACTAAAGAAAACAACCACCATGAAGTCTTGATCCAGGAGAGATATTCATCCAGAGGAATGAATGGAAATATTTTTTGATAAAGAAGAAGTAAAAGGGGCCCACTTACACCCATCTGACCAGCTGTCCAAGTGTAGAGAAGAGAGGTACCCCTAAAAACTTTTGTTCAACATTGAAGAAAGGAGAATTTGACAAATGGGGATATTAAGTAAACCCAAAAAGTCCTACAAAGACACGTCTGGAAGGTTTCTTGGCCATGTGGCTCAGTGTCTATTTGTTACCATTCCGAGACTCCAAAGGAGGCGTGATGCTAGGAACCTTTGTTATTGTGGCCAAGATGGCGAAGAAAAAGATGGTAGGGTTGGAAACTCCTATTTTGGCTAAGATTCATAGGATTTTTCTGCACATTTACAAAGGGAAGTCTCCCTTTAGAATAGATGGACCATTCTAGGTACTGTGGGGATGGATCACTACTCACTTCAGAACTTATGCTGTACAAAGTGGAGTACATGTTTTTGGAAGTCCTTTCCGACCATCTGTTTAGGCTTTCTATGGTATTTTACCCTTGTCTCTAAACTCTTATGACATCTAGGCTAGATTGAGCATGCATAAGGAGTTCTATTTCTTTCCTTATGGGAATCCACATGCGGGGTGATTTTTTGATGATGGGATGACCAATTTGGAATTGAGGGAATATATGCTAGCTTGCAGAGATAGTGTGTTATCCACCAGAATAGATAGAGAAATCATATGTGAGGCCTATGATCCTTATAGATTTTCATGTTAATTCAAATGTATGAAACATAAAACCATATTCCCTCTTGTACATGTTAGATTAGAGAAACACCCGATGGTTTCCCAACAACTGTGGTTGTTGACATATGCAGTGAAGACTGGGGCATTTTTTAATTTACCTGCTGCTGATGCAGTAAGTAGATTAACTATTTGGTATGCTAAAAACTGGGTCACATATTACCCTAAAGGGGTATTAAATCATGTTGTCCCTAGAGTGGGGGTAAAGAGAAGTAGCAAGAGGGAACCCATTGGTTTAGAAGATAACTCTTCATCACCAGGGGCCGACTCATGAGAATCAGATGGTGGAGGTGATGATCCTCCAAATTCACCGAAGAGACCTCATGCCAGATATAAACCTCCTACCAGAATTAAGAGAGCCACTCCATCAATCCCTACCAAAGCTGCATCGAGGCGATCCGATCAACATCATTCTGAAGAGCGATGGGTTCCATTTTCTCGTCCCCCATCCGTAACTATGGGGGTTGGGAAGAAACTCAAATACAAGGTTACAAGATCCTCTTCACAACCATCTGACATACACTCTGAATATATATAACTAGAGGCTGTTCAAACATAGCAGAGTCTATACTGTGATACTGAAACCATGTGGATGGATCTGCGTGAAGGACTGAATATTCCAGGAGTAGGGAATTTATGGGATTCTTTAGGCATTATTTTTAAGGATAATCTTAATGAGGTGAGGACCAACATTTGAGAGCTGTAAATGCTCATATATGCCACCGATGAATCAATTCCTAACACAAAGCGGGTGAAGGAAATGATAGATTGTGGTTCCACCGAAGGGATTAGTCCTTAATTAGACGAAGAATGGGATGACTTTGTAGATCCTGAGGATGTATGTTTCCTTTCTATCACATTATCTTATGCTTTTAAATTTGAATTTTAGTCAAAACATTATTACTTAGGGGGAAATATCATCTTATCTTACAGCTGGTTAAAGGAAAGACAACTGAAGTTCCTTCACCACAGTATAGCCCTGGAGGCACTGCTCTTGGAGCTATCGGATCACCTTGTGAACCGAGAGAGATATCTCTGGGACAACATGTCATAGAGGATGAAATAGAGCGGTTATTGGGATCACCAATACCTATATTTGGAGATAATGATGTAAGCCCTCCTAAGAAGGAGAAGAAGAAAAAGCACCAAAGAAAGAGATCCATGGTTAAGAGATTTCTTAGTAGTGGTGAGTATCCCTAATAATCATGAATTTTAGTATATATTCATGAAAAAATGTTTACACTTCTTGGAATTATAGGGTCTTATTCCGTTTCTTCTTTAAAAGAAACTACTGAAAGGCTTCAAGGAACCACGAGGGGTGCTGCTAAATAGACACAAATTCCTGCAAATTCAATGGTTCTTGAGGAGTCATTGAGGCCTGAGGAACCAATGTCTATTCCTAACATTGCTTCTATTCCTGCTATCAAAATATAAGAGGCTTATGGTAAATCAACAATATTTCATAAGGCATCAAATGTAACAACAACTAACTTCAATACTGTGATATTTTAGGTTCATCACATGCACTATAACACTTAGAAACAACTGACGTTGTCCCAAAAACTATTACTGAGGAAGCTACTCGGGGTCAAAGGTTGCCAGAGGAAGGTTGCGAAGCAGACATGCCAAGTTCTCCCACGGGTGAGACTAACCTAGGATCTGAGATATCATTAGATGAAATGATGAACCTTGGCATGTCTTTTGAATAAGTATCAGAACATGTTAATATACCAAATGCTTTAGAAGATTTTGAAGTTCTTATTATAAAATCATTTGGAAGTGAGTTTTCATTATTCCTCCGGTTAATCTTCTTATGATTAAATTTTTAACCATGGTTTGTTGAAATATGCAGTTCCATCCGAAGAAACTGCCGCTGCAATGATACTTGAAGGAAGTATTGATATTAATGTCAATCCCATCATTGCGGAGACATTGGATCAGGTGGATCTTGAGATAGCAGATCTTCCTGAGATTCATTCTGAGCATCCTGAGCACATTAAAGATAGCACTCCTCATCTAGAGACATCAAAAAAAATTTGATGAAACTGAGAATATTGGGGAGGATTCTTCTCAGGTTGCTGACATATTGTTTGGTAAGAGATACTCATATTGTGATTGCATTCACTTTTGTTATCTCTTGAATCTAACCATAACCATAAATTTTGATTATTATACAGGGATATCAACTTCAATGGCTAGGTCTGGAGGTGAGGCCTCTTCATCAGCTCAAAAAATATTGGAAGGTGAAGCAAATATTGTTCATGAAGGAGTAGAACATGGCACTTTCTTAAGTGTATTAATCCTATAATACATTCCTCCTTATGAAAGTGATTCTGAATCGGACCCAGAACTACAGAAGGCTCTTTGTCTTTCATGTTTCAAATAATGGAAGAATACATGGAAGATAATAGAAGAGATTCCCCTTGAGGAACTAACTTCAAGAATTAAACGACTTTTATCTTTGTTTATAATGCTGGGATTTGGCAGTTTCGAATACCGTGAAATTCATACTACGGTGAATGAGATTATTTGAAGGAGGGAATACGAGTAAAATCTTCAGCAAGACTTGATAAAATCCAAACTGTCGATCAACATTGCATATTTCCAAGCAACGTTGTCCCAGTCTGAGGCTAATCATACTGAAAAAATAAAGGGATTGAAGAAGACAATTAAAGAAAAGATAGTTCAGTAGCTGTGCCTTTAACAAGAGTTAGATATCATTATAGGGGAGCTTGACCATCTTTATAGCTCATTAGGAGAAGTCCATAAATATGGTGAAAAAGACATTACAGATGCTAGAGAATCATTTCATCATGATTCAGAGAGTGGATCTGGTCAAATAAACAAGCTTCAACAGGCAGCTGATGGGGCGCAAGAGGCTTTCAATCAAATGAGAAATTATGTAGAAATACTTTTATAATTTCTGATTTTTGATAAGAGAGAGACTCCAATTTTTGGATGTTACTCTATGAAACTTTTCATAAACGAAAATAATTTTGTCATCAATCATTTGTGCTTTTACTCTCACTAACTACCTTTGTTTTACCTAGGCTATTGGGCCTAGTAAGCATAGTTAGATTTTTTCTAGGGTTATATGGATAACCCCACAAACTTTAAATCTTTTGAATTTTTATTGCTCAATATTACCTAAACCATACAAAATGTATGTTTGGTGAGATTGGACTCGACTTTTGTTCAGAGTTCCTTTCGCAGATTCTCAATCTGGTGAGTACTACATCTATTAGCAGTTTAGAGTCATGCACGTAGGGCTATAAAGGGATAGTATTTAAGGTCAAACATCTTTAACCATAAATTTTGAAATTATATCCCAAATAAGACTCAGTGGCTAAGAATTACTTTAATATTTGTTAAATATTTCCAAGGGGAATATCGAGCCATGATTTTTATGTTCAGCAAATTTAAAACCTGTATCAACATAAGGGAAGTCTCCTCTAAGAAGGAAATTACCATTATTTGATCAACTCTTTACAAGATTTGTGTTATGCAGGGCCAACTAGGGCATATGCTGCATAGCCAAATAGTGGAATATTTTTTATAATAGGCTCGTTATGTAGGCGACTTATGAAAGGCCACCTAAGGGCACATACTATATAGTCAAGAAAAATAGCTCTTAAGAATTTAACATTATACTATTGATAGACAAGGGAAAATAAGATTTGGGTGACTCAAGACCACGGTGGGTGGTTTTTCCAAATAAAGAGTTTTTAAGAATAAAAGGTCTATTTTATGCCGACATATGTCATGAATAGGAAAACCACTTTTATATAAATTTGGTGTATGAAGAATGGTTGAAATTTATCAGAAAGGGTAATTTATGATATAAAACTGTGCAGTTTTAAGTCATATAGTGAGGAAATTGTACTGTATAGTTTTATGTCATGCAGTGAGGACATTGCACTGTGCAGTTTTAAGTCATGCAGTGAGGATATTGTACTGTGCAGTTTTAAGTCATGCAGTGAGGACATTGTACTGTGCAGTTTTAAGTCATGCAGTGAGTACATTGTGTGGATTTAATTTAAGGTCTTTTAGCTTTGACCAAAGGTATGAGACTCTCCCAATTTCTTGATAATTTGTTTGGAAACATACTACCATATTTAGGTATGGAAGGGAAAATTGTAAACTGTGATTTGAGAATTTCTAGATCTGAAGAATGATATAGAAAAGGGGATAAATGTATTAGAAGAAGTCTTTTCTAAGAACAAAGTTGCCATTATTTGGCAAACCTATTATGGGAAATGTATTATGAAGGGACAATTAGGGCATATTCTGCATAGACAAATAGTGGAATCTTTTTTCGGAGAGGCCCATTATGTAGGAAACTTATACAAGGACACCTAAGGGCACGTACTGCATAGTCAAGAAAAAGAGATCTTAATAATTTTGACATTCTACTACTAAAAGCCGAAGAATGTTTATGGAGATTCAGATTTTCTGAAACATAGAGTTTGGTTTAAGGAGAAAGGGACTTGAATATGGAGGGGGTATTTCCAACCGAAATTTCAAAAGAATTGGAGGAATAAGACTTCTATGAAGGTCTATCCCAAATGTAGGAAGTGTGGTGTCTGTATTTTTATGTCATACGACTAGGACTAGAAAATGGAAATAGTATATGATATGTGACCAAGTTATTCCAAGGTTATTTCATATTGCTTTGAACAAATGGAGAGGGAAATGTGTAAACCATGGTCTTGAAGAGTTTCATATCGAAAGAAAGATAATGGGACAAATATACCTGAATGACTGTTTTAAAATACATATTCTTATATATTTTCATCAAAGTTTAAAGGCGACAAAGACACTATAACCAAGAATGAAATTACCATCATTTGACAATCCCGTTATGGGGGCTGTATTATGTAGGTCCAACTGGGGCATATGCTGCATAACCAAATAGTGGCATCTTTTGACTGATAGTCCCATTATGTAGGAAACTTATTTAAGGCCACCTAAGGGAACGTACTTTAAAGTCAAGAAAAAGAGTTCTCAGGTATTAGAAATTATGTCACCAGAAACCGTAAGAAAGATTATGAAGATCTATAAAATATTCAACATTAAGAGTTTGAAATATAGAAGGGGGTTATGCTCAATGCACATAATAAATATTTGAATCAATATTGTACATGAATCTGACGTCCTTTACATAGATCTAACTCATATGTAAAATGGAGACTTTCTTAGTTTTCTTTTTGAATTGACATTCTATTGCACAATTTAAAGTCATGCAGCTAGGAAATTATACTGTGCAGTTTTAAGTCATGTAGTGAAGACATTGATAGCCCCATAATAAATTGAGACACCTTATTTATAATAAAAATAATCCTTTTACCCAATTCTTAAGCCCATGTGAGCTATGACCGGTGTGAGAAACAAGGAGTTGTAAGAGTTTCTTCTATAACACAAAGGTGACACAAGTGAAGAATATGGGTGTTAGATTTCCATGTAGTTTATCTTCATGTGGTAAAGATGAAGATGAACTGATGTGAAAAGAAAGACTTGTTGTTGCTAGACTAAGGGATAAAACCCAAGTGTCACTACGTGTCTTTCCGAGGGCAAGAATCAAGCCACACGTAGTTCTTTAAACATTCCCTAAGAAGGATTGATTCTTGTATAATGAATAATGGTTTTTATATATATCATGTATGGTCCCAAGATTAGATATCTAGGCATCTCTACGTATCTCATATAGATGAGAATCAAGCAGTACATAGTTCTTTAAACAATCATTTCCCACACCAATCGGGTTTGTCATGGGAGACAGGGGGTTTTAACACATTCTTGAAGAATGATTAAATTTAAGACACAAGATAGTATGAAAATCAAATCATGTATCTTAAAAGAGCACTCTGTATAGATCTAGTTCATATACAGGAGAAGAAAAAGGGAAATAATTTTTTTTGTGATTGTGGCTGGGCCCAAGATTGGAGATCCAGGCATCTCTATGTATCTCAAATAGATGATAATCAAGCCACACGTAGTTCATGAAACAAGATCCATATGAAGATCTAACTCAGACATAGGTAAGGAAAGGACTCATGTTCCACTAAGTATTAACAATGATATCAATGATGCTACGCATCATAGGAAAGGACTCGTGTAACAAGGACAAGTGGTGTCATGAAGTTTAACATTGTGTGACAAGGAAAAAGATGCTACGCATTTTAATTTCATGCAACATGGACACTTATGGTTGTTACGTAGTTTAACATCTTGCAACTAGGACTTTGTACTGTGCAATTTTATGTCTTGCAGTAAGGACATGGGGGCTGTGCAATTTTCAGTCTTGCAGTGAGGATGAATGTGTGCAACTACACAAAGTATTTCTTAAAGAATCTTGCATTGGTTGGAGTTGTAATAAGCTCTCCATCCATTGAGATTAAGACATAAGCTCCATTTGAGTAGACCTTATGTATAGAATAAAGTCCTTCCAACTTTGTCTCAATCTTTGGAGGTTTCTTTCCTGGTATCATTGGGGTCCTGAGGACCAATACCAAATCTCCTTGAAGAAATAATCAGAGGCGAAATTTTTTGTTAAAAGCTCATGCTATTCTATTCTGATAGACTTCTAAATGATGCAAAGCATGAAATATTTTTTCATCTAACCATTCAGGCTCATTAAACCATTTTTGAGACCTCTCATCTGTAGAAATTTGATCACAAATTGAAACTCTGAGTGAAGGAAATTTCATTTCAATTGGAAAAACTACATTTGTTCCGTATACCAATGAATAAGAAGTTTTCCGGGTGACAGTATGGGTAGTAGTCCAATAATCCCATAAAGCATTCAAAAGTTTATCAGAACATTATTTCTTATCTTTATCCACCATCTTATAGAGTATATTTGATAAGGCCTGATTAAAATCATCTATCTATCCATTGGTTGTTACATAATAGCCGGATGAATGGTTGGATTTGATATTATGACCCTGATATAACTTTTTTACCTCATCAGACAAAAATTGGTTCCATTTTCCATCAAAATAGTATGAGGGACACCAAATCTAGTGATGATATTAGTTTTGACAAAACTAACAATTGTTTTTGCTCCAACTTATTTGAGATGTATTGCCTCATCCCATTTAGAGAAGAATTCAGTAGCAGTAAGAATATACTTGAACTTCTTAGCCGTGGCTGGAGGATAAGGTCCTACAATATCCATTCCCCATGTGGAAAATGGCTAGGAGTATTTATCTGTATGTAGTAACTCTGGGGGTTGATGAATGAAGTTAGCATGCACTTGGCAGGGATGACATTTCTTAGTGAAATCTATACAATCATGCGTTATTGAAGGCCAAAAGTATCCAAGCCTTTAGATCTGATCAGAGAGCCTGTGCCCAGACTAATGGGAACCACAAGATCCTGAATACACTTCTTTCATGACAGCTACAATTTCTTCTCCATTAATACATCTGAGGAGGATTCCATCAAATCCTCGTTTGTAAAGGATCTTCTGGTGGTCTGACTGTCATAAAGAGTAAAATTGGCTGCTCGCCGTTAGATCTGTTCTTTTTCAACTCTATCTAGTGGAAGTACCCCATTTTGAAGGTATTCTACAATGAGTGTTCTTCATCCCATGGTATGACCATATGGCTCAGAAATAGGGCTAATTTTATTAATTTTCTGTATTCTGGTTTGAACAAAAGCTAAGACCACATGACGATGAGCTATATTTATGACTGTCTCATCCTGATTTGGATCAGTCAAGGCTGTATCCTCATTATCTAGTGCATCAGCTTGGGAATTTTGTGATTGAGGGACATAAGACAATTTCATCTCTGAGGGAAATTCAGCCATTAAACCTCTGATGTAATCACAAAAAGGGATTAACTCTTCTTTTCTGATAGAATATTCCCCATTGATTTTCTTGATTACTAATTCCGAATCACTTTTCAATTTTAAATGAATCAATTTCACCTAAAGTTCCAATTCCAAGCCTACAATGAGAGCTTGATATTATGCCTCATTGTTGGTACCACCTTCTGACAATAGGAAGGAGTAAGGAAACACTGCCTTTTCTAGAGAAATAAGGACAATTCCTAACCCAACTTTTTTGAGTTTAGGGTTTTCCATTCTCTTCCCTACTAGACTTCTGGAGGAACCATCAAAGTACATATCCCATGTTTAGGAATTATCCTGAATAGAGAAGACCTCTTCATCAGGAAGTTCAGTATTTAATGATATATCTTCCACAGATGGATGTTCAACAAGGAAGTTGGCCAGAGCTTGTCCTTTTATTGTCTTTTGTGGCACAAACTAGATATCAAACTATTGTAAAATAACTACCCACCATGCCAGAAATCCTGTATGCATAGGACGGATGAGGATAAATTTGAGTGGGTTATTATGAGATACCAATTAGACTTTATGATGCAGCAGGTAATGCCTCAATTTCTGAACTGAAAATATTAATTCCAAACAACACATTTCAATACTGGAATACTGAGTTTCTTCATCAATCATAGTTTTACTGAGATAGTAAATACTATTCTCATTCCCAGCATCGTTCTTTTGAGAAAGGAAGGCACCTAGTGATTGCTCTAAAGCTGTCACATAGAGAATAAGTGGTCTTCCTTCAATAGGTGGAATTAATACTAGTGGAATCAAGAGATATTTCTTTAGGGTATCAAATACTTCTTGGAAGTCTTCATTCCATTAACATGTGACTCCCTTCTTCATTAATTTGGCGAAGGGAAAACACTTGCCTTCCAAATTGGCAACAAAGCGCCGAATATAGGCTAAGTGTCCTTGAAGTCCACTTAATTATTTCAAATTTTGAGGAGGTGACATACCAAGGATTGATTTTTTTTTCTTGGGATCAACTTTGATACCAAGATGGCATACAACGAAGCCAAGGAACTTTCCTGAGGTTACCCCAAAATCACATTTCATGGGGTTCATCTTCAAACTATATTGCCAAAGTTTATTGAATATGATTTCTAGATCAGCCAAGTGATTGGAATGTTGTTTGGATTTGAACACTAAATCATCCACATAACATTCAACAAATTTCCCTAAAAAGGGTTTGAAGATATGGTTCATGACATGTTGGTATGTTTCACCTACATTCTTTAAGCCAAAGGGCATTACCCGATAGAAAAACACACCTTGAGGGGCTCTAACGGCTTTAGATTCTTCATCCTCTTGGGACATATGGATTTTATTATACCCATAGTATCCATCCATAAAGAAAATATCTTTATAGCCAGTTGTTTCATCAATTAAAAGATATGTAATCAGAACTGGAAAATCATCTTTAGGACAATGCCGGTTAAGATCTCTAGAATCAATGAAAACCATGATTTTCCCATTCTTCTTTTTCACTAGGAAAATATTGGCCAACCATTTGGGATATTGAACTTCCCTAAAAAATTTAGCATTTATAAGCTTATCAAATTCAGATTTAATTTTAGAGGCATGAGTTGGGTGTGTTCTTCTTGCTGCCTGCTTGAATCCACGACGTTCTTCTGTAAAACTCAAATTATGGGTGGCTACATCAGGATTAATTCCTAGAATTTCTATATAATTCCAAGAAAATATATCTCGATATTTCTTTAGAAATTAAGTATACACCTCTTTCTGTTCAGAAGTCATGGCCGCACTAATTAGAGTGGGGCGTGGATCTTCTTCTATACCTAGATTTATTTCTCTGAGCTCATCCACAGTGGTAGAGACACCTTCCTCAAATGCAGGAGGAGAATCTTTGAGATCTTCCTCTTCTTCTACATTATGTGTTACCTCTTCAATTTCTACTTGCATACTATATGATGAGGCAAAAATTCTAGAGTTAGGGGAGGCGTCATCATTTGAACATCCTGAAGAAGAGGCCACTATATCTGACCCTACTGATGATGAAGGGTCTTCCTGTGGTAATAAAAAGGAGATGATGGATTGGGAATCAACATATTTGTCTTCCTCTAACATTAATACACCTTCTTATACTACGATTTACAAAGTAGAGTGTTGTTGTAATTCATCAGATGGTATGAAGACATCTCCATTTAAGCTTCCATCACTGTTTGGTGAATCAACAGTTTCTCCCATGCTGTGAGACTGAGTTTCCACAATTGACCTTATGTAAGTTACTATAAAAGTTCTTGGATTTGGTTTTACCCTTTTAATTTGATTAATAGGTAACACAGAATCTGTAATCAAATGTATGAATGGGTTTGATGGAATTTTTTCTAGTCCATTCGGAGCATTAACTCTGGTTATTTCCTTCATCATTGACCTCATTCCTTTTGTGTGATAAAACTCTACCACAATGTATTGAGATTCACATGTTTTAAATGGAGACTTGTCACCATAAAATGTCCTTATTTTACCATTGAAACAATATTTAATACATTGGTGGTATGAATAAGGTATGACTGCATGTTGATGTAGCCAAGGCCTTCCATGAAGAATATTGAAGGCTGTGTCCTGAGGAACAACCATGAAGTCTGAATTTGACACAAGATCTACAAATTGAGTTCTGAGTGTAATCTCGTCCAGAGGTTCTTGATCATTCTTTTCATATCCTTGCAACATTAAATTATAAGGAGATAAGCCAGATTCTGTGACGCCCAATCGACGAAGTGTACAAATGGAAATGATATTGACTTTAGAGCCATTATCAATAGAGGCTCGTCGAATGTCTATGTCATTGAACTTTCCAAATAAATACAAGGGTCTGATATGTCCATGTACAACATCATCTTCATCTTCATCTGTAAAAGATATGACTACATGACATTCTATAGGATCATTATCTATACAATAAACCTCAGCAACAACAACTTCAGTTTCAAACTCTCGAGGACTTGACAAAGCCTTAATAAAAGCTTCTGAAAGATATTTTGACAAATTCAAGGAATCCATAATTGATTACTTGGTCGGTACTTGGGCTAGTTATTTCAAAACGTCATACTTCTGATCTAGAGGTATGTGTTTCCTAGCATGGAGATGTGGTTTTTCAGGTGTCTTAGAAGTTGATGCTTCTGATGTAGATGTACCCTGTGTTGGAGTAGAAGATAATAATACTTCTGGATTTGGTAGATTAGACTGACTAGGTCTATCTACTTGCTAAGAGGAAGATGGTGTTACTTTTAATCAGTCCTCTAGAATAATCATGTCAGAACAGAACCTAAATTTCATGGAAGAAACTCCTTGTTCTTGTTGAGCCCGCTGAAGGGCTCTTCCACAGGTTTCTTCCGCATAAATGGTTCGAGCAGGGGTAGAGTTAAAATGGTAGTTTCTAGAATTCCTAGGTCTTCCCCTGTATCCTCGACATTGGCCTCTTCCTCTGGTTCCCCAATTAGGTACAAGGAACTCTGTCTCATTACAATCATAATCACCATTGGAAAAAGGATCCACTAAGTGGATAACATTGATAGAACCAAAGATCAACTCTTCATTTGATGAAGATTCTACCTGACAGGTTAGTTTTGGTTATTCTGTTTGGTGAGGAGGTGCCCATACTTTTGAAGCAGATGACGTGAAATATTCTAGGTTCAAGGACAAATTTGGCCTTAACATGAGCTCATCTTCTTCTAAATTCTCTTTTTTCCTTCTGATCACCTCGTTTCCTTGAGGATAGACCTTTTATTGAAGGTGGTGTTTTTGTGGAAGAAGCGACAGAAGACACAATCATTTGTTTCAAATGTGTTCATAAAATTCCATGAGTTTGGTTGATCATTTTCTTGATCATAAAATCATCATATTCATGAACATTGTTACTTTTGTCTTCCTTCCATTCACCTTCTTCCTCTGGATCTATAGTAGTAACACATGCTACTTGGGTTGAAGAACTTTTTAGTTTCACTTGTCTAGAGTCTACCATTTTTTGCAGGAGGTCCTTGAAAAAAAACACTCCTAAATGGGATGCCCCAAAATTTGGTGAAAGGGATAATAATTCAGAAGTTCTTCATCTCATTCTTTGTTTGGTTTCTTTAGACTTGACAACTGAACCAAATTGTTCTCCAGAGCTGAGATGAAGCAACTGAGAACTTGTTCATTCCGGAAGGAATAAAATTTTCTCTTTAATTCCTCAAATTTTTTCTACCTTTGATCTATTTGATCATCTTTATGAGGCATCCATTTCTTCTGACGCTCTGGAGGTGGAGCCCTTTGATACGATGAAGGTTTTGAAGATGAAGCAGGTACAAGTGATTGCTTGAGTGTAACGGTAGTAGCCTCTACTTTTCCTATTATTCTTCTCTGGGATGATGGAATTACATGAGTTTTAGCCTTAGTTTCTATAATAGAATATTCTATCTATTGATAAATTTATGTAAGGTCTCGAAACCCTCCTATGTATTTTATAGGGACCAGTGGTGTGTGTAACTCATCACATAGATTTTCCACACAAATTGGCAGCAACTCTTCTTGAGGGAGTGCTAGAATTAAGGAATATATTAAACCTTTCCATTGCACAATGAAATCTAAAACTCTTTAATTATCCCTTTGTTTACAATTGGTAAGATAATAAACTGTCATCTTCGGTAGCATTGAGCTAAATTAAAGAAGGAATTTCTTGTGGAGATCTTCCCATCCAGTAATTGATTGAGATTGTAAACTTGTGTGCCAAAAAAAAACCGGTCCTTATAGTGACTGCACAAAAAACTTGAGTTTTTCTACTTCTTGTTGTTGGGGATTCCCCATTATATGGTCACAACGAGAAACAAAATGTGTCAAGTTTTGTTTCGGATCTCCTGAACCACTAAATATTGGGAATTTAGTATTCAAAAAATTCGGTGGGAGAGGAATCAAATCCATCCATTCAGGGTAAGATTTCTTTTCCGGATGAACTGGAGCACGTCGTTCCTCCATAGATTCCAATTGAGTCGTTAATGCCTCAATTGTGTTCATAAGCATTTGAGGAATATACGGATGAGATGGAACCAATGCAGGTAAAACAAATGAAGCTTGAGATGGTGCAATGACCGACAAAACCATTGGTAGTGGTGCTGGTATTTGCCTCGGATAATCCACGTGAATAGGCTTATCAAGATGTGTTTAATCCTGCCTTGGTTGTGTACCCAATGGAGGTAATTCATTATCCGCATCTGTAGTTACTACAAACCCTCTTTTATAAGGATCTCCTATAGGATGTGCAAGTTGAGGACCTACCTGGGAAGTACGTTTAGCAGAAATGCTGCTTCAAAGTAACTCTATATTGAGTCTTTTCATCTTTTTCATTTCCTATTCTTTCTCTAAAAATATCTCTTCAAGTGAAAGAGATTGACCTTCTCCTATGGAAAAGTGAGATGAAATTTGACTTTTACCTTTACCCTTGTTAGATGCCTTTCAGAGGGGAAAATCTGGTTATTTGAAGGCATACCTAGATTCTAGGTAAGCCTCTAACTTCGGGTATGTACACCTTCTTAATTTGCCTCAGTGTGTACCGTATTATGGATAACAACCTCATATTCTGATTCCCCTGAACTAGCCTCATTTTCTGGAGGATCTTCTATAGTGGTGTTAATGACATTTACTGACGTATAATGCATTGATGGAATTCTATTAGTATCTTTGTAATATCTTATCCCTCTGTATCTTCCATGAGACTCTATTCTCCAATATGATGGATTCTTAAGAGTTGTTTGATGGATAGTAACCAAAAGGGAATCCTTGTATAGTTCAGTTATGTCCTCTATTTGTGGCTTCTTCCCTAATCGAGGGAAAACTGACTTCTGTTGGGGAGGGGATTGTAGATGTGAAAAATCTCCCAACCCTATAGGCTGGGGCTGTTCCTATTCTTTTTCTTCAAATATTTGAACTTTGTTTAATTAATTTTAAGGTTGAATTAACTAAGACCCCATCCTTGCAAGCTAGGGTGATTCTTGAACTGGTATGGTTGAGATTTGTGAAACAACTCTTATGATTTTGAGAATTTTGGTTCGGACATTAGCTAGGTGCATTATACGACAACCAATAAAATCACTTGTTTTAGAAGATCACTATGCTATTTGAGAAATTTTCATTCTTTGATGGCTGAAATCTTCTAAGTGGGACGCCTGCTCAAGATTCTTAGATGCTTGATATAAAAGTAACTCAAAAACTTCTTTTCTTTGGGCCTAACCTTGATGAGAGCTAGTTGAGGCTTGTTCTTGAGCATACATTTGATTACATACTAAATCTGTTAATTTTATCCAACCATGGGCAATAACATTTCATGAGGCCACTTTTGGAAGACTTTGCTGATTTTGGAGTGCAACGAAATGCAATTCTCCATGTTCACCCCATCCTCTGATACGAACACCAGATTAGGTATCATAAATTAACCAGGGAAACCTCTTTAGAGAATTGATGCATTCACAGTGAAGGGTTTTATGATATTTTTCAATCTTTGGATGTTGGAAAACTGAGAGAGATTCCAAGTCAATTTTTCATTGCAACCCTTCTATTACCTTTACATGATTTTGATATTCATCATATGATAATACTTTGGTTTCCAAATGATGAAGAGTCTTCCATAATTTGAGACAGATATCATGAATACAATATTCTTCCATCAATTCTGGAATGTTATACTGAGAATTTTTCAAAGGATAGAACATGGTTTATATTTCTCCTTTAGCCAATTGTTTTCTCATGTTTAACATATCCTCATATTATTTTACAAGAGATTTCTCCACTTGGTCTGACCAAAGTGGATGCTATGTATTATAAGGCAAATGACCCAAGGGAAGTTCAGAGAATGATTGTTCCCTTAAGATGTCTTCTGGTTGAGAAAGTGTTTAACCCATCAATGACAAGGCATAAGACATGGCTGGCATTTTGTTTGCAAGTGCCTCGATATAGGAGGCATTTCTCATCACAACATTATCAATTATAGAATTATCTTGATAATGTGAAATACTACTATGGAGAGGACTTTTTTAGAGAATTCCATCTTGGGGGGGATCACCATGGTGGATTACAATAAGGGATGAATCCTCTTGCTCCTTGGTCTTTTGGCCACACGGAGGGTTGCCATGGCTCTCATCCAAAGATAGGTGCCTTGGATTGACCAAATTTTCATGAAGCAATCCTTCATGATGAATTTTATGATGGGGAACTTTAGAATTACTACTACCACTACCATAATTTGGTAATGAGAGGATAAGATCTTGAGCTGCAATAGATAAATGTATGAGGGCTTCAATAACTCCATAATTAAGAGGAGCCAAATTGCATCATGACTCTTGATTTTCCAATAGTTCTTGGTGATACTTCTTCTTGGATGTTATCTTATACTTAGTTGGGGCCACTTTCTGGGAAAAGTGGTTATCATGAGTAGGTGTATGTGCCTGCCTTGGATTGGTTACCAGAACAGACAGATTACCTCTAATTGGAAAGGGTGTATGTTCTTGATCTTGTTGTCTGTATGATATGGGGGAGTATACACCATGACCCTCCTGGACTGGAACAATGGTGTGTATCTGGTCTGGGATGTCATGATGATGTTTCATCCCATATGTGGGGATATATTTATTTGTTTTTTCTCTTGGTACTATTTAATTAGTTGTTATAATATCCCGACATGCTTCCAGGATATGGGTAGGGATTTGCATCTGCCCTTTCACCATTGATAAGATGTGTTTGGTGACTTCAGCGGCCGAAACGAGAATATAAATCCATTCCATATCTGGAGTATGTGTATGTTCCTACTCCTTTCCTCCTTTTCCTATGAATGGGTATTGACAGTACTCATGCATGGGTGAAGAGAGTTGGGTCTGCCATGGATTTATCGTCAGAGATTTCTGACTGACTTATCAGGGTGCTGCCAAATGAGACTGTTGGCAGACTTGATAAATACTAGCAGGTGTATGTGCCTACTGGCTGTTTCCTGTCAAGTATGGTTGATGAACTTCCATCAATACTGGAAGATGAGACTACTGAAAAAATTGGGGATTGTAAGCAGGTGTATGTTCCTGTTTACCAGTTGCCACCACATTGGATTGGTGGGCTTCTTTAAATGAAGTCAGACAAGCCTGATGACTAGATGATAACTTTTAATTAGGTGTATGTGCATGTTAATAGTGCTACATTGGATTTATCTAGTGGGATTGGTGGGTTTCTTTCAGACGAGTCAACTAGATAACAAAATTAGGATGGATGAGTGTATGTGCCCGCTCATTATTTTCCATCAAGTTAGGTTAATAGACTTATCTAGAGGGGGAAGAGGTAAGAACCTGCTCCCTGTTGACTGAATGTTGTCCCTGGTGGTTCGTCTTGTGTTCCTGAGTCTGAGAGACTTGGGCCGAACGTCCATAGGCAACACCCCCATCGTATTGGGGGTTCACTACCACGCGATTCTACTGGCGGCGATTATTGGTGGGAGTCCTCAAGGACTCCAACATCCTTGAATTAAGGCCCTAAGTGACCTCTTGATCCACCTACCTGTACTATGGGAGGGAATGTTTGTTGCATTCCGAGGATAAGGACCCAAAAGGGTTGAAAACAGTGATTGGCACCGTCTGCTTCTTGATCATCGGTCACCTTTGGCCTGATGATCGAGGATTATTATTAACTTGAAGGGCCTATCGAGAAGCCTCCAAAGTCGGGATTGTACCATGATGGTGATAATACTTTACCAATACATTGGAGACCCATCATTGAAGTTGTTGGGTGGGCGATAACTTCCTTCCTATGGATGAAGATCCATCTTGAGCAGCGGTCGAGAAGTTTGCAGATGTCATCTTGAAGAAAGCCATTTTGGACTGAAGGGAGTTCTGAGAAAAAACATAAAACAATAATAAACTCCATTAAAGCGACGTCTGTTAGATGAATACATGCGTGATTGACTCCTTTGTCTGGCCTTACTTTATCAATTGATAGAGGCCTAACAGGTGTGTAACATTATTAACTTGGTTAAAGATTCACGTCAGGTTCATCATTTTTTTCGTAGGTCCTAGAAATGTGTGTTCTAGTTTTAAGAGTCACTACTTCTAGGCAGTTTCCATTGGATTTATTCATGGAACCAGAAACTTCCATAATTTCTTTATCCAAAGGGGACCTGCTTTCCAAAGGTAGGTGTTTGTTATGTTTGATCTTTATAATACTTAGGAACATACATTGGCTGAGAGGATGGGAGGTCGGACTCATCACACCCTTTTGGGGGGAATTATTGTCTACTCGAGGACTCTCTTTGTAAATTTAAGATATTTTCATGAATCCTTATTAATTCACCAAGTATAACATAAGTTTCCATTTTAATTTTCAATCACTTATTAACATGTGTAAAATTTAGAATCATCAGTACGCATTCAATGTTATTAATTAATGGAGATATCCGTATGTATTTGAGGTTGTCCATCAATGGTATCCTCTAATATACTATTTCAATATTCTTTTAATCATAATTACGATGATACTAGTTTTTTAAGCCACTCAACAAGGCAATCTGGAATTTATTGTCATCTAGTGAGACGAAGGCTTGTTTTGATATTGGGATCATACCCATAAAATGGGATACCTACATATCCTTGTGAAAGGAATCAAAACCCTTGTAGTTCAGTGTCACTTAATGGGACACATCATACCTTTTATGGTCATGTGATAAGGACATAACCGTATAGTTTAATGTCATGTGGTATGGACATCTAATCGAAAGGTGCTTAGTCAATGTTTGGTGTCAGACTTATGCCAAAATAGACCAATGAACTTGGATAGGATATGGGTGTCGAATTTAGATTATACCACGTTGGGAATATGGCCCAAGGAGAACATGGTTAATTTGAAATGTTGGGTTTGAACCTTAAGGAGGCTTCCTACGTATCGCATGTAGATGGGAATCAGATCCCACGTAGTTTGATAAATCTCATAGGAGAGTGTAGTCCTTTGAGAGAAATGAGTCTGGGATTAATTCCTAAAAAGGATTCCTTGAGGATTTAGGGGTTTAATTTGGGGCTTATTTGTAACACCCCGAGATTTTATGAAAAATATTCTTTTTAATTTCATTAATGTCTTGTGTTGTACGCTACACAAAAAGGAGCTTGAACAACATGCATCCTTGACTTGCCTTGCATTACACGCAATCGCGACCTTCCTCGATAGCGTGTGTAGTACGCAATACCGAGTTTCACTAAACAACGATATGCTATTAAAATATTATTTAAACTAGCCGTTATGAATAGTAATAACCACTTTTTGAAATTTTGTAAATTTTATATTTCAAAATGGACTTCATTTTTGGATTCGGAATATCGAAATTAGCTTAGGGTGAAATTTTGGTACTTTTCAGATAACTTTCATATTCTGATAAATAGTGAAAATTACTAAATTTTAATTAAAAAAAACTTTTTTAATCAAAATAATTAATTTTAATAAATTATTAATTTGAGTGGTTTTAAAGTATTTTTAGAATATATTTTTACAATTTAATATAATGTTGTTCATTGGATGTAATTTCACATTTAAACCAGACATAAACAAGTGTCAATCTTTTGATAGTTATTATCTTTTAAAAACACACTATTTGTTTTGAGGATGGGAATTAATTTTTAAATTAGTTAACGTAACTGATATGTTTTGAATTTGGTAAAATAAACATCATTTTTGAATTCATAATATCAAATATAGATTAGGCCTAATTTTTGGTATTTTTCTGGAAACTTTCATTTTTTGATGAATAGTGAAACCACTAAGTGATAGTTAAAAAAACTGAATTTTTCATAAAACTTAATTTTACCACTTCTGTGAGTGGAATTTCGAAAATCCGAGAGACACGGTTAATATCAAGGACTGAAATGTGGTTCAATGAGATGAAAATAATTTTTGGTGAATAGTAACTTTTTTACTTTTTTTACCACCGTTAAAAGTAAATAGGGTAATTATGGGTAAAAGTGTTACTATTATTACCCTAACACATGTCCTAATTCTATTGGATAAGTGTAATTCGACCAAAAACAACCTTAGGAATAAAATATGACCATTTAGTCCCACTTGGATTAGATTAGGACATTTATTATCAATTTATTTAAAGAAGGGTTAAAATAGTTAAAATCAAAGTTTAATAACTAAATCATTTTTAATATATAGTTATACATAAGATAAATTCGACTATAAATATTCATTAGAAAGATAAAAATGATTTCCTACATAATTATATTTTATTTATAATTTTTATACTTTAAATAAGTTAATTTATTTATGACACAAAGATGATGCAGTAATTATCTTATTAATGAAATATTGACATAATTGGTGTTATAAATACCCAAATAAATGTAATTTGAGACTTTTTATGAATTACACTAATTTTCTAGGTTAATATTACATGTTAGTATTGATTTAATTAATTTTTTTCGAATTATTAATTCTGTTATAATTTTCAAAAATATCAATTACTAAATAGTGTCAAAATTGACATAAAATAGTTTTTAAAACAAATATTCTATTATTAATTGTTATTTTATTTATAAAAATCTAAGGTTAGGCCAAATGACTTAGATAAGGTTATATATATTAATAATAAACAACTTGGGGTTCTTTTGGCTTGTTATAGTATGTTTATTAACCTTATAGTGTAAGAACACAAAAAGACACGGTAAAAGTAAAATTATCTAACTTAATGTTAAATCTAAATGATAAGGTTAAATTAGGAACCTAAATTTGTCTAAATTCTATTGTATGAGAGTATTTAGACCCATCCCCACCTAAGCTACGAAATAAATAAATTTTTAGCTATTAAAAACTGAATATGACTTTATAATAAAATAATATTTTTAGTTATTCCAAAGGTGCCCCTCTCCTACCTTATAAAAGGGCACATCCTCCCTCTCTTCCTCACACCACTTTGAGCCTTCAAGCTCGGCCAAACACTGACAATTTATCCTCTCCACTTCCCTAGAAACATATTAGAGGTTCTGGTCTTCTTCAAAGACCAATTTTAGTTCCCTAAGAGGACTCAAAGAGGCGCTCCAGAGAAGAGGCAATGTCCATTACCGATTCTTTCAACTTTATTTCTTCTTCCACTTCTTCTTCTTAGGATGTTTCATTATGAAGTAATAACATCAGTATCACTCATATAATTATATGTTATTATAAGTATGAAACAACCCTATTTCACCATCTATCCATCATACAGAAAACGAAATCACCACGCGTGCGTACCTACGAAATACCGTCTCCACGCCGTGGTGTAATCTATTTTCCATCACCACCTTAATTGGATGGGTATAATGGTTCAAATAAATAACTATATATGATTATTGTAATGTGATATTGATTATGAAATAGTATACATACACTCCAATACAATTCCATGATCTTGGGAATGATATCATCGCTCGTGCGTACGTACGGACTACCGTCTCCACGACGCGATGAGATTCACTCTCCATGTTAACCATTCATGAATGATTATAAAGTATATATAATGAATAATAATGAAATATATGACATAATAATGATACTGTATTTATGTGTATATATATATATATATTTATGTCATTTACTTAATTCAATTCAATTCAAAAGGGAAAAAGAAAACAACGTTCATGCGTACGTACGACCTACCGTCTCCATGAACGGTGTATTTCATTATTTTTATCGATCTATAATATATATGTATATGATGAATATATATTATATATAAATCATGTTTTACATTCTGGAATTATGTAAATCAGGATATAAGTAATAATATCAAGAACGACAAGTCGAAACACATACGATAAATAAAATGATTTTACCCAAAATGCTGCTTTAACATGGAATTTACAAAAGAAAGGGTAATATAAAGTCATAACTGAAACATATATGATATCATAACAATGAATATGATTCTATAATAATTCAATGACATTATTTAAATCATTATACAGGAGGTTCGGATACGTACGAAGCATATCAGACCTAAGGTAAGGGATAATTTTGAAAATCTCATTTTTATCCGAGATTGCTTATTCGTAAGTATTTACTGGGGTTATTTATATCATCCATGTCCATGTTTTATAAAAGTGTTTTCATGTATGTTTGATGTCCTTTAAAAACATTTTTGACTTTTACTTCATGGTATGTAAGGAATCTTTTTTTTACCATACGAGGTACTTTTTTGACTTTTCCAAAACAAAGTTAGAGGAGAATGTTATTTTTAACTTATACGGCGTGAACAGATTTTTACAGTTTCATAACGCCTCATTTTCATGAATCTTACTCTACAATATTTTATGACTATTTTTAACAAAATACTTTTATTTTAAAATTTAATGTCACTTTGTTAAAAGAAAGTGATTTTGAAGAAGAACAGATATTTTCCTCAAGAATTCATTTCAAGTGTTTCATCAAAACCATTTTCCATCTAAGATGACATTATTTCATATGTGTATGTTTCAAGTATAATGTCTCTATGATTTACATGGTTTCACTTTTCTTTTTATGAAATGATATCCATTTTTTATATGGATTATGTTATGATGGAATGCTGTTTATGACACCCATTTTATTCTTTGGGTTATGATGAATGTTTTAAGTTTATTTTGTGGCACAAGTAAGAATGATTTCATTATGAGATGGGTGGGACCTATATATCCCTCCAATGCATTGGGTAAAGATTTTATATCTCATGAGATAGACATGGCTGGAATGGTAAGTTAATCCGGTTCAGTGTTACAGGATTGAAACGATGAGTGAACTCGATTCCGAATGGGACTTTGTCCACTAAGATGGTCTTGGAAGCAATGCCTTGACTAATATGAAAATCATTACATCTGCTTAATGGATGCCACAATTACATGTTTTATTCCCATGCTATTTTATCATTCTTAATGTTTCTTTATGATCTATTCCTTACGTACTTCCATGTTTTATGTCATTTCTCAAGATTTTGATGTTTAAACATTCTGTTCATGTTTTTATGTTCAAATGTTTGTGGTATGTTTTATTTTATCCATGCTTACCCTTACTGAGCATTTGAGCTCACCCTTTTTTTGTTTTATTTTCCCCCAGGATTAAAAGAAAGGTTTTAGGTAAGGAAACAAAAAGTGGAAGATCTTTATGGGAGATGTTGAAGATCTTTCACCATGATTAGAAGATTACGTTCCAAGTTTCCAAAGAAACTAAACTATTACGGTCCTTGTGTGTCTGTTTTTGTTATGTATTAAGTATTCCGAAAAAGTAATATAATGTCTATGTACATCAAGCTTCGGGTCTCTACAGTTGGTATCAGAGGAAAGGTTTAGTCAACCTTTGGAAACTAGGATGCGAGAACTTTAGTGAGATCCCTAGATATATTTCTAAGGTATGTCTAGGGATATCCCTAAGGTTAAGTATAAGTATAGGTTATAGTACTAGAATTACGGTAACCCAAGATGTTAGATATTGAAGGTACTCCCCCTTTATTATGTTGTTTTCCCTAGCATGATTTTTTCCTCTCACACTATTCTTTTTGGGTTTTAGACGATGGCTAGAACCCGAAGGAACCGTGTTGATCAATGAAATGGACAATGCAATGATTTTCCTCCTGAACAAACAAATGTTATGGGAGATGGAGTGCAAAATCTTATTGCTATACTTACAAAAGCTATGAATCATTCTGGACTTCCAAATGAGCAGAGAAGGGAACAATATTCTATTGAGTCCTTCATGAGGCAACATCCACCTTCTTTCAATGGGTCTTCTGATCCACTTTTTGCTGAACAATGGATCAGTACCACTGAAAAGATATTTTCAATTCTTCAATGTACTGAACATGATAAAGTCATCTTAGTAGTATATCGTTTGGAAGGTGAAGCTGATCAATGGTGGAATCTTATCAAGAATACGAGGCCAAGAGATGAAATTGAGTCCATGGAATGGGACGAGTTCAAGAAATTATTTTTCAATAAGCACATCCCTCGTATTCTTCGAACAAAGATGCAGAAGGAGTTTCTTGAACTAAAGAAAAAGGATGATGAATCTGTTGCAATATACGAAGTGAATTTTATAAGGCTTGCAAGGTATGCATTTGGATTTATCATCCAACCTGAAAGTAAAGTTGATCGATTCTTCAGTGGCTTAAAACCAAATCTTCGAATGGCATTAGCTATAAGAGACTTCAGTAGCTATGAAGAAATTATGCATTGTGCTATCAAGGTAGAAATGGAAGTTGGTGTTACTTATCCATCTCATAGTTTTGACAAGAAATGAAAGATGGATTTCAAGGAGAAATCTCAGAATAATGGTGAAAAGAAGATGAATGTTTCCTTATGCTCAAAGTGTGGAAAGAAGCATGGTGGAGATTGTATTAAAGGGACTAGAAAATTTTTTATGTGTGGAAAAGAAGGTCATCGAGCAGCTGAGTGTCGAAGTAATGGAAAAAGGGTTTCTAATGATGTGAATAAAGAAAAGACTGTAGAGAACGCACCACCAACACTTCAATGCTTCAAGTGCAAGGAAATGGGGAATTATGCTAATAAATGCCCTAATCCAAGGGTTAGTGATGATTGACATGAGAAACCACTTAAGGCAAAGGAAAAAAGGGAATTCACATGCGATCACTATTAGAGATGTTTAATATGACAGCGATGTGGTGGAATGATTAAGTGTTTATGTAATGGAATTCCAAAATAATGTTGTATATAGTATCGTGGAATATTGGAATATTTATGTATTGGTCTATTGTGATTTTCAATAATTTTATGGTACCGGTAACCATGGAAAGTGATTGAGATATTTTTGGAAAAAAATTTGATATGCGCATAATGAAGGGAAAATGAGAAAATGAAATGTTTGACAGTATTCATGAGCTCATGATTGATATAAGGACTAAGTGATATAATGGTTTGAGTATATAGAATTTTGAGGATTTTGGTATGTGGAAAGAGTTAACTTTTAATAGCATCCAGGTTCAATGGGTATTCATTTTTTTCAAGAGAATACATGATTAAGGCCTTCGAATGTTTGGAATGTGACCAACAATACATATCTCATGATATATGGGGATCAACAATGGTATTAACATTCTAGTTGTATGAACTCTTTGATAATCGTTTTCACTATAATATGAGATTAGACATAATTATTTTGGATAAGACTAAAGATTGGAATGGATTATGTTGGACATAAGTTAGTATTGTTTAAGGATAGAAGTTTTTCCGATATTATTTATGGGATGTTATAGTAATGTAGTTTTAGAAAAAGGACAACCTGCAGGATGGGTGACAACCCATCGGGTCGGACAAGGCTGTGAGAATCGAACCCACAACCGAAGTGTGACTGGCCTTTATCACCTACCACTGGCCTACAGAAAGTCCCTAGTTAGTAGAAACTAGTTTTATTTTATTACGCGGTATGATATATGAAGTATAAGTTCATTTTTGGAATCGTATACGATTAACCTCACCATAGATGGACTTATGTATATTTGATAACTTTTTCTAACCTTTTGTTTGAAATAGATGGAATGACTCATCATTCTATCACATGATCTGCTAACACTTCATAAATGAAAAATTCAACTTCATTTCTTTAAGAGATGAAGTGGAAATTGTTCAAAGCACCAACAACAGTGATATTGTACCAAAATCATGCAAGTATTTCTTCTAATTCAAAATTTTCAACTTTAGGGAAATGATATTGAAAACCAAAAATGTTGTCCTAGTGCCCTTATATCTGATCAATCATATGGTACCTTAGATCATCACAAATCTATGGATTTGTGATTGCTGGATTTTCCATAGCCATGTTCTCTACCACTCTCCATCAGAACATGATGGTTAGATTTCTCTTCCATATCCATATTTTCACCTATGTGGAAACCCAATGATTAGTTTATTTGGGTAACCATTACGTTTCATACCTTTGTTTTTAAAGATTGGTTTTGGTATTCCTTTTTACGATGTGGGTTTCTATTAAAAAAACTTTCGAGTAGTAAACCATTTATAACCCCGACGAATTTCGAGGGCGAAATTCATTTTAAGGGGGGTAGAATGTAACACCCCGAGATTTTATGAAAAATATTCTTTTTAATTTCATTAATGTCTTCTGTTTTACGCTACACCAAAAGGATCTTGCACAACATGCATCCTTGACTTGCCTTTCATTACACGCAATCACGACCTTCCTCTATAGCGTGTGTAGTACGCAATACCGAGTTTCACTAAACAACGACATGCCATTAAAATATTATTAAAACTAGCCATTATGAATAGTAATAACCACTTTTTGAAATTTTGTAAATTTTATTTTTCAAAATGAACTTCATTTTTGGATTCAGAATATCGAAATTAGCTTAGGGTGAAATTTTGGTACTTTTCGGATAACATTCATATTATGATGAATAGTGAAAATTACTAAATTTTAATTAAAAACAACTTTTTTAATCGAAATAATTAATTGTGATAAATTATTAATTTGAGTGGTTTTAAAGTATATTTAGAATATATTTTTACAATTTAATACAATTTTGTTCATTGGATGTAATTTCACATTTAAACCAGACATAAACAAGTGTCAATCTTTTGATAGTTATTATCTTTTAAAAACACGCTATTTGTTTTGACGACAGGAATTAATTTTTAAATTACTTAATGTAACTGATATGTTTTGAATTTGGTAAAATAAACATCATTTTTGAATTCATAATATCAAATATAGCTTAGGCCTAATTTTTTGTATTTTTATGGAAACTTTCATTTTTTGATGAATAGTGAAACCACTAAGTGGTAGTTAAAAAAAATGAATTTTTCAGAAAACTTAATTTTACAACTTCTGTTAGTGGAATTTCGAAAATCCGAGAGACACAGTTAATATCAAGGACTAAAATGTGTTTCAATGAGATGAAAATAATTTTTGGTGAATAGTAACTTTTTACTTTTTTTTACCACTGTTAAAAGTAAATAGGGTAATTAAGGGTAAAAGTGTTATTATTATTACCCTAACACATGTCCTAATTCTCTTGGATAAGTGTAATTCGACCAAAAACAACCTTAGGAATAAAATATGACCATTTAGGCCCACTTGGATTAGATTAGGACATTTATTATCAATTTATTTAAAGAAGGGTTAAAATAGTTAAAATCAAAGTTTAATAACTAATGCATTTTTAATATAGAGTTATACATAAGATAAATTCGAATATAAATATTCATTAGAAAGATAAAAAAGATTTAATACATAATGATATTTTATTTTTAATTTTTAGACTTTAAATAAGTTAATTTATTTATGACACAAAGATGATACAGTAATTATCTTATTAATGAAATATTGACATAATTGATGTTATAAATACCCAAATAAATTTAATTTGAGACTTTTTATGAATTACACTAATTTTCTAGGTTAATATGACATTATAGTATTGATTTAATTAACTTTTTTAGAATTAATAATTCTGTTATGATTTTCACAAAAATCAATTACTAAATAGTGTCAAAATTGACATAAAATAGTTTTTAAAACAAATATTATATTATTAATTGTTATTTTATTTCTAAAAATCTAATGTTCGGTCAAATGACTTAGATAAGGTTATATATATTAATAATAAACAACTTGGGGTTTGTTTGGCTTGTTATAGTAAGTTTATTAACCTTATAGTGTAAGAACACAAAAAGACACGGTAAAAGTAAAATTATCTAACTTAATGTTAAATCTAAATGATAAGGTTAAAATAGGAATATAAATTTGTCTAAATTCTATTGGATGAGAGTATTTAGACCCATACCCACCTTATCTACTAAATAAATCAATTTTGAGCTATTAAAAACTGAATATGACTTTATAATAAAATAATATTTTTTGTTATTCCAAAGGTGCCCCTCTCTTCTCTTATAAAAGGGAACCTCCTCCCTCTCTTCCTCACACCACTTTGAGCCTTCAAGCTCGGCCAACCCCTGCCAATTTCTCCTCTCCACTTCCCTAAAAACATACTAGAGGTCCTGGTCTTCTTCAATGACCAATTTTAGTTCTCTAAGAGGAGGACTCAAAGAGGCGCTTCAAAGAAGAGGTAATGTCCATTACCGATTCTTTCAACTTTATTTCTTCTTCCACTTATTATTCTTAGGTTGTTTCAATATGAAGTAATAAAATAAGTATAACTCATATACTAATATGTTATTATAATTATGAAACAACCCTATTTCACCAGCTATCCATCCTACGAAAAACAAAATCACCGCGCGTGCGTACGTACGGAATACCTTCTCCACGCCATGGTGTAATCTATTTTCCATCACCACCTTACTTGGATGGGTATAATGGTTCAAATAAATAACTATATATGATTATTGTAAATTGATATTGATTCTGAAATAGTATACATACACTCTAATACAATTCCACGATCTTGGGAATGATATCATCGCTCGTGCGTACGTACGGACTACCGTCTCCACGACGCGATGAGATTCACTATCCATGTTAACCATTCATGAATGATTATAAAGTATATATAATGAATAATAATGAAATATATAACATAATAATGATACTGGATTTATGTATATATGTATATATATATATTTACGTCATTTACTTAATTCCATTCAATTCAAAAGGGAAAACGAAAATAGCGATCATGCGTATGTACGGCCTACCGTCTCCATGAACGGTGTATTTCATTCCTTTTATCGATCTAAAATATATATCTATATGATGAATATATATTATATATAAATCATGTTTTACATCCTGGAATTATATAAATCAGGATATAAGTAATAATATCAAGAACGACAAGTCGAAACACATACGATAAATAAAATGATTTTACCCAAAACGCTGTTTTAAGATGGAATTTACAAAAGAACGGGTAATATAAAGTCATAAGTGAAACATATATGATATCATAACAATGAATATGATTCTGTAATAAGTCAATTACATTATTTAAATCATTATACATGAGGTTCGGATACGTACAAAGCATATCGGACCTAAGGCAAGGGATAATTTTGCAAATCTAATTTTTATCCGAGATTCCTTATTCGTAAGTATTTACTAGGGTTATTTATATCATCCATGTCCATTTTTTATAAAAGTGTTTTCATGTATGTTTAAAGTCCTTTAAAAACATTTTTTATTTTTACTACATGGTATGTAAGGAATCTTTTTTTTACCATACGAGGTACTTTTTTGACTTTTCTAAAAAAAAGTACGAGGAGAATGTTATTTTTAACTTATACGGCGTGAACAGATTTTTACGGTTTCATAACGCCTCATTTTCATGAATCTTACTCTACAATATTTTATGAATATTTTTAAAAAAATACTTTTATTTTAAAATATAATGGCATTTTGTTAAAAGAAAGTTATTTTGAAGAAGAAAGGATATTTTCCTCAAGAATTCATTTCAAGTGTTTTATCAAAACCATTTTCCATCTACGATGACATTATTTCATATGTGTATGTTTCAAGTATAATGTCTCTATGATTTACATGGTTTCACTTTTCTTATTATGAAATTATATCCATTTTTTATATGGATTATGTTATGATGGAATGCTGTTTATGAAACCCATTTTATTCTTTGGGTTATGATGAATGTTTTAAGTTTATTTTGTGGCACAAGTAAGAATGATTTCATTATGAGATGGGTGGGAGCTATATATCCCTCTAATGAATTGGGTAAAGATTTTATATCTCATGAGATAGACATGGATGGAACTGTAAGTTAATCCGGTTCAGTGTTACAGGACTGAAACGGGGAGTGAACTCGATTCAGAATGGGACTTTGTCCACTAAGATGATCTTGGCAGCAATGCCTTGGATACTATGAAAATCATTACATGTGCTTAATGGATTCCACAATTACATGTTTTATTCCCATTCTATTTTATCATTCTTAATGTTTCTTTATGATATTTGCCTTACGTACTTCCATGTTTTATGTCATTTCTCAAGCTTTTGATGTTTAAACATTATGTTCATGTTTTTATGTCCAAATGTATATGGTATGTTTTATTTTATCCATTCTTACCCTTACTGAGCATTTGAGCTCACCCTTTTCATGTTTTATTTTCCCCCAGGATTAAAAGAAAGGTTTTAGGTAAGGAAACAAAAAGTGGAAGATCTTTATGGGAGATGTTGAAGATCTTTCACCACGATTAGAAGATTACGTTCCAAGTTTCCAAAGACACTAAACTATTACAGTCCTTGTGTGTCTGTTTTTGTTATGTATTAAGTATTCCGCAAAAGTAATGTAATGTCTATGTACGTCAAGCTTCGGGTCACTACATTATTCCTAATAAGGATGCCCAGATTAAGGGAATTAGGGATGGATTCTTGAAGAGGATATCCAGCGAGCTCGGGCCTTGAAAGGGCTTCCTATGTATCCTGATTTGAATATGAATTAGATTTCACATAGTTCCTTCAGTTGTACAAATGTTGTGATCATGAAAAATCACTAATCCCATGTGATTCATACTTAGTGTGAGAAATAAGAGGATTTCAAATATTCAATAAAGGCACTAGTTCTTTCCTTCCCATGCTAGTGGATAAGGGCACACCTACAGTGGGGACATGATTGAGTTGACCTGAGAAGAGGGTAAGGAAATGAGCCTTACCTATATTCACTTTACAGGGGATAAGGGTCCAATGAAAGGAAGAAGGGATGAAGGTTAGGGGCTTACACCAGGATGGATTCCCATGGTGACAACGCTCAAAGATAGAGGGAAAGGGTAACGAAAGTCCCTATGCCCATCTCTCCTCTGGTATTTGGCACTGAAGAAGAGAGGATGATTAATGATGATACCTATTGCAAGGTAATCTAGGGGATTATGCTAGAATGGTTTCCCTAAAATTGATCCTGGTAGGGGAGTGAGGATTCTCCTTTGTTCAAAAGGAAAATTAGGTGTGAACCGTACCTTCCCTACCAAAATACCTGAGGTTCCGGGTCATCTCTTTGAGAAGGGAGAGGTCATGACCCAAACCCTCCTCCAAAATGGGAACTTCCCAACAATGTTCCTGGGAGAAAGGTCCATGTGACTATGGATATACAAACCCACAGACACTTCATGAACCCTAACACCATTGTGAAAAAAATGTGGTAAACCTATGACTGTGGATATACAAACCCAAATAAGAGACATGATGATGTGTCTTTCCCAGAGGTTTGGTAAGTCAAGAGGTTTTGGTGGAGGTCTCAACATAATCCATTTTAGAAAAGGGATCCAATGATGAATAATACTTTCCATGAATGACTTTGAGGAAGGCTTGATGTCTTGTATGTAGACTGAAGAGAGTAAGTGAATCAAATAAAGGCACCCAAGTAGGGAAGGGCATGCAAGTATGGGCACACAAGAGGGCTTGGGCGACCTGATGTTCACTTAAGAGACGAAAAAATTGTATGTTAATACTTGGGAGAGACCTTTCTCAAGCCTTTAAGAGTATTCAGAGGTGATCCCAGAAGTGGGGTGCTCATGTTCCTATAGAAGGAATAGGCGGCACACAAGTATTTCTGATTTAGGGAGGCTGGGTGCTTTAGGCGCACAAGTGTTATGGTTTTCAAACACTAAAAGGACTTAAGTCCAATGATTCTCCTTTAAATCCTCCACTCAAGGTGTTGAAGAACTACCTTGAAAGTTTAGGGAGACTTGGGAGAAGCACTAGGGAGACCAGAGCAACAATTGGGCTTCAAGGAAATTCATCCATACAAATAAAGACCCCAAGGGTCTATTTATAGGCAAAAAAATGACCCTGGGTGAACGGAGTTTGGGCACGCAAGTAGGATGCGTGATAGATTGGGGTGTGCAAGTAGGATGTGCACCAATTCTCTTTTTGTCTGACTAAGGTGACCCAAAAATAATGCCTTTTCAAATCTTGATTTTCATCATGTATTTTACCCTTTTCATTGTAAGGTATTTCCCTTTGTCATTTTTTAGACTCCTTGACGGAACAGAGTGTCAAAAATCATGATAACATTTGAGTATTCCAAAAGCATATAAAGGAATAAGTCATATGGCATAAGTGATTTGGACCACTTGTAAGATAATTTATCAATTATTGAGTTAATATTTCCATGCATAAGAAATTCAAGGCTCTATTATGCTATTTTTGTTTGTATCATGTCAGAAATGGATAAGTTTGTAGGAAATTTTGTGAAGCACACACGACATTTCTAATTTGAATATGAATTTTTTAAGATGTGTATGATAATTGAAATACTTTTTTTAAAATCCTATTGGTTGAAAAATTATATTTCTAGAATTATAACTCTGAAGAGAATGATAAACAGGATGATGCATGGGTCGATCATCAAAGGAAAAAAATCACTAAATAAACGTGATATAAGCTATGACTGATTAAGGAATTGACTTTAAAGATTAAAGAGAAGAATTTCATATCATGAAGTAATATCTACAATAAAAAATAATCTAAAATTGATTTCATTGTCTTTTTAGAATAATGTAGATATTGAGGATTTAAAGCTCAACCTGTTTATTAGAGCATATGTCATTTTATAGTGTTCTATTTGGTAAGAAGATTTTCACCACAATGAGGTGATGATCATTTAAGGTGAGTCATGATGATGAGTTATAAACATATATTAAAACATATAAATAATTATCACCACATCATAGTAGTGGGAATTTTAGACAAGAAGACTGCATGTGATAAATAATGAGGTGGGCCATACCATGCTTTATAGTTGACAATAATTTAAAGAGTTAGACTATTGGAGAATAAAAGAAAAACATAATCATCAATGTGAGTAGCATTAAATGAGTGTATTCTTGGATTATCCTTTGAGTTGAAAAACTAGTTGCTTGAAAAGTCATGGGAACTCGAATTGGGTATACTATAATGATGCTTTTGGGATGGAAACTACTTTATATCTATGCAGTCCATTTATGGATATTAAAAATTAAATAATACATTTAATGTCACCTCTCATGCATATGAGAAGATGATTATCTTATAGAGGAAGAAATATAAAAAAATGAATGTCCCTTCTATAGGAAGTGATGAACTATGAGAAGCTAAGAGAGTTGGATTTCTCAAGGGAAAAAGGAATAAAAACCCACTGAATGTTTTAGAGAAGAAGATACTGATAAACCAATACCATTTGAGCTAGGAAATATTATTTAATGACCCAAATTGTTATAAATAAAATTCCCCTATTTATTTAATTAAATGTATTATTAAGTAATATGGTTATAGAAAACACATGAAATTATTTTGTCTTATTATATCCAATTAGATTTAAAAAACTATTAAGTATTTTAACCATTGATAATATAGCCGTTGAACAATGATCACATGACTAGTATAAATATAGGGTTTTAAAAAATCCAATTAACACAGATAAAGTGTCACGAACTAACCCAGGTCGACCCTGAACCGGTCATCCGAGATGGTCCGCGACACGACCCGAAGGGTGTTCATGATCCCCATGAGTTGGAAACTAGTGATGGGCACCAAAGTAAAACTATTGGGAATGATTTTGGATCGTAAATAATAGACCAATAAATAAAAATAAAATAAAAAAATAGATAAAAACTAACAGTGGAAATAAGATAAAGTCATACATCCAAATGTACCTCCAAGTGACCACATGGGTCACCACTGGATGGATAACCACACTCACTGCAAGAGGAATCCAAAACTAGGAATTTAAATTGAATGATAAATAATGGGTGAGCATAGAAATTCTTAGTAGGATTTCCAAAGATAAACCATGGAATCCATGTATTTTCTTTTCCCAAAACATTCCATTAACACTAGTTTAAAATCCATTTATAAAAATATAATTTTCACATTCTATTAAACAAACAAAGCTTCCCATTTCAAAATCCAACACTCGAAACATTTAATTTTCAAAACAGACTATCCTTTTGAAACCAAGAACTAAACCAAACACCTAATCAAAACAATATAGAGTTGTGATGAAAATAAATAAATAAATAAGTAAATAGTGCATGATGAAATTAAAGGCATAGGAAAGTAAACAAGAAGATATAAAAGTAACCATGGGTGATCCTAAACATCCCTAGAAGACCTGTGGACATACTAAGTTTGAAACCACCTACCAGTGTATAGTGAATCCCCTAAGACAATAACTAATGGACGCCCTAAACTGACCAATCTAGTGGCACATCCCACCTAGACTATCTGAGATCTAGAGGGTACCAACCCGTATAATCAGGTTTGGTCAGCAACTATCACTCGATCTCCTAAAAGACATCCAGGAACCCATGACAATAGTAAACCATGTAAGTAGGAGGCCCTTGCACACATGACTCACCTTACCTACCACCACTTCACTTGCCTACCCCAAACACATACATATCCTATATGATAACCCATAAAAGGAAATCCTAGATAGGGGTGACCACTATATACATATACATATATATACATCACTTCATTGAAAGTGATAACTTTATATCATATCACTTGATCATTTAACCATTTCTTTAAAAACATGAAAAATACAAAACATGCCTTTATCATTACATGCCCAAATGACCTTTTTCCAAAAAAACACCTCAAAATATATTTCCAAACAGTGTGAAACCCCATTTTCATTAATCTTTTCCCAATGGGACTTTAGGTTCCCAGTTCCAATATGTTCTCATAAATCTTTTCTAAACTTTATAGAAATATACATTTTTATAAAACATGCCAAACACCAGTTTGAGACAAGAATTTACTAAAACAAACCCTAAGTGCTAAACATGAATACCTTTTTAAGATTTCATTCAAAATCACTATTATAAATCTAACCTAAACCATTTAGAAATCAAAATCCATTTTAGTAACCAAGGTACAATTTGAAAACCAAATAACCATTAAAGAAACCAAAGTTGAAGGAAAATGCTATTTTAAAGTGCCATCTTCATTTGAACGCTCATCCATGTGAGCACTCTGTGCACCCATGGATGTGACAACATCCAATGGAACTTCTCAAGAGTCTATGAAAACACCCAAATACAATTTTAAAGAAACACCACATATTTTCAACCAAAATAATAGGCCATATAAATTACTAATTCACCCAAACAATACCGAAACTAAAATCCAACCATTTTAAATAAATATGACTAAGGGTCAGAACCACCCATAAAATATATTTTTTATATCAAAACTCTTTTGGAACTTTATCAATCTCATTTATGATGAATTCAAAAAATCATAAAGAAATAACCACTTCCAAACCCATTTTTAATAAATTATACCAACATAGAAACACCATAATAAACTAGTTACATGTATTATAAAGGTGAAAGACACATTTAAAAATTAATTAAAAGAATACAAATTTAACATTAAACCAAATTCATAAGTTAAAACTAAATTTCCAAAACATTTCAGAGGCCAAATATCACAGAGAGGCTTGATTTCATCTTATGAAAATAATAGGCATTAAATCAAACATGTTAAGTGCACCAATACATATGCATAATTGTAGAATCACATCAATATATATTTTTATAATGTTTTAAAAATTTAAAAACACTATAATAAACTAATTAAGTGTAGTGTGAAGTTGCGTATCATGTTTAAAAATTCATTAAAGCATTCAATCATATAAGATTTTCTTCAGAAAGGAGAAAAACATGGAATTGCCTACCTCAAAGGGATGCGATTGCAATGAAACTCTAGAAGGAGGATAAATGGGCCTATATGAACAAAACAAAAACCCTAGATATAAAGAAAACTCTAACAAACATAAACCCTAACATCTATGTTTCACTCAAAGTGAAGAAACCCCCCAAAATAAAATCCAAGGAAGCTCACCGGAGAGGAGGAACATCTCACCGAAGAGGAAGAGGGTGCTGGAGGGGGTTTACGCTAGAGGTACGGGCTACTAGTGGGTGTCTCACTAGAGATAGGGGTGTCCAGATTAGGGGGATGTGAAAGGGTCCATATGAGAAGGTGGGTGTGTTAGAGAGGGAGGCACGATTGAAGGGGGGGGGGGGGGCACCGGTGAGAGGTGCAGGTTCGGCATTAATGGGGTGGTCGCATGAGAATGAGCGAGCAGGGGGGTGAGGTGCCTTGGGTGGAAGGGAAAGGGGGGTTGTGCTAAGTAAGGGATAGGGAAGGGGAAGGGTAGAGCCTAAAGGAGAGGGTAAATATAATAATAATATTATTTTTAATAATAATAATAATAATTTTATTATTATTAACAACAACAAAAACAGTAATAATAATAATAATATTATTATTATTCATTATTTTTTTTATTTTTCAACTAATTTTATTATTTTTAGACACAGATCATGCCGAACTATTTATCCACATAGTCTTCCAGACTGTGCGCCAACCATGCACAGGCCAAAAACTCACCCGAAAGTTTTGAAATCCGAAAAATTTACCCAGGACTCAATCCAAGACTCAACTTGAAAAATTATAGACCAAGAAAAATATAGAATAAAGCAGTGTCTAGGGTTACTGTGTGATAATTATCTCCACCACAGACACTTTCTGCCCCCAAAAAGTCACCAAGCCCAAAGATAGCCAAAACTCAAGCGTGAGCCCAGTCAAAACTGAGAGAATATGAGAACCTCGGGGTGACATTTCACTCCACAAGTAACACCCGACCAATCCAGAAGAAACCACACTGCAAAAGAATGGGATAAAACAATAGGTTTCTCCCCACCATAAATACTCAAATATCACAGAAATTAAAACCCAAATATACCACCCTAGGGAGGGGTCTAATATGGGAATTTCCAACTGATCCAAACCAACTTCCATAGAACCAACGAAACAACCCCACTAATAGAACTAGAATCTTTTCACAAAACAATTGGACCCCAAATATTAGGGGAAGACTCAAGAAATGAAACTCCAAAAAAAAACTCAATAATGAACTAGATCCACCTTCCACCCATCTCATAGAACCCAAACATATCCAAGTGAACATAACTGAAATCAAAACTGAAACCAACCCACACGAGGGGAAAACGCCCATTAAGAAAAATAAACAGTTATAAAAGACACATTTAGACAAAAAGTCAGATTATAATAGAAAAAGTCCACCATAACTTCACAATGAAAAGATGAATTTACAATGATGAAAAAACTTTAACATCCAAAAAATAAGAATAAAAAGTCTTTAAATGTTCCAATCCCAACACAGAACACAAAACTAGACCAAAGTTTCACACCCTTGGAAAATCCTGATTGTGCGTAAGCTTCACCCCAAGACCTGTGGCTGGGGATCTAACAGATGAAGAATCACCTACCTCACAATTAGGAACGATCATCCCTTGGTCATAATGTCTTCTTGAGGCGACACATTCTGAAAAACTTATCCAGATGACCCGGAAAGCCGCAATGATTACAAATCTTCAGAGGGATGAGACATGATGGCTTCGAGTGCCCAAACCGGCCACCCTGGTGGCACACACGAGGATGATCTGATGAACCAGAGACCATAACCATTAAAGGAGACTCGTTAGTTGTAGGTTTCTCTAGATTATACTTCTCTCCAGAGGGGGAACCTTTATGAGTATTAAGAGACTCTGGATTTCCAACCACCTATGGTCCGGAAACCCACTCAGCTAGGAACACTTCATCTACTAGCTTCTCAAAATGATGGTACTTAGAAAAGAGGACTCACTCCTTGATCTATGGACAAAAACCCCAATGAAGGGAGAATTATTCATCAAATCCTGCGATTCTACCTCTAGAGAAAAGGAAACCCATACCTTAAAGCGGTCAACATATCCCTTCACCTTCTGATGGCCTTGTTGAATACACATGAGTTATTCCCTTATATTTATCTCCACCTCCTCAGGTATGAACCACTAGATGAAGAAGGACTTACAAAAATCCCACATCATCCCAACTCCCAATGATGGTGGGGTGAATAACTCCCATTCATCTAAATCTGGACCTTCGAACAGACCTAATACAACACACACTCTGAATGTTTCAGGAGTTCCCAATGCCCTGAATATATGCTCAACCTCTTCAAGCCACCTCACTACCTATAAAAGACATAAATCACCACAAAGGATAGGTAACATTTGAGAAGAATCAGGAACTAGGCATGACTCATCAGAAACATTGGGGACCTTTCTGGGTGGCATTTTCTAAACAACATGAGAAATATAACACTAAATCCAACATCAATATGAAACATAATTGGGAAGAATATCTCATGCCAAAACAACAGGATGATAATCCAAACACATATAAGAATAATCAAAACATATCTTTTCAAAATCCACCATTTTCAATTAAATTTCTAAACTACCTTCTTCTAAGGCCACTTTTCCAAATTCCAAAACCCACTTTTAAAACCATATTTCAATTTACAAAATCATTTAACTTTTCAAAATCACCTTATTTCAAGGTTATTTCCCAAACATGAAACTGATTTTCACTAAAAAAAATCCACTCCTAAAAGAAAAAATGAAAAAACAATTTTCCCAAACATTTAAATTTGAAAAAATCATCCATGAAATCCTCTGAACCATCACATGTGTTTTCATCCATTCCCATCCACACTTTACAACACGTTCTTTCCACACACATAGCCCCACATGTGAAAATGTTCATAAAGAACACCATGGGTCGCACCACGAAATTTACTTACCAATTCCAAACAAGCACCAATTTTTTAAAACCAAAGTGCTTCTAATTTTAAAACCCATTTTACCAATTTGAATCTATTAGGAAGAAAAATCTCAATTTCAAAACCATTCTCATATTCAAAAGTGCACCTACACCAACCAAAACCAAAATAAAGCACAACTTATAGAAAACTACCAGAAGGAGGGACTACCATCTATGCCCAACTCAGTGACATGGTAGTGGGTCATACCCAAGTAGGTCATAACACTAAGAGGGACTTGAACCATGCACTTGGAATCCACATGGGTCAATAATCCATGTGGTATCACAATGTGAAACTGGATAGCCTCCATTTTCATCCCTCAATCAAAAATAAAGACAAAGGGCTCAATTTACGGACTACCCTTAGAAACTCGAGGTTCGGAATGAGAAAGGGTTCATGATGTCCTTATTGTACCTACCTTCTGAGTTCCAATAGTCCTAATCTTCATCTACCAGACACCCAAAATAACAAGGGTCGCCTCTGATACCATTTTTTCACGAACCAACCTGGGTCGACCCTGAACTGGTCACCTGATCTAGTCCGAAGCATGGCCCGAAGAGCGTCCCCAATCCCCACAGGCTGGAAACAAGTGCTGGGTACCAAAGTAAAATAGTTGGGAAAGATTTTGGACCATAAAGAAGAGAAAAATAAATAAAAATAAACTGAAAAAATAGATAAACACTAACATCATAAATAAGATAAAGTGACACAACCAAATATACCTCCAAGTGACCACGTGGGTCACCACCTGGCACAGAACCACATTCACTATAAGAGCGATCCAAAACTAGAACCTGAGACTGAAAGATAAAGAAGGCATGAGAACCAAAATAAATAGTAGGAATACCAAATATAAATCATAGAATCCATGTAATTTCCTTTCCCGAAAACATTCAATTAACACTAGTTTTAAGTCCATTTATAAAAATAAGTTTTTTATATTTTATTAAACAAATAAAGATTCCCGTTTCAAAATCCAACACACGCCACATTTAATTTTCAAAACTGACTATCCATTTGATACCAAAAACTAAATCAAACACATATTCAAAACAATATAGAGTTGTGATGAAAATAAATAAATAATTAAATAGTGTATGGTGAAACTAAAGGAATTGGAAAAGTAAAAAAGAAGATATAAAAGTAACCATGGGTGATCCTAAACATCCATAGAAGATCCCTGGACATAATCGATTCAAAACTACATATCAGCGTGTGGTGAAGCCCCTAAGTCAATAACCAATGACCGTGCTAAATTGAACAATATAGTGGCACATCCCACCTGACCTATCTGTGATCCGGGGGGTACCAACCCATATAATTGGGGTTATTCAGCAACTATCACTCGATCCCCTAAAAGACACCTAGGGACCCATGGTAATAGTAAACAATGCAAGTGGGAGGCCCTCACAAATGAGACTCATCTTACCTTTCTCCATCCCAATTGCCTACCCCAAAGACGAACGTTTCCTATACAATAACCCATACAGGGGAATCCTAGAAAGGTGTGCCCACTATATACATATACATATATATACATCACTTCATTGAAAGTGCCAACCAGGTTGTCATATCACTTGATTATTTAAACCTTTCATTAAAAACATGAAAAATGAAAAAGTAGGCCTTTATCTTTACACACCCAAATTCCCTTTTTCCAATAACACCTCAAAAGTGATTTCCAAATAGCGTGAAACCCCATTTTCATTAAGATTTTCCCAACCAGCCTTTAGGTTCCATGTTCCAATGCGTTTTCATAAATCCTTTCTAAACTTTAGAGAAATATGGATTTTTATAAAACATACCAAACAGGACATTGAGCCAGGAATTTACCAAAACACACCCCAAGTTCCAAACAGGGATACCTTTTTAATATTTCATTCAAAATAAAATTTAGAAATATAAACAACACCATTTAGAACCCAAAATCCATTTAATGAACCAAGTTACAATTTGAAAACAAAATAACCATTAAAGAAACCAAAGTTGAAGGAAAACACTATTTTAAAGTGCCATATTCATTTTAACGTCCATCCAAGTGTGCACTCTATGCACCCATGGATGTGACAACATTCAATTTAACTTCTCAAGAGTCCATGAGAACACACAAAACCAATTTTAAGGAAACGCTAAAGATTTTCCAACAAAAAAAATAGACCATAGAAATTACCAATTCACCCAAACAATACCCAAACTGCAATCCAACCATTTTAAATAAATATTTATAAGAGACAGAACCACTTAAAACATCTATTTTCTCTATCAAAACTCTATTGAAACTTTATCAATCTAATTTTTCCTGAATTCACAAAGTCATAAACAAAGAACCACTTCAAAACCTATTTTTAATAAATTATACCAATACAGAAACACCATAATAAACTAATTAAATGTATTATAGAGGTGAGAAACATATTTAAAAATTAATTAAAAGCATCCAAATTTCACATTAACCCAAATTCTTAAGTTAAAACTAAATTTACAAAACATTTCAATGCCCAAATATCACAGTGAGGCTTTATTTCATCTTAATAACATAAAATACATTAAATCAAACATTTTAAGTGCACCAATACATAGGCATAATTGAAGAATCACATCAAAAGGTATTTTTAACAAGTTTTAAAATTTAAAAAACACTATAATTATAGTGACCCAAGATTGATGTACATGGAAATTACATTACTTATACCGAATAATTAATACACGAAACAAACAGATTCCCAAAGACTATATTAGTTTAGTGTCTTTGGAAACTTAGAACATAATCTTCTAACTTGGTGAAAGATCTTCAATATCTCCCATAAATATCTTCCCCTTTTTCCCTACCTAAAACTTTTTTTATATCCCAGGGAAAAGAAAACATAAAAATGGTGAGCTCAAATGCTTAGTAAGGGTCAACATAGAGAACATAAAACAAACCATAAACATAAGAATGTAAAAACATGAACATCAAGTTTAAACATCAAAATCTTGAGTCATGAAATAAATCTTGGCAGTACATAAGGCATATATCATAAAGGAACATTAACCATGATAAAATAGAATTGAAATAAAACATGGAATTGTGGAAAATAAATAAGCACATAATATGATTTCTATATTATCCAAGGAATTACTACCAAGACCATAATAGTGGATAAATTCCATTACTGAACTGGGTTTACTTTCCATTCAATCCAAGTATTACTGAACCACATTTACTTACCGTTCCAGCCCTGTATTACATAACCATATTTACTTGTCGTTCGAGTCACGTCCATCTAATGAGATATAAATATTTACCCAATTCATTGGAGAGAGATATAGGTCCCAACCATCTCATAATGAAATAATTATTACATGTTCCACAAAAACATAAATCATTCATCAAGGCATAACCCAAGAAATAAAATGGGTTTCTTAAACATCATTCTACCATAACATAATCCATATAAAATACCATTCCATCATTAGCGCAATCAAATCATAGTAATATTAGGGACATAAATATAAAACTATTTAATGAGTATCATCTTAGATGGAAAATAATTTTGATAATATACTTGAAATTAATTCTTGAGGAAAATATCCTCTCTTCTCCAAAAAAAATTTTCTTTTCTGAAAATGCAGTGAAATATTAAAAAAAAGAATTTAATTGAAAATAAACATAAAATATTGTAAATGAAGATTCATGGAAATAAGATGTTATGAAAGTGTAAAAATCCATTCATGCCGTATAAGTTAAAAAAACATTCTCTTCATACTTTTTCTAGAAAAGGCAAAAAGTACCTCGTATGGTTAACGAAAGAAAGATTCCTTCCAAACCAGGTTGTAAAAGTCAAAATGGGTAAACATGTCTTTAGAAATACATATAACAATCGTAAAAATTTTATGAAGACATTTTTAGAAAACATGGACATGGATGATAAATATATCCCCAGTAAATACTTATGTATAAAAAATCTCGGATAAAAATGAGATTGCAAAATTATCCCTTACCATAGGTCCAATTTCTTCCATATGTGACCGAAACTTCTGTATAGTGGGTTTAAACAGATTATTAACTTGTAAAAGAACCATAATAATATCTATTATATCATATATGATTCACTTATGACTTTATATTACCCGTTTATTTATCAATTCCATGTTAAAGCAATGTTTTGGGTAATAATCATTTTATTTATTGTATGTGTTTTAACTTTTTATTCTTGATATTATTACTTAGATCATGATTTAATTACTTGAATAATGTAAAAAATAATTTATATATCATAAATATTCAGTATATAAATATATATAATATATGGATAAATGAAATGGAATACACCGTTCATGGAGACGGTAGGCTGTACGTACGCATGAACGCTGTTTCCGTCTCCTTATTGAATTAAATGGAAGAAAGTAAATTCCATATATACATATATATATATATATAAATCCAGTATAATTATTATGTCATATATTTCATTCTTATTTATTATATATACTTTATAATCATTCTTGAATGGTTAACATGGAGAATGAATCTCATCACGTCATAGAGATGGTAGGTTGTACGTACGCACGAGCGATGATATCATTCAGTTAATTGTTACATGGTATGGAATTGGATGGTATATTAATTATACAAAATAATTATCTTGTTATATTAATTATTCATATCCATTATACTCATCATTTACCCATCCAAATTAAGTATTTTTGAATAACAAATTACACCACAACATGGAGACGGTAAGCCATACGTACGCACACAAGATGATATTGTTATTTATAGGATGACTAAAAGGAGGTATAAGGTTGTCCCATAATTATAATAACGTATAATAATGTATAATATACTGGATTTATTACTCTAGTATGAGAATAACACAAGAACATGAAGTAGAATAAGAAAAGAATTTTGAAAGAGTTGATAAAACAATTACCTCTTTTTCGAGTATCTCCTTTTAATTTTCACAAAAGGTTTCCCTAAGATATATTTCTACCAAAAGTGTGGCCTATAAGAGGAAGGGATATTGGGAGATTATTCTAGAAGATATTGGATGAGAAAATGGATTGAAATGTGTGAGTATGTGGGTATAGGTGGTGGCCTTTTATAAGAGGGATGAGGGACACTTTAGGAAAGTCTTGAAATATTAATTTATTGTAAATTTATTTTCAGTTTATAATGGTCCCAAACTCATTTATTTATAATATAAGATGAGTATGGGTTGAAATAATCTCATAGAATAAAATTTATACATGTTTTTATTTTATTTTAAACCTTATCATTTTGATTTATCCTTATTTAATCTATTTAATTTTATTTGTGGTAATAATATTCTAAATATTAAACAGTTATAAATATTTACTTATGTGTTGTAAATTGTCCATAATTGGATACTTTATAAAATTTTAGACCATATAATTTTTAAATATTTTTTGTGATTTTTAAATAATTTAATAATATGTTATTTTTATAAAATATAAATAGTGTCAATTTTGAAACTATTTATTTATTTGACTTTAAGTAAAACCCAAAGAGAAAATAAATTCGAGAAAAAATATTTAATATACTCATAACATTTATTATTCACTTAGAAAATTCTTGGATTACATTAATTAGTTCATATGATATTTATTTTAATATTTTAAATCCATTTATTTGATATTTCTATCAATAAAATAATTTCTACATCGCTATTGTGTCATCATTAATAGTAATTATTTAATATCTAAAAATTCTAAATAAATTAAAAAGATGTATATATTTTTTTATATTTCTATAGACTATTTATTTTTGAAGTTTTATCATGTTTATCACTATATTAAAATTATTATACTTATAAGAGATAAGAGAGTGACATGTTGTCACTTTCTTTTGTTTTATATAAAATCACATCACTTTCATGGAAAAAAGTCCATTAAATGAATAAATTATGACCCTTATGGGATATTGGCAGACTTTAATTCATAAAATTGGATTTTTAAGGTTTTAAGACAATTTTATTATCCTTATCATATTTTTTTACCATGATTTACCCGATTTACCTTTAACCGTGATAAATAAAAATTATCGTAGTTACTGTTCATAATATTAAAAAAAATAAAAGTAACCTATTAACATAATTTGGACCCACTTATTAAAAATATGAAATCAATTTTTCAAAATTTAAAATACAGAAGTTTATTTAATTAATTTAAAATTAATTCCCGTTGTCAAAACCAGAAAGTGGGGTTTTAAGAAGTAAAAACTATCAAAAGATTGACATGTATTTATGCCCAATTTAAATGTAAAATTACTTCTAATGATTTTTTTTGGATTAAATGAAAAAAATATAATTAAAATTTAAAAACAATTAAAAACATAATCTAACTATATAAATAAATTAGATGAAAATGTTGTTTTGAATTAAAATGCAGTATTTTTCACTATTCATTAAAATATGAATTTTATTAAAAAAATACCAAAAATTCAACCAAATTAAATTCTGATTTCCTGATTAAAAATAAGAAGTTTATTTTTTCAAATATAATATATAAAAGTGTTAAAAAATAGATTTAAAATTGGTGCGCCATCAAAAGGTGGAAAAACTGCATTTTTTGAAAAATACATCTTTTATCCGAAAAATTAGATTTGTTCTTAAATCATATTCAAGAAAATAAATAAGATGAACATTAATGTTATATAAAATTAAAAATGTGGTTAATACTATTCATAATGGCTAGTTTATACCCCATAATAATATTTTAATAATATATAATTGTTAAGTGAAACTCAATATTGCGTACAACGCAAGCTATTGAGGAAGGTCTCTTTTGCATGTAATGCAAGCCAAGCCAATGTTGCGTTTAGTTCAAGCTTACTTTGGTGTTCCATATAAAATAATACAAACATAGTTCTTTTATACATTGAAAAAAATCCATAATCAGTGTTGCGTGAAATGAATTCTATCAAATGAACTTGGAATTGTGTGTGACACAAGCCAAGTATAGTGTTTTGTATATTGAAAGATAATATAGTGTTGCGTATAGCGCAAGGTAATCTTGGTGTAGCATACAACACAAGACATAAAAGAAATTAAAAAGACTATATCTCATAAAATCTTGCCGTGTTATAACAATAAACTAATTAAGTGTAGTGTGAAGATGAGTATTATGTTTAAAAATTCATTAAAGCATTCAAACATCAAGGATTTTCTTCACAAAGGAGAAAAACATGAAATCACCTACCTCAAAGGGGTGAAATTACGATGAAACTACCTGAGGATCCCCAAAAATAGAATCTAAGGAAGCTCACCAGAGGGGAGGAACAACCCTCCAGAGAGGAAGATGGGACCATAGGGGGTTTACGCCGGAGGTAGGAGCTGCCGGAGGGTGTCGTGCCAAAGATAGGGGTGGCCAGAGGAGGGGGATACGTAAGGGGCCACACGAGCAGGTGGGGGAACTGGCGAGGGAGGCACGACAAGGGTGGGATGAGAGGTGGAGGTCCGACCGGGATGGGGTGGTCGCATGAGAGGGAGAGAGTAGGGGGCGTGGTGTGTAGGGTGGAAGCAAAAGGGGGGTTGTGTTGGGTAAGGGAGAGGGAAGGGGGAGGGTAGCACCTAAATGAGAAGGTAGGGGAAATTAGGGTTTTCAAAAAATATAAAATATAATAAAAATCTTAGTTATAATAATAATAAAAAATTTATTATTAACAACAACAACAACAACAACAACAACAACAATATTATTATTAATCATTTTTTTATTTATTTTTATTTTCTCAACTAATTTTATTATTTTTAGACCCAGAGCAAGCCGCACTGTTTGGCCGCATGACCTGCCAGACTATGCACCAACCGTGCATAGGCCAAAAACTCACTCAGAAGTTTTAAAATTCAAAAATTTTACCAGGGACTCAATCTAAACCTCAACCGGAAAAAATCCAGATCAAGAAAAATATAAAATAAAGGAGTGTCCAGGGTCAGGGTGTGACATAAGAGAAGTGATTGCATCAACTAGTAGGATCTTACCCTATGAATCCTATTTATCAGAGCTTCTGAGGGAGATAACATCTCTAGGATTTTCCCCTGACCAAGGCCAAGCTGAGATCCAACAACTTAAGCATGCGTGAAACCGTTTATGGGAGAAGTTCAAGCTCATCGAGATCATGTCCCAAACCATGTTTGCCGAGCCACCCCATGAAAGTCCCACCATCACACACCATACTCTTAGGGAGTTTTCTAGTGTATGAAATAGATATGTATCAAGATTCTAGCAATACGAGTATGTACATTATTTTTTATAGAATAAAAAATATATTTTTATCCAATTATTGTTACTTTGTAAATGATTTTTATTTGATACAATAAAGCACAAAATTTTATTTTGGGTTAATATTCAAATTCAAATAATGAATTTATGAAATTAATGGATTTTTGAAATAAATAATATTTTAATAAAATATTATTATTAAATAATGTTTATAAAATATAAATTAACATATAATTTTTATGAATTCAAATGTAATTTTTTATAAGGGTTCAAAAAATGTTATCGTCAAAACCCAACATTTTTTAATAAATGTCGATTTTATTTTAAAGGTGAAAATTCACATATTTAGAAAATTATTTAGATAAAATGAATATTATTTTTGAAATCATAATTTCAGAATTATCCAATGGTGATTTTTTCAACATTTTTTGAGATAGTCGAATTTCGGCTAAAAATTAAATATCATATAAATATACTTTGTGTTTTATGACATCATAATGACCCAAAAGTGATGTAATAATTACTATAAATGGGATACATGACCAAATAAATGTTTTCCCTTAAAAAAATTTATTTTAAATTTATTTGATTTATTTTTGTAAGGTCATTATGAATACTCCAAAACCTATAATATATTTTAAGGTTTTAAAATCATTTCTTAAAGAGTGTGACTCACCTCCACATATGCAAGGGAATTATTTTAATAAGTTTAGCCCTTGGCCTTATAAAATAATAAAAATCAATCTCATTTGGTAGAAACCATGGGTAAAAACCATGGGATGGTTTGTGGTTTTGAATATTTTATTATGTAGAGTCCAAAACCTAAATAATAAAGAAATCCCCCTCATTTCTTATACAAACCCACCCAAACTCCAGTTTATTTTCACTCAAACTCCCGAGAGCATGTCCAAACTCTACCCTTCACTCCCTACAGTATTCCCAAGGCACCCCAAACTCTCAAGAAGCTCCTTCCAAGCCTTTAGAGTCACACACTCACTAAAAAAATGGCATTTCATGGCAGTTTTTTCTGGCATTTAGCGGCGGTTTAAACCCCTGCTAAATGACGTGCAAGGTTTTTTAAAAGCGCGGCGTATTTACGTGTTGGGAATCATTTGAAAACATTTTTTGTGCTACAGTTTTTTATTTCATGAAGTTTTTTTTGCAGTGGTATTTTCTTTTTTTTATTTACATAATTTATTAATTAATAATAATTATTACTTGTCTTTATTATTATTATTATTATTATTATTATTATTATTATTTATTTACTTATTATTTATCTTACCATGCATGCATATTCCATGCATGTCATGCATAAATCTAGAAAATATATACGCTAATAGAGATTTGAACCTCTTACCTCTTGGATATATTGGAAGGACTTTACCACTCTAGCAAGCTGCTTATCTAGTGAGTAAACAGAATGTAATATACTTATACATATTCAAATAAAAAACAAAAAATGATATTAAATAACAATAAATAATGAATATATAATGAATATATGATAAAGAAGTAATAGAAAAATATAGATAATAGAAGAATAATAAATAGATTACAAATAATTATTAAATAAATAATAAATATGTAATAAATAAATAATAAATAAACATTACATAAATGAAAAATAAATAAATAATCAATAAATAATAATAATAAAAATAAATAATAAACGATAATAAATAATAAATGATAATAAATAATAAATGATAATAAATAATAAATAATAAATAATAAATAAAAATAAATAATAATAAGTTACTAATAAATAACTAATACATAAATAATACATAAATAATAAATAATAAATAATAAATTCTAAATAATAAATAACAAATAACAAATAAATAATAAATTAATAATAAATAAATCATAAATAATAAATAATAAATAATAAATAATAAATAAATAATAAATAATAAATAAATAAATAATAAATAAATAATAAATACATTATAAATAAATAATAATTAAATATTAAACAAATAATAAATAAATAAATATTAAATAATGAAATATTAAATAAATAAATAATAAATAAATAATATAAATAAATAAATAATAAATGAATAATAATAAATAAATAATCAATAATAAATAATAAATAAATAATAAATGAATAATAAATAATTAATCAATAATAAATAAATAAATAATAAATATTAAATAATAAATAATAAATAAATAAATAATAAATAAATAATAAATAAATAATAAATAAATAAATAATAAATAAATAATAAATAAATAAATAAATAATAAATAATGAATAAATAAATAAAAAAATAAAAAAATAAAAAAATAAAAAAATAAAAATAAATAAATAAAAATAAATAAATAATAAATAAATACTAAATAAATAATAAATATCTAATAAATAAATAATAATTAAATATTAAATAATAAATAAATAAATAAATATTAAATGAATAAATATTAAATAAATAAATAATAAATAATAAAAATATAATAAAAATATAATAAAAATAAATATAATTATAATTATAATAATAATAAATGATAATAAATAATAATTAAAAAATAAAAAATAAAAAATAAAAAATAAAAAATAAAAAATAAAAAAAAATAATAAAATAAAAAATATGTCATAAATAAATAATAAATAGATAATAAATAAATAAAAATCAAATAAATAAATTTTAAATAAATAAATAATAAAAATAAACAAATAATAAAAGAATAATAAATAAAATTAAATGATAATAAATAATAAGTAATAGATAAATTATATATAATAAATAAATAAAAAATATATAATAAATAAATAATAAATAAATAATAAGTAAATAAATAATAAATAATAAATAATAAATAATAAATAATAAATAATAAATAAAAAATAAAAAATATTACATATTAAATAAATATTAAATAGTTGTTTAATAGTAAATTAATAATAAAAATAAATAAGTAAATAATAAATCAATGATAAATAAACAATAAAATAATAAATAATAAATAATAATTAATAAGTAATAAATAATAAATAATAAATAATAAATAATAAATAATAAATAATAGATAATAAAATAATAAAACAATAAAATAATAAATTGATATAAATATATATAAATCTATATATTTATAAAAAAGTTACATAAATATATATAAACACACATTTATATTACATAAATATATACAAACATAGTCAGATATATAATTGTATATTAATATATATATATATATATAAACAATTAAATATAAATATATATCTCTCTCTCTATATCTACACATATATGATATACGAATATATAAACATAAATATTTATAAATATTTATAAACGTATATAAATATACAAAAATACCTACATATATATAGTTATTTACATATATTTGAATATACACATTAATATATATATTTTTATTGACACACACATGTTTATATATAAATATTAATTGTATCGGTATATATATACAAATTAATTCATTTTTATAAGGTAAATAAAATTGACAATTATTTATTTTAAATGAAATGAATAAAAAATATTTACTTTCATATGGTTTATATGTTTAAAAATACATTTCTATGTAAATATGTATTTATATAGGTGATTTATTATATGTAAATATAATAAAATAAGCATATATTTAATTATAAATAAAACAACATTGTGAAAAATGATAAAACTTCAAAACCATAATATTAATATGAACTCAAGCCCTGAGAATAAATTCAGTCCACACTAAAAAAATAAGTCTCCCTTAACCGAGGATGGAATTTCATCGAATGTTAAAAAATTGGGATACCCCAACTAAAAACATAGTTTTAGAGGCCTTTGGGGCCTCTTTTGACCTCACAAAAATAGTGATTGGGGCTCCCCCAAACAAAACAACATAAAACTCATCACATGCTTCGATTTAATATGTGGTTGAGCCCAAACAGACACCCATATCAAAAGCTATGACATTTTGTAGTTAAAGATTGATCTCTTAATTTTCTTGAAACTATATAAAATTTAATTCTTTTAATTATTTCAAAATTCAAATCTAATTTGGTTTTAGTTCATTTCATAAGCTTTGATTTTAATGGTGTAGAGAAAAAATGGTATCCCGAATCAAAAGTTATGGTCAATTGATGCCGAACTCTAATTTCTCAACTTATTGAATATTTGTTTTAAGTTTCAAATAATTATTAACTAATAATTATAATTATTTATTAATTAACACATTATAATTAATTAAAATTATAAATAATAAACTATATATGATGGTAAATAATAAGTAATAAATAGTAAATAATTTTTTTTTTCAATTTTTTCCCTTTAATTTAGCTGTGGTTTTAGCAACCGCTGTTAAAAAACTGTAAGTACTTTTTTTTTCTGGGATAACATTTATCAGTTAATTTTAAAACCACCATGAAAAAACCTCCAGGAAATGCCATTTTATTGTAGTGACTCAAGTAAGGGATCTTCCACTCTCCTCTATTATAAAGCACTCTTTTTATGTTATGTCTCTTAATTTTTATTTTCATATGTTGGGATATTTTCTTACACATCCCCCTTACTTTCCATTTTATTTATAAATGATGGTAGCCCCTTTAACTCTCATTTATCCCTCCTATGAACCTTAATGTACACCCGTTTCTATGCCGAAATTTTGTAAGTGATTGAGTTCTTTCCTTTATCATTTTTATTAAAGTTTCTTCAATATCATATTCCTTCTATTTCTAATTCCTTATGTTGGGACATGTATTTCCATGTCCTTATTAGTTTCCATTTCATGTATAAATGATGAGAGACCCCTTTCTCTCTGATCAACCCATTTTATGAATTTTTCCATGACGCTATTATGCTGCTGAAATTTCACCACGATTTTACTTTCCAAAACAATGATGTAGTGAATACCAAAACCATTTCTTATCAAGGGTGTTCACATTTATACACATATAACTTTTTATTAGGGACTTTCATATATGTATTCCACACTTCTTAATCATGGAATAAATTATGATGATGAATGAATCCATGTTGTATGATCTATGTGGCATGCTTAAGTATGAGAATGAAATGAATATGATGGGTGTGCCCATATAGCACTCCAATGCATTGGGTAATGTTTAGTATCATGATACATCATGTTGGGAAATGAAGTAAATTTGATTCCTTTATGAGACTTTTTCCACCATGAGGTATTGGAGGGTTTAGTCTTGACCTATGTTTATGATTCAGTGTTTTATGTTGTTGCCACATTTCTCATGTTATGATTATCATGCTATATCATGTCTCATTGTTCATGTTTATGATTCCTACTCTTGTTATGCACCATTGACATTCCTATTGTGAAAATTTATTATTCTCTTCATGTTATTCCATGTTTATTCCCTTATCGGGATTTATATCTCACCCCTTTATTATGTTTGTCCCCAGCTTATACCATGCAGTTTAAAGTTCATTGGAATATTATTATCACACCAAGGAAGTTTTCAATAATGTTTCATATACCATGTTATAATTTGTTATGTAATGTACCTAATTCCCAAAGACACTAGACTTATCAATTTTTTAGGTTGTATAAATTTATACTTATATGTAAAAAATGATGAATTAATGTGAAATAAAGAGTAGGCACTACTGGAAATGGGGTCTATCCCCACACATATATACCCACAGTTTTATAAACCGTGGGAATAGGCTTTTTTTACTTATCTTTACACACGGTTTTATTAAAAACGTGGGTATTGAAACAACATACTGCCCGAAGTATCGGGCTCCTCCTCACTCGGCGCTTCCCCCATTCAACTCTACCTCCCCGACCCTTACACCCGGCCCTGTCCTCCCCTCCCCGAACACCACCTCCCGACCCTCTCCTCCCCTCTCTGACTCCCCTCCTCGGCCTCCGCCTCCCGGCTCCGCGTCCCGGCTCCGCGTCCCGGCTCCGCGTCCCAGCTCCGTGTCCCGGCTCCGCGTCCCGGCTCCGCATCCCAGCTCCCGTCCAGGACCCCCTGGCCTTCGCCTTCGCCTCGACATCTCTTAAACAAGGTAATTTTACTTGTGATGCTCCATTAATGTTATGGGAGGATATCGATGATTCTTGATTGATTATAGGGGTTACCATGTGTATGAGGTTGCATTTCATGGGCGATGGAATTTCATGGGCGATGGAAGATCTAAAAATGGGGTTTTAGATAATGATAGATCAGAAATTTTTTGATCCATACATGATGTAGTAATATGTGTGAAATGACACAACAATTCACTCATCTTATGTTATAAAATCCTTGATTGGATTCCTTATGTCCTAGAGAAATCAGTGGTGGCTCTATATCAACACCAACATCTAGGTATGGGGGAATTTATATCTCAATTTCCATCATAGGATCCATAAAATCCTTGATTGGATTCCTTATATCCTCAAAAATGGGATCAAAAAGTGCCAACAACAGCCCCAAGTCATTCCCATTCTATAGGTCCAGGGTAATTTTTATCATTATTATCACCCCTAAAGGAATTAATCTTCTCTAGTTTTGAAGATAATTATCAATGGTCAACATCCCAATCATTCCTCCCACTATGAGATACACCTCTTTCATTTTGGGTCTGCTCGACAAGTATGATTGGAAATTCCCTTATGGTCACTATTCAAAGACCAAGGTAGGGGGAATTTACGATAAAGGAAGTTAAAAACCATAAGTTTCATAAGACAAAATGGACTAATATGACCAGGGGTCAGATAAATTACCATAATGCAACCCTCAAAGGAGGAGTAAACAGTGGATAATTTCCCTTTTGCGTGGAGAGTGATGGGGTAAATCCCACTACTTGATACACCTTAGTGAACATCATCATAATTAATATAAAAATTGATGTCAACCAAGATTTAAAAATATAGGGGAATGATGTGGAAACTGTTCATTTAGGGGTAGGTGATGTGGATGAACAAACTAAGGCTACACATAGACGTAATCAGAGAAATACGTAGAACATGGCACCTACGAATGAGGAATTTACCTCTCCTCGATGGAAATCTGCCTAGGATAAAGGGAAATGTGTGGATACATACCAATCACTGCCTAGGGGAACTGAAATTACCTCTATAGAGGAACTACTAGCACAATAAGAGAATGTGATATAGAATCTCAGATATATCGATGAGGAACTATCAGGGACAATATTTCTGCTGGCTATCGTCTTCAAAAAGAGACAAAACACTCTCATCACATACATCAGGAGAGGGATAATATGCATTAAACGGTGTAATTTTTATGTTAGGTTGGGTATAGATCCAAGAAATTGATTTACATAAATGAAGAAGTTTTGAATGATTACGACTTTCCTCTACTATGGTGACAACATCTTCCCCATTAGAGCGATCATTCATTCTTAGCATAGATTGAGAATCAATGAGATATGAAGGTGGGGCCACCTCATCAATACTTTCCCAATACCTGTAGTTAGAAGGTGGCCTAGACAATAATACCTCAAGAACTTCTCAACACCACTGAATCATTGGATTCCAAAATGGAATCCATTGAAGGGAGGAACACCCCCATACAACCCAAAAATAATTTATATTCCGAATGTGTGGATAAAACCTTTACCCTATCCAATTTTTACAATACAATATTCTAAAGCCTTTATTTTTTAGGAGATCCAAAATTCCATCTCACACACTTCATGTCCTAAAGATACTTTATGATGAGCCCCTAAGATCGGTAGGAGGAAACAAAACTAAGATGTTTTTGTATGTAATTTGGTAGGACCAACCTTATTTTAGTAAAACAACCTTTCGGTAGGATCCATTGTGGAATGTAAATTTATTCGTTATCAATTCCTAGATCATTTAAACTCCATGTTAATGAAAATAATGATTTCTGACCTCACAAATTGCAAATAATGTGAAAGTGATAGAGTTTCTTACTTCATCGCTAGATGGAAAAGTTTAACATATTCACTCAGAATACATTTATCAAAAAAGAAATGGATGGAAATTTGTGATGGGAATATTTAGGATGACCTACGAACACCTTTTATCTTGATGAATTATCTAGGCAGATTCTATGAGTTTTTAGAGACAACACAACGCTTAGAAGATTCCATTTAAAAATCCTAGGCCAAATCTTGGCCGACACCCATGACATAGGGAAAAAGGACTAGTAAGGTATATAATGATTCTCTTACCCTAAAAACAGTAGTAGTTCCAATTCAAGCACCTAGGAAGGCCCTAAATCACATGACACCTCCCATTGAGCGGCATTAACAACAAATTCTCCCTTGAATGGAAGAAAAAAGTGATCTAGGTCACCCATGACTTGAGGAACGGATGGACAAAGTGTATTACTTATTAAAGGAGAATTTTTACAATTATTTCCTTACATAAATGGAAAATAACATAATCAATATACAAAAAATTAAGAATCATAATGAGGTCAACCTCACAGACCTTCATGTCTATTATTCTTTTTATAGGAGATTGATCCACACCGTTTAAGGCTGATTTGTCTTCAATGACATTCTGAAGAGCACAGTTAATTATATATAGATGATATTAGAGAAGGCCCCAACATAGGTGGCATATTTAACCTTTACCCATACCAGAAGAAGAGGGTGACTATCAAGAAAAACTAACTATGTGTGGAAGAAATGTTCGATAAATAGATGACTCGAAAGACACTTGACCGTGCTCATACCTCCTCCAATGGCCTGAAGGCCTTCAAATTTTTATTAAGATAAGACTGTATTTTAAGGGATGAATGGGAAAACCCAAAGACATCATTAATTGGGACAAATAATTCCCTAAGAGTCAAGGAAAATAAAACCAGATTGACAACATAAAAACTGCCCCTCCCCAACATTTGAATGTGATGAATCTCTCCACCATTGCAAAGTGATTCAACAAGCAAGTGTCATGTGTCAAAGCACAGTCTCGATCCGATGGATGATGCCATACACTCTCAAATGACCAAATCCAAAAAACTCTGCATAGATGAACTGAAAGATCTAAATCATCTCTTGGGGATGTTCCATGTGGTCATGACCTGTTGCAAACCATCCGATGCGAAACCAGGATGACCAAGCTCATACCATCCTAAGAGAATAGATTTGCAAACCAATAATGATCACAACACATAGGGAGGAATAATTTAATATTCATTGAAACACACCAAGATTTTTTTCTATGTCTAAATTTTTTTCTCTTTGATATCTTACTTTTCACTAAACACCAAGCTGAAAAAAACTCTAAAATATTATTGTATTGTATTGACCTATTTTGAACAACCTAAATAATGAGAAATTAACAGTCATTTGTATTTCAAAATAAATAATTCATTATTGTATTGAGTGGTACAATAACATTTTAGTTGAATACATTTGGAAAATCATGCTCAATTAATTGTTTAAGCATGCTAGACTATATAAGACACATTATGATCATATATAGTGCTTTATCTAAAAATACCATTTATAATTTATTTTTAACATAATTATATGAGTACATTTATAATTCTTAAACCAATCATGGAATGATTCATAATTAACATACTAAATTTTATGACCAGTAACACATGGAAATCATCTTCAAATCTTGATAATGTATGTTCCATAAATTATGAAAAACAATTAGTTAAATATTTTTTTTAATTTAAAGTTTTTTACTATGTATTAACGTAACATTTCAATGTTATATTTAAATGTGAATTGAACAACATGTAACGGTTTAGAGCATGATTTTTTAATCCAAGCAACCAAACCATTTACATAGAATTTAATCAGTCCTTGAGATTTAAATATAATTTATCATTTGTTTTTTGTTATTCTTATTATTGCTAGATATTATTTATTATCCTTTTAAAGGAAATAGATCTCGTATTTCTTTTCCAGGTTTAGGATTTACAATGATATCCAATGTGATCCTTTCTAGATTTACATGGAAAATAAATATGAAAAGATGGTTTATCCTGATCATTCTTATTATTGCTACTTATTCAATCATAGACTCCTCTTGTCATTAAATATGTTTTGCTAGCTACTAATATGCATTGATTAATTTAATAATAAAATAGGTTGTAATGAATTTTTTAAATATTATTTACATTGTTGATTGAATGATATTTTTTTTCTTGTTATAGAATGGATAGAATCTGGATGTATCGTACCGATCAGATTTCAACCGAGTTTCAAAGTAATTTGGAGAATTTTGTAGATTTTGCATTTAACAATGCGTCAGATGGAGGATGTATATAGTGTCCCTGCTATAATTGTGTTGGAAGACCATGGTTAAGATGAGAAGAAGTTAGTTACCATTTAACGAAATTTGGATTTCAAGCTAACTATAATGTTCGGTTTCACCATGGTGAGACGAGTCAATCTTCGACTGTTCATAAACGAAATGAACGAAGTGACATGGAGAATTTGATATTTGATCGGTTTACATATGTGCATCATTCTGAGAGAGATAACATGTCGGTGCAAGAAGACAATTATTTCAGTACACACGAGGAAAATGTTGAAGACAATGATGTTGAGAGAGTGAAAAATTTATTGGATGATGCCAGAACTCCAATATATCAAGAATGTACTAAAATGACCAAGTTGGAATTTTTAATGCAGTTATATCATGGAAAAACCATGTATGGGATTTCTAATACTGCCATTGATTATATTCTTACATTTTTGAAGGACTTGCTTCCTGATGGTGGAGATATTCCCTCCAATCATTACATGGCATGGAAGTTAATTATGCAGCTTGGATTTTCTACTAATAAATTCCATGCATGTATGTAAGATTTCAGTTTATATTTGGAGGAAACAGCTGACCGTAATGACTGTAAAGAATGTGGTACATCTCGATGGAATACAAATGCAGATGGAACACCATCTCGTGTGCCACAGAAAGTCATGTGGCACATTCCATTGATTCCCTGACTTTAAAATCTATTCATATCTCCAGAAATCTCAGTTAATATGCGATGACATGATGTTGAGAGAATTAAAGGTAATGATGACCTGGTCTATCCTGTAGATGGATTAGCATGGCCTACATTTGATGCACAACATCCTGATTTTTCAGCTGAGGTGCGTAATGTCAGATTGGGCCTATCATGTGATGGTTTTATTCCGTTTGGTCAGATGCTTACTGCTCATAGCACGTGGCCAGTTTTTATTCATGTTTATAATCTTCCTCCATGGATGTGTATGAAAAAACCTTTCACTTTCTTGAGTATACTGATATCTGGACCTTTGGATCCTGGAAATGATATAGATGTCTACCTGCAACCTTTAATAAAAGAGTTTAAACAACTTTGGGATTTAGGTGTGCATACATTTGATGCTTCTTCAAAGAATACGTTTCAGATGCATGCTGCCCTTCTATGGACCATAAATGATTTCCCTTCCTATGCAATGATGTCTGGGTGGAGCAAGAAGGGAAAACTATCATGTCCCGTTTGTATGAAGAATACACGATCGAGAAGACTTAAATATTGTTGTAGTTTTAGTTTCATGGGGCATCACCGATTCTTGCCAATGGATCATCAATACAGGAAGAATCGTCGGAGGTTTGATAATAATGTTGACACTGAAGAACCACCTCAACGTATGTCAGGAAGTGATGTGCTTGATGAATTGAAAGATTTAATATTTTCATTAGGGAAAGGTCAGTTGAAATCTCAAAAGAGGAAGAATGATGATACTGAAGTCACTTACAATTGGAAAAAGAGAAGTATTTTTTTTGTGTTGCCATATTGGTCTACTAATTTGTTACGTCATTGTTTAGACGTAATGCATATTGAGAAAAATATATGTGAAATGTTGCTTGAAATTCTTTTGAATATTAAGGGGAAGACCAAAGATGACCTCCGATCTCGTTGGGATTTATTGGATTGGGGTATTCGACCAGAACTACATCCTGTTTGTATCGGTGAAACCAAATGGAAAGTTCCATGTGCTTCTTATGTGATGACACCGGCAGAGAAAGTTCGATTTCTGGAAATATTGTTGAATATCAAGGTTCCAGATGGCTATTCCTACAAAATATCTAAACAAGTCAATAGAAGACATTTGAAATTGAAATCCCTAAAAACTCATGATTATCACATCCTGCTTCATGAATTGATTCCAATAGCAATTCAGCATTTGCTATCCAATAATGTAAGAGTGGAAGTGATTCGGTTGTGTCATTTTTTTGAGTCCTTTGTGCTAAAAGGTTATCCAAATCATTGTTGATAAAAATGCAGCAAGAGGCTCCGTTAATTCTGTGTGAGTTGGAAAAAAATTTCCTCCATCCTTTTTCACTTGCATGTTGCATTTAACAGTTCATCTTCCAACTAAGACACTTCTTGGGGGACCAGTCTCTTTTCGGTGGATGTATCCCACTGAAAGAAATATGTGCACTTTGAAATCATATGTCTAAAATAAGAATTATCCTGAAGGTTCCATTGTGAGGAGTTATCTGGCCCAAGAATGTATGGATTTTTGTTCAATGTATTTATCTGATGTGAGCACAAGACATAATCAACCAATGAGAAATGAAGATGAGCAGTACGAAATTCAGCCCTCGTTTCCATCTCTTCCCCAAACTGGTGGAATTTTCGGGTCATATACATTGGTTACATTGAGCTTTGAAGAGCGGAATATGGCACATCAAACAGTCTTGTTTAATTGTGGTTTGTTCGATGCCTATATCAAGTAAGTAATTTGAATATATATATGTTATCTCATACGATATCATATCACATATACCTTATACTTTTATTTTCATTTTATGTAGAGAACATAAACAAATTATAAGTAGAGTTCATCAGTCTTTGCCGTTGAGGAGGAGAGAGGCTATGCATAGCCAAGAGTTCTTAGCTTGGTTGAAATCAAAGTTATGACCATTACATTATATACCTTAAAATATAGATATATATTTAATTATATTACTCATATGTATTTCAGGTATTGAGTTTACCTGCTGACTTTATTTCTCAAGAATTAAGAGCATTGGCTTTTGGTCCCAATTCTTTGGTTCGTGACTGCAAATCTTTAATAATCAATGGATATAATTTTGTTACAACTGATAAAGCGGTGAAAATGAGAACACAACATGATGGCGTTATGTTAACTACTAGAACAGATTGTTATGCCAGTGCATCAGATAGTCGACCTCGATACGAAGATGTGTATTATTATGGGCTGGTTGAGAAAATATTGTTATTGGATTACTACTCTCAAGGTCGAGTCACTGTGATGAAATGTAAATGGTTTGATTCAATGACGCGACATGGTACATTTATTGATGATTTCGGATTTAGAGTTACTGACATTAATCGATTCCTGCATACCGATGAACCATACATTTTGGCATTAATGGAAAAACAAGTGTTTTATGTGAAAGATCATCTGAAACATGATTACGGTGTCATTAATGAAGTAATTCCAAGACATATTTTTCATGATGTTGGGGATGAAATTGTCACCATTGACATCCCCATCGGTGTTAGCCAAAATATTGTATTTGATGACACAAATTGTCCCATTGTGAGAGATGATGTTGAACCTGAGGTAGTGGAGGGTAATATATAAAAGCAACCATATATATTCAGAGTTCATTCAGTTTACATTGACGTGAGTTTCTCAGGTTGGTACGAATGTAATTACTATAATTTAGTTTTAGTTTGGAATGATATGTCTGTTTTAGTATTGTTTGGTTTTGTTTCATTTAATTATATTTATTTCAATTCAGAAAACTGGGTTTAAAATGTGGTTTTAAAAATTGTATAACTTGGTTGTAAATTATCATTACTGAAATATTTTATGACATTTTTTGTCTTCTTTGGCTTATAAGTTGTATGTATTATTTGTAAAAATTGTTGCTAAAAAATATTTATTTCATTCTTATACAGATTATGAAGAAAACTACAGAAGCTCGCAAGAAAAGATTATTTGATGTTGATCCTGTTAGACGCGAGTGTGAGTTGTCTTCAGTGAGTATAATAATTCTAATATTTATCTTCCGCATTACATATAATATGAAGTTCATATTTTTGATCAAATTTATTTTAGGGATATATAACTTCATAGATTCCTCTTCCTAGTATAGGACCGAGCAGGGATCCTCCAAGACCTAGGTGGAGCTCCCGTCTTACCACTCCCCACACTGACCCATCAGTGGACATCCCATCTACCACACATGTCTTCCCTCCGCTTGAGACCCCTGTGATGTTCCCATACATGCTGCCGTCATCATCCCATTTACCCTCTTTTTCCCATTCCATGTCCACGCCGACTCGACCGATGTTCTCACCTCCACAATTTCCATATCCATTCATGTATCCCCAGACCTACTACGCATATTCTGACATGTCTACGCCACCTCCTTTTCCTACCATCCATCATACACATATTGAGTCTGTTCCTTCAGTTTTCACTCCTGTTCATGAAGATCTGCCGGAGCATGCTGTGGAACAGATACTTCCTTCGGAGGATGCTGATCCAGCATAGTCCACGGATGCCTCACAGCCTATTCAGGACCCTGCATCAGGTTTTTTTATTATAAATGTTTCAAATTTTATCAGTTCACTTTTGTCTTATTGTATTGTCACTTAACTCTTCTCTTTTCACCTCTTCTGTTATTTAGTGGGATCTTCTAGTAGGAGACGTGGGCGCACTCAAATGTGGGATGCCTGGAATCGCGAAACTCAGATTATGGTGGATTACAATCCTCAAAATCAAATGGTAGGTAAAAATTATAAGGAGTGTATAAGTTTCATGGATAATTTATCCAAATATCATGATATCGTACCGGTGGAACCGGTATCATGGAGACATATCAGTGCTGACATCACGGATAGGGAATGGGCGTAGATATGGGTACAAAAATTTTATAAATTTATATTTATATTAGTAATGTATTTATATGACATAACATTTTTGTTGCAGAGTCGATTTAACTTTCCTAATGGTGAAGCTGCCAAAGCTGCTAGGTTGAGTGATCTTGGAGAGTATTGGCGTTCATACAAGTATGAGTTACATATTGGTTGGAGGAGCAGAGTGGGTACCGAGTTAGAGGGTGTACCCACAAACCCTGACTGTCCAAAAAGTCAATATCAAAAAATGATCGCACATTGGAAGGATGAACAGTATAAGGTAATACCCATCTTTAATGGTTTTTATATAAAATTTAATTCTTATTACTTGTATTGTTTTTTTGTTTCTTAGGAAGTGTCAGCAAAAAAAAAACAAAGATGAAATGATATATCTACACACATTGGGGCGCACTACAATGCCCGATCATGAGAAGCGGCTGGTACGTTCCATCTAATTTTTTTCATTTATCATATATGGTTGTAATCCAAATTTGTGCATTTCTCATATGAAGCAAGCTAAATGGGGCATTGAAGGTCCTGTACCTCGTGCCAAATTATTCTGCTTTAGTAGGAAAAGAAAAGATGGAACTGTAGTTAATTCACAAACACAAGACAAAATTGTAAGTTTTTTTATATATATTTCAAACATTTATACAGAATTCATAATTTAATATGTGTATAATTTCAACAGTCTGCCTTGGAGGCCATGGATGAGGAAGCTGACAACTTAGGGCCAAAAGATCATTTAAGTCAGGTGTTAGGTGTGGAGCATCTAGGAAGAGTCCGTTGTAGACCAGGCAAAAACATTGTCCCCTCTAGGTATTGGTCATCATCGGACTCCTCTAATGCCTCTAAGGCCTCTGATTTGGAATGTACGCGTGCTAAATTAGCTGCGAAAAAGAAAATAATATTTGAGGAGCGTGAAAAAATCAAGCTAATGAATGAACATTTCATGAAATCTATGTCAATGTTGAGTCAGTCACTACCACCAGAGGTTGGTGCCACTTTTGATTCATGTATAGCATCAATGCGCTCTTTAAATAATGCCTCAGGTGATTCCCATGAGGGTCCTAGTGGCGATGACGGTGGTGGAGAGAGAGCTGGCGAGGATGTTGTTGATGCTGTTGTTGGTGATGAGATTACTGCTGCTGCTGCTACTGATGATGATGATGTTGGTGCTGGTGATGATGATGCTGACGATGTTGCTGCTAATGATGAGGATGCTGGATATGGGGATGATGATGATGGTGATGGGGGGGATATTAATCCCCTCTATTTTTGACTTAGTAGAGAGACTTCTGTTGGAGTTTTAATTTTTTTTTTGTATTGGTCGACTGCTTGTATGTGAATTTCTTTATGCAATGAAATGCATTTTGGATTATGTTTTCGTCGGGGGTGTTATTTGACAATTGTTTAGGTAATATTCACATGCCATTTTTGTTTTTATGGTTTAGTGTATTAATTATTATCTCGCCATCTAATCTTGGCCTTAACAGTGGAGGGGAGGCTTGGGATGGGGGCTGCAGTGGAGGGTTGGGGGGGGGGGGCTGGGAGGGGAAGGTTGGGAGGGGGTGGGGGGTGCAGTGGAGGGCTGGGCAGGGGGGATGGGCAGTGGGGAGGGAGGGGGAGGGGTTGGGCAGGTGGGGAGGGGGAGGGGCTGGGCAGTGGGGAGGGAGGGGGAGCGGTTGGGCAGTGGGGAGGGGCTGGGCAGGGGGCTGTGCAGTGGGGAGGGAGGGGGAGGGGTTGGGCAGGGGGGCTGGGCAGTGGGGAGGGAGGGGGAGGGGCTGGGCATGGGGGGGTTGGGCAGTGGGGAGGGAGGGAGAGGGGCTGGGCAGGGGGGGCTGGGTAGTGGGGAGGGAGGGGGAGGGGTTGGGTAGTGGGGAAGGAGGGGGAGGGGCTGGGGGAGGAGCTGGACACAGTGTCGACTTATCCGCCGTCGCTAAAGGTATGGTTTTACCACACCATTTTTTACATCATGACATGTTTTCTTTTTACTCAACTGCATCCTCAAATATCCAACTTAACCCCAGACTCATATTTTCATAATATGATGCAGTAGGACTTCATGTTCTCCAGAAATGAATTTGCAGCTGATTTAGTTGATTACCATGACGCATTAGAGGATCGACCACTCCCAGAACATCACCTTTCTTCAGCGCCTTCTGAACAATCATCAATGGGGCACTATCTTCTAGTTAAAGGTAAACACTTCTGGTTGCTATCATTAAACCTGACATTTCTGACTATTCATTGCAGCACAAATGCTTTGTTTCCTCTCTATTTCCGTCCATAATTGGTATGTGGGATGTAGAGTGAATCAACATTCTGGAAGCTGAAAGTGTTCTTGAAGGGTGCGCTGGAAACACAAAGCAAGTGCACGGGTGAGGTGGATGTTAACAAAACTGCCTAGAGCAGCCACTTAAATTGAATCTTGACCGATGTGTTGCTCACCCCGCAATAGGTATGTTCTCGTATTATCGTTGAAATAATCTTCTAGACAATTTGCAGTATTTCCCTTCGCATAATACTTTTTCATACGTTATTACGCACTTCATCTTTTAAGATAAATATTGATTATTTTTATTTATATATTGCAGGTGACTCACTCTGCACATGAAGAGATCAAGGGAATCATGCACTAATAAGTGCCAGATCTCTACAATAGGTATGTTTTCCTAAAATTGTGGAATTAACCTCCCTACCATGCATCATTTTTCATTTGCATTTACACACTATATGAATGTAGGTTATTGGTCATAAAATCATGGAGTTAACCTCCCATTTATCCAACATATGAATGCAGGTGATATGTTTTCACTATTGACTCCATTGTATATTGATTTTTGTGGGTCATGTCTAAGAGTTGCTAGACATACATTGATTGTTCTCATCCCGGCATAGAGATGAACCGAAATATTGGTGAATGTGCATGGGATGATGGAATGAATGCCTCCGATTTACAAGCATGGAGAAAAAACTTAAGAGATGTGTATCATTTATGTCTCCTTGAGGATTGATGAAGGTATTGTTTTCCCAACTAAATCTTCAACAGGATAGGATGTATGGAAGTTTATATTTTTTACAACTCAAGCAGTAACTGATATAGTGATAATCACATTCTTCATGAGTTTGACTAGTATTTCATGTGTTATAATCTGTTTTGTATTACAATGAGTTGTATTACCTTAAATAAACATACCTTAAGGGAACATAATTAGTTGGACATCTGATTTTATATTTGTTTTCTGTTATAATCTGTTCTGTAATACAGTGAGTTGTAGTACCTTATCAAAATTTTAGGATGTTTTATAACAGTTATAGTACCTTACCTGGTTGGGTCTGCATCCAAATAAAACATGTCATGCATCTACATATTTCATGCAGGGAGATTCAGGGGGAGGGCTGGGCAGTGGGGAGGGAGGGGGAGGGGGAGGGGGGCAGGGCATGGGGAGGGCTGTGCAGGGGGGGGGATGGGCAGTGGGGAGGGAGGGGGAGGGGCTGGGTAGGGGGGAGGGGGAGGGCTGGGCAGGTGGAGGGCTGGGCAGGGGGGAGGGGGAGGGCTAGGCAGGGGGAGGGGGAGGGTGGTGTAGGGTGAGGGCTGGGCAGGGGGGAGGGTGAGGGCTGGGCAGTGGGGATGGATGGGGAGGGGCTAGGCAGGGTGAGGGCTGGGCAGGGGGTAGGGTGAGGGATGGGTAGTGGGGAGGGATGGGGAGGGGCTGGGAAGTGGGGAGGGATGGGGAGGGGCTGGGCAGTGGGGGGAGGGGGTGGGGGGCTGGGCAGGGAAAGGGCTGGGCAGGGGGGAGGGGGAGGGGGAGGGGGGCTGGGCAGAGGGATGGCTGTGCAGGGGGGGAGGGATGGGCAGTGGGGAGGGAGGGGGAGGGGCTGGGCAGGGGGGGAGGGGGGAGGGCTGGGTAGGTGGAGGGCTGGGCAGGGGGGAGGGGGAGGGCTGGGCAGGGGGGGAGGGTGAGGGCTGGGCAGTGGAGAGGGATGGGAAGGGGCTGGGCAGTGGGGAGGGATGGGGAGGGGCTGGGCAGTGGGGAGGGATGGGGAGGGTTGGGAAGGTGGAGGGCTTTTGTCTACGAGTCATATTTTGAAAATGTATCTTCATTCTTTCTTCACTTCAACATATCATCCAAATGTGCACCTTTCTTCATCTATCATCTTTTAGATTCACTTTAGATTAGCATCAATAACTCATCTTGTAACTTTAGGACAATAAATTCTATAATGCTTTAACCGCTATGATGGGTTGAGTACTATAATTAATTACTCATCATCTAGGTGGGTTTAATATGAGTGTGTTGAGAAATTATTTTCTTTTGATGTCGATAATTATTACCTTGCTCTTTAAATTACAATGCATGAAAAGAGTGAGGTGTTACAAAAAGAAAACATATAAACACATCGGCTACTGTACATATATTTCCAAATTCTCCCAAGTACATGAAATCATATTTCCCAAGACAAGTCTTCATAAATTCAGAAGTCCAAATAGTCCTGAATACGGTTTCTGAGTCGACCAACAAATGCATCATCAAAGGCTTTTTTTCATCATTTTCATGTTTGATACAACGAGGTTCACTCATATAGTCATAGAGTTGATGTTTGTGGTATTCATGTTAGAGGTTTATTTCGCAGTAATGAACATGAAATATTTTGTAGGAATTACTGGAAGATGAAGGTTCCACACCATGGTGGTAATGAACACACTATTTTAGAATAGACTTAATAGGCCTGTAGGTTAAAAATTTATATCTTTCAGAAAGAATATCAGTGGATTAAATTGGTGATCATGACTCGATATTTGGAGGGTGACATGGTGATTCTATAGATATAAGAAATAGATATATTTCTCTTTCAAAAGAAGGAAGAAATCTCTTGGAATATACCAATATAAATAGATCTCAAAGATACAAAGAGAGAACTAAGGATTTCCATATGTGGGATGGAAAGTCAGAGAAAGGAGATCTATGAGGTATTATTATTGGAGTTTCATTGATTTCATCATTAGATGAATGTAGAGCATAATTTATACACCTATGTTGGTGTAAATTCATTCATTGTTAGTGAAGAGTAGGACAACAACAAGCATGTAGAAAGAGAGAACTAAAAATTTCCATATGTGGGATGGAAAGTTAGATAAAGGAGATCTAGGAGGTATTCCTATTGGAGATTCATTGAGTTCATCATTAGATGAATGTGGAGAAGAATTGATACACCTATGTTGGTGTAAATTCATTCTTTGATAGTGAAGAGTCAGACAACAAGAAACATGGAGTTAGTGAGTAGTTTGAGTGTGTGAGAGTAGCGTGTTATTTATTTTCATGTCTAGAAAGATGGATTCTGGTGCTTTACAATTTCCCAATTGAGCCAGTTCATTTAGAAGGGCACTATAAGTCTTGATACATTGAGTAAACTCAGTCATGACCATTTCATCATAAATTTTGGCAGCGTTAACTGTATACCCACTACATCCAGACACAAATAAAAATTCATCCCACAATTAGTTTTAGATCCTCTATAAAAACCAGAATTTTGGTGAACATCTGAATCTTCCATATTCATATTCAACATATTATTAGCTATATTTTTCTTTACTTTTTTTAGCAGTTTCTTTATTCAAGTTAGTGCACTCCAAATTTCCTTAATCTGGATGGTCACTTGAGTTTGCTAAACACATGGTCTTATTGTTTTGATTTTTATTTTTTGACATAGCAGAAATTCCATTATATTTTTTCTTTTAATTTGGGATAGATCCTCACTAATTTCCATGATCCTTGACCAAAAATGATCTTTTATTATTCATGGAAGTTCAGTATTGGATTTTATCGTAATTCATTCTTGTTAGAATTTGCAATAAAGGTTCATAATTAGTTGTTTTTATGTTCTTGCAGATGGTATGAGGCAATACATATGGTTACAAAATCATGGACATGAGGCAATATAAATGGTTAGTATTGTGTTGGTTTATAATATCCTAGATTTAACTTAGTCTTATAGTAATCATTATTGATAATGTAAGTCAGTTTTGTTCTGGGAACTCCTGTGTGACATGATTTTTTCTCCATTTTCTTTTGATTATAACACCGATGGGAATATTGAATTTGGATTAGTAATAAACTTAGTAAAATAGAAAATGTCTTCTTTTTTTCATCATTTTAAGATATGCATCATTTTGGAATGCTGGAATTTTATCACTTTTTCTCCATCCAAGTTAGAATTTTTAATTTTCTCACCACCATGATTGAAATCCATCTACTTTGTATTTTGGTTTCTATTGTTTTTAAGTGCAGGATGGTAGGAATAGGTGCAAGATGGTATGAAGCTAGAAGTTGCAGAGGTGCATGATGGTAAGCTAGAAGCTGCAGTTTCTGGGGTAAAATGTTTATACCCACGGTTTATTAAACCGTGGGTAATTCTACTGTGGGGGTATAGGTGATGGAAAATGGTATACCCAAGGTTACCAAACCGTGGGTATAGATATATACTCATGGTTTGGTAAACCGTGGGTAATTCTGCTGTGCGGGTATGGTTTGGGTGCTGGAAAACTGTATACCCATGGTTTGGTAAACCGTGGGTAATTTGAGTTTTTCTTGGGCTATGACCATTGTTTTATAGGAATCGTGGGTATAGAGCTATTGCGACGCTACTCTAGCCCACGGTTTCATGGGCTATACCCACGGTTCTAAACCGTGGGTATAGGTGATATTTTAAGTAGTGAGGGTTGTTATAGTTGGAATCAAATAAAAAGAAGTTATTTTTGGGATTAGGATCAGAAAACTCTAGAGAAAGACTTAGGGATAATACTAAGTATAAAAATCCCTAAATTTTTGTAAGTATAGAGTAAGTGTTTTATAAAGAAAATACATCCTTGTTGGGATACTACAAGTGGTTGTGGTTCTAGAATAGATGTACCTAGGGGTAATAACTCCAACAAGGTGTCTCAGGCCTTACTTGGGGTAACCTGGTACATGAAAATGGGTCTTATTGCATGCCCAGTTTGACACCCCTAGGGGATATGTTTTGGTAAAATCATAAGATCATTACGAACCATTATTAATGGAACACAAAAAAATATCTATAAGAATAAATTTTAAGAAATATATCATGGATAACATAGTTCTACGGCTAGAAATACATAAGTTAATAAATAAATGCAATTTATAATTTATCCTTTTAATTTCATAGGATTCCCCTTTATGTGTTTAATAGTTTTCAAAAAAATATACTCATCACTAATTTTATTTTTATTCCAGAAAATAGTCATAAATATGGGGAATTAGGTGAACAACCAATATGATGGGAAATGTGATAACGAACCCAACGAGATTCCCAACCCAATGAAAGTGGAAATTGAAAATTTTATGATGATACTATCTCAAATGACTTAGGTTCTAAATAGAAACCCAGATCAGGAGGAGTTTCTGAATCCCCCTAAGAAAGAACAAGCTACAATAGAGATCTTTATGCGACAAAGCCCTCCGTCTTTCAATGTATTATATGATCCATTAATTTTGTAACAATGGATAAACTTCATTAAGAATATATTCTCCATCCTTGAATGTTTCGAATAAGAAAAGTTTCTTCTATCTATTTATCATATGGAGGTAGAATCTGATCAGTGGTGGACATTGATCAAGAATAAGAATCCTGAGGAAGAGATCCATGTGATAGAGTGGAAGGAATTCCAGAAAATGTTTTTTGATAAATATTTTCCTCACACTCTCTATATTAAAATGGAAAGGTATTTCCTTTTCCTCAAGAAAAAATACAATGGATCTGTTGGGGTGTATGATCCAAACTTCTCAATACTTTCATGATACACCTTATTTTTTGTCGTTACCCCTGAATGAAAGGGTGACTGCTTCTTTGGTGGGATAAAACCTAGTATACTAAAAGCCTTGGAAATTTGTGAATTTGATAGTTATGAAAAAATTTTCTAACGTGCCCTCAATGTCGAGATGGATATCGGAGAATTTCAAGGGTATCATAGGGATAAGAAGTAAAAATTGGAGTTTAATTCTGGTGGTCCAGTGGAGAAATATAACGATGCCATGGAATTCCAACATACCACTTTTCAAAGGTGTAAAAGGAACCACCTGAAAAATTCCTAAAAGTAATGAAGAAATGATTTAGGTGTAGGAAGGAAGGACACCTAGATAATGTTTTCCGATAGGATAAACCCACTAATGCGATGGAGTAAAGGAATTATTCAGTTAACCCTCAACATATTGTTCATTGATTAAACTATAAGGAACTAGGGAACTTTTCAAATCAATGCCCTAATCTATGGGTTTTCATAGACAACCAACAACCTATAAGGCAAAAAGGGTGATATTTTTCCATCATAACTACTAAGTTGGATACCAACAACAAAGTGGTGACATGTACACTAGTTATTCATTCAATAATAGAAAACATACTTTTCGATTCTGGTTTTATGCATTCCTTCATATCACAAAAGTTCAATATAACTATTCAAACACCACCACAAATCTTGAAAGTAGAGCTATCAGTGAAAATGTAAAATGGGGAAATTATTTCATCCCAAGTATATAACTCCTTCCCTGCCACATTTTTTGGGCTAAAATTCCCATTAAACCTTGACATACCCCCTTTGGTGTAATTTTATGTAATTCTAGGCATGGATTTGCTTTCCCTATATTGAGCCAACATAAATTTCCATGAGATGAAAATAACTCTCTATATAGTGAATCAACCCCTGAATCTGTACAAGTGAAAGAAGAAGTATGAATCTTCTTTAGAAAAATAATCTCAAGAATGGATATTATTTCCCTATGAGAAAGAATATTTATCTCAAATGATTGAGTCTACGGAAAAATACATCCATGAAGACATGCCTATTGTGAGGGAATACACTGATGCATTTCCCAAAGAATTTCCTAGTTTTCATCCTAGATGAGAGTTTGAATTTTTAATCGATATTATACCTGGGAAATTGCTAATATCCAAGACTCTATATAGAATGGATATTATGGAACTTGAGGAGATTGAGAAAAAACTAGAGGACAATCCAGATAAAGGGTTCATATGCCCAAGTGCTTCATAATGGGGTGCACATGTCCTCTTTGTCAAGAAGAAGGATGGGTCAATGTGCCTTTGCATTTATTATCATGATCTCAACAAGATCATGATAAAGAAAAAGTATCATTTATAAAAAATTGATGAATTTTTTGATCATATACATGGAGAACAATACTTATCTAAGGTCAATCTATGGTTAGGATACTACCATGTTAGGGTGAATAAGGAAGATATCCCCAAGACTGCTTTTCCTATATGATACATGAACTAAGAGTTCATAGTAATTCCATTCAGACTCACTAATTCTCCAGAAATATTCATGAAATTTATTAATGGAGTCTTTAGATATTACCTCAAAAAAAATTTGGAAGTATTTATAGATGATATTCTAATATACTCTAAAAGAAAGGAGGTGTATGAGGAGAATCTAATCACTATGTTAAAGACCTTGTTAAGGGATAATCTTTATGAAAAGTAAAACAAGTGTGAGTTATGGTTGAAGTAATTCTAATTATTTGGGAATATCATCATAATCAATGAGATATCTGTGGATCCTTCAAATACAAAAGAAATTTAAGGATGGATGATTCCATCATCTGTGACTGATATCCATAGTTTCCTTAGGTTATCTTGGTATTATCTTTGATTTTTGAGAAATTTATTATGATTTTCAAACCCTCTTTCAAAGGTAACTCAGAAGAGATTCAAGTTTTCTTGGAATGATGAATGTGAAGAGAGATTCATTGAGTTTAAAAGGAGCATTATCACCGCCCCTGTGCTCATACTACCCACAATTGGATAATTTTTTTTAGTATTCAATGATGCTTTGAAGAAGGGATTGGGTTGTGTATTAATGAAAAATAATAAAGTCATAGCCTATGCTTCAAGGTAGTTGAAAGTTCATGAGAAGAAATATCCAACGCATGATCTGGAGTTGGATGTAGTAATCTTTGCTTTGAAAATATATCATAATTATATATTTGGGGAGAAGTGTGAAATATATAAGGATAACAAAAGACTCAAGTATATATTCACATAGAAATAGATGAATATACACCAATGAAGATGGTTAGAGCTGATCAAGGACCATGACTTTTCAACTCATTACCATCCTAGGAAAGAAAATAAAGTGGTGGATGCTCCAAGTATAATAGATCAAGAAATTTTACCATTGATGAGAATTGTGAGGGATCCGATCTTCTTAGATTTGGAAATAATGGACTTAGGAATCATAAAGGAAGGAATACCATCAATCCTTTCACAAATTATTTCTCAATTGTCCCTTATAGAGAGTTTATGGGATTATCAAAAGGGTGATGTGGTCATTCAGAAGAAATTGGAAACTCTAAGGAATTGTAAATCCTTAGAGTTTAATGTTAATGAAGAAGGAATTGTGATATTTGGGTCAAGACAATATGTTCCATAAAATATCAAGTTAAAGAAGTAACTCTTTTATGACTCACATGGTTGAACTTTCTCCATTAACCCAGGAAGCACAAAGATGTATTGAGATCTATGAGACTACTATTGATGGGAAAACATAAAGAAGGAGATCGCTGAATATACATCAAAATGCTTGGTATGGAAACAAGTGAAGGATGAAAAGAAAAAGTCTAAGGGGATGATGTATCCATTATACATACCGACATAAAAGTGGGAAAAAATCACCATGGACTTTGTCATTAGACTTCCAAAGAGATAAAAAGGAAAAAATTCTATCTCGTTTATTATGGATCATCTTATAAAGACTAAAGAATACATTTCAATTCAAGAGGATTTATATATGGATAAACATGAACGAATATACATCATAGAAGAAATGAAGCTACATGGAGTACCACTATCGATTGTATTCGATCGATATCCAAGATTCACCTCTAAGTTATGGAAAATTCTCCAACATGCTCTAAAAACTAATCTAAACATCAGTATGACTTATCATCCTCAAACTGATGGCCAATATGAGAAGACTATTCAAACATTGGAAGACATGTTGCAAGAATGTTCTATGGACTTCAAAGGAGGATGGGACCAAAATCTACCCTTGTTCAAGTTCTCTTACAACAACAGTTTCCACTCAAGCATCCAAATGGATCCCTATGAATCCCTTTATGAGAGGATGTGTAGAAAACCAACATATTGGGATGAGGTTGGGGAATAGAAACTACTAGGTCCTAAAATGGTCAAGGAAATGGTGGAAAAGGTTAATACCATTCAACATCATATCAAGGCTTCCCAGAACCAACAAAAGAAAAATGATGAAAATCATCTTTGAGACCTAGAGTTTGATGTTGGAGATATGGTATTCCTAAACATATATTAATGTAATAAATTGATGATATTTGGGAAGAAGGGAAATCTTAGTCCAAAGCACATCAGACCTTTTGAGATCCTTGATCGTATCAGAGCAGTGGCCTATTGACTAGCACTCCCACCAAATCTATCTCAGGTACATAATGTATTACATGTATCCATATTGAGTATGTACACACTATAACCCTCACCTATACTCAATCTAGATGTGGTACCATTGAAGAATGATATTTCCTATGAAGAGCAGCTAGTGAAGATCTTAGATCATAGAGACAATGTTTTACGAAATAAGACAATAAACCTGGTAAAAGTTTTGTGGAGAAACCAAAAGTTTGAAGAAGAAATGTGGGAACTGGGTTAAGTGATGAAATAGAGTTATCATCATCTTTAATAGTTCGGGAAAAGAAAATTTTGAGGGATAAATTTCTTAATGGGGGAATATTGTAATGACTCGAACTATTATAAATAAAATTTACTGTATCATTTAATTAAATGTATTATTAAGTAATATGGTTCTAGAAAAAAATGCACTTATTTTTTCTTATTACACCCAATTGGATTTAAAATACCATTATGTATCTTTACTATTTCTAATATATCTATTGAATAATGATCACATGACTAGTATAAATATAGGGTTTTCACAAATACAATTGACACATGAAAAGGAAGTGATGGTCTCAACCAGTAGGATAATACCCTATGAATATCATTTATCAGAGCTTCTATGGGAGATAAATTCTCTTAGGTTTTCCCTTAAACAATCCCAAGATAATATCCAACAACTTAAGAATGAGTGAAACCATTTATGGGATAAGTTTAAGCTCATTGAGATCATGACCCAAACCATGTTCTCCAAACCTCTCCATGAAAGTCCCACAACCGCACACCGTACTCTTAAGGAATTTTCTAGTCTATTAAACGGATATGTATCAAGAACCTAAAAATATGAGTATGTACATTATTTTTTATAGAATAATGAATATATTTTCATCCTATTATTTTTACTTTGTAAATGTTTTTTATTTTGATACAATAAAGCACCCATTTTATTTTATTTTATTTTATTTTATTTTATTTTGTTGTACAGAAACCCTAACCAAAATATACAATTAATGCTCTTCCTGATGTAGGATATTCCCCTATGGGTGTAACAGGACCTGGGGATTGAATGGTAATTACAAACCATCTAGGTAAAACTATCCTCCCCACGCTACCTTACACTATTGAGGTGGTAAATCGCATGATGTGAAATTACCTCGACTGAAGCATGAAATTAGCAGGAATCGAACCCCCAACTATGAGGAGCCAAGCGAACAACCCAACCAACTGGGCCACCATGTGGGGGTAAAAGTACAATGGGTTTTTAGACCCAAGGGGGTTACAAGGTATATATGAGGTTTCACCCACCACCAAGTGCCTTTATGTACTTCCCCATCCATAGGACCAAGTGTAACAACACCATGGGCTTTCAGGCCAGTTCTGCTTGGGGTAGACAGGCCCACTAGAGGTTATAATGCCATATAGTACATGTTGCCTTGTAAGGAATTGAACCCGAAACCTTAGTATCAGGATTCCACCATGAGTAACTGAATCACCCATGCCCCGTGGGATAAAAGTACACTGGGTTTTTAGGTCCAAGGGGGTTACAAGGTATAGGTGGGCCGTCACCCGCCACCAAGTGCCTTTATGCACTTCCCCAGCCACATGTCCATGTGTAACGACACCATGGGATTTCATGCCAGTTATGTATGGGTTAGAGAGGCCCACAAAAGGTTATAATGGAATATAGTGTGCGTTTCCATGTGAGGAATCAAGCCTAAAACCTTAGGGTTAGGATGCCACAGCTAGTAACCAACTCACCCGTGCCCCGCGGGCTAAAAGTACATTGGGTTTTTAGGACCAAGTGGGTTAAAAGAGTTAATATTAAAAAAATCAAATAATGAATTTATGAAATTAATTGAATTTTTAAATAAATAATATTTTAATAAAATATTATTATTAAATAATGCTTATCAAATATAAATGATCATATAATTTTTATGAAGTCAAATGTATTTTTATATAAGGGTTAAAAAACTGTTATTGTTAAAAACCTAATATTTCTTAATAAATGTAGATTTTATTTTAAAGGTGAAAATTAAAATATTTATAAAATTATTTTTATAAAATTAATATTTTTTTGGGATCATAATGTTGAAATTATCCAATGGTTAATTTTTCATAATTTTCTAAGAAATTCAAAATGTTGGGTAAAAATTAAATATCTTATAAATATACGTTGTGTTTTAAGACATCATAATGACCAAAAAGTGATGTAATAATTACTATAAATGGGAAACATAACCAAATAAATGTTTTAAATTTAATATAATATGATTTTAAGTTTATTTTATTTATTCTTTAAAGTAATTATGAATCCTCCAAAACCTATAATATATTAAGGATTTAAAATCATTTCTTTAAGAGTGTGACTCACCTCCACATAATCAAGGGAATTATTTTAATAATTTCTAACATTGGAATTATAAAATAATAGAAACCACCCCCATTTTTCCAAAACCATGGGCAAAAACCATGGGATGGTTTGTATTTTTGGATATTTTATTATATAGAGTCCAAAACCTAAATAATAAAGAACCCCCCCTCATTTCCTTTATAAACCCACACAATCTCCCATTTATCTTTAGTAAAAATCCTGGTATAATGTAAAAACTATAACCTCCATTACCTATATTCCTCCCAAGGCATCTCCAATCTCTCAAAAATCCCCTCCCAAGATTTTGTAGTCACACACTCAAGTGAGGGATCTTCCACTCTCCTCTTTTATCAAGCACTCCTTTTATGTTATGTCTCTTAATTTTAATTTTTACATATTGGGATATGTTCTTACATATACCCCTTAATTCAAATTTTATTTTAAATTATTATATCCCCTTTAAATCTAATTTATCCCTCCTATAAACCTTAATGTACACCTGTTACCATGCTAAAATTTTGTAAGGGTTATTTCCTTTTTCTTCTTTATTAAAGTTTCTTCAATATCATATAACTTCTATTTCTGATTATTTATGTTGGGACATGTCTTTAAATGTGAATATTATTTTCCATTTCATGTCTAAATTATTATATACCCCTTTATATTTCATCAACCCATTTTATTAATTTTTACGTGACGCCGTTATGCTGCCGAAATTTCACCGCAATTTTTCCATGCCAAAACAGTTATGTAGTGAACACAAGATTCATTTCCTATCATGGGTGTTCACATTTATGCACATATAAATTTTTATTTGGTACTTAAATATATTTATTCCACACTCCTTAATCATGTAAACAATTATATTGATGAACAGATCCATGTTGTATCATCTATGTGGCACACTTAAGCATGAGAATGAAATGAATTTGATGGGTGAACCCAGATAACACTCCAATGTATTGGGTAATGTTTAATATCATGATAATTCATGTTGGGATAGGGAATAAACCTGATTCCTATATGGTATTTTTTCCACCACGAAGTCTTGGAAGGTTTATCCTTGACCTATGTTTATGATTCAGTGTTTTAAGTTGTTTCCACATATCCTATGTTATGATTATCATGCTATATAATGTATCATTATTAATTTTTGTGATTACTAATATTTATATTCATCATTTATATGCCTATTGTGAACATTTTTTATTCTTTTCATGTTATACCATGTTTATTCCCTCACTGGTCTTTATATATCACCCCTTTCTTATGTTTTTCACCAAGTTATCCCATATAGCTTTAAGTTTGTTAGAATATTATGATCACATAAAGGAAGTTTTCAAAAATATTTTGCATACAATGTTATAATTTTTTATGTAATTTACTTAATTACTAAGGACACTAGACTTATTGATCTTTTGGGTTGTATAAATGTGTACTTCTATGTAATAAATCATGAATTAATATGAAATAAAGAGCAAGTTTTTTATAGATTATAAGTGAATTAACGAAGAAATAATAATTAGAATTAGGATTGGGAAGATATATTGAGATCATATGAGAATAAATAGTATTCTATCAACATGAAATGACTTGAGTGATAAGTGAAATTGAAAAATATGGAAGGGAAAATACATGGAACTTCCAAATATAATGACATGATAAGTGATTCCACACATAATTTAGAGATGTTCCTCACATATATGAAAACTAAAAAAATGGTGGAAAAATGAGCTTGAGATTACCTGTAGAATAATCCACTACCATATCATAAAAAAGGTAACCCAAAATCCAATTCATTGTGTTAATAATAAATCTATTTTTTGGAAGTTAATGACAACAATAAAATTTTTATACAAATATTGAAGTTTAAAATTTAGTAGAAACCCCCACATTATAAAAAATGGTGGTGAGAATGTATCAAAAACATTTCCCCCCTAAATGGGTACCAAAATTGGCATGTTACTGTCCAAAAATAACATGTATGAAAATTTCAATAGATTACATAAAATGTAAAGAGAACAAGATTAGTTGATAGATGTTGGTAATTTTGGGGGGATTTAGACATAAGGATATTGAATTTTAGAATAATTTTTTGACCTATAGAAATCATAGATGCCCTGATGAAAGGGGGAGAATATATATATAATAAAGGAAGCCTACTAGAATAAATTAGACTACACAGATAGAGAGTAATATGTCAATGAAGAAAAAATGTAAGCATATTAAATTTTTTCATTATATTTTCAACATTCATAGTCATTATTATGATTTATATTGGTATAAATCTTCAATGTATCATTCATATATTAATGAGAATAGATAACCACCATAGTTTGAGAAGTAGGTGAACCAAGAAAGTGTATCTTCCTTGGGAGATAAATCAGTAAATAAGGTTTTGAAACAATCCACTCTAAAGAATCCAATGAAGAAATATTATTAGGATGTTTAAAACATAGGGAATAAGTTACTCTACTATGGAAATAGAATCCATATCATAGACTATTTCACTATTTACATGAGTATAAATTTAAAAGGGTCAAAGTTTGAATCCAAAATAAAAGTATCAATACAAGAGATAGATAGTAGGAATGGAATGGTGGAGGAAATAATTAATGTAGAGTATGAAAGGGTTCCCAAAAAGGGTAATACAAAGGTTGAGAAAGAGGTGTGTGGAAGGTGTAATAAGGAAGGACATGTGGTTTTAAAATTCATGACTATTCTTATAGGAAAAATGAAGAACAAAGGAAAAGAAAAATTTACTTAAACTACCAAGAAAGCTATTTTAAAGAATGAGTTTACACACAAAGAGAATAAAGACCATGTAAAAAAGAATACATGATAATATGGATAGCTCAGTTGGAAAAGGCTAGGAAGTTAGAGAAACCAAAAAATAATCAAACTAATCTAGTTACTAATGTTGAGAAGCATATTTTAGCTATAAATAAAGGTTAAATCAAGAAGAATCATTTAACATACTGAACTCCAGAAACATGAATCTGGTAGTCATATTACATTATTGGTACAAACTAAAAGAGTTCCTACATGATCTAATTACATAGTAGTCTTGGATTACTAGATACATACATATAATACATTTGAAATCATAAGATACAAATTGAAAACATTTAAAGATATTTATTATATATTCTATAATGTCCAAAAAAATTACACATATACGTCCTAAAAGTTTCTCGGGGAAAGGAAAACAAATAAGGGAACGCTCAGATTCTTAGTAAGAGGTAATGTATAGTGGAATATTTCATAACATAAACATGAAATAAGTGATATTGAAAGAATAAATGAATAACATGAATCCATAATCAACTAAAAAATAAGGTCATGGAATATACATGAAACTAAATGAAAACACGAATAACAGTAATATTTGATTTCATATTGATGAAATTCATAATTATAGACATCAAAAATTATTGTCAAGGCCTTGTTCCAAGACACTTTCCTGTTATGGGAAGAGGTATACATGAAAACCCATCCTATTTTACCTCATGTGACCTGTCAATGCATTAAGGGGGTATATAATTCAGGGCCCTAAACATCACTAGATGAAGTCTAATGCATTCACCATAAGATTCAACAAGACCCTTCATACCATTCCCTAAGGAAGAACTTGTTGAATAAAAACATGGCTATCTGTATAATGAGAAATATTTAAATCAAATACTTCCCCAGGTTAATAAAATGAATAACATGATCATAACCCACTTGGTGAGAGATGACCTATGTTTAAAATATATATAATCAATATAGAATCTATGAGGTATTCTCAATGTAAATGAAAGCAACATTATCAATGAAATAAAGATGATGTAGTTAAAAAGGGCACTTTCAAAGTGTTTGGTAATTAATAGGAGTTAGTAATTGAGTTAAACAATTTTAAATGGTAGGATAAATCCTTATAATGGTTTATAATGAGCTCATAAATATTCCAAATCATATCCCCCTGAGAGTGTTTAGCTAGGTGTATAGTCTTAGGACCACTCATCATACATCTGGGTGATGGTTGAGTCAATGCTTCAACCAACCCCTTTTAGGGTGATTACCCCTAGGTGTATCTATGCCACAACCACATCCACTTTCTAGTATCCAAATATGCACGTCATTGCTAAGAAAATCATACACTCTTTACTTTACCAAAACATAGGATTTATAGGATTTATGATGGCTTAGGAAAATGATTTAATGAGAGGAAATATCATTTTAAATATATAAAATCGGTGATAATTCCCTATAATTACAAACATGATGATATTAGAATAAAGTTTTTTAATTAATAATGGAAGGGGGAATGACAGCCTTTATGTTGGCATAATAAAATCATATAAATAAGGTTATAATGAGAGGGTATAAGTAGTGTCTCATTAATGAAATATCAAATTATAGATAATAACATGACATTACAATCAAATAAATACTTAGAAGCACTATTATTAAAAAATCATTTCAATTAAAAAGGAAATAGAAGGAAAAGAAATCCTTACCTTGCTAAGAGGATTATTAAATCTTGAGGGACTCCTTAAAACCTTATGTTCTCCTTGGGTGGTATTTAGAGAGGGATAGGAAAGTTAACCTCAATATCAATTCCTTTTTGGTAGAGTGGAATGATAGAATTATTATGATTGATCTCTTTTTATAAGTGAAATAGAGGGGAATTTTCATAGAAGCTAAAGTTTGGTAAGGGGTAAGATTGGAATCACGCGGGTGTTACATGAGTTAGTTAATTTAGTTGTGTTAGGCGGAGAAATGGTATGTGAGACATATGGGTATTAATTTCAAACCTAACAAGGCTTCCTATATGGTGTATGAGACCTTTAAATTAGTAAAAAATTTAAATACCTCATTTACCCATTCTACCATTATTAATCTTTATTAAAAATTAACCATGGTAATTATATTATTACAAAAATATAAGATGAACCTTATTACCAAATTTATACATGGTGAATCCTAATATGGGGTCCATTTAACCTAATTCAATTTCTAAATATGAGAAAATTATCTTTTATATTTATAAATAAGATATAGGAAAAAACATTTTTGTACAAAAATGTCTTTTTATATATTAAGTGTTATTTATTCTCATTTACTATTAATTATTAATTGAATGAGTGTTTATATATTTATTTATATGTTTAAATATCATATTAGAGTCAAAATTTGAAATAGATTAATAAAAATTATTTAAATTAAATATATATAACTCTTATTAAATTAATTCTTTGAAAATAACCATTTTACTTTTAATTTGGTTATTAATAATTAATATAAGTAATTTCTATCAAATTATTATAAATATGATTGACCTAGTTAAATAATTTGAACCTAATTATTCAAAATATAATTCCATTTTATCAAATAAAATTATCATGTGTTGGGAAAATTATTTTTATCCTTAGCACACATAAAACCAATTTTTAGAAAAAGTTTATTTTTAAGCATAAAATTATGTTTAGAATAGAATTATTAATAATTTTGATTTTCCTGAAATATATTGTTTTATATAAATAAAATAAATTTTATTTTTATTCTAAATTAATCAAAAACTGAATTATACCAAAATAATATTTAATTAAAATAAAAGGCCCAAAACATTTTCTTTTATTAGAAAATATTACTTATGTTCATAAAATGCTAAACATAGGATTTATAATTTAAGAATATAATTAAAAAAACATATTGTTTTACTGCTTAAACACATATTTTTCCATTTTAACATTTTTATAAACTTCTAGGTCATTCTTATATTTATAAAAGTTACAGTTTTGTTAAAAATTGTATTTTTCACTATTAACATAAAAATATACTATTTTATAATAATAAAAAAATTTCATCTTAAAATAATATATTTATAAATAGTTCAAATATGAAGTTTATTTTTTTAAATTAATTTTCAACATTCATAAATTAAACATTTAAATATACTCATGAATAAAGTATCTTTAAAATGCAATAGTCCAGGATATAAAGTTTACTTGCTACAGTAGGGTCTTGAGTATTACAAACCCCATGTTTCCCAGAGGTAAAAATATCTAAAAAGTGAATATTTTTTCAATAATTAAGAGTTATAGGAACTTTAGACCTTTAAAGAAAGGTATCAATTGGTTGGGAAATTTATCTCATCCTGATTTCTCAAACTGAGAAGATAAAGATGGTCTACCATATTTCCATATAAGTTTTTATGTACTTTAATGATGGTAATTAAAGGTAAAAAAGTATAGAGATCATACCTTGATGAGGTGTTACAAAATTAGGTAAATCTTCTAGAGATTTATATTTTCTATTGAATCTAAAAACCTAGATAACCCATTCAAAATGGAAAGATGAGGTATGATTTCATTTCTCTCATAATTTTTTTAATTCATATTATTTGTGTTAATCAATATTCAGTGATTATATGATCAAATAGGGTGTAAACACCCTATAATTTAATGTTTTTTATGTGTGTGTTCAAGTGAGTTCTGGTTTATAAACGTTCTTCAAAATGAAATGGAAAATGAAGGAATGTCACTGCTACAAGAGGTGAGTAAATGTGAGAATATGAGAGAATTATAGCTCTCTAAGGAAGAATAAGAAGAATAAGAACCCAACACGTACTGTAGAGAAGAAGATATTGAGAATTTGATACCATTTTATCTTGTAAATATTCTATAAGTATCAAAAAATAAATAGGAATAGGAAGTAGAAGAGTGTGTGGAGCCTTTGTATCTTATTGGGTTTCGAAGGGGAATAAGAAAGTGGTACAAATAATAGTAGATTGAAGATATTATATATACAATGAAAGATCAATAAAAGGACCAAGTGATGAGAGTTATATCACCATGATATATTCTATTTAATTGTGATATTCAGTGTGTAAAATCTAGGTTAAATATTTCAGGGACTTCATTCTTATCTTTAGAAGTTGTAAAAGTTAACAAGTATGTTTCTATAAAAAAATCTTGGATATGAACGGTTGATAGAGTCTGGGATTCATGAAAAGTTATTGAAGACTTTGAGGCAGTAAAAGTTTATCTATTTTGAGGAATGTGAATATATTTTTTGGGTGCAGTGACATCCTTATGAATCATTATTGACATATTTTATAATGATGAAAGGAAGCTAGATAACCAGTTGGTGTGATGCTTGTTTGAAGACTATTGGAGGTAATATAAATTTCCCTTCACTTTTTTAATACAGTGAAGGCATGTTACCTATGTAATATGGTTCCCACACCTGTTCAATATAGTGTGAAATTGGTTTTAGGATGATACCTTCCAACTATAATTTTGTTGATAATAATATTTTAGTGGAGAACTTGTGACTCGGATATCCTAAGAGAGACAAGAAGTAAGAGTCCTAGGATGGGCCAAACCTTGTAAAAACACCCGTGTGGATTTATGTTTATGTAATTCAATTCATATAGGTGTAATATAGGTTAAAAATAAAAAAGATATAATTATATTAACCAAAAATATAGATTCAAGTTAAAAATGGGTTGAGTCATTTAAATAATAAATCGGGATTGGGAAAAATTGGACAACACTAGATTCATCCTCCACTCTCAGGTGTGTCTGAATAGTCCTTTTGGAATTACTCATATAAACATTGGGTAAAATCTAATTGATATTCCATTCTATTTAATATTTCAACTATCTCAAACAACTCTACATATTTGGGTTTTAGTTTCTCCTACCAATAAGCATGATGATGTCCCAACCTTGGTGACACTCATAATAATACTTGATTTCCCACCTAAAACTCTAGGGGATGGAATAATTGGTTATCATAAAACCAATTCCTAATTTTAGTGATTTCCAACCACTTCCTGACTAACTAGATATACTCTATGTTCTTCTTCAAGAACCTCATCCAAACTATCCCAGATTAACCAGCCTCTAGTCAATATAAGAGTGAACTAGAATTGCTTCCATATAAGGCCACAAAGGGTGATATCTGAATAAAATCCTAATAAATATTATTATAATAATAATATATGAGATATAAGTTGTTATCCAAGGAACCATAGAAATCTTGGAAGCATGCTCTCAAAATGTCCTCAGATATCTGAATAGTATTCCAAGACTTTCTATCCATCTATAGATGATGGGTAGTGCTCTAATGAACCTATGTACCAAGAACTATCTATAATTACTACTTGAAACACAATGTGAAATAGAAATATTGATATAGAATAATAATTTTAGGACTTCAGTGTAGTTGTACCACCTCCTAATCATAAAATATCCCAACTCATTAACTAAGAAGGTATCTCTTATCCGTAGGAAATAAGACACTTTAGTCAGTTGATCAATGATTAACTATATAATGTATATATATCAGGGTGTCCTAGGTAACCCCATAAAAAATCCATGGTCACATCATACCATTTTCTGTTTGGAATGAACAGTGGTTGTAAGATACCAGTGGACTGTTAGTTCTCTACCTTCACTTGATGATCGGTGGAGCACTATGTGAAAATACCATTATTCCACTCTTCATACATAACCACCAGTACTACCTACATACATCCTAATACTTCTTAGTAAAACCTTTGTATATTTCCCATCTCAAGCTATACAAGTATTTATACCTTACTCACACACACTCAAGGGGGGAAATGAACTAATCATGGGCATGAAGGATTTCATTTATGTCAAGAGACCAGTCTAGTGATGGTTTCCCACCATATACACAGTCTCTCATTACCATAAAATCTAAATTTTAAAATTGACTCATCTTCACCCAACTGAGGAGTGAGGACATGATAGAAGTATATGTAAAGGTTTCTCATCCCGATTATTCTTGAATGTAAATTTGCATCTTAGAATAGAGGGTCATATACTTCCACTTACAACATAACTCATATAAACCTTAGAATGTGTCTTCGAACTCAATTCATATACAAGTATATTACCCTTTATTAGTGTGTATTTCATCTCAAAACTGAAGGAATACAATTATCTAAACCACCTTCACCACTTATGGTTTAATTCCCTCTATGAGAATATATATCTTAGGATATTGTGGTTCATATACAACAAAAAACTCTCACTCAATATGTAATTATGCTAATAACTCAAGACATGTACCACTACTGCCATCTCTAAATCATGTTTTGAAAATTTATTCTCATGTCGCCTCAGTTACCTAGACCCATAGGAAACCACATGACCATCCTACATTAAGAATGATCCTAAACTAACCCATGACGTATCATAGTACATGGTGTACTCATACCTAGCTAAGGAATAGTCAGGAAAAGTGATTTAGTCAATATTTATTTAAAATTCTGATAGGTAATCCCACAAGTGTCAGAAAAAATAAACATCACCACTTTCTTTGTAAGTCCTTCCATTAGCACTACTAAGGAGAAGTCCCAAATTAACCTATGATAATAATTTGTCAAATCCAAAAATCCATGGATGTCCAAAATGTTCTTTTATAACTCCCAATAGACCACTTCTCTAACTTTATTTGTGTATACCAACACTCCAGCCTTTGATATAATGTGTAAATGATCCTCCAACTTAGAGTACACAAACATATCATCAAAAAATGACTAAAAAAGTGTCCATATATGAATATAAAACCTAATTAATTAGATCCATAAATACTATCACTACATTTGTTAGAAAAAACCGCATCACCAAATACTCATACTATCCAAACCTACTCTTGAAGAAAGTGAAAGGTATGTCCAAAATTCTCACCCTCAATTGGTGATAACCCAATCTCAAATCAAATCTAAGAGAACACTCAAGATCCCCTACATGGGTTAAATAAATCACCAATATGTGGAAGTAAATATCTATATTTTCTAGTTGGTTCAACTTATGATAGTCCACACATAATCTCTGAGATCAATATGCCTTCTTGGATAACAAGATTGGATCACCCAAAGGTGATGTACTCATATGTTTAAATCCATTGTCCCCTAAGCCCTCAACTGAGCCTTTAATTCTCATATCTCCAAAGGAGACATCCTATAAGAAAAAATAGAAATATTCACTACACCTTAAATGATATCTATAGTGATATAAATATCTCTATTAAGTGTTAACCCTAAGAAATCCTCAAGAAAATCATCCTATAACTGATAAAAAATGAGATAAAAACAATATGCTTTATCTCTCCACCATCCAAAACTAAAATAGAAACATGGTCTATAATACTACCTATATGTGGCCAGTTAAGTCATGTATGACCCACCTACAATTCCTATTCTTGGTCATGGACATATCTTACACTCTCAAAATATGTAAAGGATACCCTTTGATGATAATAGGTGATATGAGATCAATATTTTACTAACTAATACATGTTTAGGATAAAATAAAAACCAATAATTATTTGAACAAAGAGATCCCATGGTGATTTGTATCCACTTATTTCAAGGGATAGTTAATTATGGTGGAAAATGTTATTTTATCACACCCCTATGTTTTTATAAACATCACTCTACATAATTATTCTTTGGATTATCCTACACTATTAAATAATTTAAAATAAATAAACAAATGAGATGTACTAATATCAAATTAAGCATCCTCTAAAGTGGAAGCTACTAAAATCATACCTCGAATAGTTCAGGGTCTGACATCTTGGTTAGTAAGAGTTGGTTAAAATACATAAAGTTGGCTTATACACTAGCCCTAAAATCCTTTCTTTAACCCTATGAAGTAACACTCTACTAGTGTTGTTTCCCTTTACTCTGGGAAACACATACACTACTTTAGATCAAACAAATGATTATACTAAATATATATACCTAACATGGTGTCACTAATCGATCACCAGAATCCTATACATATCTGGATCCCCTATCACTTGAAAACTATTGAGAACTCCTAACGAGCCTCTAAATGTGCACAAAATTTTCAATTGATCTTCATTATAAATGTGGCTGGTCTCACTAAAATCAAACATAGCCAGGCCATCCACATTTATGGCACCACATAAAACTATCCCCTTGAGAAGGAAGGGATAATCCCCCACCCTAGATACTCTACCCACCAACACACTGGAATGAGAAATCAAGGGGATTATTTCTACTTCCTAAATACCCTCTACATTTCCCCCTAGAAAAATCCACCTACCCTGAGTTACTACCTTTACCCAGGTTCCTCTTAGTAATAAGGTTCTAGTTTACAACCATATAAAAAGTTGGGAGAACAAACACACTAAAATATACTCAAACATTATACCTCATCCCATCCTCAAAATGTATTTCTTTTTCCATATAATCCCCTACTATTATAGGGAGATTTTTTAGGTCTATTAAATTATTAATATAATCCATCACTGATATACCTCACTGTGTGAGGTGTATAAACTCCATCACCCTATTTTTTCTCAGGGTATCTAATTTGAATTAATCAAGAAATATATTCTGAATGTTCTTACTAAAAAAACTAGTGTGAAAGTATTCCTGAACTAATACATACAACTAATTCTTCATTGGGACTCATAAGACACACACACACACACACACACATATATATATATTTACACTACTTTTCGAGGGCACCTCATGATGGTAAATGATTATATAGTCTCACTCTGTCCAAAAAATCATATGTATTGGGACAAACCTTCCCATTAAACAATAAATTATGCCATATCTTAAACTCTCTGGTCATACTAGACATCATATTACTAACTCAAGGAACCTCTCTCTCTATAGATTGTACAAATCATAACAATCTCTCCCATAGCTCAACATCCATCACCTTCCCTATTCCTATATGTGAATATCATCTTACCACCAGTGGGGTATGATCACCCCTCCCTCTTTATACTCAATAGGTTTTCTACATAGTGGAATATCAATACCATGTCAATATTCTATAGGTATTTTCTTTGGTGGAATATCACTACATTTTCAGACATGTACAACAAAACACATCACCACAATAGTTCTCAATATAACAGTTTAGGGAAATCAATAATAAGCATAGAAACGTATTATTCTAAACACCTCATACCATAAAGGTATCAAAAATTATGTTCTCTCTATCCCCATCTTCCTATACTCATAGAAAACATCACATAAATATTAGATATATAATATCACATTTCTCTTTCATTCCACTTTAATCATATGTTAAAAAAGGCCTAATAAAATGAAAATTTAATTAGATGTTATGTAGTAAAATGGTTTATAATTTGTATTTGGAGTTTTATTTTACTGACACAATATTGTAAATAGAATATGTATTCATAATTAAGATTTTCAATTTTTTAAAAGAATTAGTTAGATATGATTCCACAATAAATTTATATTGGAAAACACCATATAAGTTGATAAAAAACACTTAAAATAACTATCCAATGTATTTTATCCATGTAACAAATCAAAAAAAGGAATGAAAATGATATTTTAATCCTATTTACCTAACATGCAACATAAAAATATTCCCTCCTTCCATTATGGGATAAGAGTGAAAATATTGTAAATCATAAAACTAAAATCATGCGAGTCACTCTAGGTGAAATAACTCAACTATAAAAGTGAAAAAAAAAGAATATCAATACCACCTATAGTAACTTAGACCTTTCCCATATATGGTTTAGATACTTCTAGGTATAATTTCCATACCAATTCCTAATAATGGACTATATAATATTAATCTTTTCTAAACAACAAGGAAAAAGAAATTAATTTCTCATACCACTTTGTAAAGTCCCTTAGATTATTTCACTCCATAATAACTATCATGGTGGTGCTATATGACCTTAATCATGGACACCCCTTCTCCATTGGCTTCCAACTATTAGAAAGGGTCTATGGTGTCATGGTGGGGAGAATATACACTCATATTAGATTGCAATAATAGTATATATAATAAAAATATCATATATCATATGGATAGAGGAAACAAACATCATATATAATGAAAACAACCTCATAAACATCCCATGTTATAGAAAAATTGGTTTTGATAAATTCATTCAAGTTGCACATACAATAGATTGGGCACCCATGGTGGACCATGTACACCAATATCTAAAAACAATAACCAAAAGAACAAAAATAGAAAACTTCATAAAACTAGGGTCTAATTTCCTATCCCAATCCCATTCCTCAATGATTTTCACCAATAATCACCAATACTCTATCATAGTTCTCTAGACCTAGTCTTTTACTATGACCATGAAGTCAGTTAGAGTGCCAATGATCGATTGAGAAGGGTGTGAGTAAAACTAATTAGGCTATAAATAGTGTCTATAAACATATACACTCTTATTAATAGTGCATAATGATGTGCATAATCAATAAAATAAAACATAAAAACTAAACCACTATCAATACTAGGGTCCTAAGGTGATAACTAGGATTGATCGTACATGCTTTGTCCAATGTTTGATGTATCTAAAAAATATATTCCATTAGGTGTAGACTCAAAATCCTAGGAGGTGATTCTATAAATTCTAAGGTCATAAGCTCACTGTATATTCCCAAGATATAATTCTTGGTAATCACAATGACTCAATAATGATGTTGATTCCTAGAATTCCATCTTAGAAAATCATTGGAATAATAAATAGGGAAAATTACTAGGTGGTAATCCTAGGAAATCATATGTATCAGACATAGAGTTGAAACCTAAGAGGTAATGAATGGAAATCACATGTATCTTCTATAGAGTCCATTATTAGGAGATAATCCTAGGAAATCACACGTATCAATTATAAAGTAGATTCCTATGAGGTAATTATTGGAAATCATAGGTATGGACTTAAATCATTTAATTCAATTTTTATATTTACAAAAAGATTAATTCATTAAATCTTTAGGTGCATCCTAGGATTCTATATTCACTTATCTAGTCATCACATTATTTGAGGTACCCATTGGGTTACCTCTTCAATTCCCATATTTGGTAAAAAACCAACCACACCTCACTTGGGTCCAATAGATTAGTCTCAAAACTCATTAAAATGATACCTAAAATTTTAAATGATATTTATTTTAAGGAACTAATAATTTAAAAACTTTATTATAATTTTAGGTCAACGTTATGTAAGTCATTTTTACCACACGTCACAGACACCTATAAAAATTTCAAAAATATAAGGGATAGTTTGGAGACCACCTTCTTTAGGCTCATAGTATGCTATTGGATGAGTATCTATAATTTTTTCAAGATCAAATGATAGGAAAAAGAAGAAGATCAAAAACCTGAAATATGATATAATAGTTAAAATCAATTTGATATCACTAAGAAGTGGATAAAATAGAAAAAAGGAAGAGGCAATGTGTTATCCTTACCTCAATCTCATTATAGGGGTGAATGGTGCTTGATTCCATCAAGGAATAAGAAATAAATCCCCAAGCTAAATGGAGGGGAATGAAGGTGTGGTAGGACTAGGAATCTTGACTGAATAATAGAGGAGAAATATGGGTTTTAGGGTATTAAAAAATGAAATAATTTTGGTAAATTCTTGATTTTTAAGCCTCTAGAAAGGTGGCATGGTTTGGACACATGGTTTTACAAATTGTGAAGTTACCACTATTTTAGGAACAACACCATGCATGGTTAGGCTATATGGTTTAGTAAACTATAAATAAATCATCCAAAAAACATCTGAGAAAAACAATAGGTTTTATATAGTTTCCTCTGTCACATTTCATGTTTAAGGTAACCATACCACAAGCCTTTTCATTTCCACATGGTTAGGGGGAATGGTTAGATATAATAGTTCACTAAACATATCCCATCCCAAAAATCTCCATTTTTATAATTTTGGGCCTCTATCCCCCGAAAGGATACCAAAAAATCTCCAACTCTATTTGAGAATTCCAACTATAATAAGACTATGTAAAAAAATAAAGGCTCTATATAAAATTAAACAAAAACATACCTTGAGAAGACCTATGGTTTTACAATTTCCTTTAAGCCTTGGATATATGTTTGATTCCAATGGTAATAACATCTGAACCCTAGGGTTCACTACAACCTCTCCTTTATTAACCTCTATAGCCTCATCATTGACTTTTTGAAATGATTCCTAGTACACATGAGTCATATTCATCAGTGAAATGGTATGTCTATTAGAAAACATTGAAAAAACCATATTTCAGATCTTCATTATATGAAAATTTCATTTAGTGGGGTGGTTTTAATCCTCTTACTAATAGGGGAAAGAAATCCAATAAGTTTTGGACTATATAGTCTACCCATTGGGGATATTCTCGTTAAAAATTTCTCTAATAATGTTGATTTCATTTAATTTTGGTGGACTATGAAGATTAAGACATTACCATGGGTATTACTGGGGGAATTGGGTCTATGAACTATAGATTCAGTCATGCCTTGATTATGATATGTGCGTAGTTGGAATTTTTTTATATATACAATCACCGATATTATATAAATTTCTATATGGGAATTCTTATCATAATCCTCATTATTCTAGTAATGTAGTAAAGATTTAAGTCACTTGAGTTGGGGGATTGTATAGCTTCACCCACCTATTATCTACCTTTCTTTGGAGAAATCCATGAATATAAAACAATCCTAGATATTATTCCCTAATATCCAATGGTAAGGTTAGTAATCGAGGTGATCCTTCAAACCCACCTCATCAGGTCTCATTGTATCTAGAAATTTGAGCAAGTTATCTTCTAAATAATTAATGAAATACCCTAATATTTTATCTTTTTTGAAGAAACATAATTTATTATTCTTATTTTGAAAGTTTTATTTATTTGAATATTAAATTTCATCCTAACATGGGAGATAAGATTTCTTCCCAAGAGGATTCATTTCATTATACTATACTGGGTCAGGAGTTGAGGTTGGAACTATCACACCCCAACCCCTTTTTAATTATTTTATTTTATTATTTGTTGGTTTCGGTTAGCCTCACCAAAGTGCAGGGCAAGCACGAGTCTATTATATTTAACGTTTAATGTTTTGTTGGGTTTCAGGGTAGTGCGTGGGCACAGAACGATCGGTGGTAGCCGCACAATCAGTCCATGCATTTGTGCAGTTACCCAATGTTTAAAATAAATAAAGTTCCATAAAAAAATAAAATGGGTTAAACGTTTGAGGAATAATAATGATAATAATATTACTATGTAGATAGTAATGATGTTATTATTATTGGAACTGTTATTGCTGTAATTAATATTTTTAATACTAATTGGTTGTTAAAAGTGATTTTAATATTTTTATGATAAAATTATCATTAATAAAATTATTAATGTTATATTATTACTATTAATGTTTTTAATATATATATGAAAAAAAGAAATCAAATGAACAAGATTTTATTTTTATTCTTATTACATTTATTATTACTATAATTATGTTATTAATATTAAGACTATTATTATTATTATTATTATCAGTATCATTATATGTTAAAAAAATAAACCCTAGATCTACCTGTAGCCCCCCTTCCCCGCGGGTCTCTGTTGCTCACCCAAGGAGGCCGACCCCCCCTTTCCGCAGCACCTCCCTTCCGCCGCGCCACCCTCATGCGGCCTCCCTTCCGCCGCGCCACCCTCCTTCGGCCTCCCTTCCACCGCGCCACCCTCCTGAGACCTCCCTCATTCTGCCACCCTCCTGTGACCTACCTCCCATTGCACTGACCTCCCGCAGCACCTGCTACCCAGCTCCTCCCAGCACCGCTGCCCGCCGCAGCTCCTCCCTACGCCGTCCGACCACCGCCCGAGCTCCGACCACTCCACCGACGCGCGACCCCAACCTATTGTGTGACCTCAGTACCTCGAAACCTTCCCTGTTCATCAGGTATGATAGCCCCCTTCCCCCTTCTGCTTGGCGCGACCCACCGTTAGCGTCCCACCCCCTCCTCCTGTCCAACCAGCTCCGACAAGAGCCCCTTCACTTGGTGGTTTCTCTGCCCCAGCGGGATGACCTATTGGTATAACCTCATTTCTTTATTTTGGTGTTTTTATCTTTTTTTTCTACCCAAATTCTAAATGCTTCGAGTTGTGTTCACATGTCTTATTTGGTGTCTAGGGTTTGCAATTGGCCCGTGGAGCGATGCACTTTCCTCTGTAGTGGTTTTGTTGCTCTCACATGTGTTGAGGTAGACAGTTCATGCCCTTTACTACCAATTTCAAGTAATGTGGTGCTTGTGTGTCGTTATTTAATTTCTAAAACATGTTTCTCACTTTTATTACATACTTAGTTAATTTTTAGTAGGGATTTTATATTGGCAGAATTGATCACAATTAGTTTTTTTGATGTCGTTCTTTTATGCGCATGTAAATGCCTCACCTTTTGGTCTTGAGTAATTGTCATCTTCTTTTAAAATGGTATTGTTGGTTATATCAGGGCGTGTTTTGGATATAAATCATTTTGGTAGCATTTTATTGTGTGTTATGACATGCGCATTTGGTTTTTGTGAGTCCTTGGTACTCTTGGTCATGCGTTGGTCCTTCCCGCCATATTTTTGGGTATCTTTTGTTGTTATAGTGAATTTACGGTCAACGACCAAGGACGCACACACATACACCTAAGGTATGTATATATGTAACATATATATGTCCTCCAAGTACTTATTTCTTCATGGAACGGGGAATAAGTGCATTGGATTATGGATATATTTATATATATATATAGGTATGTGCGTGCGAGTACGAGCCGATTTCGAGTGGTCTCCGCCCTTTTTGTCAAGTTCAAAAGTGTTCGGCATGACCCAGTTCTTCCTTGAGGTAGGTGAATCCACATTTTCCATTTATAAAATAAGTCCATTTAATGCTTGCATGTTTTTAATAAATTCTTTTTCTAGATATGTATCTTTGAAAAATAATTGGTCAACCTGCTATAGTGTTTTCAAGTTTTCTTTTAGGCTTGTTAAAAGTGGTTTGTTACATTATCTTTTAGTTTGTGTAATTAGTCTGATTTGTTAATATAATTTTTAATGAACTATTTAATTTGATTATGGAATGACTAGTAAACTATTTGTATTGCTTTAAGTGTTTTAGAAAACATGGTTTTAAATGGGTTCTTTAAGTTTTAAACATTTGGTTCGAAACAAGTTTTGGTGTTTAGCGTTGTTTCAAAAATGGTTTGTAAATGTTTATTATTTTGGCATGCTTTGGTCCGTCTGACCATGTTTGTAAGAAATTATATTTATTACTGTTTTGGAAGCATTTCTAAATTTTTTGGTAAATGGTTTATGAGATAAACCTAAAGGACCATTTGTAAATTTAGCTTGACTATTTAAAAAAGTTTTGACGTGTGTGAATTATATGAGGCCTGTTTCACATTTTCAAAGATGTGTGTTTGGAAAACCCATATTTGTTTAGGCCCTTTACCTTGTCTATCGATCATGTGATAGGAGGGTCCTCGACAAGGGCCTCCTTTTAAGAATTTTCATGTTAAGGCATGAGACTAACCTCGAGGTGGTCAGGGTGGTGTCGGTTTGTGTCACATGGTGAATTATATTTACATGGCTTGTTATTTGAATGTGTGGCGCACCACTTTGTGAACAAGGATCAGAAACTTAGCATAACAAGGGGGTTTACTGAGAATGATTGTTGCACTAGTTTAGACTACACACTGGCTAGTGGCCCCTAGTACGTATTATACTCTGCTAGGGGATTGGGCCCCTCAGTTAGGCCATGTAGGGAAACAGCAGGCCTTAGGGCATTAGGAAATCATCGAGAGTAGGCATGCCTTCAGGATGAGTCACATGTATAGTATGTTCTGGTCTTCCTCCGAGTTCCTAGGTTTTCTGTGACCCTTTGATACGAGCACTATTATTTCCATTTCCCTTGCTGTGTGTGGAATCATACCTTTGAACTTGGTTTTGGTGTTTTCTTAGAAAATTTTTGTGTGTAAGGTTGATTTTAAAATGAACTTCAAAGTAGCTGTTTTGGAAAAGTTTGTGTGAGCCCCTCTTTTTTTTCTTTTCCTTGTTTTTAAATTATAAGGGCAATGTAATTGTGATTGTTAGTTTTCAAAATGCAGTGTAAATATGAAAACCTTATTTTTATAACTGTAGTTCAAACTAGTATTTTTGGGCTGTTTTAGAACTGGAAAATGCATGGATTCTGTGGTTCACTTTTGGCATTCCTACTGAGCATTTTAATGCTCAGGACTATCTTACCTTTTCAGATGCAGGTTCAGCTGTTTGGTTCAGGTTCTTGTTTCGTCTACCCATGTGAGGCAGACTGTTAGTTGTTGGAGGTGACCAAGAGGTCACATGGAGATATGTGCAGTCTTTTTTTCTTTCCGCTGCTAGTTTTCTTTCCCTTTTCTTAGTCTTTATTATTTTATTCATCTTCTTTTATGGGCCAAATCATTCCCACCTGTTTAGTTTGGATGCCCGACACTAGTTGTGAGCCTACGGGGATTGGGAATGCCCCTCGGGCCATGCCGTGGGCTAGCTCGAGTGACCGGTTTAGGGTCAAACCGGGCTGGTTCATGAAAAAATGGTATCAGAGGAGGTTCTTGTTATTTGGGGGTGTCTAGTAGAAGGATATTATGACTTTAGGGGCTTAGGAGGTAGATTACGGGTCGGTGCCTGATAACCACCGCTCGCAATGAGACCTGAGTTACCAGGGGTAGTCCGGGATTTGAGTCTTTTGTCTTTGGTTGTTTTGTATTGAGGGATGACAATGGGGGCGAATCGATTCAGGTTGCGGCCTCACATGGGGTGGTGACCTATGTGGAGTCCATGTGCCCGGTTTAAGGTCCTCTTTGTGTTATGCCTTACTTAGGGCATGGATCACCACCATGTCTCCGGGTTAGGAATATACACTAGTTCCTCATTCCGATGGTTTATAGTTGGTTGTGTTTTGTTTTGAACTCAGTTGATGTGAGTGTATATTAAAAATCAAAGTGATTTCGAAATGAAAAAGGGGTTTCTCCCAAATTGTTTTTGAAATTAGTAATGTGGGGTTTAAAAGAGAAAGTGTATCAGTTTTGAGAAACTTGGTAGGTGTTTGGATTTGGTAAGTAAAAGAAGTGTTTTAACCTTGGAACTCCTTATAGAGGGTCACAACTGCGTGGGTATGTATAGAGAGTGTGTAGGGGAACTTGTTTTCATATAATGTGAGCGATATTGAATGAACGCACATGTGACGGTTCATAAGGTGCCATAGGCGAGTTTTAAAATTTTAAGGAAATAACGGTTTTGGAAAAGTAATTTTTGGTTGTGTTTGTATATATTTGGCTTATCGAACTATTTCCATTGTATTGTGTTGCTGCTTTGATTGAGTCTTGGCATGATACCGGTTTAGATGGTGTTTTTCGTGGTGTTATGAGTATGCCACCCAGAAAGCCTCAAAAAGATGTTAATGAGTTATGCCCTAGTTCCCAGTTCTTCTGTTTGTTATTTTCTTATTGAGGTAATCTATGTCTATTAAAGCCAGTTGTATAGTTTAGAAATATAATGTGTCTTTGGGTTCTTGGGAAATCCCAGGGTTGTTAAGGTTCCTGTCGTCTTGGGTTGTGTGAGGGTATAGTTTTGGACTAGTGGAGGTTGGTTACCTCATCTTCATTAGGATTTGGGGTGTGGCCAATCTTCTTGAGGGTTACCCATATGGCGAGCGAGGTGTGCTAGAGGAACTTGTTTTTGAAGGGTTTTGTTATTCTGTGCCGACTTATGGTTTTTTCGGACCGTTACCTTGCATGCCACTAGAGTGGCTGGTTCATGCATTCTAATCTTCCTTGTCTCATCCCTCTGAAGTCTTCCTACTGTGCGACTGTTCGGGCCATCAGGGAGTGTTTTGAAAGAAGTTTCACTCGTGAGGAAGGAGTTAGGGACTGAAGGATGCAAATGGTTGACTGTGATGCATGAGACGCTTCATCCATTAGGGCCCTAGCTATAGGTCTCAGGGTGAATCTCACACATAGTCAGGAGTTGCCGAGGGTGTGTGGAACCTCGGTCCAGATAATGTTTTCAACCTTGGGATGGAAATATCCAAAAATTTACATGTTATATTCTCGTCGCTATCGTAAGCTCATCCTTGTTGTGGTGGCGTGATGAGTTCATCCCCCCACAATCTAAGCAATCTTATCTACTCTCAGTTTGGTTTTTAAATTGTTCAGCCTCTTTGAATGGTTTGGGCCTGTGAATAAACTGACCCGTTCTGACTTGAGTTGGTCTCAACGATGTTTGTTATGGGGATGTTTGTTTCGTGAAATTGATGGGAGGTGTTGAGTTAATTCCTCATCCTTATCTTGTTGGGTTGTTTTGTAGCAAAATTTTTGACAAAGGCTCAGGTGTGTTGTTTGGTCCATGTGGGGAAAATGAACAAGTTTGGTTTGGGAGTTCCCACGTTGCCCCCCCCATGGGGGGGGGGGTGTTCGGGCTTCGAGGGTTTCCGTATTAGTGAGTTATTGTGCTGGGGAGAACCCTTCCATGTTCTCCCCTAAACTTTGTGCAGTGATTGTTTTTGAGTTGGTTGGGTGTGACATGTGTGGGTAATGGTCACCCCAAGCCTCTCGGTTTCTTCTGCTTTGGTCTGGTCATGGAATCTAGTGGTGTCAACTGTTGGCTTGGTGACTTTATGGGGGCAGAAAGTGTCTGTGGTGGGGATAATTGTCACACTCCGACCCATTTTTAATTATTTTATTTTATAATTTTTTGGTTTCGGTTAGCCTCTCCAAGGTGCGGGGCAAGCACGAGCCTATTATATTTAACGTTTAATGTTTTATTGGGTTTCAGGCTGGTGCGCGAGCACCACACAATCGGCGGTAGCCGCGCAATTGGTCCATGCACTTGTGTAGTTACCCAATGTTTAAAATAAATAATGTTCTATAAAAAAAATAAAATGGGTTAAACGTTTGAGGCATAATAATGATAATAATATTACTGTGTAAATAATAATGATGTTATTATTATTGAAACTGTTATTGCTATAATTAATATTTTTAATATTAATTGGTTGTTAAAAGTAGTTTTAATATTTTTATGATAAAATTATCATTAATAAAATTATTAATGTTATATTATTACTATTTATGTTATTAATATATATATGAAAAAAAAGAAATCAAATGAACAAGATTTTATTTTTATTCTTCTTACATTTATTATTACTATAATTATGTTATTAATATTAAGAATATTAATATTATTATTATTATCAATATCATTTTATGTTAAAAAAATAATAAACCCTAGATCTACCCATAACACCCCTTCCCCACGGGTCCCTGTTGCTCACCCAAAGAGGCCGACCCCCAATTTCCGCAGCCCCTCCCTTCCTCCGCGCCACCCTCCTACGGCCTCCCTTCCACCGGGCCACCCTCCTGCGGCCTCCCTTCCACCGCGGCAGCCTCCTGTGACCTCCCTCCTACTGCCACCCTCATGTGGCCTGCCTCCCGTTGCACAGACCTCTCACAATGACCGCTTCCCGGCTCCTCCCTGCACCGTTGCCCTCCGCAACTCCCCCTGCGTCGTCCAGCCGTCCGGCCGTCTGGCCGCCGCACGACCTCCGACCACTCCGCTGACGCGCGACCCCGGCCTATTGCGCAACCTCAGCACCTCAATCCCTTCCCTGTTCATCTAGCATGAGAGCACCCTTCCCCCTTCTGCTTGGCGCGACCCACCGGCAGCGGCCCACTCCCTCCTCTTGGTCAACCATCTCTGGCAAGAGCCCCTTCACTTGGTGGTTTCGCTGCCCCGATGTGAAGACCTCTTGGTATAACCTCATTTCTTTATTTTGGTGTTTTTCTATTCATTTTTTAACCAAATTATAAATGATTTGGGTTGTGTTCGCGCGACTTGTTTGGTGTCTAGGGTTTGCAATTGGCCTGTGGAGCGATGCACTTTCCTCTGTCGTGGTTTTGTCGCTCTCACACATGTTGATGTAGACGTTTCATGCCCTTTACTCCCAATTTCAATTCATGTGGTGCTTCTATGTAATTATTTAATTTTTAAAACATGTTTCAAACTTTTATTACATACATAGTTAATTTTTAGTAGGGATTTCATATTGGCGGAATTGATCGCAATTAGTTTTTTTTATTTCGTTCTTTCATGTGCATATAAATCCTCACCTTTTGGTCTTGAGTAATTGTCATCTTATTTTAAAATGGTATTGTTGGTTATATCAGGGTGTGTTTTGGATATAAATCATTTTGGTAGCATTTTCTTGTGTGTTATTACGTGTGCATTTGGTTTTTTTGAGTCATTGGTACTCTTGGTCATGCGTTGGTCCTTCCCGCCTTATTTTTGGGTATCTTTTATTGTAATAGTGAATTTATGGTCAATGACCGAGGATGCGCACACATACACCTAAGGTATATATATAATATATATATGTCCTTCAAGTATGTATTCCCTCATGGTGTAGGGAATATGTGCATTGGATTAGGGATATATGTATATATATATAGGTATACGCATGCAAGTGCGAGCCGATTTTGAGTGGTTGCCGCCCTTTTTGTCAAGTTCCAAAGTGTTTGGCATGACCCAGTTCTTCCTTGAGGTAGGAGAATTTTTTCCTTTTTAAAATAAGTCCATTTAATGATTGCATGTTTTTAATAAATTATTTTACTAGATTAGTATCTTTGAAAAATAATTGGTCAACCTACTATAGTGTTTTAAATCTTTCTTTTGGGATTGTTAAAAGTAGTTTGTTACATTATCTTCTAGTTTGTGTAATTATTCTGATTTTTTAATATAATTTTTAACAAATTGTTTAATTTGTTTATGGAATGACTAGTGAACTGTTTGCATTGATTTAAGTGTTTTGGAAAACATGGTTTTAAATGGGTTCTTAAAGTTTTAACTATTTGGTTCGAAACATGTTTTGGTGTTTAGTGTTGTTTCAAAAATGGTTCGTAAATGTTTATTATTTTGGAATGTTTTGGTCCATCTGACCATGTTTGTAAGAAATGATGTTTATTACTGTTTTGGAAACATTCCTAAATGTTTTGGTAAATGGTTGATGAGATAAACCTAAAGGCCCGTTTGGATTTTTCTATTGGTTATTTACAAAAGTTTTGATGTGTGTGAAATGTATGAGGCCTGTTTGGAATATCTGAAGCTGCGTGTTTGGAAAACCCCTATTTATTTAGGCCCTTTTCCATGTCTATCGATCATGTGTATAGCATACCACCTTTTTATAACATAACTTTTCATTACCTTCTACAAAACTGAGGATCTTTAAGGTTTAGTGTCTTAGAAACCAGGAACTTATTACATGAAAAAAAATCATTCTTCTTAAACACCTGATAGGATTCTCCTTAAGTTCATCATAGGTTCATTACTGAATCTCATAACTTGGGGACATACATAAAAGAAAGGGTGAGCAGAAGGCCCAGTAAGGGAACACGAAAAACATTTAACGCGTGAACTTGAGATACATCAACTATGTCATGAAAAAGAACTTTAAGGCATGAGAAAGAAATCATGTGGCATATCACAATAAAAATAACATTTTTCATAACTTTAATATGTGGCTACATCATTTAACATAGAAAATCATGAACAAATCACCAAGGTCCATCCCCAAGGTGTCATTTGAAAATTACCAAGGCTATTCACCAAGATATCGTGAAAATTTTAATCTCAAGTGGTTACATCATTACCCAATGCATTGGAGCGCTATCAGGGCACAAACTTAAATTTGCCTTTATTATTATGTGAGACACATATATCATCATGAAACATTTCATAAGTAACCCATATAGCATAAAATAAATGGGTTTCATTTCATAATCATAACATTTTAAAACTGCTTTAAAGACATGATCTTTATGTCACTTTAAAACCCACAGAAAAGGAAGGTGGGTCTCATGTACGTAAATACCAGAATTTAAAATAGAACATTTTGGTATATATGTGAATACCCCTTTAGAAGAAAGACATTTGAGTATTAACTTAATAAAATAAAATAACTTTATAAAAAGAGAGAGACATTTTGAGACGGAAATTCTGTATCATAACAGCTATGTTACGAGGTTTTAGAAAACATTGAAAAGAGAGGGGACATGGGTCAAACAATCATAAATGACCCATAAAAAAGTATAGGGAAAGAATGTAAAGGATATATGAACATGGTAATGAAATTTGAAAGATTTACCATATTAAATGAAGAACATTAAAGGAAGACGAAAATAAGATTTCTCTTATGAAAATTCGGCAGCCTAACGACGTCACTTAAACTTCAAAAAAATGAATTGACGAGATCAAATAGGGTCTATCATAATATGAACATAAAAGATCAGTATTATAGGTATAGAGATAATACCCCAACATAATAAAAAGGAACTTTAAATAATTGATATAAAAGTAGAACTTCAAAACGAGATGGGTGAAAGAACCACTTAAAAATTCGGCAGCCTAACAACGCCACTTAAAACTTCAAAATACTGAATTGAAGAGATCAAATGGGGTATCTCATCATATGATCATAAAAGATCAGTATGATAGATATAGAGATCATACCCCAACATAATAAAAAGGAACTTGAATGACTTGACAAGAAAATAGAACTTGAAAATGAGAAGGGTGAAAGTATCCGTTACAAAAATTTCAGCAGCCTAACGGCGCCACTTAAACCTCAATAAAAATTAATTGACGAGAGAAAATAGGGTATATCATCAAATGATCATAAAATATCAGTATGATAGATATAGATATCATACGCCAACATAATAAAAAAGAACATTAAAGACTTGACATGAAAATAGAACTTGAAAAATGAGAAGGGTGAAAGAATCCCTTGAACATTCGGCAGCCTAACGGCACCACTTAAACATTCTTAAAAAGAATTGATGAGAGAAAGAGGGGGTCTCTCATCATATGAACATGAAAAGGTCAGTAAGATGAATATACAATAACATCCTCCAACATAAGAACATGGAGCATAAAAGAAATGACATAAAAGATATTACTTGAAAAGAAAGAGAGAGGTCAGATCCCTTACCTTAAAACGTAACTCTTAAAACTCAAAGGTTTGGACCTTGAGGGCTTGGGGAACCTTGGGAGGACTCCTTGGGAGGTATGGAGACCAGAAATTAGTTGATAATGATTTTGGAGTCCAAAGGATGAGATAATGGCTTGGTATTTATAGGGAAAGTGAGGGGATAAGGCATTAATGGCCAAGGGACACCTCAGAAGTGGGTTTCTCAAAACCACGTGTTCTCCCAAGATATTTCCCATGAAGTTAGGCCACATGGGGCCCCCAATACAATAATTCATTACCTTTGGTCGACCAACCCATTAAATATCACATGAAATCATCATGACACAGTTATGATGTCATTAAACATACTGAAACTCTTAAACTGTATTTTTACTATTCACTGAAAATTCATCTTTCTCAGAAAAACCCCATAAATTTTACCTTAACCAAATATCAATTCTCTGATTTCAAAAATGAACTCCATTTTATAAAAATAATTTTCTAAATAATTTGAATTTCTTTTTTAAATAAATACACTATTCACCGAAAATTCATTTTTTTCAGAAAACCCCCAAAAATTACCATAACATAATATCGATGCTCTGAGTTCAAAAATGAAATCCATTTTATAAAAATAATTTTCTAAATATTTTTAATTTAATTTTTAATTAAAAAAAATATTCATCCAAAAAAACTAATACTTGAATAATAATTTATGAAACCGTTTTTAACCATTTTATTGAATCACATTACTTAATCAAGGTGCCGAGATTATATTAATACTTTTCTTTAAGTGAGATTACTAATCCATTTGGTCACATTACTAATCCTAAGCATAAAATCACTATTCATAATTAACTATTCATCAAAAATTAAGTTGATCTTATTAGACTCTAAATTTTGTACTGAACATAATTGTAGAAGACCATTTTTTGAAAATCATTACACATTTTTAATTATTTAAGGTTTACATAAACATTTTTTTAAAATATCCTTTCTCTAAAATTCACCAAAAATATGCATACTATATTTATCCGGACATTTAAAAAGTCATAAACACCATCATAAGAAGAAATCCCAATTTTTATTTAAAACAAAGGATTACACAATGTAGTTACGATCTCCTTACATAGCCCCTTATCACACCAGCATAGGACCTAAGTGTAAGGTGTGCTAAGGTGAGAGAATCCGAGGGAGGCTCGGCCAACATTGCACGAGTAGTAATTTCTATCAGTTTGAACTTCTCACGAAGGCGATTCCGTTCTAGCTTCACACGATGAAGTTCGGCTTGGGTTTGGTTTAGAGCAAAGCCCAGTGGTGCTACCTTTTTCCCAAGTTCTATTAGATGGGCTTCGATCAGTCCAAGACTACTGGGTGAGGCCATCGAATCTTCTTTCTATATTAATTAACCAAGATTACTTGTATTTAGAGACAATAATCGAAACGTTTAGTTTCCAGCGGTCATATTGACCAATGGTCATATAAAAGTCAAAACCCAACGGTCTCATTTTAATTATACTCATGTTATCAAATGAAATAGTTTTGTTGAGTATAAAAAATAAAGTAAAATAACACAAAAAATCAGGAAACAAGATTTATTCAAAATTTCGGGTCGTTACAATCTTCCCCCATTAAGAAATTTCATCCCCACAATTTTTAAAAATGGGTTTTGAAATTTCCTTGAAATTCCCACATTGGAAAAGGAGTCAGTAAAAATATTACTTTAAAAGAAAGAAAGGGGAGTACAAAGGTCACCCGAGTTAACCTACACTAGGATTCCATGTAGGAAAACATGGACATGGAGGAGAAAGCAAAGGATCAAGTTCTGAGGGAGAGTGATATAAAACATGATTAGGAGAAATTTAACCCCAAGAAAATCCCAAACATATGATGTGTGTAAACGATATTTGATTACCTAGTAGGAAACGTAAACCAAAAACGTTTTTGTTTTACGTTCCTTTTCATAATTTTGAGGAATTCATTTACTACATAGAACAAAAACATAAGGAAATATACCTACCTTCAAGTAGAGTTTCATCCTTTAATAAGTCTACCAAAACTAATCCTTTCTCCAAACGATGATCATTCAAAACTACTTGGTCTCATCAAAACACAAGAATCATCTTCTAGAGAATCACATAATCCACAAAAGATTAACTATCTATTTCTTCTATCTTTAAAAATTATCCCAAAACAGAAAGGTTAAGGTAAAACAACTCTTCAAAAATAAAGAATCCCATAGGAATGGAAACTAATTTTAAATCTTCAAAGTTCCATGGTACTACTCAAAGATCATCATAGACCATTCCATAAATAACGGTCCTTAAAATTCATCAAAATAAACCAAACTAAGATTGAAACCCAAATACAAGAAGGATTTGATAACATAGTCTTCCAAAATAAACTTCATTATTCATCTCCAAACAACATCAACCACTCCTAACATCTTATAACAAAAGTAGCTAACCTAAACATATTTTACCCAAGATAGGTTAATCATTCCCATAAGTAACCTAAATTGCTATAAGTCCACCTTAAATTTATCGATTCTTCAAAATACAAGTCAACCTTACTACTCAATGAAAATACCGTAGTAATATACTTACCTCAATCAAATAGGGTCCCTAAAATAGTGAACGTCTTCCAAAATAATAATCATCTTTTAATCCCCTAATCATCTCTGTCATATTAATACGGAAATCATCTCATTTCCTATCACATTGGTTGTTGGGACATGTTCTTCCGTTTCCCACCATTAACTAAGAAGGGAAAGTATAATTAGGGGCTTAAATACTTAGCCAATAATCATGAAAAGGAACTTAAATCATATAAGGATAACTTGTAGAAGATAAGTATACCCTAAATTGTGATCCCATAGGTCCCAATCTAGTTTATCCATGATCATATATTCTTATGTGAATCTTTATTTTATTTTATATTTCTTCCTTTAATAATGGTTCATACTAAGCTTATGAATTCTCCAAAGCATATCCCCCGGGAGTGTCGTAACAAAGAGTGCAGAAAGGCCCGTTGTCATGTACCAGTTCCCGTTTGAGTCTAGCTCAAAGCAGTGTTTTGGGTTTTACCCTTATGTACATCTGTGACAGAGCCACCTCTACCTGCTCGTATCCATACAGGGATGTATTTTCATGGAAACCCATTACTCAATACTCACCAAAATACTAGGAATATTTCCTATATATAAACTTTTCTATAGGCTTCTTACTAAAGTTTTCATATCCTAATTTCCACAAATAACTAAACAATCCATTGATACTAACTATAGCATCCTGCCTTTTTATAACATAACTTTTTATTATATTCTACAAAACCTAGGATCTTTAAGGTTTAATGTCTTGGAAACCAGGAACTTATTACATGAAAAAAAACATTCTTCTTAAACACTTGAGAGGCTTCTCCTTAAGTTCATCCTAGGTTCATTACTGCATCTCATAACCTGGGGACATACATCAAAATAAAGGGTGAGCAGAAGGCCGAGTAAGGGAACAAGAGAAACATTTAACACGTGAACTTGAGATACATCAACTATGTCATGAAAAAGAACTTTAAGGCATGAGAAAGAAATCATGTGGCATATCCTAATAAAAATAAAATTTTTCATAACTTTAAGATGTGGATACATCATTTAACATATACAATCATGAACATATCACTATAGTCCATCCCCAAGGTGTCATTTGAAAATTACCAAGGTTATTCACCAAGATATCGTGAAAATTGTAATCTCTAGTGGTTACATCATTACCCAATGCATTGGAGCGCTATCAGGGAGAACCCTTAAATTTTCCTTTATTATCATGTGATCCACATATATCATCATAAAAAATTTCATAAATAACCCATATACCATAAAATAAATTTGTTTCATTTCATAATCATAACGTTTTAAAACATCTTTAAAGACATGATCTTTATGTCACTTTAAAACCCACAGAAAAGGAAGCTGGGTCCCATGTATGTAAATCCCAGAATTTAAAATAGAACACTTTGGTATATATGTGAATACCCCTTTAGAAGAATGTTCTTTGAGTATTCACTTAATAAAATAAAATAACTTTAGAAAAATAGAGAGACATTTTGAGACGGAAATTTTGCAGCATAATGGCTATGTTACGAGGTTTTAGAAAACATTGAAAAGAGAGGGGACATGGGTCAAACAATCATAAATAACCCATGAAACAGTAGAGGGAAAGAATATAAAGGATATATGAACATGGTAATGAAATTTGAAAGATGTACCATATGAAATGAAGAACATGAAAGGAAGACAAAAATAAGATTTCTCTTATGAAAATTCGGCAGCCAAACGACGTCACTTAAACTTCAAAAAAATGCATTGATGAGATCAAATAGGGTCTCTCATCATATGAAAATAAAAGATCAGTATGATAGATATAGAGATCATACCCAACATAATAAAAAGGAACTTGAAATACTTGATATGAAAGTAGAACATCAAAACGAGAAGGGTGAAAGAACCACTTAAAAATTCGGCAGCCTAACGACGCCACATAAAACATCAAAATACTGAATTGAAGAGATCAATGGGGTATCTCATAATATGATCATAAAAGATCAGTATGATAGATATAGATATAATACCCCAACATAATAAAAAGGAACTTGAAAGACTTGACAAGAAAATAGAACTTGAAAATGAGAAGGGTGAAAGTATCCGTTACAAAAATTTCGACAGCCTAACGGCGCCACTTAAACCTCAATAAAAATGAATTGACGAGAGAAAATAGGGTCTCTAATAATATTATAATGAAAGATCAGTATTATAGATATAGAGATCATACCCCAAAATAATAAAAAGTAACTTGAAAGACTTGACATGAAAATAGAACTTGAAAAATGAGATGGGTGAAAGAATCCCTTAAAAATTCGGCAGCCTAACGACGCCACTTAAACATTCTTAAAACGAATTGATGAGAGCAAGATGGGGTCTCTCATAATATGAACATGAAAAGGGAAGTAAGATTAATATATAATAACATCCTACAACATAAGAACATGGAGGATAAAATAAATGACATAAAAGAGATTACTTGAAAAGAAAGAGAGAGGTCAGATCCCATACCTTAAAACGTAACTCTTAAAACTCAATGGTTTGGAACTTGGGGGATTAGTGCACCTTGGGAGGACTCCTTGGGAGGTAAGGAGACAATAAATTCGTTGAGAATGATTTTGGAGTCCAAAGGATGAGAGAATGACTTGGTATTTATCGGGAAAGTGAGGGGACGAGACATTAATGGCCAAGGGACACCACATAAGTGGGTTTTTCAAAACCATGTGCTCTCCCAAGATATTTCCCATGAAGTTAGGCCACAGGGGGCCCCCAATAAAATAATTCATCACCTTTGGTCGGACAAACCATAAAATATTTCATGACATCATCATGACATAGTTATGATGTCATTAAACATACCGAAACCCTAAAACTGTATTTTTACTATTCACTGAAAATTCAACTTTCTTAGTAAAACCCCAAAATTTCACCTTAACCAAATATCAATGCTCTGATTTCAAAAAATTAACTCCATTTTATAAAAATAATTTTCTAAATATTTTTAATTTATTTTTTAAACAAATACACTATTCACTGAAAATTCATTTTTTTCAGAAAAACACCCAAAAATTACCATAACATAATATCGATGCTCTGAGTTCAAAAATGAAATCCATTTTATAAAAATAATTTTCTAAATATTTTTAATTTAATTTTTAATTAAAAAACACTATTCATCCGAAAAAACTAATACTTGAATAATAATTTATGAAACCGTTTTTAACCATTTTATTGAATCACATTACTTAATCAAGGTCGCTAGATTATATTAATATTTTCTTTAAGTGAGATTACTAATCCATTTGGTCACATTACTAATCCTAAGCAAAAAATCACTATTCATAATTTACTATTCATCAAAAATTAAGTTGATCTTATTAGACTCTGAATTTTGTACTGAACATAATTGTAGAAGACTATTTTTCGAAAATCATTACACATTTTTAATTATTTAAGGTTTACAAAAACATTTTTTTGAAATATCCTTTCTCTAAAATTCGCCAAAAATATGCATACTATATTTATCCGAACATTTAAAAAGTCATAAACATCATCATAAGAAGAAATCTCAATTTTTATTTCAAACAAAGGATTACAAAAGGCAGTTACGGTCCCCTTACATAGCCCCTTATCACACCAGCATAGGACCTAAGTGTAAGGTGTGCTAAGGTGAGAGAATCCGAGGGAGGGTCGACCAACATCGCAGGAGTAGTAATTTCTATCAGTTTGAACTTCTCGCGAAGGAGATTCCGTTCTAGATTCACACGATGAAGTTCGGCTTGGGTTTGGTTCAGAGCAAAGCCCAGTGGTGCTACCTCCTTCCCATGTTCTGTTAGATGGGCTTCGATCGGTCCAAGACTACTGGGTGAGGCCATCAAATCTTCTTTCTTTATTAATTAACCAAGATTACTTGTATTTAGAGACAATAATCGAAACATTTAGATTCCAACGGTCATATTAACCAATGGTCATATAACAGTCAAAACCCAACGGTCTCATTTTAATTATAGTCATGTTATCAAATGAAATAGTTTTGTTGAGTATAAAAAATAAAATAAAATAACACAAAAAATCAGGAAACAAGATTTATTCAAAATTTTGGGTCGTTACAATGTGATAGGAGGGTCCTCGGCATGGGCCTCCTTTTGAAAATTTTTATGTTAAGGCATGGGACTAACATTGAGGTGGTCGGGGTGGTGCTGATTTGTGTCACATGCTGGATTATATTTATATGGATTGTTATTTGAATGTGTGGCACACCTATTTGTGAACATAGAACGGAAACATAGCATATCAAGGAGGTTTACTGAGAATTATTACTGCACTAGTTTAGACTACGCACTAACTAGTGGTTCCTAGTACAAATTATACTCTTCTAGAGGACTGGGCCCCTCAGTTAGGCCATGTAGGGCAACACCGGGTGTTAGGGCGTTATGATGTCAGCGAGAGTAGGCATGCCTTCAGGATGAGTCACATGTATAGTATGTTCTAGTATTCCTCCGAGTTCTTAGGTTTTCTGTGATCCTTTGATACGAACACTATTAGTACCATTACCCTTGCTGTGTGTGGAATCATACCCTTGAACATGGTTTTGGTGTTTTCTTGGAAAGGTTTTGTGTGTAAGATTGGTTTTAAAATGAACTTAAAAGTAGCTGTTTTGGAAAAGTTTGTGTAAGCCCCTCTTTTGTTTTCTTTTCCTTGTTTTTGAATTATAAGGGCAATGGAATTATGATTTTTAGTTTTAGAATTGATGTGTAAATATGAAAACCTTATTTTTATAACTGTAGTTCAAACTAGTATTTTTGGGCTGTTTTGGAACTAGAAAATGCTTGGATTCTGTGGTTCACTTTTGGCATTCCTACTGGGCATTTTAATGATCATGCATATCTTACCTTTTCAAATGTAGGTTCAGCTTTTAGGTTTAGGTTCTTGTTTCATCTGCCCGTGTGAGGCAGACTGTTAGTTGTTGGAGGTGACCAAGAGGTCACATGGAGGTATGTGCAGTCTTGTTTTCTTGACACTGCTAGTTTTCTTTCTCTTTGCTTAGTCTTTATTATTTTATTTGTCTTCCTTTTATGGGAAAAATCATTCACACCTGTTTAGTTTTGATGCCCAACACTAGTTTCCAGCCCACGGGGCTCGGGAATTCCCCTCAGACCATGTCGCAGGCCATATCGGGTGACCGGTTCAGGATTGACCTTGGTTGGTTCATGACAGGAACTGGTTTCAATTTGAGAGTGATGTACATGTTTATTTTCCATTTTATATTTCATTCCATGAATTTTGGATGTCAAATAAGATTTATATTAATAATATCAAAGATAATATTTCAATAACTATACCACTATAGAGAAATCTTGAAATCCAATGGGGTATTTCAATAGGATAAGTGATGTTTGTAGATCATCTCAAATATATTATATACAAATATTTATTAGTTTCTCTTGTGGGAGATGGATGTTTAAGGAATGTATTAAACCATTTAATCTATCAGTAATTTATAAAACTATCCCATTTTTGTTTCTTTTTTAATTTTAGAGGTAAATAATAGTCATTCTTCTCAATATTTAACTAAACTGATTGTGGAAGTATCATCAAATATCTTCCCAAATAAAAGATCTGGCCACAATATTGTTGTACTAAACAAAAATAGGTCCTTCCAAAGTCTATATAAAATATCCAAGCTTCACTGATTCTTTCTACTCTATCATTCCCAACATAGGTCCACATCAAGACATGAAATGATTATGATGTTGTTCTAAATCTCTTTTACCATTTATCATCATTAAATTGGGATTCTCAAGGTTTGGTGAAGGAGGAGTCAAATCCATCCACTTTGGGTACAAATTTTTCTATGACTGGACCAATGATCTTCGGTCATCTATAGCTTCCATATGAGAAATAATAGACTCAATAGATTTATGAAACTCTATTTTTATTATTATCTAAGATGCTATCTAAGTGGGAACAATTGGAAGATACTTATATGATCACCATGGATGAACATTTGGATGATAACTAGTCTAATATTTCAAAGGATAAATATCCAAAATAGGTGGCGGTTTCCTCCCCAATGGAGAAAATTATGAATAATCAAACAGTTTTATGGTTAATTGGATAGGTTGATTTGATCTAAAGTTGTTCAGATGGATCAAATATTTCCTTGATGTTTTATTAATCTCATCTTTTTGGAAGGGGTCACCCATGGATTTACTATTGAATACACAATCTTTATTGAATTCATAGGATATTTCTTGATTGATTTCACTAACCAGTGAATATCAGACTAGTACCTCCACATGGATGACATTTTCTACAAGAATCCTCATTTCAAATGAGCGAATCAAATGATCTTATATAGTGTGCTAGTAGTTTCTTCAAAAAAAGGAGAACCATGCAGAAGAGAGATTTGGATTAGGATATAAAGTATCTTTTATAAAAATAACAAGGGGATTATATCCATTTATATAGGCTCACATAATTCAATAAAGGGAGTATAATATCATATTCTATTTCAAATAAGCCATCATGTAACACTTATAACACATTCCCGTTAGATCTCATGACCCTTTAAATATTTAAAATGATTATGTATATCCATAAATGGGTCAACTCATTTATACATAAATAAATATAAACTATGTAGAATATATGTCATTTTCCATGAACTTATATCACATATTGTAAGCCTAATTTACACTATTATAGAGGCTAAAAATGGAATCCTGAAGCCATTTATGATATAGATATATCATATTCTTTGATATGCACCACATGGATATTGTATGCTACGAATCAAGGGATATCATAAATTAATATATATATATATATATATATTAGCAAATTTCCAATAATCTACACTTTCACTAAAATCCCAGAAGGACTTTATTCAAAACTTCATAAACATTTTGTGAATCCATTCAAACTCTTTTGGATACTATTCATTAAAATCTCTTCATTTTGGAACAAACACATTATCTATAATTTATTCATTATTATAAGGGCTAAATGTGTGACCTTGTAGGCCTTATAATAATTGAAAAAAAATATTAAATCCCATTTTTATATATTTAATCAAATAGAGGCCTCTAGAAAAATTTCAATTTTTCTCGTGAAACAAAGGGTTCTATTATTATCTCAATAAAATATACTCATATCTCTATACGATTATATCGACCCCAAGATGAATCATATACATAGTATGTATATAAAATCCATTTTACAATAAAATTGAGTAACCAATATACATATAATGTTTCAATATAGTATAGGCTAACTAATACATTTATGATTCTGTGAAAGAGACTGATCAAGTTGATAAATACATCACAAGCTATTTATCTAGAAGATGAGCACATCGAATGTCCCTCTTCCATGTAGCCAAGAACATAACATGTCACACAACTAATAATTAAAATTATTTTCCTTAGTCCAACATAATCAAGGGACCAAATATATATAACTAATTATATGAGTTGAAAAATCCAATATTTGTTGAGCTCTAACAAATGAAATGATAAAAAAATATACCCAACTTCCCCTAATTATCCAAGACTCAAGGATTACCTAATAAAATTTTCACATTATTAAATTTATTATAAAATGTATCTCTCAAACCTTAGTTAATGGTAATTTATAATAATAATACACCTCTAACTATATCATTAATAGTATGACATTCCATGTGATAAAATTTGGTTCGCCAGTCCAAATAAAAAGTCCCAACATGTTATCCCATTATTATATTCTTGAAATATCTTATATAAATCTTTATATCAGTCAAAAAATTTTACTCATTAAAATCATAAAATATCATTACAACACATAATACTCCATTATGATCACCAATTAGGTATAACTCAAAGTCAAACTTCATGGGTATATTACTATTTCACTATTCTGTTGATATGAATGTTTGCACACATGAATGAATGATAAATTAATATTAACTTTAATATAAAATCATGATATATTTAAAAATAATAACATATATTACCTCATTATATATTTCAAAACCATTAAATATATACTCCACCTATATTTCATGTCTGCTTCAGTATATTGTTTTAAACTTTTCTAACTAATATCTCTTCCCTTTAGGAAAAACTTGAAACTATATTCTGGTCCAATGTCAACTTTATCAAATTAGAAATGATAATCAATTTAACCCTTTACAATGAGCTCATCCTCTACCCCAAAGACTAAAACCATATCCCTAATTCTTATATACTTAACGATGTTCTTTTCTACAATCCAATGACTCTCACCATGATTGTATTGGTATTTACATTTTATTATTAAAGTATAATTGATATTAGATCAAGTATACAACATGTAACTAATAATATATACCATGAAAGATACATATTTAATTTTATACATCATTTAAATTTTTTTAAAAAGATCACAAATCTTCCTAAGATTCATTCTATGAAACACTAGTAAAGATCTCTTTTGGAGATATCTATACTGAAATTATTTAGTACTTTACCAATATATGTATTCTAACTCAGTTGAAGAAAAATCTAAGACCTGTCTCTATATATTTTAAATCCTAGTATATAGGATTATTCACCCATGTATTTCATTTAGAGGTATTTCTCCAACTAAATCTTTACAAAGTGTAAAATAGGGACAAATTTTTCATTAAGAATAATTTCATCCACATACAATTTCAAAAATACCACCACACCCCCACGAATCCAGTTGTATACATAAAAATCAAATTCATTTTTTTATGAAACAAAAATCTTTTATTTCATTAAAAAATCATATATACCAAATCTGAGATTCTTGATTCAATACATAAATGGACCATTACAACATGAAAACCTTAAAAGACTCATTTGGAACTTCAATGACTTCCTCTAGTATCATATACATGACCTCAACTTAAATTAAATTATAAAAAGTGGTTTTTACATCCCTTTGATATATCACATAATCATAATGATTTTCTATTGAAATAAATATTGAGATGGATTTTATAATCCTAACTAGTAAAAATTTATCTTGATAGTCAATACCCTGATTTTTTTGTAACCCAATGCCCCTAAATGTTCATTATAGTTAGAAAATATTCTATACATATTAGTATTATCATGTAAAATATACTTGAAACATATGTATCCAACCCATTCAGGTTCATCCTCAATTTTTAACACTTAGTGTATATAGAGTCCATTTCATATTCGATAGATTTTAACAATTTCTTAAAGAAAAAGTCTCAATGGACTCTCAGTGGGTAATAGTTTCATCACCAATAAAAATTAATTCATCATAATTTTTGAAAAAAAATTCTTATATATCAGGATCCTTATTAATCTTTTAGACCTTCAAGGTTATTGCATAACTTGAGTAAGTTATTTATCCTAGAAACTTTTTGGAACTATCCCAATATCTATCTTAGAAACACTTACTATTTTTTTTGTTTTTAGCTTCTCCAAATTCAAAATTTCCCCCATTTACACCTTTATTATTTTGTTTCTTTTCAAGGAAAATTCCATATAGGGCTACAAAACATTTTTCCTTTAGTATTATTATAGAAATAATATCCCATATTTTTCTTAATATAATAAAAAATAAGTATTTTTCTTTTTTAGGGTCAATATTTTTTAAATAAAAATTTCATAGAAGTTATCTACACTCTAAATCCTCATAAAAGTCATATTTGGATATTTCCTATCCCATATATCATATACATTATTTATGAGTACTTTATATGGAACATATTTATCTAAGAATTCATTAATTTCCAAAGAATATCCCCATAATGAAATAGGAAGGTTAAACTTACTTATAATTGATTGAACCATGCACAACAAGGCAATATTCCTCCTATTAGATTCACCATTCCAACATAGTGTTCTGGGAGGAGTGATTTATAGAAAAAGTCAACAATTGATTAGACGATCAGTGATTTCATGGCATAAGTGTTCACCACCCCAATTTCATCAGAGAAGTATAAAAATTTTGGTCATTTGATTCTATACTTCCTTGTGAAAATAATTGAACATTTCAAATGCTTCATACTTTTATCTCATAATAAATACATAACCAGACCAACTAAAGTCATTGATAAATATTATGAAGTACCTGAACCCACTAATTTCTTCCGTACACATTTTTCCACATGCATCACTATGTATAAGATCCAATATTCCACTATCCCTTTCACATTTTCTATTAAAAGGTTATTTGGTCATACTTATTAATAAAAAATATTCACAATAATCAAATGATTTATTATACAATTTCTCAAAAAATCCATCATTATGAAGTATTTGATTTCATTTCTCATTTATATGTCCAAGGAGACAATCCCTTAGGTATATGGGATTTGAATAAACCTAGACCTTCTTATTACATATATTATCTATAGGATTATACATATTAATAATTCATAATTTATGTTTAATAGTCCTAATTCCAAAAAAAATTCATTCATTTATTTAGAACAACACTATTTATTAATAATGAATGAAAATAACATATTGTACAAACAAGATATATAAATTTAATTTATATTTATGGTAGGAACATAATAATAATTATTTAATTCCATAACTAATCCACTAGGTAGACATAGATCATAATTTCTAACATCTAATGAAAAAAATATTGATCAATTTCCAGTACATATATCTACGTCAACTTATTTCAATTCCCTACTATCTCCAAGTCTTATTTTATCAGTATAAATGTGTGATGCATACCCAGTATCTACCACCCATGGGTTAGAGTTTGGGAAATTTATCTCTATAACATTATCATTAAAAATGATTCAATTTTATAACAATTTTCATCCTCATATATCATTTTATAATATTTTTATATATCATATATATAATAGACCTCAAAATGATAAACATGACACATTCTATAATCTATAACAATGTGATATATTTGGGTGATTACCATATTTTATATCATATAAACAATTAATTTTGATAAAATTAGTCCCATAAAAATAATTACCCCATATATATTTACCTTTATTCGGATAAGATATATATTTCAGTAATATTTGATTCCACCGTAATTTTCATCTCAAAACATACCTATTTTGATAGGTCAACTTGCCAATCATATCACATTTGGATCTTGTATAGTTTAGTGAAAAACCCTTTTCCCAAATCCATCATAAGAATATAAATTAAACTCTATTCCTATGATATAATAACTATTAGGGTTTCCCAAAAAAGTGTTATCCAAATCACATAGTAGGACATGGTCAGATAACTCTTAGGGTTTTCTAAATCCACAATACCTTACCCAAGATACTATGTGGGGACATAGATTTTGTATGAAACTATTTTGTTGGATGATCAAGGTCTTGAAACATTTTTTATTTAGAAATAATATCACACTTTGTATTTGAGGGGATTTATTAAAAAATATCACCAACTTATTATAAATCATATGAATATTAATTTCCTAACTATTACATTGTATGAAATGCTTATTATCTCATCTTTTTTAATTTATGTATGTATTCTTATAATGATTTAGTTTTAGAATCCATATTACATACAAAAAATTAATATTCTCACACAATATTAATATGTAATTATTTACACAACCCATGGTTTGTGTAACTCACCCAAAAATAAAATTTAACCATTTTCACACATATTAAAATATATCATATGCATAAGGAATATAAAATTTTCATAAAAAGGTTTATAAATATATGAAATTGATAATTCTATCATGAGTATTGTTGGTGCCATAGATAGGTGAACCCCATTGTTGACACTCCTTTTCGTCATAGAGTCCAACGAATGGGAAAGGGGAATACCTTAAGCACAAAGAGGGTCACCCTTTGAAGAACATAAAAAAAATTGACGAAGGCATGGACTAGAAGCCCATTTGGAGTGAGGCGCGCAAGTCACTTGTGCGCCCCCTATGGGTCGCATAGCTCACTTGCGTGCCCTATTTTATTTTTCGCCCAAGGTACAAGGTGGCCTATAAATAGCCCATGTGGGCCCCAATTTCAAGGACGGATTTTACAGAAGTTAAATTCAAGATCTGGTCACCCAAGTCTTCAACTCAACTCTTCCAAAAGATTCTAAGGTAAATTTTTACCTAGAATGAAAGACTTTAAGGAGTGGGATAAGGCCTAAGTGTTTAGAATTCATCAACACTGGCACGCCTAAGTATCCAGACCTCCTTAAAAACGGAAACACTTGCAGGCCGCCCTACCCTTTCGATGAAACTTGAATGCCGACCTTCTGGAAATATATTAGGATAATACTAAAGGATTGAGTTAAGTCTCACCCAAGTATTACCCTAAAGATTCTTCGTCGCCCAGGTGAACCCATGTCGTGAAAGTACACTTGCACGACCAAGAGTTGCATGCCAAATTACTTGCGCGACCTACACTCGCACACCAACTTTATTTGTGTTCCTCTCTCCCATTAACCTATCCTCTTCATGATATTAGCCCTTGAACCCCTTTTCAAAGACATTTATGGCATGATTTCTTTATTGGATTCCTTATCTGAAAGGAGTTCTGTGAGAACCTCTCCCAAAACCTCGTGACTTACAAACATTATGTCACTATCGATTAGATGTTTCCTCCATATAACCTCATCCTTTAAGATGAGAAGATCTTTTGATTTAGGGGATCCTCCTCAGGAGTACGCCCCAAGTCCCCTTAAATTGGTCCTCCTTCCTAGGAGTAACCCCAGTCATAATTTTCTTTAACATTGGGCCTCCTTCTCAGGAATAATCCCCAATCATAATTCCTTTAATTTGGGCCTCCTTCTTAGGAGTAAGCCCCAGGTTAAAACTCCAAATCTCTATAAAGTACAAATACCTCTATGGACCTTACTCCTGGGCTTCTTTCCTGAAGTAAGTCCTGGTCTTCATCTTCATGGGCAGTCATATATACATAAGCCCCACATCATTTCTTGTGACTGCATCTTTCGTGGCGCAATTTTCAGGTTTACTGATACCTCTTGTTTCTCACACCGATCATGACTCACGTGAGCCTAGAGTGTAAAAGTAATCACAAAATCTCTTTTTGGGCCATTAACCATGCATAAGCCCCATATTTCATCACCTGAACTACATTGACTTGAATCTATTCCTTAAAAGTAGAGTACTTAGGAAGCCTTTCTAATGTTCAAGCCCATATTTCATTAATTCTTTTTCGTCCTATATGATGTTAAACTATATCCTTCTAATCTAACTACATGGGTTCTAATTCTATTTTAACGAGGATATGAAGGTAGCCCATTTGTGGGTACGATCCCAACTCTGAAATAATCCATGTCTTTCTGAATGAAAAAAAAATTCAAGTGCCCCACTGAGTGACTTTAAAACTAGTATGGTCATCATAATGACCAAGAGGTTTTTATATAAAGTATTGAAGTATACCATTGACTAAGAATCTCTAATACATACGAATGATTCTCCATCGATGAAGAACCTCAAATAAATATAAAATATTCTCTAAATCCCATACATATCAATCATCGATTGCCAAATCTAAAGGAAAAATCATTTTCATGCTTGGTAAATTAATAAGGATTCGTGAACATAACTTAAATCTATATGAGAGTCCTGGACTAGGTAATAATTTCCCCCAAAAAGGCGTGATGAGCCTAACCTCCCATACTCTAGACCAATGAAAATTATTAAGCCTCATTGGTCCACATCTAATGAGCACTTCAATTTGGAAAGTAGGTCCAAATGGATATAGAATCATTGGGTGTTTCCAGTTATACAAATAAACCCGTTAGAAACCGATTGGAAAGTTTGAACCTTAAAAAAACATGGTCATCCCCATTTCCAGATGAAACAAAAAATGGTGAACCCGACGTGAATCCTTAACCAAGTTAAATGACATTTTACTTATTTGTTAGGCCCCTATTAAAATAAATATGAGGGCCAACAAAGCAATAAATAACATATGTGATCATCCAAAAGATGTAGTTTGGCCAAACTTATCTTGATTATGTCTGCTATATCAAACAAGCACTCTTTTCAAATATCTCTCTATAACACAAAATGGATTCTTTAAGGTTCACACCTGTGAATGCCTCGGCCGCTACTCCTGCTGGATCCTCGTCTGCTCTGAGGATGAAATCACCTACTCAGTGTCTTCAATGCTGGGTATCAAATGCATTGGGGAGGGAATACCATCAACACGGTACCATCAAGACTCTGGAGGCCGCTCGACAAGCCCTCCAAGTTAACAACTCGCCCTGGTTGTCCAGACAGCGACGACCAATGGTCAAGAAGTTGGTGGTGCCAACCACCGTCTCCAACCATTTCGGGTGTTTATCCCTAGAATGAAACAACCAGTCCCTACCATATTATAGGGAGGTGAATCAAGAGGTCACTCAAGGCCTCAGTTCAATAATAAAGGAGTCCTTCCTGAAGACTACCACCACCAATCACCGCTAGACTCGTGTGGTATTGCACCCTCAATATGATGGGGGTATTACCTCTAGGTGTTCAGCACAGGTTCCTCAGACCTGAGCAGGAAAGACGAACCTTCAGAAGCAAAATTCATCTAATAGGGAGCATGTTTTTAACTCTTCCCCCTCCAGAGAATTCCATCAACCTAACTTGATGTCAAACAATGAGAGGGCATATACACCCGTCCGTCATAATTTCACTGCCCAACAGACTCGTCTGGTAGTAACACACCAATCCCGCCATGAAATTCTGGCGGAGTACTACAGGCAGACACATACACTTTTTTATAAATCATCATCCAGCCAGCAGGCTCATCTGACTACATCCAAAGAAGCCCGCCAACCAAATGTGGTGATCACCTGTAAACAGGCACATACACCTGATTACACTCATCAATTCTACCAGCAGTTTTGTCTGTCAGTATTGAAGGAAGTTCATCAATCATATTCAGTGGAGAACAATCAGTAGGCACATATACCTACAATTCATCAAGCTAACCAACAGTCTCATTTGGTAGCACCCGAATATGTCAATTGGAAAGCTCCAATGACAAACAGGAGGCAGACACAACTTTATTCCCCCACACATGAGTACTGTCAGAATTCACTGACAGGAAAAGGAGGATAGGAGCAGGAACACACACCTACTCCAAACATGGAATGGACATATATTCTTGTTATGGCAGCAGAAGTCACCAAGAACATTCTGACAATGGTGAAAGAGCAGAAGCAAATCCCTGCCCATATTCTGGATACCTGTTAGAATATTATAACAAATTTAGAGACATCACAGGGAAAGAAACATAAATCTATCCCTATAAGTGGAGTGACTCATCAAAATGTCGCCCTGGAGAAGATACACACCTCTGTTCCAGTCAAGGAGGGTCGTGGGGCATACTCCCCCATGTCATACGGACAATCAAGTTGGGCACATACACCTGATTTAAATAGATATAGTCAGCCTAACCTGACCATTTCTCCTGAGAAGGTACATACACCTGCCCATAATAACCACATTCATCAACAAGTGGTTTCAAAAGTGAGTAAGAAGGAATCCAAGAAAAATACCCATCTAGTACAGTTAAGAAATCAAGATCCAATCTACAATAAGGCCTTCCTCAATCCTGGAGTTCTTGAAGTCCTTAGAGAATTATCTGTTGTAACTCAAGATTCTACTTTCTCATTTACAAATTCTTGAAATAACAATAATAATTCCAAAGTTCTTCATCAGAAACTTCCTCATGAAGGCTTGCTTCATGAAAATTCGGTCAATCTCAAAGAATCATCTTCATATGAGAGCCACGACAACCCTCTGCATAGACAGAATATCAAGGAGAAAAAGGTTTCATATTTTGTTGTGACCCACCATGGTGGTCCTCCCCATGATGATGAATTTAGATGTTAAAGTCCTCTCCATAGTAGTAATTCTTATTTCATGTAAAATTATTCAATGTAAAATTCAGTAACGAGAAACCCCTCTTATCTTGAGGCACTTGAAAATGCGAAGCCAGTCATGTATGATGCCTTACAGCTAGCATGTGAAATACTTTCTCAATCAGAAGATACCCCGGGGTGTAGGTCATTCTCTGAAGCACCCCTGGGTCATTCATCTTCTAATTTGACAAATTAATTCTCTACCAATCTTGTTGAATCTAATGAAGCAAAAAAGAAGCACCAACTTTGGTCCAATTAGGTATAAGAATCTTCATCAAATGACAAAGAGGAAGTGATGAATATGAGAAAACAATTGGCGAAAGGTGAAATACCAGTCATGTTTTGGCCTTTGGCTAAATCTCAGTATGTTATTCTAAAAACATTGATAGAAGATTATATTCCTGATATTCGTCTCAACATATGGAAAACTCTTTGTCAATTAAAAGAGAAAATATTACCTTATGATGAATATCAAAATCTTGTTAAGGTAATATAAGGGTTACAATGCAAAATTGACTTAGAATCTCTCTCAGTTTCCCGACATCCAAAGGTTGAAAAGCAGTAGAGAGCCCTTCAACATACATGCCTTGGAGAATTAAAAAGGTTGTTCCAGTTAATTAACATTGCCCCATCTGGTATTCATATCATGGGATGGGGTGTTCATGGAGCATTTCATTTCACTGTGCTCTGCAGTCAACAAAGCCTGCCAAAAGTGGTCTCATGAAATGTTATTTCCCATGGCTAGCCACAACTAACTGGTTTTGTGTGTAATCAAAGGCTTGCTCAAGAAAAAGCCTCAACTAGTTCTTCCCAAAGTCAGGCATATAAAGAACAAGTTGTAGAATTACTCTTGTATCAAGAAAATGAGAATATCGAACATGATTATTGTTTAGAGCATGCACATCATTAGGTGATAGAGGTGTCAGAAATAATCCAATGTTCATTTGAGCCAGGTGATTTGAGTGGATGTCGGATGATGCATCCGACCAATTTCCGGACCAAAATTTGCAAAATTAGGAGAGCTTTAATGAAATTTTCAGATGTAGCAGCTTAAGATCCACCTCATCTTGTTAGGCTAGGGACTCTTTTAATCCAAACCTCGGGATCAACAGACAATATTCGAGGAGTTGAGCAGGAAAAATAGGAATAGCCCCAGTCCACCGGACTGGAGACTTTTTCAAATTCTCAATCTCTTCCTCAGCGAAAGTTAGTCTTCTCTCAATTAAGGAAGAAGCCACAAAAGGAACGCAGAGCCGAATTATCAAGAAATTCCCTCCAAATTACGATTCATTAATAAGTTCCTGAGGGATCAACCAAACAAAAGGAAATGTCTCATAAAGGACATGGAAGAAGAAAATATCGCAGAAACACTAACAGAAGGGCTGCAATGCATTATGCATCAATAAATGTCATCAATTCCATTATCACTGACCCCCAGAACACGAGGCTCACTCAGGGGAATCATATGAAGAAGTTCCTATTCTAGAGGTTGTATACACAGAATCAAATGAAGGAGGTGTGCGTACCAGAATCTAGAGGGTTTCTCAGAGGAAAGACATTCCTTCAGGTAATACCCTTCCATACTCCAGAAAGGCAGATGCCAAGGAAAAGGGTAAAAGTCAGGTTACATCCCACCCTACCTCTGGAGAAGGCCAATCACTCTCATTAGAGGAATGGTTCGCACAACAAGAATAATAAATGAAGGATTTAAGGAGGTTAAATGCAGAACTACTTCAAGGTAGTCTTCCTCCTAAGCATGCTGGAGTTAATCAATCAAGAGAATTTGTTGCAGCTATTGGGATGGATCAAGAATATCCCCTTTTAAAATTATACCCTCATAGGTCCAATCCTATGGGTCATACACGACAAAAACCGGCAATACTACCATCAGTGGAAGTGCCGGTCACCACACCCGTCCAAACTATAGTTATAGCACCTGTTCAGATCCAAGCTCAACTAGATGTCTCTCAAGAATTAATGATTACCATTTAGTCATTAACAGCTTGGTTGGAAGCTATGGAAGGATGACATGCACCACTTAAACCGGAAAAGAGAGATTACCCTAAATGGGTGGATGCAATTCCTCCCCCATCAAATTTTGCGAATACCACATTCCCAATTTTTAATGGTTCGGGAGATCCAGAAAAACACTTAACACATTTTGTTTCTCGTTGTGATCCTATGATAGGAACTCCTTAACAAAAAGAAGTAGTTAAGATCAGGTGTTTTGTGTAGTCATTACAAGGACCATCTTTTTTCTGGTATACAAGTTTTCAATCTTGGTTAATTACTGGGTGGGAAGATCTCCGTAAAAAATTCCTTCTTCAATTTAGCTCAACATTACCAAAGATGATATTTTTTGATCTTACCAATTGTAAACAAAGGGAAAATGAAAGAGTTTCGGATTTCATTGCTCGCTAGAAGGGATTAACAGATTACTTAAGTTTAGCACTCCATCAGGAAGAGTTGCTGCAAATCTGTGTGTAAAATCTACGTAATGAATTATGAAAACTATTGATCCCTATGAAATACACAGGATGATTTCGAGACCTTACTTCAATCATTCAGCAGATATAAGACTCTCTTATAGAGACTACGGCTAAAACTCATGTAATTCCATCAGCTCCGTGAAGGATAATAGGGAAATAAGATACTGCTACAGTTACACTTAAACAATCACCTGTACTTGATTCCACTTCAAAACCTTCATCATATCTAAGGGCTCCACCTCCTGAGCATCAACAACAATGGACGCCTCGTCAAGATGATCAACGAGATCGAAGGCGGAAAAAATTTGAGGACTTAAAGAATAAAGTTTATTATTTTCGGAATGAAAAAGTTCTTGGTTACTTCATCTTGGCTTTGGAAAACAATATGGTTCAGTTTCCAAGGCCCAAAAGTTTGAACAAGGAAAGAGATGAAGACATCCCCACCTATTTCCCGTTTCATTAGATGTTGGGGCATCCCATTCAGGAGTGTTTTGTCTTCAAAGACCTCCTTCAAAAGATAGTGGACTCTAGACAAGTAAAACTGAAAGGTTCTTTAGCCCAGGTAGCATGTGTTATTGCTACCGATCCAGAGGAAGAAGGTGAGTTTCACGAAGTCAAAAGTAAAAATTTGCAGAAATATGATGATTGGATGGTCAGGAAAATGATCAACCGAACTCATGAATTTTTAAAAACACAATTGAATCAACCAATTGTGTCTTCTCCTATTTCTGCCACAGCAAAAACCCCTTAATCATAAGTAAAATCCTCAAAGAAACGACATAATTTAAAGAAAGAAGAGCTGTCAGAAGAAGACAAGCTCGTGTCAAATCCTAAGTTGTCTTTGAATCTGGAAGATTTTATGCCATCTACTTCAAAAGCATGGGAACCGCCCCACCAAACGACACAACCTGAACTGGTTCATCAGGCATAATCTTCATCAGATGACGAATTGATCTTTGGTTCTGTTAACATGATTCATTTAACGGATCCCTATGCCAATGATAGTTTCGATCATGGTGTGCCTAAGTTCCTTGTATCTAACGGAGGAATTAGAGGAAGAGAAAGAGGTCTAGGATACAGGGGAAGACATGGATATTCCAGAAGCCACTATTTCAATCCTAACCCCGCTAGAACTATATATGTGGAAGAAACTCATTGAAAATCCCTTCAGCGGGCTCAACAGGAACAATAAAGTTCTTCCACACATGACAGATTCGGTCCTGACATAGTTATTTTGGAGGACCGGTTAGAGGTTAAACCTTCTTCCTCTCAACAAATAGATAGACCTAGTTGGTCTAATATACCAAATCCATGAGTGTTTTAAATTCCTACCCTGATACAGGATGTATCTACTGCCAAAGCATCAACTTCCAAGGCACCTGAAAAACCACATTTTCATGTAGGGAAACACAAACATTTGGAACAAAAGTATGATGTCTTGAAACATTTGGCACATGTACCGGCTAAGTTATCAATTTTGGATGACTTGAATATATCAAAAGATCTTTGAGAGGTTCTTATTGAGGCTTTGTCAAGTCCTTAAGAATTCGAAACTGAAATTGATGCGGTTGAGGTCTACCATATAGAGAATGATCCTGCAGAATGTCATACAGTGATATCTTTTACAGATGAAGATGAAGATGATGTTGTACATGGACATATCAGACCTTTGTATCTATCTAACAAAGTCAATTACATAGACATACGACGAGCTTTCATTGATAATGGCTCAGGAGTCAACCTCATTCCTATTCGTACACTTCATCTATTGGGTCTCACCAAATCTGATTTATCTCCATCTAATTTGATGTTGCAAGGATATGATAAGAATGAACAAGAACCTTTGGGAGAGATAACACTCAGAATTTAGTTTGGATACCTTGTGTCTAATTCATATTTCATGGTTGTTCGTCATGACACTACCTTCAACATTTTTCTTGGAAGACCTTGGCTACATCAACATGCGGCCGTACCTTCGTCATACCATCAATGCCTCAAATATTGTTTCAATGGTCAAATTGGGACATTGTGTGGTGACAAGGCCCCATTAAAAATGTGTGAATCTCAATACATTGAGGCAGAATTTTATCACATGGAGGGAAAGGAAAAATCCACAGCAAAAGAGATCACCAAAATTAATTCTCCAATTGGTTTGGAAAAGATTACAGTAAACCCATTCATACATGCGAGTACAGATTATGTGTTGCCTATCAGTCAAATTGACAGGATAGACCTAAATCCAAACACTCTTATGGAAAATTCCATAATGTCAATTACGACAACCAAGCCAAACAGCATGAGAGAAATTATTGATTTTCCAAACAGTGATGAAAGCTTAAATGGAGATGTCTTCATTTCATCGAATGGAATCCATCAATTCTATACTTCATCAACCAGGCTAGAAGAAGTTATAGAAATACTATTAGAAAATAATGATGTCAATTCTCAATCCATCATCTCCTCTCTATCACCCCAAGAAGACCCTTCATCATCAATAGGGTCAAAAATGGTAGCCTCTTCTTCAAGATGATCAAATTTTAACTTCTCCAATGACCATGGAAATTCTACTTCATCATCTACTATGCAAGTAGAAACATAAGATGTAACAAATATTGAAGAAGAAGATGAAGATCTCAGGAATGCTCCTCCAGCATTTGAAGAGGGTATCTCTACCACTGTGGATGAACTCAGAGAAATAAATCTGGGTACAAAAGAAGACCCACGCCCCACTTTAATTAGTTCATCCATGACTCTTGAAGAACAATAAATGTATACTTCATTTATAAAGAAAAATCGAGATGTATTTGTTTGGAATTATACATAAATTTTAGGTCTTTATCCTAATGTTTCCACTCATCATTTGGGTTTTCCAAAAGAACATCGAGGATTCAGGAAAGCATCATGAAGAACACACCCAACTTATGCCTCCAAAATTGAAGCTGAAGTTGATAATATTATCAAGGATAACTTCTTTAGAGAAGTTAAATATACCAAATGGCTGGCTAATATTGTCCCTATGAAAAATAAGAATGGACAAATTAGAGTTTTCATTGACTTCAGAGATCTTAATAGGCATTGTCCCAAGGATGATTTTCCAGTTCCGATCACAGAACTCTTAATTTATGTAACAGCTGGCTACGAAGCTCTTTCCATCATGGATTATTACTATGGGTATAATCAAATACGAATGGCCCCAGAAGACTAGGAGTCTATATCCTTCAGAGCTCCTCAAGGAATGTTTTGCTATCAGGTAATGCCCTTTGGCCTGAAGAATGCAGGTGCAACGTATCAACGTTCCATGCACCATATCTTCAAACCTTTTTTAGGAAAATATGTTGAATGTTATGTGGAAGATTTGGTGGTTAAATCCAAAAAAAGTTCTAATCACTTGGGTGATATAGAAATCATATTCAACAAACTTTGACAACATAATTTGAAGATGAAACTCTTGAAATGTGATTTCGGGGTAACCTCAGGAAAATTTCTCGGCTTTGTTGTATGCCATCGTGGTATCAAAGTTGATACTGAGAAGAAAAAATAAATCCTTGACTCATAAACTCCTAGAAATTTGAAGGAATTAAGATGACTTCAAAGACACTTGGCCTATATTTGGATTTTCATTTCCAATTTGGTAGGCAAGTGTTTACCCTTCACCAGATTAATGAAGAAGGGAGTCACCTACCAGTGGACTGAAGAATGTTAAGAAGCATTCGATATCCTCAAGAAATATCTCTTGAGCCCACTGGTATTAATGCCACCTGTTGAAGGAAGACCACTTATTCTCTATGTGACAGTTTTATAGCGATCATTGGGTGCCTTCTTTGCCCAAAATAATGATGCTGGGAATGAAAAAATCCTTTATTATCTCAGTCGGACTATGCTTGAGGCAGAAACATGATATTCAAGTATTGAAAAGCGCTACCTAGCATTAATCTTTGCAGTTCAGAAATTGAGAAACTACCTGCAACATCATGAGGTCCAATTGGTATCTCACAATAACTCGCTCAAATTTATCCTTACTCGTCCAATGCTTACAGGACTTCTGGCAAGGTGGGTAGTTATTTTGCAGCAGTTTGATATCCAGTATGTGTCTCAAAAGGCAATAAAGGGCCAAGCTCTGGAAAATTTCCTTGATGAACACCCATATGTAGAAGATACATCTTTAAATATTGAACTTCATGATGAGTAAGTCTTCTCTATTCATGGTAATCCTCAAACATGGGGAATTTACTTTGATGGTGCCTCCAGAAGACCAACATGGAAGAAAATGGAAGATCCTAAATTCAACAATGTTGGGTTAGGAATCGTGATTATTTCCCCAGAAAAGGAAGTGATACCCTATTCCTTCTTATTGTTGGAAGGCAGTACAAACAATGAAGTGGAATATCAAGCTCTCATCGCAAGCTTGAAATTGGCACTTCAGGCATAGGTGAATCACTTGAAGGTAAAAGGTTATTCATATTTGATAATCAAAAAAATAAATGAGGATTATTCCATCAGAAATGAAGAGTTAATCCCTTTGTGTGATTACATCAGAGAGTTAATGGTGGAATTTCCCTCGGAACCGACATTTTCTTATGTCCCGTGATCACAAAATTCCCAAGCTGATGCACTGGCTAATGTAGCCACAACCTTGGTAGATCCAAATCGGGACAAAACAATCATTAGTATTTCCCATCATCGTATAGTTTCACCTTTTTTTAAAATAAGAATAGAGGAAATCAATGAAATCAGTCCCATTTCTAAACCATATGGTCATACTACAGGATAGATGACACATATCAGAGAATACCTTCGAAATGGAACAGTCCCACCTGATAGAGCTGGGAAAGAACAAGTTCGGAAACATGTGGTCAATTTTACTCTTTATGATAGCTCAGATCACCAAAAAATTCTCTACAAGCGAGGTTTTGATGGAATTATCTTTAGATGTATTGATAGTGAAGAGACAATGGATGTCATTAATGAAGTACATGTAAAAGTTTGTGGTGCCCAACAGTCTGGACATAGTCTTTTTGGTCAAATTCTAAGGCTTGGATACTTCTGGCCTTCAATGATGCAAGATTGTGTTGATTTCACTAAGAAGTGTCATTCTTTACAAGTATGTGCCAACTTCATTCATCAACCCCCAAAGTTGCTTCATACGGCTAAATACTCCTAGCCATTTTCTACAAGAGGAATGGATGTAGTAGGACCTTATCCTTCAGCTATAGCTAAGCAGTTTAAGTATATTATTACTGCTACTGACTTCTTTTCCAAATGGGCAGAGGAAATACCTCTCAAAGAAGTCAATGATAAAAGCATTTTTAGCTTTGTCAAGTCCAACATAATTACCAGATTTGCTGTTCCTCATACCATATTGACGGATAATGGCACCAAATTTTGTTCATCCAAGGTGAGAAAAGTGTATTCAGAATAGAATATCAGATCCAACCATTCATCTCGGTATCATACAACGGCCTATGGTCAAGTAGAGGATTTCAATAAGACTCTTTCAAACATACTTTAAAAGATGGTGGATAAAGATAAGAAGTCATGGCATGATAAAATTTTTCATGCTCTATGGGATTATCGAACTACCACCCACACTGCTACATGATCAACTCCATATTCATTGGTATATGGAACAGAAGCAGTCTTTCCTATTGAAGTCCAATTACCTTCACTTAATGTTTCCATTTGTGATCAGTTATCTATAGATGAACAATCTCCAAAGAAATTGGATGAATTGGAATGAATAGATGAAAAAATATTGTGCACAATACACCATTTAGAAGTCTATCAGAATCAAATAGTACGAGATTTCAATAAAAATGTTTGTCTTCGTTCATTCATTCAAGGAGAATTGGTATTGGTCCTCAGAACCCCAATGATACCAGGAAAGAAGCCTCCAAATCTTGAGCCAAAGTGGGAAGGACCTTACTCAATACATAAGGTCTACTCCAATGGAGATTATTCTTTAATATCAATGGATAGAGAACTCATTACAACTCCAACCAATGCAAGATTCTTGAAGAAGTATTTTGTGTAACACAAATACACCCATTGTCCTTGCTACAGGACATTAAACTACATAGCCCCCTCTATCGTCCAACATGACGTTAAATTGTGCATCGTCTGAGCTTCAGGAAGTTAAACTGCCAAGAACCCCTTGTCCGTGACACATGACATTAAACTGTGATCATCACATACACAATTGTCTTTTAAACTCTGTTTCCATGCGTGCCCCGGGCAGCTAACCATTCATAATCCTCACACCATCGTTCGTGATCATTTTCCTCAAATACACCCCGACCTCTGAATCCATCTCAATTTAACTACGTGTAATTTGATTCTTGCCTCCTAGGCTAGGTACATAGGCAACCTCCTGAGGTTCAAGCCCAAAACCACTTTCTTCACATCGATTCACCTCCATCCCATATGATGTTGATCCGTGAATCCCATGTCAACCGTCTTATTCATATCAATTCATTTTCGTCCTACATGACATTAAACTGTGTATGTCCCATCATCCTAACTATATGATGTTAAACTATACAGTCCCCTATTGTCCTTGTTGTAAGACATTAAACTGCATAGCACTGGTCTATGCATATGACCTTAAACTATTTTCACTTTTGTCCTGTATGAAAATAAACTACAAAAATCCCTTATACCCTCACTCGAGAGGAGTCATCATTGACATGGTCTCCAACCATGTCATGTTTCAAGAACAATGTGTGGCTTGATTCTCATACTTATGAGATATGTAGTGACACCCAAGCCTTTAATATTGGGTCCATCCATAATTTCAATAAATACCTCTTTACCCATCATATGTACGAACCAAATTTGTAAAAAGGTTATTTCAAGAACTACGTGCAGCTTGATTCCCATCCTCATGGGATACGTAGGAACGCTCGAGCATTCCTCAAGTCTAGCCTCGAGCCTTTAGGCCTAACCTCAAACTCCACTTTTGGTCCCTTGGCTGAAAAGTCCCCCTAGGAGCACATGGTGTGATACAGAACAGCCTGGTCTTTATTCACATCATGTTTATAACAAATGAATGATGTGTCTCCCTCACTATGGTCCGAGATCTACGACCCTAAACTAAGATCTATCATGATCTCGTCCTGCATGACATTAAACTATATTTCAAGAACTACATGTGGCTTGATTCTTATCCTAATGAGATACGTAGTGACATCCAGAATCTCAGTTCAGGACCCATCCACAACATTATACAAATAATATTCATGGTTTCCATAACCCTTTTCTTGACTTTTGGTCGCAGAATGTCTGATACCTGAGAGTTCTTTTTCCTGACTATGCAACACATGCCCTTAGGTGGCCTTGCATAAGTTGTCTACATAACGGACCTGTCATCCAAAAGATGCTACTATTTGACTATGCAGCTTATGCCCCAGTTGGCCCTGCATAATTCAACCTCCATAATGAGTTTTTCAAGTAATGATAACTTCATTCTTAGGAGAATCCTATCTTGTCCCTATTAGTCTTAACGATGATATGTAGGGATTTGAAAAAAAACTGCCATCCTTAACATATTTTTTCTATATTCCTTTTCATGATCTGAAAGTATTCAATTCTATGGTTTACATTTTCCTCCTTCTCAATATGTTCAGAGAAATTTCAAATAACCTTGGACCACTTGACCATATGTCATATAATGTTTCTATCACCTATTTTAGTCATATGATTTAAAACCACTGATACCTTTTTTCCTACATTTGGGTTAGACCTTCGTAGAATTCACATTCCTCCAATTCTTTGAAAATTCTGATTAGAAATATCCTCTTCATATTCAAGTACCTTTATCCATAAAGAAAACTCTATGCTTTGGATAATTTGATTCTCCATAAAACTTTATTTGATTTTTAGCAATATAAAGTCAAATTTCCGAGAGTTCTTTTTCCCGACTATCCAGGACGTTCCCTTAGGTGGCCTTGCATAAGTTGTCTACATAACAGAACTATTAGCCAAAAGATACTACTATTTGACTATGCGACATATTCCCTAGTTAGCTCTGCATAATTCAGACCCCATAATGGGGTTTTCAAGTAGTGGTAACTTTATTCTTAGAAAAGAATTCCTCTAATGCCTTTTAGCTCTTTTCCCATGTCATTCCTCATATTCAAAATTTCTCAAGTCACAGTTTACAATTTTCCCTCTCCATACTTGAATATGGTAACATGTTTCAAAAAAAATTATCAAGAATTCAGTCAATATCATCCATTCGGTCAAATCTATTCGACCTTAAATATTAGACTTTTTATATTCCAACATGCATAACATTAAACTTCCAATAACAAAAGACATGGTACTTATTAAATTGGGAACCTATAAAGGGTACTCTGAACAAAAGTCGAGTCCCAGCTCGCTAAACATAAATTTTATATGATTTAGGAAATATTGAGCAATTAAAGATGCAAAGTTTTTGGGATTTTTTATATAACCCTAGTAAAAATAAAACTATGTTTACTAGGCCCATTGGCTTAGGTAAAAATTAGAGCAATTATCAAGAAAATGAAGGTACAGATGATTGAAAATAAAATGTTTTTCATTGATGAACAAGATTAGAAGAACATCCATAGACTGGAGTCTCTTCTCTTTTTTTCAAAAATTATAGAATACTTTCAACATGATTTCTCATCTGTTTCACAGCATCTCGAGCTTCATTAGAAGGCACTTGAAGTTCATTTACTTGACCAGCTTCACTCTCTTCATCTTGACGAAGTGCTTCTTTAGCATCTGTGATTGCTTTTATACCATCCGCTTGGACTTCTTCCAATGAATTATGAAGCTGGTCAAGCTCCCCAGTAACAACATCTCTCTCTTGATGAAGGTGAAACTGCTGGACAATCTTCTCCTTGATCTTTTGCTTTAGCTCCTTCAGCTTTGCAGCATGATCAGCCTCAGCTCGAGACACTGCAGCCTGAAATTCACTGATATTGGTCTGTAATCTAGCTCTGATCATGTCTTGAAGACACCTTTTCTCTTGCTCCCCCCTTCGAATGACTTGCTTCACTACAACATGGATTTCTCGATATTCAAAACCGCCAAGTCCCATCATGATGAATAGGGATGGAAGTCTTAGAATTTTCGATGGAATCTCTTCAAGAGGCACCTCATATATTATCTTCCATATATTTTCCATGCCTTATGACATGAGAATTGAAGCACCTTTTGCACATCTGGGTTGGATTTTTCATCACTATCACATGGAGGAACATAGTCTGGGATTAATGCACATAAGAAAGTGCCTTATTCTACTCCTTCCCTGACCCAGGTTGCTTCACCTTCTGCTACTGTTTGGGCTGAGGCTAAGGCTTCACCTCCAAATCTAGCCATTGAAGTTGATAGCCCTGTTTGGTCAATTGAAAGTATGGTTAGTTTCAATGGATAGTAAAAGTTCATTGATTGTATTGTAGGTTAAGTAAGCCATAAATATCATTATCTTTTACCTAACAGTAGATCAAAAACTTGTGAAGACTCCTCCCCATCTTTCCTAGTTTCAACATGATTTTCAGGATGGGTTTCAGGAGGGTCTGTCGTGCTAATATCCACCTGAGCCAGTGTTTCTGCAATAACAGGGTTAAAATCAATGTCTACACCCTTTCCAAGCATTATTGGTTCAGTAGTTTCTTTAGATGTTAATGTACATTTTTTTAACGAAATATGGTTAGAAGTGTAATCATGAGAAGATTAACAGGAAAAATGATGAAACTCACATCCAGTTGATTCTACAACTAGATCTCCAAAATCTTCTAAATCACGTGATAATTTAACATGTTCTAATATTTCTTCAAAGGACATGCTGAGATTCATCATTTTGTCCAATGATGTCCCAGATCCCAGGTTAGTCTCACCAGTGGGAGCACTCGACATGTATTCTTCGTGACTTTCATCTAGCAATCTCTGACCTCGGATAGCTTCTTCAAAGACAGTTGTGGGGTCATCTTCGATGGTTTCAAAATGTTTTGGTGCATGTGCTGAGCCTAAAACATCACAGAATAGAATTTATATATTGTCTCATTTGAGGTTCTATGAACTATTGTTAATTTACCAGAAGTCTCTTCTCTCCTGGAATCAGAAACAGGAGCGGTGCTGCGAACAGACGCCGGCTCATCTGCTCTCAGTATTTCTTCAGGAACAACCATTTCAGCAGGAACTTGTGGCCGTTCTACAGCACCCTCCATTGTACTCTGAGGATGGTCAGTCCTTTCCCTTAAAGGGGAAACTGAAGAAGTCCCTGAAATCCAAAGAAGTTTGAGCACTTTTTGATAAGTTAAGATTCATGACTACGAGAAAGACTTACCACTATTGATAAAGAATTTGACTGTGGTCTTCTTTCTTCGATACCTTTACTTCTTGGACTTTTGGGTGGAATGGCATCATCATCTCTGAAAACAATTATCGGAGACAATAACTCCCTTTATAACTCCTCATCCATAACTTGCTGGCCTGGAGATACTTCGCCCGGATCACGAGGAGATTCAGTGGCTCCAAGAGCGGTGCCACCAGGGCTATACCACGACGAAGGGATATCAATGGTTCTTTCCTTTACAAGATGCAGGATAAAGAAGATTATTTCCTTGAATAACAAAGCTTTAACTAAATTAAAATTTCAAATCAAATAAAAATATGAGAAAAAGGAAACTTACATCTTCAGGAGCCACGTAATCACGTAACACTTCGTCTAATAAAGGAACAATCCCCTTAGTGGTACCACAGTCCATCATTTCCTTCACCCTCTTGGTGACAAGAACTAACTCATCAGTGGAATATATGAGCATTTCCAACTCTTTGATGTAAGACCTCACTTGATTGGGGTTGTCCTCAAAACAGATGTCAGAGGAAGCCTTGAGATTCCCCACTCCAGGGATATGCAACCCTTCTCATAAGCACATCCAGGCAGTTTTAGCATCACAATATAAACTCCACCATGGTCAGACAGCCTCTGGTCATAAATATTCAGAATGTGCACCAGAAGGCCGCGAGGAGGATCCTGCAATCTGGGACTTCAACTTCTTCCTAGATCCTATAATCATAGATAAAAGATAATAAAATGAAAGTTGTTGCTCTTTAAAATAATGGCGACTAAATTGCCTCAATGATGTAACTAACCAGGAGTCGATGGAGTAGATATCTTGACTCTAGAAGGCGGATTATATCTAGCACAAGGCCACTTTGACGCATTTCGAGCCTCATCATCCCCATCCTGAGAATCCGATGAATTAGCTTCGGGTGAGGAAGATTCACCTTCCAAATGAATAGATTCTTTCCTAAAAGTTCTCTTCTTTATCCCCAACCAAGGGATTGACTGATTCAGTACCCCTTTAGGGTATGATGTTTCCCAGATCTCGACATACCATATAGTCAATCTACTTGCCACTTCAACAGCTGGTAGATCAAATACTGCTCCAATCATCTCCATAGATGTTAGCAACCATAGTTGACAAGAAACCATTGGATACTGCTCTAACCTGACATGCACTGGAGGGGATATGGTAATTTGATGTAGAAATTTTAATTGAAATGAAAATCTATATAAAGCATAGGCCTCGCATATAATCTCTCCATAAATCCTCGTGGCCAGTGTACCATCTCTACATACCATAATATATACCCTTAACTCCAGATTGGTTGTTCCATCATCAAAAAATTGCCCTGTTGGCGGATTTCCATAAGGAAATAAGTGAAACTGCTTGAACATAATCACCCTTATTTTGATATCATAAGCGCTGAGGGATAAGGGAGAACTTCCAGAAAAGGCCTGAACAGACGGCCAGAAAGAACTTCCAGAAACCTGTACCCCACTTTGTATAGCATATGTCCTGAAGTGGGTGGTGATCCATCCCCATAAAACTTAGAATAGTCCGACTATTCTTAGAGGATAATTACCCATATAAACATGAAGTAATCTCCTATGAATATTTTCCAAAACTATGGTGGCCAACCCAACCATCTTCCTTTCAGCCAGCTTGGCTGCATTGACAAAGGTCCCCAGCCTCACACCTCCTTTCGAATCTCGAACTGGTAAAAGGTAAACACTGAGCCACAAGGCCAAAAAGCCTGCCATATGGGTCTTCACTGGAATTTTTTAGTTCACTTCATACCCCCACCTATCCAACTCTCCTGCTTCCAGAGTTGGCCCAAATGTGCATGGAGCACCCCTCTTTGCTGCTCTAGGTAAACTAGTAGGATGAGTGTAGAAAGGTCCCTCATCTCTATTATTAATCAGAAACATGTCCATCCACTCCCCTGGATGGATATCTTTTCTGGAGTGGATTTTTGTGGTGGTGGTATTCATAAGCTTGTAGAATGTTTTCATTAACTCTCGAGCCAAAGCCGGAGTCTCTCCCGAATCATTATAGGTCACCTTGAGGGGGATGAATTCATCTTACATATCTCTCAAAATTGGAGCCTTTGAAATCTTGTAGATTTCCCACAAACTGATTCCTACTCCTCCATGAGTCAGATGGAAAGAATTAATTTTCGGGATCCAATGGCTGATTAACTCTGGCATGAAATCTTCATTCCAATAGACATATGTTTGCCCAGCCCAAACAACTTCATATATTGCATCTCCCTTCAGATCATCGATAAACTCTGCACAGGTTTGTCGCACCCAATATTCCCACATCCAAGTCAGCTTCACACCTCCTCCAGGACGGAAATCCCAACTCTTCTTCCATAACATAGATTGGTCCATCTGAGAATTTCGGAAAATAGAGGGATAACAATGCGGCTGCAACTCTGGCGTGTGAGGATTCAGATCTGGATCACATGGGCTATAATGCATTATGTATGCCTTCTACACTATCCCAGAATTGAAAAATGATCCTGCAACTGAGACATTTGCTGAAGAGAAGTTGGTGTAGATCTGAAACCAAGAATGAGGGATATAATTCTTTTACTTTGGAACATTGACTCCTTGAAGATGACCATGGCCATACAAAGGCAAGTAGATGCTCTGTGGGAAATTCGCATGATATTTCTTCAAGTACTTATCCAAATCCGGGAGAGTGGTGTCACAGATAACATAATAGTCATGGATGATGACGTTCATCATGCCATTTATTCTCTTGCTGGCCAACTCATCAGCTGATCCAATTCTTGTGGGAGCCATTGAATCTGCACAAAGATCAAAAAATCAACTTTTAAGTAAGTTTGATTTGGGAAAATTTGATGAAGGAAATAAAAAAATGGCAAAGGAATTAAGGCGCGCAAGTCCCAACTTGGCACGCATGTCAAAATAGTCACACAAGTTTTGCCTCCCTAGTTATAGCGTGCAAGTCAAATACCTTCTGTAGAAGTGCGACACAATCCAGAAGAGTGATTCGCCGAAGACAGAAGCACCTACGCGATGAGAGCTCAAGTTGATGGAATCCAAGTGAGTTTGTGCGGGAGTGAGTCTGTATATATAGGCGATCTAGACAACTTGTGCGCTATACCCGCGCGCCCCATCATCTGCGCGCCAAACTTGCATGATACATACCCTTGATTTCTCCAGCTTTACCTTAGAGCCAGATCCTCTTTCTTTTTCGGATCCAACTCTGAGGGGGGACTTTTTTTGACACTCCTTACCATCATAGAGTCCAACTAATGGAAAAGGGGAATACCTTACGCACAAAGAGGGTCACCCTTTGAAGAACATCAAAAAAATTGATGAAGGCATGGACTAGGATCCCATTTAGAGTGAGGCATGCAAGTCACTTGTGCACCACCTACGGTCCGCATAGCTCACTTGCGCGCCCTATTTTATTTTTCACCCAAGGTGAAAGGTGGCCTATAAATAGCCCTTGTGGGCCCCCATTTCAAGGATGGATTTTCCAAAATTTAAATTCAAGCTATAATCGCCCAAGTCTTGAACTCAACTCTTCCGAAAGCTTATAAGGTAACTCTTTATCTATAATGGAAGACTTGAAGGAGTAGGATAAGGTCTAAGTGTTTATAATTCATCAACACTTGTGGGCCGAAGTATCCAAAGCTCCTTAAAAATGGAAACACTTGCGTGCCACCCTACCCTTTCGATGAAACTTGCATGCCGCACTTTTGGAAATATCTTAGGATAATACTAAAGTCTTGAGTTAAGTATTGCCCAAGTATTACCCTACAGATTCTTCATCGCCCAGGTGAACCCATGTCGTGCAAGTACACTTTCGTGGGCAAGGCTTGCACTCCAAATTACTTGGGCGACCTACACTCACATGCTAACTTCATTTGTGTGCCTCTCTCCCATTCACCTCTCCTCTTCAAGATATTAGCCCTCAAACCCCTTTTCAAAGCCATTTATGGCATGGTTACTTTGTTGGATTCCTTATTTGAAAGAATTTCTGTGAGAACCTCTCCCAAAAACTTATGACTTACAAACATTATGTCACTACCGATTAGAGGTTTCCTCCATATAACCTCATCCTTTAATATGAAAAGATCTTTTGATTTGGGGAATCCTCCTCAGGAGTAAGCCCCAAGTCCCCTTAACCTGGGCATCCTTCTCAAAAGTAATCCCCAATCATAATTTCCTTTAACATTGGGCCTCCTTATCATGAATAATCCCCAATCACAATTCCTTTAATTTAGGCCTCCTTCTCAGGAGTATGCCCCAGGTTAAAACTCCAAATCTCCATAAAGTACAAATACCTTTATGGACCTTGCTCCTGGGCTTCCTTCTTGAATTAAGTCCTGGTCTACATCAACTTGGGCAGTCATACATATGTAAGCCCCACATCATTTCTTGTGACTTCATGTTTCATGGTACAATCGTCAGGTTTACTGATACCTCTTGTTTCTCACACCCAGCAAGACTCACGTGAGATTAGAGTGTTAAAGTAATCACGACATCTCTTTTTATGCCATTAACCATGCATAATCCCCATATTTCTTCACCCGAACTATGTGGACTTTGATATCTTCCATAAAAGTAGATTACGTAGGAAGCCTTTCTAAGGTTCAAGCCCATCTTTCATTAATTATTTTTTGTTCCATATGACGTTAAACTATATCCTTCTTATAGAACTACGTGGGTTCTGATTCCATTTTAATGAGGATACGTAGGTAGCCTGTATGTGGGTACGATCCCAACTCTAAAATAATCCCTATCTTTCTGAATGACAATAAACTTCAAGTGCCCCAATGAGTGGATTTAAAACCAGTATGGTCATCATAATGACCAAGATATTTTTATATAATGTATTAAAGCATACCATTGACTAAGAATCTCTAATACATATGGATGATTATCCATCGATGAAGAACCTCAAATACATATAAAAGATTCTCTAAATCCCATACATATAAATCATAGATTTCCAAATCTAAAGGAAAACTCATTTTCATGCTTTGTGAATTAATAAGGATTCGTGAACATAACATAATTCTATAAGAGAGTCCTGGAGTAGGAAATAATTCCCCCAAAAATGGTGTAATGAGCCTGACCTCCTATCCTCTCAACCAATGTAAATTATTAAGCCTCATCGGTCCACAACTAATGAGAACCTACCTTTGGAAAGTAGGTCCAAATGGATATAGAATCATTGGGTGTTTTTAGTTCTACGAATAAAACCATTAGAAACCGATTGAAAAGTTTGAACCTTAAACAAACAAGGTCATCCCCATTTCCAGACAAAACACCCACATTTTTAGAACAAGGTATAAACCTCTAATCAAATTGGAAGTACAACCCAAAGTCTATATACTTAGAGATAGTTTACTCAATAAATATTATAATTCACCATAACTCTAAAAACTAAACGTATAAACTATATTAAATAACTAATTTCAAAATAATAATTTTAATTAAAATTTGAGGAAAAGGTAGATAAAAACTAAATTTAACTTTTTCATACCTACTATGTAATACATGGCATGAAAAATCGACATTTAATTAAAATTTTATAAATATTAAAATTCAAAAGGAATAAAAAAATTAATTATTTTTTTAACATGAGATATTATTGTGAAAATTTCATATTTGATTTATGCATGAACACATCCAATTTATAATTCCTAAAACTTTCCTTTTATAATTTTTTTTAAAACTATATAAATTTAAATCCAAAATATTATTTTTTAAACTTGTGTATTGAACATTATTTTATGATTGATAACCATACTACAAATTATAATTTGAGACTAAATTAATTCTTATGATAAGTGATGTCATAGGGAAATTATTTTATTTTATGATATATAAAAACACATTTGTTCTAAATATAAAGCTAAGGGAAAAACCTTATGGATTGGGTAACCTATACGTAAATGTATTTTCTATGTGAAGGAAAAAAACTTATGAATTAAGAAATATTTACGTATTCAATAACCCATACATAAAATTATTTTTCCATATAAAGGAAAAAACTCATGCATCGACAATTCTTGACTTATGGGACAATTTCTTATATTTGGGCCTATCATATTTAATGATATATGCTATATAATTAATATGACATGATGATATGTCTTCATACAACCCAATTTTCAATCATATCATATGATATCACTTTTCATATCTTATGGTATAACACAAAACTATATATTTTAATTGTATTTTTCCTTATTATATACACCATCCAAACATTACAACTAGAAAAAATATAAGTTTTAAATCCAATATATTAAATACAAATGATACACTGACTTACATTTATCTAGGACATATTATAACATTTGTTATGGCCTCAAGAAAATTACTATACACATGTTATTCATAAAAATAATAAAATAACATGTTTTTTCATTGATGAAATTGGATTTTATACCAAATATTTTTTGAGAGATCATCATATGATCAATTCAGTGGAAGAAACCCATAATAATTGTTGATCTTTCATAAAGAAAATCAATATTATAAATAAATAGGTACACATTTACTATTGTAAACTCCATCTTAGTTAAACTATTAAGATATTTATTGATTTAGTTTTGTGTGAAATAGATATCAAACCCTTGCCTCTATAGGGATGAAAGTGGACATTATAATCTTTGTTATAAAAAAGATAACCCTATGATCCCCTATAGGATGCTAGCACCTTATTTGAAAGGATAAAAATAGAACAATAAAGAAGATATATTCATCATAGGATAGATATTATCTTATACTAATATAATAGGTGTATCACATCCCTAGATATACAATCCATTCATTTAATGGTGGGAGTAAAGTGTCAACTACCATCACATGGTAGCCTTCATACATTACTTGTAACATTCCGATTGGATCTCATGGTTTTTGGAATGATTAAAATGATTTTGTGTATCCATAAATGTATCAAACCATTGATACACAATCAAAGATAAACCATATAGAATATATGTAACTATATACATACTCACATCCCATATAATAAGTCTATTATAAATTATTATAGAGGCAAATAGTGGTATCCCGATGCCTTTTATGATATGGGAATATCGTATTCTGTAATATGCATCACATGCATATTGTAGGATATAAGTTAAGGGATATTTTTAAATATTATATCTATATTTTAATGTGTTTTCCAAATCATGATTATACCTTTGGCGTTGAGTAAGGAAATATTTATATTTTACTTTAACATATACCATATTATGAAAATATGACTTTTCATCATGTTCTTTGGAATCAGTGTGATGTTATGCATTATCTATGGGGTTTGTATCACCACATCAATTTCAATCATGAAAAAGGAATAAACAACTCATTTTCATCAAATTAGTAAGGATCCTCACTAGCACCCAAGTATCCCTATAAGGATGAATCATAATCATCCATAAATTTTTCATTATTGGAAGATTTTTTGGAATTAAAAACCTTTTTAGGATTCAATTCCCTCCATTAGAATTTATATTGGGATAAAGAATTGAATTTTTCATAGATAGATATTCTTAGTGAATACCCCTAAAATTGTATTTAATGAGACCATGAAAAAGGGGATGGGTAAAGAAATGTCATTGAGGAAAAACATGAAGGTGCTACTTGTGAATCTTCTCCAAACATAAATTAGAACAAATTTCTTGGTGGTGAATATGGTAAATATTCCCTCAACCATATGGGTTTGGGTGGACTCTCCTATTCTACAGTGGTAACTACACCCCATTTCTTATTATATGGTTGTAGGGATGGCGGTGGAGTAAAAATTCCACCAACCCTATTGTCCAAGGATACTCCTATGTTATCACTAGAGTTATTTTTTCATCTCTCTTCATCTTTCAAGATCACAATTTTTCATGAATTTGGTGGAATATGTTTTTAAAATTTCCCAGTCAGTGTAATTGCATCATTGAGAGGGGAAGGGGTGAATTAGTGATACTTTTTTTCTTTTATGCTTCTTTGAAACAACCTTCACCTCTTGTTAAAGATTAAATTACCTACTAAAACAAATTCAACCACACATCCAAAGGAACACAAGTATTTATAATGTTCACTATTCAATAAGATTATCTACATCCTAGGTATGGTTTGTAAATGATCCACAACCACAAAATACACTAGAAATTAATCATTGGAATACAACAAGTAGGATATACCATTTCACTCATGTAGCACTATGTAAACAATTCCAATAGTGAATGAGAACTATATTAGCACAAATAAGGTAATACAAAATTTATGTAATAACTCAGGTTACCAATTATTATTTTTAATTCCACAAAAGTATTCAATAGAAAAAATCTTCTATAATTTCTTACCTAGAAGATGGTAAGAACTTCATGGAATTTGTTAAGGAAAAACCCAATCTGATTTTCCAGTACATTTTTTCCCAGTTCGATTCCTTTGAGTACGATTATCCTTGATATGATTATTCCCAATATGATTCTCCCCAGTAAGAAAAATATCACTTTAATATAATATGGTAGAGTTGAATCAACACCTCTTAAATTATCCTTCTTCCTCAGTCTAAAAAACCCAGTATAGAAATCCCGATATGATAATACAGCCTGATACAAAGATCAACTGAATACGATTGACAAGTAGAATATAGTAATCAGTTGTGTATGATGTACATCTGCCATAAAAAAAATAAAAATGTATAGATGAACCATAATAGGTTTTGGAAAGAATCCCAAAACCTTTATTTCTCTTATAAATTTACCCAAATCTCAATTTCCCCTAAAATATCAGGTGTATTTTTACTTCATCAACTCTTCTCAATGATTCTTGATTCTTCTACAATATTCACTTATTCTTCAAAATTTCATCTCAATTTCTAGTCCAGTTTCAATTCATTGGTCTGATTTTATAAATATGATTTCTTCAAAACAAAGATCTGTATCAATTTAATGTAAGTGTATGAAGAAATGGATACCACTCTAAATGCTGAATACAACCATTCTTTTGAATTCCAATCTCCCCATTGATAGAAAATTCAGAAATCTCCTTCATCTTTTCTCTCAAACCACTTTAACATATTCACATTTTATATTAACCCACTTAATTGATAAAAAAATAAATTCAACCCCTTTTAAATATTTGGCTACATTTTTGATCATCTTATTTTCTTTTCATTGAATTCATCAGTCTCAAGTAATTATTCCTTTGATTACAATGGCATACTGATTCCGATCATCAAATTATTTATTTTCTAAATATGATACCAATTAATTTTTTTATTTTCCCATTAACTTAATTATGATACCTTTGAATACATTTGAGGATTGGCTGCTATAGTTCCTGACTTAAAATTGAAAGTATTGAAATTTTAAAATCCTCTAGAAACCTATTTATTTCCTTCTAAGATCGAATATTATTTTCATGAGTATTATTTTATGAGTACAATTGGTCTAGATACAATTATCTCGATCATTCTGGGTATGATTATCCTGGATACAATTATCATAGGTATGATCTTTTGAGTACGATTCCCAAGAACCTTTTATTCTCAAAAAACAATCGGTCTGAATCTTTTTCACCCCCCTTTCTTTCACCAAGTTTTCATAATAAGTTATCCAATTAACTTATGATTTATGAAATATGAATCAATAAAGCATCATCAAATTTAAATTTTATCATAGTCATGTAGACTATGATATGATCACTTATTTCATACTATATCTAGAGTGAATCAGATGACCATTTACTTTTAGTAAGATACATTCTCCATGCGACCAATTTTCTCATTCCAGATAATGATCAGTTCCTCATTATGATCTTCTACCATTATTGACACAAGGTGAGTCCAATTATTTTGAAAAAAACCATCAATACATTTTTCACCATATAGAAATTGAGGTGATTTTATTTCTTCCAAAACTTCCTTGACAACAAAATATAACATTTGAAAGAAAATACCTTCCTCATAAACTTGGTCCTAACAATCTACCCATTTGTATTTTGTTTTCAACCATGTTTCATAAAACACAGAACTTTGTATCCTCAAGAAGTGGATTACTTTTCAATAATTCTAAGCCTATGTGAGCTAACCCATTATAGGAAAAATAGTTATTAATAGAAAAACCATGATGTCTAAAAGTAGTGATAAGGATAACCTAATGAAAACCTAATTTATCTTTCTTCCCCAACTCTTCTTCTTTCCTGGAAAACAATAAAATACAATCTATTTCCTACAACCACTCCAACAAATAGTTATAATAGTTCACTCACAATACAACGATGAATTCAAAGCGTACCCAAAACTCCCTATTTTTTCATTTCAAACGGATTTATTTTTAAAATAATTCTCCACCTTGACAATACAATACAATTTTAAGATGAGAGAGGGGAAAAAACATATACCTCAACCTTCATGAGAAAGAGGTTGGACACCCATGTTTAACCTCAATTTAAAAAATTATTCTTTCGGTAAGGGTTTTGTGAATATGTCATCAACTTGTTCTGATATTGGAATATACTCCAGCTTCAATTCATTATTCCCCACATGATCTTTGATGAAATGATATTTTATATAAATATGTTATGAATGAGAATATTGAACAATATTCCTAGTGAGATTGATTGTTATTTGATTACCACAACCCAAGTGTAAGGGAAAATTCAATTCAACAAGTAAATCATCCAGTTGAGTAGTGGATTGGGTGGAAGCAAAATACCCTGCTTTAGTCATATTGAGATTTACTGAATTTTTTGTCTTTTAATGACAACAAACACAATTATTTCCCAGAAATAATTCTCCATCAGATGTGGATCTTCTATCATCAACATTTCCTGCCCAATCAGAATCTAAATACCCAAAAAATTAAATACTATCTGAGCTCTCATACCTGATTCTGAATTATATTGTCTCTTTGATGCATCTGATTAATCTTTTTATAGAAAGTAAATGTTATTATTTTTGAGCACTCTGAAATCTTTCACATAAGGTAAAAATATAAAATATGTTGGGTCTTAAGGCATTAAAACACAATAAACTTCCAATAAACATTCAAAATTAAATCTGATAAACTTATTTTTATTATCCATCTTTACAAAACTTTGATCCCACTGATATTGGTGTGAAAATAGGGTTTGGGTTTTCCATGCCAAACCTCTTAAGAAGTTTCTTAGCATAATTTTCTTGAGAATGAAAATTGTATTCCATCCTTTGATGTATTTTTAACCTAAGAAAGTATTTAATTTCCCCTAGAATGGAAATTTCAAATACCTTTTTAATTTCTTCATAAAACCTTTCACAACTTCGTTTATCATTACCAGAAAAGATAATTTCATCAACATAAAAAATCACAATGAGGGAATACTCTTGAGTTTCTCTAATGTAGAGATTTCTATCCACTATTCCTTTCTTGAAATTCATCTTCCTTGAGCATGTATCAAATTTGGAATACCATTCCCTTAGAGCTTGTTTTTTTCCATATAAACCCCTTTTCATTCTCCACATATAAATTTCATCTTTCCCAAAAACAATTCCACAAGGTTGTTTAATATAAACTTCCTCTTCAAGATCACCATTTAGGAATGAGGATTTAACAAGCATTTGAATGATCTTGTAGCCTCATTGTGCATTAATAATAATAAAGATTATTATTGTTTCAATTCTTTCCACTAGAGAAAATATTTCATCAAAATAAATACCCTTAATTTGTGTATTCCCTTTCCACATCAATATTTCTTTGTTTCTTATAACTTCATATTCTTTATTCAACTTGTTCCGAAAAACCCATTTTGTGCCAATAATGTTTTTGTTTTCAGTATTGGGTATGATTTCCCATGTATCATTCATTTCAATCTGATCCAACTCTTCATTCAAGGCCCAAACCCATTCTGGATACTCAAAATCTTCTTTCACATCATTCATCTCTACTTTTGAATACAAATAAGTATGCATAATAGCATTTATTGTTCTTCTTGTTTGAACCTTCTGATGTTGATCACCAATTATATTATGAGATTCCACTTACTTCCTTAGCCTAGGATGAGATTTTCGAGTATCTTCATCATCACTAAAAATAGATGATTCCGATTCTTTTTATTGATTAGGAATACAATTGTCTGTATCCTTATTAGAATTGTTTTCAAAATAATATTGATCAACTTTCTCATTTGCATGAGTATATTTATCTTCCTCTACCTTTTCAATCACTTTCACCTAAACTGAATAAAAAATTCTTCCAGTTTCTTTATTGAAACATCTTTATTCTCTTCCTTCTAGATCATATCCAAGAAATATTCCATCTTCACCTTTCTTCTCAAACTTTACAAAGTTTCTACCTTTCTTCATTATAACACAAGGACTCCCAAAAACTCTAAAGTGTTTCTGACTTGTAGGTTTTCCATAAAACAATTCATATGGATTCATAATAGATATTAGACTATAGAAACATAGGTTTTGAATATAAACATTAGCACTCATGGATTTCCTCCAAAAGTGATGAGAAATACCATGTTCAAGAAACATAGTTCTTCTCATTTACACTAAACTTCTATTATTTCTTTCAAAAACTCCATTTTGTTAAGGAGTATATGGGGAACTATACTCATTTAGAATTCCATTCTTATCAAGATAAATTTAGAATTCTTCACTTCTATATTCACAACCATTATCTTTTATCAACTTCTTCAATGAATACTCACATTCTTTCTCTACCTTCCTTTTGAAAATTTTACACATTTTCGAAGTGTCTGATTTACGTTTCATATACATAACACAAGTAATGTGAGTAAAATCATAAATAAAAGTGATTAAGTACTTATATAAATTTTTTTATTGGTTTCTCATCAGCCCAAAAATATCAGAATGAATCAACTCCAGGGGTTTATTTGAACAAAACTCAACATTTTTATGCACAAAATTCATAATTTTTCCTTTCTAAAAAATAGTGGAACACCGATATCTTCTTCTTGGAAAATCAGGAATTTATCAAACACTATATCTTTTCAATAACTTGATCATGTTTCTTTGATACATTATTCCCATCCTATTATTCCATAATTGATTTTCTTCCACCATACTCATGTAACAATAGTTTTGTATTTCACCAACTTGAAACAAGTTTACTTTTGTATGTTGGTATATTTTAACAATCTTTCCATCTTGTTCAATTTTCACAACAAACCCATATTTCCTAAAGATAACTTTGTTAACCTTATCACACAATTGTGAAACACTTATAAAGTAATGTTTTAGCCCATAAATGTAAAAATATTTCTTGGATTTAAACTTTTCTTTTCTAATGATGTCTAATCCAAAACCTTTGATTATTAGGGATTACTCATTTCCAAATGTCACTGTTCCTTATTTAAAGTATTTCACATTCTTTGAAAATTTTAAATATCCTATCATATGAGTAGAACACCCACTATCAAGAATCCAAGGTCATTATCCTTTTATGGCTTTCAATGTAGTTTCAACAACAATAGCCTTTTCTTATTCCTTTTATTTCTTTATCTTCATCTTCTGATAATTGTTAAGAATATTTTGTTGCGACAATAACAAAACAATACATCCTTTTTCAAGGTGTATAGGTTGTTCACATATTTCACAAATATTTTCTAAGGGTTGTAACATATTTTCAATATTTACTCCAATGTTTTCATGTTTCTTCCAAAAAATATACTCATACTTCTTATTTTGAGGGAATTGTATCCCCCTAAAACCATGTATATCATAACCTTTGGAAATATAGTAATTTTATTGGTTGAACCAAAACATATTTACCATGTTTCAGAATCTACCACAATATGAGCAATATCCATAAAATGATTATTTGCCTATAAAACTTCCATACCGGTTGGAATTATGAATACGTTTCTCATCCACCTTATTCTCTTTCTTTTATAATATATAAATATTTATATTATCAATTAGAGACCTCATTTTCTTTTCTAATTTATCAGAATCAAAATAATTTGAATATTTTTCAGACTCATATTGTTTCAAAACATTTTCGGACTCAAGGTTATTTGAGACTTATGAATTCTCGACTTTCTTGGTCTTGTCCATATACATAACTTTTCCAAAATTCTTCATTTAAGAAAGAATTCCATATTTCTTATCACCCTTTAAAGGTAACTTTTGTTGAACCTTCCCCAATTTCTCATTCCAAGAACTTTCACCAACTTCAGTAATATTGTTTTGGAAACTTTTATTTCTCAATTCAGCATTAGAATTTTTTTTTGGACAAGTTATAATGCCTTTTTTGTCTTCAGCTTAACCTCCATATGCTTATTATGATTTTTTTATTCCTCAAGATATTTATTCAACTCATAAATCTCTTTCACCAGCCTTCTAATTTTTCTCAAACATTATTTTAACTCTTCTTTAAAATGAGGTTCAAGTTGAGTTTCTTCTTATTTAAAACTACCACATTCGAATTATTCATCATTCACTATTGCAATAAAAAGTATTTTCAATAAAATAATCAACAGATTTTTCAGATTCATTATTAATTAATTCTTCTTCTTATTGATATTTGGATAAGAATCTTCTTTTTTATCTTTGAATAATTCTCTTTATTTCCCTATGGAATTCAATTTTCCTTTATCACCCTATTTCTTCCACAATATTTTTGGATTTATTTCTTCTTATTCACGATCCACTTCTTTATTTATTTTTTGAGGGAAATTGGTAGGAAAGTACCCAATGAATCCAAATTTAAAAAACTTCAAGGGAATTTTCTCTTTGTATTTCCCTGTACCTCTTTTACCATTTCAAAAAACAAGGATAAAATATCATCAAGATTTTTACATACCTAATTTTTAGAGTCAAAGTCCCCAGCTTCATATTCAATAAGAATATTATTTGAATTTTATTTTTATAATCCCTAAAAGACATGTATCTATCAACTTTTTTATTTTCATATATTTATCTCTTCTCATTTCATAAGTGATGAGATTTCTATAAAAGTCATCAAGAAATAATGTTTGAGGATCCCTGTCTTCTAATAAAGAAAATTTTTCATAAAACTTGTCAGGAAGGATTCTTAGTATCTTTTCAACAACTATAGAATCATATAACATTTCACTAAGACATATGATAGTACTTGAAATGTCATTTACCTTGGTAAATAATTCCCCAACAGATTTGTACTCACCCATATTCAAGTCTTCATACTTCAATCTACAATTTTTTAGTTTTTCATTCTTCACTTTTGTATTTACTTTGTATAAGTTTTTAAATTAATACTATATAACTTTGGATATGGAAAAACCTTTCACTATTAAGAATTCACTTTTAGAAAGTGATAATAAGATAATATTCTTGGCCCTTCCATTATTCATCAGATTCTTCTTATCAATAGATGTTATAGGAGTTTTAAAATTAATAGGAGGAAACCCATATGTTGTGGCTTCAATAACATCATATCCAATAGAAATGATATTAAGAAACATTCTATCTTTCTATATACGATAACTATTTACATCGAAGACCAAAATACTCTTACTATTCACATAATTTAAATTCTCCATCAGTAAAGAATAAGCGAAGGGAACCTAACCTCTGTTACTAGTTGAAAGTGCCCGGTAAGTGTAATTGTATTAATGGGAGGGGGAGGGGGTGAATCAATGATACTTTTTTTCTTTTATGTTTATTTGAAACAACCTTCACCTCCTGTTAAAGATTCAATTCCCTACTGAAAATAATTCAACCACACATCCAAAGGAACACAAGTATTTATAAGGATCACTATTCAATAAGAATAGCTACATCATTGGAATGGTTTAGAAATTATCCAAAACCACACAATCCACTAGAAATAAATAATTGGAATACTATGAGTAGGGTATAACCTTTCACTCATGTAGCACTATGTAAAAAATTCCCATAGTGCATGTGTACCCTCTTAGTACAAATAAGGTAATACAAATTTTATGTAACAACTAATGTTACCTGTGCTTCTTTTTAATTCCACAGAAGTATTCAATCGAAAAAACTTATTCAATTTCTTACATAGAATATGGTAAGAAATTCATGGACTTTGATAAGGAAAAACCTAGTCTAATTTTCCAGTATGTTTTTTCCCAGTCTGATTCCTTCGAGTACGATTCTCTTCGATACAATTCTTACCAGTACAATTCTCACTAGTATGAAAAATATGAATTTGATAGAATATGGTAGAGATGAATCCACACCACTTAAATTATCCTTCTTCCTTAGTCTAAGAATCCTAGTATGTAAACCCTGATATGATAATCCATCCTGATATGAAGATCAACCAAATAAGATTGAAAAGAGAAATACGGTAATCATCCGAGTACGATAATCACTGAGTATGATGATCAAATGAGTACAATGTTGTGATATTGTATCTTCTCTTTATCTTCAATCTATACAAAATTTTTCAACAAAAATATCAATATGAAAATACCCTTCTTCTCTCTAAAAACTCAGAGTTTCTCTCTCTTATGTGGTGAACAGTACATCGGTCATCAGAAAATTAAAATGTACTTTTTTCCTTTTATAGGTGACCCATAATAGATTTTGGAGGGAATCCAAAAAACATTCCCGCTCACATAAATTCACCTAAATCTCAATTTCCCCTAAAATCTCGGGTACATTTTGACTTCATCAACCCTTCTTGAAGCTTCACGATTCTTATTCAATCTTCACTTCTTTAGACTTTAATCTAAATTTCCAGTCTGGTTTTAATTCATGGGTCTGATTTCCTAAATATTATTTCTTAAAAACATAGCCCTATATCAATTGAATGTAAATTTATAAATAAATGGATACCACTCTGAATGCTGAATACAACCATTCTTTTAAATTCCAAGATCCCCCTTGACAACACATTTAGAAATATCATTCATATTTTCTCTAAAACCACTTTAACTTCTTCACATTTTCTCTTAAACAACTTGATTGATAAACAAAGCAACTAAATTCCTTTTAAATGGTTGGATACATTTTTGATCATCTTCTTTTCTTTTCTTTTTATTCATCAATCTCAATTAATTATTCCTCTGATTATAATGGCATATCAAGTATGATCATCAGTTTATTTCTGTTTTGAATATGATAAAACTTAAAACTTCATTCTCTTTTACCATCAACTTCAGTATAATGCCTCTGAATATATTTGAGGATCAAATTCTATAGTGCCTAACTTATTATTAAAAGTATTAAAACATTCCAATCCTTCGTCAACCTATTTATTTTCTTCTCAATATGAATATGATTACCATGAGTATGATATTTCTGAGTATTATTGTTCTGGATATGATCATCATGATCATTTTGGGTATGATTAGCCTAGATACAATTATCCTGGGTATGATATTTTGAGTATGATTCCCAACAACCTTTTCTTATCAGAAAATAATCGGCGTAAATATTTTTCACCGCCCCTTTCTTTCACAAAGTTTCTACCCCAAGTTCTCCAATTAATTTATGATTTATGAAATAAAAATTAGAAAATCATCATCAAATTTAAATTTTATCATAATCATGTAGACTTTTATATAATGACTTCTTTTGTACTAGATCTAGAGTGAATATGATGACCATTTAATTTCCTCAAGATACATTCTCCATGCGATAGATTCTCTCATTCCAGATAAGGATCAATTCCTCTTTATGATATTCTCCCATTCCGGACCGAAGGTGAGTCTAATTCTTTTTGAAACCAACCATCAATAAAATTTTCACCAAATACAAAGTGATGTGATTTTATTTCTTCAAAAACTTCCTGGAAAAGAAAAAGACAATATTTGACAAAAATACCTTCCTTATCAACTTTTTCTTAAAATTTTCTTGGACACTCTTGATAAGTGGTGTTAGCTATCAAACTTGGTTCAAATTTTATAGAATTTTATTTTTATAAACTAACCAACTACATTACTTTTTTTGAAAATATTATGATTTTTTATAATGGATCATTCCCATTATGTTTATCTCTTTTCAGTGCTAGGGACAATGTTATTTCATTACACTGACCATCTTATATATCTAGATCTAGGATATGAGATCTAGACTAAGGAATTTACATTACAAGTTACCTTACCCAAATAATATTTATAATTAATGATTGTAGTAAAGTATAAATCTCTATATTCCCTGCAAATTCTAATAAGTACATCATTAAAATATTTGTAGATCATTTGGGGGATCATATCTAAACCAATATGGTAGTCTTATTGGAGATAGTCTCACTTGTTTCACAATTAAGGATTCTAATCTGTCTAATATAAGGATAAATCAACATCGTGTCAGTGGTTATCTGAATCATTGATTTTATTAGCATACTCCCCATAGGTTAGATGATAATATTTGAAGTGATGAAATATCTCTCATGGGTTACAATTGAGCTTAGAAAGGAATTAATCATCAATGGTATTAGGTATGTCATAACTGAGAGTGAAAATGAGATAGAAAATGAATATTTTTTTTATCATTATCTAGTCCCCTCTACATGATACAAGAGTTTTTCTCATATTTCATGAGTTGTTCATCACCCTTCTCTAACCATAAAGGTCATTTTCCCATTGTCTCATCAATATATTCAGTATCATTTTGAATATCCTCAATAACATATTAGGTTGAAAATACATGTGAGGCACTAATGATGATCATTATCTTAGTTTTCTAAATGGTTGGGATTAAACACCATTAGTCTATGGTAGAGTTACAAATGAAGTTGGATTCAACCTTTTACATTCCTCTTGGTATGAGAGAAACTTTGAAAAAAAATAAAACATATAAACATACTCTATGTAAAAGATATATGTCATCATGTGGGGGAACTTTTCAATGAGTACCATAGGGAGGTCCCCCTTCTTGGTTTGTTTTGATCAAATGACACTTGTTAAACATAAAAAAAACATTAACTATACATATTATATTAGCTTTCAGACATGGTATTTTATTGCTTAATTGTTCCCTAAACTCATATGTTCTCCCTTAGATATGTACATTTGGGTGGGATTTTGGTTAATGAAGAGGCCTTGGGAATGTTTAGAGGATTCAAGTCTTGGAATTTCTGGTTTTGGTGAAACATGACAAGGTTCATGGCTAGTTCATGGTTTGTGTTAACCGTGCACCCTTACCATGCATTTTGAAAAAAATGAGTATGGTTTGTTAAACCATATGAAGGGCTCCAAGAATCCATTTAAATATCTATAGAGAAATTATAGAGTCATTTCACAATATTGGTTTATGGTTCGTATGTTTGTGCACCATGATTGTGTGAAATTTCATGTCCCAGATAGTGAGAAAAGCATAGTTGGAACATAGTTTTTCAAATTGTGTGACTAAACCATGAACCCTAGTAAAAATTTAAAATTTACTAAATTTCCCTTACGACCTTTGACTAATTCTTACCCAAAATTTTCCCTCATTTTTATCTATTAACAGTGGTGTGAAGATCTTATCTCCCTCTATTATTTTTTAGATGTTTCTACCTCAATCAACCTCTATTTATTCTTATGTCTATCATGTTGGAAGGCTCTCAGTATGTTTAAGACTCTTTTTTCTTCCAATATTTCTTTTACTTTACATTTAAATATCTCAGTCCTTACTTAATATAAATTACATTTTTAGGTATTTTTTTGGTTTCTCAATATCTTCCATCTTAGGTCGAATCAAATACCAATATTTGATGAGTAAAACTCTTCTAACATAAGGTATGTGTTCTAATATTTCTCCCTGAAATTCTCACTGTATCATTATGTATTTTGGTTTTTTAGTCAAACTAATTCATCAAAATCTTGACCTAAAATCAATATAATTAATTATTTTCATTGTTTATGTTTTAGAATCTCCCTTAGGTTTAGAAAATGGGTTGTTTTTGGTAGAGCCTTATTGAAATTATTAAAGGGGTGTATTTTTCCTAGTTCCATGATTTTGGGTGAACTAACGGGCTTGTTTAGGGATTCCCTTAGTGACTTTATGACTTGACATAGAAAGTGGGATGCTTGGGATAACTCTTAGGACCCCTTGGTTCTTATTATCCTAGAAATACTAATTAGAAGCATGAAATTAACTAAATTTATTAGCTTGAATTGAATTGTAGAATTTTTTTATTATATTATCTATGGTTTAATGACATGTTTGAATTTATTGGAAATGATTATGAGTATGGAATTCCGTGGAGGACCTCCTTAGATTCCCTATGATTATTATTTTCATAGAATTACATAGATGAGCCTAGTATTCAATTAGGGGATGCATGTAAATGCTAGGGTGTGAAGAATCCTTTTGATTTAATGAGTTCCAATGCTACAAAATGTCTTGAAAAAACCAGTAGATTATACATGAATTCATTATCCTGAATTCCATGGGGTGGATCCCCCTTGGATTTGGGTAATTTCTACATGTATTTAATGACATGAATTAATGTTATGTATTATTAAGGGATATCGTTATTGACTTCCATGGTATGATCTCCACAAAATTGGCTCAATCATATAGGTATGGAATCCCTCAGGTGTAAGCCTTGGATTCCAATAGAGTCATGCCTCTGAATGTTAAGTGTAGTCCCTAGAGTTCATACATGACAAATCCTTTGTCTTGGAAATTTTTGGAAAGGAATAACTTATTGATACACATGTATTACTTCATCTTAATTGATTTTGGTTACCTTAGTGGTGTTACTTGGAACCAAATTGTGCCATGACACCTCCACCATGTTCAAGGACCAGGTTAGGCCAAAGCAGGTGGGGTTAGCTCAGGTTTTCACCTTGAGACCCAAGGACTGATGTGGTTCCTTTTATTTTCACTGATTATTATTATTCTTACAACTTCACTTACACATTCCCACCATTATGATTTACATATATGGAATATATTTTCATTAGGCACCATTGGTGGGGGTCTACTAAGTTTTACTCACACCCTATTTGGGATGTTGTTTTTTACCCAAAAGGCCTCATGTATACAAGTCAGGAAAAGGGTAGGATACCTATAACTGATGCTTGATTTTATGTCTAGGATTAGATTTGGGAGCTAGGAGTTGGGATAGAACTCGATACCTATATATTTTTAATATATATATTTTTATTTTTTTTACTTTTTATGATTTTTGTACTTTAACTGGCTATATTCATGCTTGCATGTTTTGTATGTGGCATTAGAATTTTATATCATGGGTTATGACGTGGTATTTTAACACCTTTCTATTTTATCTAGATATGATGTGTACGATTTCTATGTTATTTATATTGTGTAGTACTATGAATAGATGTTATAGTATCACCACCATATTATTGATAAACCCTACTACTTATCAGTAACCTTAGGCATACGGGGAGGTGTGTGTGAGTCCATGTGGCACACTAGATTGGGGAAATGATTTAGGGGATTCTAGGTTGAAGAATTACAGAATGTTATCAAATCAAATTTTCCTTTGTTTAATTATTTGGGACTAGTAGATAGAATGTAGGATGTGTCAATACTTGGAAATAATCTTGTGACTAGGTGTATCTAACCCATATATAAGGGACAATCCAAGTTTCTAGGTGAGGGAATTGCTATTTTTCGAATTAATTATTATAGTTTATATATTTTTACCTTGATTGATACATTTTTTTTGAAGTTAAGATTTTTTATATTTCCACTATTTCATTGATATGGAAAGAGCACATGCATTCATGAACGATAATTTTCAAATGTATGTACATGTCATTATTATACTTTTCATAATTGTTTTCCATGGTTGCTTTGATATGAAATTGGTTAGTTATTTAAAGTATCAAAATTAACCTAAACAGTGTTTTCCTATATAGCTTAAGGATGGAACTATATCTGACCAATCTATAAATGACTAAAGATATGAAATTTATTTGTTTATAATTTTAATTGGTGGTAGTTGAATGGGGTTCAAAGAACAAATTAAAGGGTGTTTTCCTCTATAACTTGTTATTTAAACGTTATATAACCAGACTAGGGTAATGTTCTTTGAAAATTTATAGGAATTGGAAAATGATAAGTATATAAATGAGAAGGATATATGAGTTCTAGATTAAAGTGAATGTTGGTTTATGTTAAATAAGATTATAATAAGTTACTTATCTGGTGATTTCTATCATAACCTGAGAACGAAATCTTATTTAACCAGTATTAGTGACACAAGGCTTATTTATATGCATGGATTAACCTTAGAGTGGGTAGATGGATCTTGTGATAGAGACCTAGTTGTGAGTTTAAATTCCAATAGTTGTGATTACTTTCCCTAAATTTTCATATCAATAACTGTTCTAATAATGTGTTCTGAGGTGTTTCTTTGGAATTATAGATAAATTACTCCTCATTGATCACCAACTGAGTGCTACGAGGGAACTTGTGAGAATGAACTTGGGGTATAGTGGACCGATCCACCTATGACATAGCTCTAGGGTATGGATGCTTAGCTTAGTGAAAGTTTTCTTTGGATGATGTAGTATATAAAGAGAGATGAAACTCAATATGTGAAATAGATGCTTCTATTGAGCTAGGTATTTTAGTTGAAACACATACCTAATTTCTCAAGGGAGGGTAGACCATAGGATGTAGGTAATTGGTTTGAGGATATGAATAATATCTCCAAGCATATATATATCCCCCCTTAGAAGAGGGTGAATATTTCCACATATATGATTTGAGTCCAGGATAGGAAATGTTTGGATGTTGTGATTTGGGTGGATCAACATGTGGGTATGGTATCAAAGGATATACAGACTAGTTTCTTTGACCAACTATTCTCCAAGGCCATATGATTTGATAGGTCCATAGAGTTCATACACTTGGAGCAGGTGAGTTTATTGGTTGTGGAGTATACTAATAGATTTAATGAGTTATAGTGGCTTACTCCATTTGTGGATGGTGATGAGTTGGCATGTGCATGATGACTTTAGGATGTAATTAGGTAACAGATAATGGATTAATTAATTTTTTCTATCTAACTATATTTTTTGATATGGTGAATTGGAACTTTATTTCTGAGAGGAATCTAATATAGGTCCGTGGTCTGAGGTGGGAAATTCCAGTTTGAAGTGGATCATTTAGCGAGTGGAAACATAAATTTGATGGGTCTTGAAAGAGTAGTGTGGGATAGAGAATCTATGAAAATAGTGTGGTCATATTTCATCAGTACGGTAGGGTGGGTCACTACCATTGTCACTATTATAGGCCTCCAATTGAGTGTAGATCATCCAGTAGGATGGGTCATATCCAAAGGTTTTGCAGAAAAACATCACATGAATCTAGTGGTAAAACCTCATGTCTAGTTCAGGTCCTTGGTGCTATATACTCTGCTACATGGAGGGTGGGTAATTAGATTTTGACTAGTCACATAGGTTAAGGTAGTGGCATGGTTACAATGAGTCAAGGTCTGTCATGGTAGCATGGTAGTATAGAGTCGGGAATTTAGGCTGGGATGAAGAGATGAGGTTCATGAAGGATGTATGATCATGTGTATTAGAACATTGGGAATACTACTGTGAGAGGTATTATTTTCATGGATCTGACCTTAGATTCTTCTCTTTTTTAATATAAGGTATTAACACTCTTTCATGACCACTCAATTCATGGAAGGTCTAGGTTTGGATGTCGAGTATTTTTCTAGGGTGATATCTATCCACACATTGTTGGGAGTCTGATATGAAGAAGTCGATTATTGTAAGTAGTGTTCTATTAATATTAAAGGTCACCAATTTCTATGGGTCCTTTTCAGGATAGATATGTATGGGTTTGATCTAATTCTAGGAATAGATTGGTTGGTTCCCTTTTAAGATTATATAGATTTATATCACTGATTAGTGGCCATTGTGTGGACTGAAGGTGTTATTTATGTTCATAAGGGAGAGTTGGACTTGTAGGCTAGTCAAGAAATTATTAGTCATTAGAAGCTTGGCGGGGTTTCATCCCATATTTTTAACCTCATTTTAGATGATGGAGGGGAGAGGCTGGTGGTTTACCCTCATTTAGTGGACCAGTCTATGCATGCTTTTCTAGAGGAATTCTTGGGATTACCACCTAAGAGGGAGGTTTGGTTCACCATCAAGATCTTATTATGCAATAAGCCTATATCTATTCTTCCTTATAGGGTGGGTTTGGAAAATATTCATGAGTTGAAGAAATAGTTGGAGGACATATATTCTAAGGGGTTTATTGACCCTAGTACAGCCCCTTGGGGATATCCTATCCTATTTTCTAAGATGGTTTATGGTATTTTATGGACATGTTTGGATTATCGATGGATTAATCAAGTAACTATTAATAACTGATATCCACTACTGTGTATCGATGATCTTTTCAATCAGATTATGTGACATCCCGGACCCGGTTCACTCAGAAGTAACCAGACTTGGTTGGACACATGGCATCAAGCATGCCTACATATAATCCATAGGTTTCCGACTATTGTAGAGGGTCTATAATGGTATGGTTGGGAGAATATAACCTCTTTATCATAGTGTCTTACAACAAATAATAATAGATAAATCAAAGGAAACAATATAATGAAACAAGTAAAACATAATAAATCATTGGGACAAATATAAACTCACCATCTAATATCCAGTTTCATATAAAAAATAATGATGTCATGTTACCTTACAAAAATTGGGAATGAAGGGAATAGGGTAGTAGGAATATTAAAGTACATGCTATAAAAAAATACACAAAATGAAAAAATCTAAAATCCAATAACATCATGGGAACTCGCTCGATCCTTAACTCCTATACTCTATCCCATTTTATAAAGTTAGGTATCCATAGCTGGGAGATTTTCCCTATCCCTACCAAGATCCATGAAGTCTATCTAGGTATCAACTAGTGAACTGAATAGGGTGTGAGTAAACAATTAGTATTCCACCACCAATAGTGTCTAAAACTATCTATTATATGAATATATCATGAATAAGTGGTAAGGTCATAATAAAAAATTAGTAGACAAAATAAATAATACCCATGTCGGTTCAGGTTCACCATGGTACAACCATATGATTCTACAAGATTCATACTAATCCATAAAAATTTATTATTTTATAAATAATAAAGATCTTCATGTCCATTAATCCAATATAGAAAAGATAGAACATCATGTTAATTAATTTTGAATAAGTAATATGGAACATGGTGTCTATTAATTACAATAATCATTATATAACATCATGTATATTAATTATAGGCTAACAATAAGGGAAAAAATGTCCAATAGTTACTATAAACAATATGGATCACCATTTCTATAATCACAAAAATGAAATAAGGATTATAATGTCCACAAATCACCAATAAGTGATGAGGATCTCTATGTACAATATAGGAAGCAAGCATAATTTATTCATATTTTTTCATATCTCAATACTTTTCCAAGGTATGTTACTCGTTTGTTTCATCAGTTTCATCCATTTATAAATTCCATATAACCGATAAGGAATAAAAGGGGCAAGGAATATAATACATTCCATTTAAACCAATTCAATTCATCATTTAAGTTAAACAACAGAAATGTAATTAAAAATGTACCAAGTGTAATCTACATGACTCTACATCATTAATCAGGGGTCAAGGGTAGTGGTATTACCATTCAACTTTATTTTAATTAATTTATAAGTGATTATGTGGTCTGTGGGTATATCCATTCTTCATAATATTAAATCAATTCAATATTGCACATTTCATTGTACAAATCCATACTAAACACACCTTAGTGGTGTTTTATTTATAAGGGATAAATAATTCATCAATTCATATAACTGAACTCACCATAGGGGTAGTTTGGGTTGATTTAATCAACCTATAACAATGTATAAATATGTTATACCATTTATAAATCACGTTTCAATAATTAATTTAAGGGTTTATCAATTTTAGGAGAAATTATCAGAAATTATGGAGTATGGAATGAAAAAATATAACATAAACATCCAATGTTTTAGGAAAAATGAATACAACACATACCTTCTATAGATAGAATAATTGTCACGACCCGTCCCCCAGGGCCCGTGCCATGACTAACTACAAGACCGCCTTCCATAGGCCAGGAGCTGACGACTAGCACCGATAAGAAATATCCCAAAAAAAGGGAAGTCATTTGCCTTTAAACCTATACACACGCACACAACACAAACTGAAAGCACAAAGAGTACAAAAAACAAGCCCAAAACCACAAATGAATGTATAAGGGGTGAAAATAAAAGCCCAAAACCATAAAAGAATGTAAAATAGCCCTGGTCTATCCGCTCAAGACCCTACCTGAAGGGTAGGTGAAGGGTAGATGCATGTAGCTGTAGTATTACGCCTTTCTATCCTGTCTCACTGAGCACCACCTGGTCCAGAACAACCAAGGTCTATGTCGAAGCGTCCTTCCATCCTGTCTCACTGAGCACCACCTGGTCCTGGACCACCAAGCTCTCTGTTGAAGCATCAATCACCTCCACGGGACACGACACGTTCGTGCAAAGACCGTGTAGGGGTGAGTAACATGATACTCAGTAGGGACCCCAAAACACAAAGGAAATATCACAAATGATAGCATGCACAAGGTACTGTCAGTACACCACCGAGGAGAGCACACCAAGTACACTAAGTACACCAATGATGAGAGTATTCCAAGTACACTAAGTACACCACTGAGGAGAGTATTACAAGTACACTAAGTACACCACTGAGGAGAGTACACCAAGTACACTAAGTACACCACTAAGGAGAGTACACCAAGTACACTAAGTAAACCACTGAATATAGCACACAAAGTACACTAAGAGTTAGCTCATGTATGTATAATATAGAGTATAGAAAGAAAGAACATTAGTTGCAACACTGAACACCTTGGGCTGTTGGGGTACTCCTCCCCGATGAGTATCGTGGGTATGCTGGGTCACACAGATCTGTTCCCCACTGTGGGCCTCACTACTGGAAAGGGAGGTTTTCCCAACGCCATATACCAACGGTTTAAGAAAACCATTGTTGTAGAGTACTTTTACCAATGGTTTAAGGAAACCATTGGTAAAAGCTGTTTAAAATCATCTTTCCCAACAATTTTGAAAAACCATTGGGAAAAGTAGACTCTATACCAACAGTTTAATAAAATCGTTGGTATACAGAGGTTTAAATCATCCTTTACCAATGGTTTTTACAAACCGTTGGTAAAGTATTTCTTTCCCAACAGTTTTTACAAACTGTTGGGAAAGTTTTACCCCAAATTTACAGAAGCTCGACCTCCCCCATTACATGTGATTGCAGCCCTAAACAGAAGGGAGAATTGGGATTTTCATTACCCTACGGCCGAAATCCTTACATATTTAAGATTTATCGGTTCTTCACTTATAATCTATGAGTCAAAATACATCTACTATTTTGGTTTATGTTTTCATTTGGGTGAAGTGGAGAAGTGATATTCTATTTACCCTACTGCAGAAATCCTTCGTTCCAATCCATCTTCAAAATTTCTTAGTTCTACACTTCTAATTTGTAAGTGATACTTTCATTTGAATGTTCTGCATCTATTGTTTTGGTTTTCTATTTTGATTTGGGTGTGTATGACTTTTGTTTTCTGTTTTATTTGGGAGTGTGTGATGGGATTTGACAGTGAATCAAATTTGATTCAAAATGAATTATGTGTCAATATCAACCATAAATTTTTAGTTCTTATAAGGCTTGGTATTGCTGGGAATTTTGTGTTAATATTATCCATATTCCACATGATTCACATCATGGTAATAATGTGTGATGATGTTGTTGAGATCAGAGAGAAAACTCATACACTCCAGGTTGTTTATAGTGGCATGGTTAGTCATGAGTGATAATTAGCTTCCTAATATGACCGTACTAATATAAATTTAGGGTCAATTAAATATGGTTCTCACTATACGTTTTATATTATGTCTCTTTATTTTCCAATACTCACTTTTATGATGGTAGGGTGCTTTTCACTAGCCATGATATCATGTGTATACATCCATAACAATGTTAGATAAGTCACAAGTTTAATTCAGTAATCTTGTTATCATTGACATAATTTATTGTTAATCTCAAATTTAAAAATAAATGTTTTTGTCTATACTTTATGAAGTTAAACCTTTTTACAAGCCATGAAAAAACTATTAGTGTAGAAACCTAAACTTTATCCACCCATGGGGTGCACTTGACTTGGGGAACTAATTGGGTAATGAAAGGTATGACCATAGAGGTTCCAAGAATGATTTATTGAACATGGGTGAATGATTTGGGATGCCTATAACACATAATGGGACCTGAGGCATGTTCCTCTATTTGGGATGCCTATAAAGGGGCCTTGAAGTCCTCTTTTACCAAAGGTTGTGTGCAACCATTGGTAAAACTCTTCCCTTTACCAATGGTTTGTATCAATGACGAGGCAAGGCACCTTTATTGATGATTGTGTATTTTGAGTTATTGACATGACTTGCACTCCTTCCACCGATGAACCAGATGATTGGGTTGTAGCTCAACAAGCTAGGTCAAATTTTAGAATTTATTGAGCCTCTTGTATAGTGCTACTTCTTACTAGTTGTAACTATGTTTTTCTTATTGATACATGATATACATTACCATCAATAGGTTTATGATTCTATTATTAGTTGGTATTACTGATTTGGTTATTTTCATCCATTTCCAATATTTTCCCATTGTTATCTTTATTCCAATTTTTAAATGATTATATTAAAATTGTGCAACTTAGGTAATGAGGGAATAGTCTCCCTCAGACACAGCAAAGGCTCTCACTATTAGTCAATTACATTTGTAATTTTGGTAGATGTGCTTGAAGCCATGTGGCCATCTGGGTTCGGGTCACTAATGAGTGGAATCCTGGTTTAAGACTTCACAATTCATGTATATCCATTTTATAGGTGTTTCTAATCAAATCCATACCTATAACTATTGGAGGTCCCTCTCCAAAATCAATTGGGACATGATTCAATGAATACACCCTACCAACCAATGATCTATGGCCCCAAACCTAGGATCCTTTAATCCATGGTTAAGGTGAAACATGATGAGGCCATAACTAATTTTGATGTGATCCTCATCCTACTCCTCATCCTGATCACCCTGAAGAAGATAAAGTATAAAACTCATGTACTACCAACAAGACCCTTAAGGATTATGTATTCCATGATCCACTTCCAATATCTTACTGGGAAATCCTTGAATATAGGCATTAGAAATTCTATATCTTATTTTCTTATATCCACTGTATTTTGTTGTGTTTCTTTATATGATTATTATATAGAGTAATGTTTCAGTTATGATTTTATATAAAGTAAACAATTTTCATTTACCTAAATATTTTTTTGATTGAACTTCAATATTAGTTATATGTTTCTAATTATTTCCATATTTTTTTTATTGCAGGAAATGACACCCATTGAAGAGATGCGGTGGAAAAAGATGACAAAAAATAATCATCTCATGGAACAGATGGGATTTCCTCCACTCATCCCTATTGTGAGTATATTATTTCAAATATATATATTTCAATAATTTATAATATCATGTGTTTACTTTTGTGTTAAACTTTTTTTCAGTATCCACCCCCTAGATGAGAGATATCCGATGAGGAGCCTGATATTGATCCCAGTACAGAGGCTGGTGGTAAGAGGGGGATGGTGTCAGAGTTAGACGATCATTTGGTGGTCCCGGTACTGAGGTCGGTGGTACGAGGGCTCATGGTGTGAGAGTTAGACAATCCACTGGTCGTACCTGATTGGACTATTCCCCTACCACAAATGTATCTTCTACGCCCCATTTTGATCCTGGTGTGTCTTTAGGGACACACGATATATTTAGGCCTCTGATGTTTACACTACTAGTTTCCCATATGTATGTGCCATCATCTTTTTCTTATGGTTCATTTTCTTCGAGCTATTATATTCTACTTTCTTAGACTCCTGCTCTGACACAGTATATGGCTGAGGAGCATACACTGAGGGACACTACACCTATACATGATATTCCTTCATCTTCTGCACATCCAGTGATGCCCATTGATCAGACTACCACAGGTATATTTATAAAAATCTAACAAATTTTTATACCAAAATTTATTTTTATTATAACTTTTACTGATATTTTTTTCTTTAATAACAGATTCATTTACTGATAGGAGGCGGGGGAGGGGGCGTACTCACTTGCATGTAGTATGAAACCGCTAGACATAGTTGATGGTTGAATACAATGATAATGGATGAATGATTGATAAAACTGGGCATGAATGTTGGGGTTTTTTGGTGACGCTAGCAAAATATTCCAAAATAATTCCGGTCAGCCCTCTCTCTTGGAGACATCTGCCACATGAAGTCAAGGATAATGCATGGGCACAAATATGGGTAAAAAATATATTGTATTTAATGTAGTATTTTTTTGTAGTTATATGAATTAATCTATTGGGTGTCAGCTTCGGTTTAACTTCCCTGATGGTAAAGGTGCATGACCAACACGTTTAAAGGAGCTAGGAGAGCTTTGGAGAGCATATAATCATGAGATGTATGTTGTCTGGTGTGATAGAGTGAGAACGGAGTTGGAGAAAGTAACTATCATGGATGACTGCCCGATAGAGAAATATCGCCAAATGATTACCCATTGGGGGACTGCCAAATTTATGGTATTAATCCCATTTGAGGTAAAAAATGAAAATTTTCATATTTTGCATTAATATTATATTATTTATTATTAAAAATTATTTAGGAATATTCTGAAAAAAACAAAAAAAAAACATTGATTCAAAGCAATACCTCCACACTTTGGGGCGTACTACTATGTCAGATCATGAGTGGCAGCTGGTATGATATAGTTGTTTATAATTTTTCTTTAGGACTTGACCTTTTTATCATTTCCTACTTAAATTATGTGATTTATTGAATATTGAATATATGATTATACTTGCACTTTATATTGTTTCAATGTCATTACAGAAGCAAAAATTGAATATTTAAGGACATCTCCCTTGAGCAAAATTGTTTTGCTCGAGTAGAAGGAAAAAAGATGGAACTGCGATTAATGAACCGTCACAAGAAAATATTGTAAGTTTTAATTTGTTTATTTCAAAGTTTAATATCTATTTTAAAATTTAATAATCTATTAATATTTCTAATAGGCTGCTTTAGAGGCCCTTGATTCCCAGAAGCCTGACAATTTAGGGCCACATGATCATTTATATCAGGTTTTGGGAGATGATAACTCTGGTAGAGTACGCTACCGACCTGGTAAAAATATAGTCCCAATGAGGTATTGGTCCTCTCCAGGTATCCATTATAGTACAACCGAGTTGGAACAGGTCAAGGAATATGTAAGAAAGTATGATAAAAGGGTCACAGAGTTGGAAGAACAGGTTCAAACGAGGGAGAAAGAATTTATGAAATTGATCAAATCTTTATTTTTATCACTTCCACCAGAGGAAAATGCGGCTTGTTAGACATATATGTCATCGATATGTGCATTATCCAATGAAACAGGAAATAGTTCTAGTGGTGGTTGAGATGATGACGTTCCTGGTGATGATGAGGATGCTAAAGAGGATGAGGGTGAGGATGAAGATGAGGACGAGGGCAAGGATGGGGCCAAGGGTGAGGATGGGGACAAGGGCGAGGATGGGGCCGAGGATGAGCATGGGGACGATGATGAGGATGAAAATGAGGACAGAGATGGAAGTGAGGATGAGGCTGATGATGACAGTGGTGATGGTGATGGTGATCAGGGGAATATTGATCCATTACATGTTTGAATTCTGTATAACTCTTTATTTTTGAAACTGGTTTTTCACGCAGGTATGGATATTTTTGAATTCAGTATAACTCTTTATTTTTGACCAAATATGGAAGCCTAATGATGTTATATTGGTTTATGGGGATTCTGGGGCTTTTTCAGTGCTCGGAACCCCGGTTGGCGTAGAAAAACACTATGCCTCACGATTAGTAAAAAATTTAAGTCCATCTAACAAGGTATCTACCAACCATATAGGGATATATATTAGAAGCAATGTGCTTGATTTTCCCTAACCATGCACCAGGGGATGCACATCATGCACAATGTATATAGTTTTAGTATAAGATATTATCATTGTTGTTGCATGATTTTCCTAACTGGCATACGAAAAACTGACCAAACGCATTCGGATTGTGTTGATACTTTAGAAAAACGATCCATGATTCATATGTGACGTTTACAAGTCAACGCTGCCTCAATTTGAGGCACGATGTGGCTGGTATCACTCAAAGTGTCTCTCTTTTGTTTAAAATGGACACCCTTTTATGTAAAAACAACTGGCATACATAAAACCAACCAAAAGTTTTTGGATTGTGTTGATACTTTAGGAAAACGATCCATGGGTCATATGCGATGTGTAAGACTCAACCTCGCCTCAATCCAAGGCACGGTGTGGCCGGTACCACTCAAAGTGTCTCACTTTTATTTTAAATGGAAAACATTTTAAGTGAAAACAACAACTAACATATGTAAAATGAACCAAACATATTCAGATTCTGTTGATACTTTAGCACAATGATTCATGGGACATTTGGGACGTGTAGGAGTCAACCTCACATCAATCTGAGGCATGGTGTGGCTGGTACCACTCAAAGTGTCTCACTTGAAAAGCGTGCGTGGGGTGGTCAAAACCGGCTGAACAACCTCTAAATTCCATAAAATCAGACGAAAATAAAGGGTGGGTGAATTGTGAAATGGTCAGCCATATGACATGTCAATCAGAGGTGTTGTGTGACCGCGGTGGCCAAAAACGCACTCCGCGTGTCATAAATGTCCAAAACATGCGTTTAATGGTCAAATGCATATCGAACGACATCAGAATGACTTGAAATCACATGAAAACATCCTAATTATTATTAGTGAGGTGTATGAGGAGACAACACGTCATTTAGATGTGTGGTTTGTGCAACATGCCTGAATATGTGTTTTTTAGGTGTTTGGTGCACTTGAAAAGCGTGCGTGGGGTGGTCAAAACTAGCCGAACGACCTCAGAATGCCATGGAATCAGATGAAAATAAAGGGTGGGTGAATATTGAAATGTTCAGGCAGACAACACGTCAACCGGAGGTTTCGTGTGACCGTGGTGGCCAAAAACACACTTCACGTGTCGTAAATGACCAAAACATGTGTTTTACGGTCAAGTACATACTGAACTATATCAGAATGACTTTAAATCACATGAAAACACCCTAATTATTATTCGTGAGGTGTACGAAAAGACGACACATCATTAGGATGCGCGGTTTGCTTGGCATGGTAGAATATGTGTTTTTTAGGTGTTTGGCGTGCTTGAAAAGCATGCGTGGGGTGGTCAAAACCAGTCGAATGACCTCGAAATACCATGAAATCGGACGACAATAAAGAGTGGGTTAATTGTGAAATGGTCGGTTAGACGACATGTCAATAAGAGGTTTCATGTAACCACAGTGGCCGAAAATGCACTCTGGACAGCCCCCCCCGGACATCCCCCCTCACCCCTAGATAGCCCCCCGCACCCCCCGAACATCCCCCCCCACCTCGGACATCCCCCACCCACCAGATAGCCCCCCCACCCACCGGATATCACCCCCATCACCCTAGACGTCCCCCACCCCCCTGACAGCCCCTCACACCCCCCGAACATCCCCCCCACCTCGGACATCCCCCACCCACCAAATAGCCCCCCCACCCACCGGATATCACCCCCATCACCTCGGACGTCCCCCCACCCCTGAAAGCCCCCCAACCCATGAAAATCCCCCTTACCCAGGACCACCCCACCCCTTAGATAGCCCCCACACCTCAGACAGCCCCCCACCCCCCGGATAGCCCCTCTCACCATCCGGACAACCCTCCCACCCCCCAGACAGCCCCACACACCACCTGCACATCCCCCCTCCGACATCCCCCCACCTCAATCCGAGGCAAGATGTGACTGGTATCACTCAAAGTGTCCCACTTTTGTTTTAAATGGACAAAATTTTAATTGAGAACAACAATTAGCATACAGAAAATCTTCACAAGGCTACACATAGGACCTTGAAATTAAGGGATAAAAAATAAAATATGGTCTATTGGTCATATGTTATTAGAAGAAAATATTCACAAGGAATATATTGAAACATAATGGGTCATAGTATATATAGAAAAACATGAATTATATTAGGAATGAGTCTCGACATCCCATCATGAACATTCACCAACACTCATGTTCTAATTCTCAATCACGGATCGTTAATTCTATAAAATAACATACAACAAATAAATATCATATAGTGACTTCATATGAAACCTATGAACAATCAAGAATACCATATAACAAATTGGTCAACAAGGCTACACATAGATTCTTGAAAAATAAGTTTCAAAGTCTCATAAAAATACCCCAATGGTGAGGAATACATATGGTGACACCATATCCCCATGGATCACCTCAATCACATCCTCAAACAGTGGGTTCTAGGACCAAACCAAAGTCCCTTTGGGAACCCAATACCAAAGACTTAATTGAATATTTATACACACTACCCAAGATGGGGATTCATATCACATCACACCTAGGAGAGTAAATTACAATTAGCCACATAACCCTTATTCTAATTGAAATGTTTATGAAAAACATGTAGTCTATTCCTATAACCCATCTCATATGTCGAGATTGGCCAATGTTTCCCACTAACACATCAGGAACCATTTATACATGGATACATAATCATTAGAGGAATATAAACATCCCATGTGCTTCCTATAACTGATCCTAGGTCTAAGAACATGACCACTACCATTGTCTATCTTATGGGTATCATGATCCTTGTCCACTCTACCCAAGTTTTTCTGTTGGTTTTAAGATACTCAACCCAAGACCATGACTAAAAATACTATGTGCTTCCTATAACATGTAGGTCTTTTCTCTTGTGTGTATTGGTGTTGTGGTTTGAGTGAGGTAAATTCTAAATTTTGAATACTCTTATGTGTGTTGGTGTTGTGGTTTGAGTGAGGAATGAATTCTAAATTTGGAATACTCTTATGGGTGTTATTTCATTTCCTATAACATGTAGGTTTTTTCTCTTATGGGTGTTATTGAATTTGAATTTATAAATTTCTAAATTTATAAATTATTTATTGAATTCTAAATTTTGAATACTTTGTACGGGGATTTTGTATTAGTGTTGTTGTAGGTTTGGAGAGGGAGAGGTGTGTTGCTATGTTGCTGTGGAGCTGTGTTGTTGCAGGTCTGGAGAGGGGAGAGGGGCCTACTTCTACTGTGGAGTTGAGAAAATCTATACCAATGGTTTTCAAAACCATTGGTATAGATTCTATAATATAACTATACCAACGGTTTTGTTATAACCATTGGTATAGGTTTATACCAACGGTTCTAACAAAACCATTGGTATAGCCTTATGGCATGCCATATACCCTTTATACCAACGGTTGTAAACCGTTGGTATAAGTGAAACTCACATATACCAACATTTTCACAAAATGTTGGTATATGTTATATTTAAAACACATATGTCAACAATTTGTAGCAAATTGTTGGTATATCTTCCTTTTTGACACCTATACCAACGATTTTCAGAGAACCGTTGGTATATGCCTATTGTCACGGCTTACTTGGCCACAGTTGAGGGAACCGTTGGTATACTATATACCAAGAGGTTTCAGGCCTTTACCAACGGTTGTGAACCATTGGTAAAGTGTAAAATTCCAGTAGTGCCTGTCGGGTCACACAGAGCCACTTCCCACAAGCCTTTGATTGTTGTGGTACTCATCCCTGTTGAGTACTGTGGGAATTATGGGTCACATTGAGCTTCTCTCCACCATGGTATTGTCGGGTCACACAGAGCCGCTTCCCACTTTGGCCATTGTACTAATGTTCTCCTTCCCGATGAGTACCGTAGGTCTGCCGGGTCACACAGAGACACTCCCCACCATGAGCCTACCGGGTCACACATAGCTTCTTACCACTGGGCCATCGTAGATGATCCAAAAATGGTTGCTTGTTAGCAGTCTATAGGTCTCAGTCAGCTGTAGGAACTCTGAATGTAGTGCACCTGATTCTGGGAGAAACCGCTACTCAATCCATTATTCACATTTCAACTTCCATGAAAACATCCTTAAGTTATTCCAAAAGAATCTCGTCATCGTAAGGGTTCCAACTCTGCAAACGGCTCATCAATTTGACGCCCGATATGAAATATATTGGAGTTTTAGTAATCGGGGTCCGGTTGTGTCTGGGCTCAGTCCGACCCGGTCAGACCGACCCAACCAACCCGGCCAGAGGTCCCCACATTCCCCAGTCTAGTTTGACCGATCCAACCCGACCAGACCGTTCTGGCTGCTGGTCTAGGCCTATTTGTCCTTGTCAGACCCTAACCAGTTTGGCCGTGGGTCCAGCCCGCCGAGTCGCCCATCGACCAGGTTTTATTCGGCCCGACCCGCACTGGCGGGCCGACTTTGTTTGCAGCCTGGGATACTCAGCATACCGGTTTATCCCACTGTCCTAGCCTGTAAAGGCAGTCTAGTTAGTTTCCAGCCCGGGCCACCCATCAGCCCAGGTCACGCCCCTTGGTCTGGCCTGCATGGCGGGCCAATTTCATCTAGCCCAGACACCCACGACCAACAGAAACTGACCACGTGCCAGCCCCTGGCACGACCTGAATGGTGAAAGCTGCTCCTTCCTCGCAGCATCTGAGTGGAACCAACCTCTTGCACCAATACTCTCATACGGAATGGTTTCCCCCACCTGACCCATGGCTTTGCTGCGGGTCTAGCTCGCTGGCAAGGTCCCGAACCACGTGGCGCCTCTGACGTGGCCAGGTGGCCGCGTCCGCCTACCGCCAGCCTTCAGCCTCAGTTCCGATGGCCCCTGATGCCGCTGCGGCGTGCCACCTCCTTCCTTCTACCATGATCAGGGTTCCGCGGCCTAGTTCCATCACCGCAATCGGGTGCCGCCACTACGACTGATCCCCACTGCCTCCTGCCACCTATGTCGTGGCCCACCTAGATGCTACCCTTTTTCCTGGTTCTTCCTCAGCCATTGTTCCACTACTGTTTCACCATGAAGAATGTTTAGGTGAAAGAGAGAGATAGAGATAGAGATAGAGATATATAGATAAAGAGAGAGAGAGAGAGGTAAAGAGAGAGAGAGAGAGAGGGAGAAATAACCAAGAACACCCAAATGAACAACCGACCTTTGTTTGTGTTGGTCTGGGATTGTTAGTGTTAGCAGAAACACACAGAATATACAATAATTACTAAAATATAATATTCCATTTATCCCCCATACATTAAACATCCCATATAAACATTTGAACTGCAGATTAACTTATTCGTGAGTTAACCCGCGTTCATCGTCTAAAAAGGAAGAACGAGGAAAGTAAGAATTTACATAAAAATAAACCCCCTAAATGGGAAATATTCATCATTGGTGTCGATCCATTTGGAGAAATTGGCATTACTCGATCTCCAGTCCCGAATCTATTCTCCAAGGTGTCGTCTTCATTTTCTGATTCGCATGCATTCTTCGTTGTAGTGAAATCCTTCACTGTCCATCAGAGAAATTCCATCTTTGATTCTCTAACCTGTTATCTCATTAAAAGAGAAATGCATCACAAAATTTCTGTTACGTTGCATCATTGCATCAATATGTTATTTTATTTATGAAACAATGTATATGTTATGATTTAGTTAAAGAGTCGATACAATGTTTCATTTATGGAATGAAACATCCAGCTCATCACTGCATTGCAGTGAAACAATTATTTTGAATAAAATAAACTTTTTAAGATTATTTTTGTTTTAAACGTCCGCAAATTAACATTTTCTATCGACCTACATCGGTAAAGATTAGGTCCATTTATAGGAAATGTTACCGTTTCAGATGCAATGATGCCCTCATATTTTCAATCCGGTCACCCATTTAGAAGTTGTCAAAACTGTGCACGCGTACCATTTTAATTTTCTTAAAAAAGTTCAAAAACTATCTTTCACCGTCGACCCGTGCTGGTCAAGGTTAAGCTTCAACAAAGGGTAAAACATCCTCACAATATCAACGATACTCTCAAATTCCAAATCTGAGTTATCATTTAGGAGTTATAAGTATTTGAAAATAAAATAATTGTTAATTATTTTATTTATGGGCAAAAACTAACTTCTACTGTTGGCCAGCGCCGGCTAATGTTAGGCTCTTCCTAAGAAAAGAATACCCTCACAAGATAAAAGGTGGTGTCATATTTTTAATTCGATTCACCATTCGTGAGTTATAATCATTTGACAAATAAATAATTTTATTTAATTATTTTATTTATGGTTATGCCATATTTGGGTTGTCTTACCGGAGGCCTACGACGACTAAACTTAAGTCATGACTAGGGTATAAATTACATCCTAAATGAAACGCTGCCCTCAGATTTTTGATCAAGTCACCTATTTAAGAGTTATTCCACTTTTTTCAGGAAAACCTCTCACATGCACTATTTAAAACTTAAATTTTTTTCGACGGATCATTATGGGTACTCCAGGCCTTGGAATCGCACGTTGTCTCAACACCTGGTCTTGAAATAATCCCATTTAATTTAAAATAAAATTCATGGAATTCTGGGAAATTACATTACTCCCCCCTTTAGGGATTTACGCCCTCATAAACTAAAACAAGGGATAATAAAAAAAGATAGGTTATTGGGCTTGAATCTGAGCCTCCCACTCCCATGTGCTCTCCCAGATATTCCTGTGCTTCCAATGAACATGCACGAGAGTAATTGAACATCTATGAAGGATCCTCCCTTGTCTATCCTTGATCTCTATCGGAAACTCCATAAAAGTCACCCCATCATCAATTATCTAGAATGTAGAGGCATCCAGATACCTCTACTAAACTCTTCTCATGGGTAGTTAGGAAGTGGGACAACTCAGTGAGCCAGTCAATTGATAACCCATATGGTATTGTGTCTCCTGGACGTACGTGGAAAAACCGTCATGAAGTCAATCTATATTCCATCCCACATCCACTCTGGTACCCCGAAGGGTTTTGTAAAACTTGCTGGAACTTGATGCCCAACATTTACTTGCTAAAAAGTGAGGCATCTAGAAATAAACTTTGCCACTTCCTTCTTCATCAATATAGATGTCAGAGGTCCCGGTACATCTTCTCCTCACCTAGATGCACCACTAAAGGTTATGTATGGAACTCCCTCAACACCTCCTCTAGAAACTCCATTAGTACTATGGTGTGTCCTCTGAAAAGGATGATGTGCTCCCCAACTTTCGTTACCCATCAGGGTCATTCCCTGTGGACATCTGGGTATGTGTGGTCTCACAGCTGGCATCTCCAACTTGTGCCTCCCTGACCCACAGTAAGAGTAGAGGGGAAACCACCATCGACTGAAGATAAGCTACCCCATCTCTATCCACAAAGGATATCTGAAGTGAGTCCAACTGCTCTAGGGCCTCATTCAGTAGTTGTGAACTCAATCTCCTGCGAAGAGAATCTTCCACCACGTTCCCCTTCCCAAGATTATAGAATATCTCAAAGTCATAGTCCTATAGGAACACTATCCAATGTCAATGTTTCATATTCATATCCTTTTTGAGAAAAATTATACTTGAGACTCTTGTGGTTAGAGTAGACTGTGAATCATTTTCCAATAAGGTAGTGTCGCCACATCTTCAGTGCAGAGACTACCATTGCCAACTCAGGGTCATGAGTTGCATATTTATGCTCATGCAGTCACAATTTTCATGAGCCATAAGCAATCACTATTTTACCCTGTATCAGGACACAACCAAGACAAGTTCCAAATGCTTCATAGAACACCATGTAGTTGGTGACCTCCTCTAGCAGCCTCATGATAGGAGCACTCTTCAAGCTCTTCCTCATCTGTTAAAAGCTCTATTGTCATCTTTCTATCCACACGAAGCGTTTTCTCTTATTTTTAAACATCGTCATGGGTTTTTCTAATCTAGATAAGTCAGATAAAAACTTCCGATAGTACCCAGCCAACTTAAGGAAATGTAAAACCTCAGTAACACTCTTGGGTGGCTCCCAAGCAAAAACCACCTCTATCTTCACTCGATCCACCATAACTCCATCTTATGAGATGACATGTCCCAGGAAGTGGAACTTTAGTATCTAGAACTCACACTTTGAGAGCTTATCATATATATGGTTCTCTAGGAGTGTGTGCAGAACCATACTTAGGTGTATCGCATGCTCCTCCTCTAAAAATGAATACACTAAGATGTCATCAATGAAGACCACTACAAACTGGTCTAGGTACGGCTGGAAGATCCTATTCATGAGTCCCATTAACATAGCTAGGGATTTCGTCACACTAAATGGAATAAATATGTACACATAGTATTCATAGTGACATTTGAAAGGCGTATTTGAGATGTCCTCATCTCTCAATCGAATTTGGTGATATCCTGATCTGAGCTCCATCTTTGAGAACCATCCCACTCCCTTTAGCTGATCGAAGAGGTCATTTATACTTGGTAGAGGATACTTTTTATTCACAGTCACCTGGTTCAAGTGCCTAAAGTCCATGCATAGCCTCAATCTTTTTTTTTCCTTCTTGGATAACAAGACTAGGGCTTCCCATGGAGAAACATTGGGGTTTATGAACCCCTTCCCTTGCAAGTCCTCCAAATGTACCCTCATCTCCCAGAGCTCTATGGGAGTCATCCGATATTCAAGTGTAGATATCGGTGCCATCCATGGGTACATATCATTACAAAAATTTACATCTCTTTGAGGAGGTAGTCTTGGAACATCCTATGGAAAGGCATCATCATACTTGTCCAAGTCTCTAAGACCGAGGTCAGTTTTCTACTTTCCCACTATTGACATTCACTAGTTGTATCTACTCTTCCAAAGAAATTTCAACCATAAAGGTTATCTATAGAAAACTAACATAAGCAGGAGTGCACAGAGGAATAGTGCTGGCTTGGATGTCCCTAAACACATCTTTCTTGGAGGTCTGATCCCTAAAGCACTGGTCATATCGTATTCATCGAGTACCTGGAAAGGTCGGTACGCCCTGATGAATACTCCGATACCGACATGTCATCCTGCCGAATTTGTAGAATCTCTTGGTAACACATGACCCTTTGCTTTTATAGAATGATACCCCTTCTCTGAGAAAGGCTTTCATGATCTGTCCATGGAAAAGTCACTTCATCGTAAGATTAGGTAATATAAACCCTTCCATCACCCTGCTAAGCCATGTTGAAGGCTCACTGCCAGGACTACCATCTGATCTAATGGTTCCCAAGATAGATTGAAAACTCAGTCACCACCTCAAGCCAGTCATTAGCTGTTTGTGATTTGGGTTTGTGTCAGAAACTAAGGGGTGTTTTTCACTGAAAATCATGTAAGGCATTAATCCTACATGCGTCCTCTACCGGTAGCGCCAGTATTAACTACTAACCAATAGAAAGTGGTATCACTGGGACACTTCCCAAAGGTACCATCTTGGGAAAAGATACCAATATCAAAGCCTCAACACTCTGGGGACCATCCTCATGGTCACACACTATAATCATGGTTGGTCATCTTTGTGGAGGCATCTTGAAAGAGAATCAAGATGAACCACGATCAATTTATTATACCTGGTGAGCTGACTCTGACTCAAAAAGATCATAGAAAAACACTCAAAGATGCATGAAACTAGTGTTTTCATGTCCTAGGTTAGAAAATATAATTCAGGGTCATGTTGTATGGATACGTTAGCCACTGCCCCAACACTGGACTCCCTGGCTGGAAAGCTGAACTCAAAACACTTAACACTATTTCTCCATCCAAATTTACTGACTCTTAGTTCTTCTGGTAGAACTGATCCCTTTGATACCACTTTGCCATGACCCGTCCCCTAGGGATCATGCTGTGACTAACCCCATGCCCGCCTTCTATAGGCTAGAGGATGGTGACTTGATCCGAGAAGGCATATCCCAAAAAGGGAAGGCATTTTCCTTTTAAACTTGTACACACTCACACAACAAAAACTGAAAGTACATAGGGGCCAGAATACAATCCCAAAATCATAAGGGAAAGTACAAGGGGTCAAAATAAATTCCAAAAACCACAAGGAAATGTACAAAAACCCCAGTCCATATGCTCAAGACACTACCTAAAGGGTGGGTAAAGGGTAGCTACCTATAATCATAGTAGTATGCCCGTCCGTCCCATCTCACTGAGCACCACCTGGTTCCGGACCACCAAGGTCTCCATTGAAGTTTCGATAACCAGCATGGGACATGAAACGTGCAGGAAAAGCCCATGCAGGGGTGAGTAACACGATACTCAATAGGGACCCCAAACCACAATGGAAAGAACACAAAGTAGATTATGAACAAGGTACTATCAGTACACCATTGAGGAGAGTACACCAAGTACACTAAGTACACCACTGAGGAGAGTACAAAAAGTACACTAAGCACACCACTGAGGAGAGTACGCCAAGTACATTAAGTACACCACTGAGGAGATTATTCTAAGTACACCAAGTACACCACTGAGGAGACGACACCAAGTACACTAAGTACACCACTGAGTAGAGCACACTAAGTACACTAAGAGTCAGCTCACATAGGTATAATCTAGAGTATAAATATCAAGACCATTAGTCACAAAACTGAACACCTTGGGATGCTGGGTTACACCTCCCTGACGAGTACCGTGGGTATGCTAGGTCACACATAGCCACTTCCCACTATGGGCATGCTGGGTCACATAGAGTCACTTCCCACTAGCCTTGGACTAATGTGGTTCTCATTTCTGATGAGTACCATGGGTATGTTGGGTCACATAGAGCCGTTCTCCATCGTGGGCCTTCCAGGTCACATAGATCCACTTTCCATATTGGACATCGTATTGAGGTACTCCTTCCGGATGAGTACCATGGGTCTACCAAGTCACACAGAGCCACTCCCCACCATGGGTCTTCCGGGACACATAGATCCACTTCCCACTAGGCCATCATAGCTCATCCACATAGGGTATCTTGTCAGTATTCTTAGGGTCTCAGTCATCCGTAGGATCTCCACACATAGTGTGCTTGATTCTAGGATAAACCACTCCATAATCATTTTTTTTCATTTTAAGTTATTTTAAAACCTCTTTAGAGTATTCCAAAATAACCGCCTCGTCATAAGGGTTCCAACACCACAAATGTATCGTCAAACAGACGCTCGGTCTAAAAGATATTGGAATTTTAGTAATCAAGGGTCGGTCGTGTCTGGGCCTAGTCTGACCAGGTCAGACCGACCCAGCCAACTTGGGCCGGGGGACCCACATGCCCTAGTCTGGTTCGACTGATATGACCTGGTCTAGTTTGGGTCTAGGTCGACTCGGCCCGGTGTTTGGCCATGGGTCCAGTCCTCCGAGTCGCCCAGTGACCCAGCTCCATCCGGCCCGACCCACACTGGCGGGCTGACTTCGTCTACATCCCAGGCTGCCCAGCAACCCAGTTTATCTTGCTGGGCCAGCCCACAAAGGCGGGCCAGTTTGTTTCCATCCCTGGCTGCCCAGTGGGCCGGTTCATGCCCCTCGGTCCAGCCTGCATTGTGATCCAATTTCCTCATACCCAGATGCCTGTTGGGCATCCGGTTCAATCACACACTGCCATTAGAAGCTGACCGTGTGGCATCCCTTTACTGGAAGAAGCCGACCTTGTGCTAGCCCCTTCCACAGCCCGCATGGCATGAGCCACTCCTTCTACACGACACCCAAGAAACGCCACCCTCCTGCACTGGTCCGATCATGCAGAACAGTTTCCCCCACTTGGCCCATGACTTTTCCACGTGTCCAGCACACCGCCTCCCTCCTGCCACCATGATCGGGGTGCTGCGGCCTGGTTCCGTCACCATAGTCATGTGCCGCTATCTCACCTGATCCCCACAGCCTCTGCCACCAGTGCCACAACCTGCCTTTCCATGACCCTTCCACCAGGCACTTCCTTGGCTATTGTTATGCCATCGTTGCACCACAAAGAACGATTTGATGAAGGAGAGAGAGAGAGAGGGAGGTAGAAATCACCAAGAATGCCTAAATGAAAACCCGGCCTTTTTTCGTGTTGGTCTGAGATTGTTCGTGTAAGAAAAAACACACAACATATACAATAATTACTAAGATATAATATTCTATTTATCCCACATACATTAACCATATTATATGAATGTTTGAACCGCGAGTTAACTTGTTTGCGAGTTAACTCGCGTTCATCGTCTAAAAAGGAAGAATGGGGAAAGTAAGAATTTACATAAAAATAAACCCCCTACCTGGGAAAACGTTTTTCATTGGTGTTGATCCATTCAAATACGTTGGTGTTCGTCGATCTCCAGTCCTAGATCCATTCTACAAGGCTTCTTAAATACTTCCCGATCCGCTGACATTATTCATTGAGAGAAATCCTTCGCCGTTCGTTAGAGAAATTCTATCTCCGATTCTCCAACCCGTTATATCATTAAAAGAGAGACACATCACAACGTTTCTATTACACCGCGTCGTCACATCATTATGTTGTTTCATTTATGAAAAACATATCTGTTTTTATTTACTTAAAGAGTCGCTATGCTGTTTCATTTATGGAATGAAATCTTCGGCTCATTGTTGCATTGCAGCAAAACAATTCTTTTTAATAAAATAAACTTTTTAAGTTTATTTTATTTTTTTCTTAAAACGAATGCAAATTAAATTTTTCCCTCAACCCGTTCCAGTCAAGGTTAGGTCCATTATTATGTAATTTTTTCATTTTGGATGCATTAATGCTCTCATATTTTCAATTTTGGCACATGGATTAAAAGATGTCAAAACTGTGCATGCGTGCCATTTTAATTCTCTTTAAAAATTTCAAAAACTATTTTTCACCCTCGACCCTACCCAGTCACGGTTATGCTTCGCCTAAGGGTAAAACACCCTCATGAGCTCAATGGTACTCTCAGATTTCAATTTGAGTTACCATTTAGGAGTTATAAGGATTTGAAAATAAAATAATTGTTAATTATTTTATTTACAACCAAAAACTAACTTCCACTATTGGCCCACACTGGCCAACATTAGGCTCTGGATAAGGAAACCATACCCTCATGAGCTCAACGGTGGTCACATATTTTCAATCCGAGTCACAGTTTGTGAGTTATAATAATTTGAAAAATAAAATAATTTTATTTAATAAATTTATTTAAGATTATTCCATTTTTGGGTTTTCTTACTAGAGGCCTGCACCGACTAAACTTAAGTCATGCCTTAAGTAAACCCGCCATACTAAATGCAATGGTGCCCTCATATTTTTGATCCGGGCCTCTTTTTAAGAGTTATTCTACTTTTTCAGAAAAACCACTCATGTGTGCTATTTAAGACATTACATTTTTTCGACAGATCATTCTGAGCACTCCAGGCCTCGAAATCACACACCGTCTCAGCGCATGGTCTCAAAACAATCCCATTTAATTAAAAATGAATCATGGAAACCAAGGTATTACAATAATCTTCATCAGATATCAGCTTTAGATTTGATCATAGAAGGGATAAATAGAATAAAGTAGAAAAAATGCCTTGAAAATATAGAATATAATATCACGTGAATATTACATGAAATATGGGAAGATAATATAAGAAAAAAAATAAAGTGGAATGAGAGACTCACCAAGAGGGATCCAATGAGATGAACAACACTTGAATTCAAACTCAAATGAGGTACATCTCTTAAATATTAGGCAAGGAGGAGAGGATATCTCTAGTGCAAGGGCTGTTGTGCATTTGGGAAAAGAAAATTCAGTGAGAAAGGTTTAAATGATTAAGGAAAAATGGAAATTTCACCCCATTTAAGAGTTATCATGGTTTGGTCACAAAATTGACCAAATTTTGTTTCAACCATGCACACCTACTTCCCATGGTAAAACCCCCCTCACATAGTTAGGTACACCGTTTGAAAAAACATATGTAGCCTATGTGTAGCCACTGTTTAACTTTTACCCCCTCACAAGGTTAGACAAACGATCAGAAAAAACCAAATTTAAACCATGCGATGCACACTAGAAATTATTTATAGGTTTTTCATGGATATGCGATCTCCCTTGCATGGTTGAATTAATCGTAAACCCCCTCTTTTGGTTTCATGGTTGAGCCACAAGGTTATTACTAACCATGAACCAACTAAACATATCAATTTGGTTTTCCAAAATCTAGAACTTCAAGCTCTGAAAAATCCTCAGACACTCTCAGACCCTTCCATAGCCTATTATTATATTTTATTAAAGTAAAAAAAGATATTTAAAATAAAAAATCAAGGATTCATACCGTATAGAAAAAAATGAGATCTTACAACCTCCACTTCTTTAAACAACTTGTCCCCATGTTTCCTAGAGGGTGGTTGATATGTATCTAAGAATAAATCTAGCCACTAAGCATGTATATTGACCTCTCTCCCATGTCTCATATTGTAAATTACCATGATACCATAACACCCATACTAGAGTAACTTATCTACCTCGAAGAGCCTTTATGTTAAGATCGATGATACAAATAATTTACTCCTTAAATAAAGCATTAATGTCTAATTGAAACTTATTTAGATCAAAATAATGAGATAGATCAGACTGATAATGGTGAAGCTGAGGAATATGAAATAGGTCATTCATGGACCGATACCTCTAAGGTAACATTAACTGATAGGCTACCAGCCCGAATCTCTATAAATTCTCAAAGGGTCCAATGAACCTAGGTGATACAATCCCTTGTCTCCAAATCCATTGATTCCCTAGCCTCTATGAAGCATGAAAGAATAACTTATCCCTACCCTTGACCTCTATTATTTTTCGATGGCGATAGACATAATACTTCTGCCTATACTGATATGTATCCATACATTTTTTGATAATATGTACATTCCCTGATGTCTCCTAAACAAGATGTGTTCCTAGTGGTGATGCATCCCATTCCTCTAACCAATATAGATGTGATCACTATGGCCTAATGCATAGGGACTCATAAGGATCCATACATATAGTCACATGAAATATTTTATTGTAATAAATCTCAACAAGAGGTAAATTTTTCTCTTATGAACCTCCAAAATAAAGGACACATGCTTAAATCATGTCCTACAATACCTATATAGTATGCTCAGAATGTCCATTAGTCTGAGGGACGTATGATGTAATCATAAGTATATGTGAACCCAATGCCTTCTGTAATGTAATGATCATAACTTTTATATATGAATTTTTGTTTTTTGAATGAATAAATGAATTATCAAGTAATGAAGTTATAGAAAACAAAAGCAATAATTTGGTTATTATGGAATGTTATACCCAATAAAATTAAAAATACCATTAAGAATCATAAATTTTGATAATATATATATTGAATACTGATCATATTAGTAGTATATTATGGGGTTATAATAAATTCAAATTGATACAGGCATAAGATGTGATGGCCCCGGCTAGTAGGACCATACCCTATGAAGCCCATTTATCTGAGCTTATGAGGGAAACAAAACCACTGGGGTTTTACCTTGACTAAAACCAGTCTAAAAATCAACAACTAAATTATGAATGGAACCATTTATGAGATAAGTTCAGGATCATTGATATCACAATCCAAACCAGACACATCGAACCATCCCAATAACATATCACCATCGCACACCTTACACTCAGGGAATTCACTGGTGTAATAAATGAATATGTATCTAGACCCTAACCGTATAGATTTTTAAATTTTCTTTCAATTCAATATTGATAATATTTATCAATTTTTAATATTATTTTTTAAATTATTAAATAAATACTTTGATTAAAATTAGATTCAGATACGATGAAACACAAAGTTTATTTTTCAGGAAATTCATAGTTTCAATCAAGACACTCATTTTGATGAAATTATACATTTTTGAAATAAATGATATTTTAATAAAATACTATTATTAAATAATATTTATTAAATATAAATTATAATTTAATATTATGAATTCAAATGTAATTTTTATAAGGGTTAAGAAACTGTTATTGTAAAAAAAGTTATTTTCAATAAATGGGTATTTTGATTTAAATGAGTAAATTCTCATATTCAAAGAATTATTTAGATAAAATAATTTTTATGATATCCGTATATAAAAAATTATCCAATGGTGTTTTTCATAATTTTCTATAACAGTCAAATTTTCAAGTAAAATTTAAATACGGTATAAATATATTATATATATTATGAAATAAAAATGACCCAAAAGTGATTTAATATGTGACATAAAAGGTATAAAAGTCCAAATACATATTTCACCATTAATATAACATGTTTTTTAATTTATTTTATTAATTTTATAAACACTTAATGAATACTCCAAAAACTATATTAAATTTTAAGGTTTTAAAATTGATTCTTTGTAAACAAGACTATCTTATACATCACCAAGGGTATTATGTCAATGAGATCAGTTCTTAAACATGTAAAATAATTAAAAAAACTCAACATTGGTAGAAAACATGGTCTAAAACCATGGTAATGTTTTTTATTTTTATTAATTTATCATATATAGTCCAAAAGAAAAGTTTGGAAATTAATAAATAATTATCCTCTATTTTTATATATAAAACCACCCAAAAACCCATTAATATTCACCAAAAACCCTTATATCATGACATTACTCTTAACTTACCTCTATAGAGTCCTCCCAATGTTCTCTAAATCACTTAATAATCTCCTCTCATGCTTTTAGAATCACACTCTCATGGTATTGGATCTTCTCCCTCTCTACTTTATTCAAGCACCTTCTCTATATTATACAATTTAATTTCCAATTTTTAATGTTGGGTTATATACTTAAATATCCCTATTATTATCCTTATGATTTAAAAGTGATGATATACCCATTTATCTCTCATTATTCCTTTCTATGAATCATTATATACCGTCAATATGTTTTTGAAATTATCCTGTGTTTTTTCATAAAAAACAATTGTGTAGTGAATTCCCATACCCATTTCCACTCAAGGTTATTCACCTATATGTACCTATCCTTAATTTTTTTGGGAATTCCATGTATGTGTCTCAAACTTCTTAATCACATTATTACAATTTATGAAATAGATCCTTATGTTTTATGATCTATGTGGCACACTTATGCATGTACATGATATGAATGGGATGGGTGGTCCCAGAATTATATTTCTCTCCAATGCATTGGGTAATGTTTCAACCTCATGAAATTCCATGTATAGTGCACAAGAATTTATCCTAAGCACTCTACGTTATGTTTTTTTAGCATTTATCCTTGAATTAGGTTCATGATTCTATGTTTTATGTTGTTTCCACATTCCTATGTTTCCTTTATACTACCAAGTTATATCTTGCCTCATTGCTCATGATTATGATTCTAAACCCTCTTATTTTACCTTGATATTACTCTTAGATAAAATTTACTAATTTACCTTATGCTATAATTTTTTTATTTCCTTATTGGGATTTATATCTAACCTATTTCTTATGTATGTCCCCTAGGTTATCCCATACAGTTTTAGAAGAATGATGTAACTTTAGGAGCATGTTATGGAAGTTTTCAATAATCTCATTATATTCCCATAGTAAGTTGTTATAATATGTACTTAATTTCCCAAATACACTAAGCTTCATGATCATTTGGGATTGTATTTTTTGTACCTTTATTTAATAAATCATGACTTAAAGTGTATTAAAATATTCGTTTTCATATTTAGTGTTAGAGAAAAGTATCATTATTTTTGGGATTAGGATTAGAGAACTCTAGTAAAATCCCTAGGGATAATAATAAACATATAAAAATAACCCTAAATTTTGGAAAATTATAAAGTAATTGATTTCTAAGAAAATACATCCATTCATGGATACTATAAGTGGAAGTGTCCTTAACAGAGATTTATATATTAGTAATAACCCTGAAAAGGGCGTATTGAGATAGACCCAATCATTACCTACTGCATGAAAATGGTCCCTGTTGCACACCTGGTTTGACAGTATTGGGGGATATTCATTATTAAATTCACAATATACTTATGAACCATATTTATGTGAATAAAAAATGGCGATATAATTTTATGTTATGAAATAAATCATGGATAACATAGATTAAATCCTAGAAATTCATAGGTTAAAGAATTCATGTCATTTATGTTTCATCCCTTCATTGACAATAGTTTCCATTTTACGTGCATAATTTCTTTTTTAAATTTTGATCATTAATTTATCCATCATTTTTAGTCTATGGATGGAAATTAGAGAAAACCGATTAACAACCAATGTGCAAAGAAATGTGATGACTACCACATGAGATTTATAATATGATGGGAGATAATGTAAGAAATCATGTGATTATGGAAAACTAGTTATCAAAAATCAGGATTGACAACTGACACATAGTTCAATTTAAAAACATAATAAATAAGACTAGGGTGGAATATCAATGAGGTTCTTCTGAGAAAGGTGATAATGGAAAGAAGATTCAACTTTCTACGTTTAAAAAATGTGGAAAGAGGAACCAAGGGAAATTTCACAAAGGAACTCAAATATGTTTTAAGTGTTAAAAAATAGGGAATAAATTAGCTAATTTCCATAAAAAAATAAAAGTTTGTTTAAAATAATGGATGGAAATAAAGTTCAATATAAGGTACCATTAACGGTTCTATATCATAAATATGGGGAAGTTAGGGATTATTTAAGATAATGATCTATTCCAAGGATTAACAAGCATGATTTTCACTAAGTTACACATAACATCCACTCTAGAGTTATGTTTTCCTTATTGTATTTTAATTCATGTAATATTATCATAACTTGTAAGTTTTCAAAGAACATTGAGTCACCATAAAAAATGATTTGATATCATCAGGGAAAAACTTCTATGATTATTTTATCATAGGTTGATGTTTGTGGGAATGTTCTTGAAAATATTATCATTATCTCTTTAGTTTAATTAAATGTTTTTTGGGGATAAATTACCATACCATGAATATATCCAACATAAACTACTGAGAGAATGAATTAACCCTCTATGATTCTATACCTATGCAAGTAGGAAGATGAATATATTTTAGTATCACCATCTCAAGCATGGATATTATTTCCTTATGAGAAAGAGTATCTAGATCAAATGATTGATATTGATGAAAAATCAACTTTGATGATGTGCCCATTATAAGTGAATATGTAGATGTATTTCCAAAATAATTTCCCAGTCTCCCTCCTAAATGAGTGGTTGAGTTCTCAATAAAACTTGTACCTGGAAAGATTATATTTCCTAGGGCATGTTATCATTCGTAAAGGGATATATTTAGATCCATAAAAAAATATAGGCAATCAAATGATGGTCAATAACAATATATGTAATGTAAATATGTAGTTTCCTTGAATTGGCAAGGAACTATCATCAATTTTTGAGAAATTTATCATGATTGTTAAGACAACAATCTATGATTACATGGAAAAGATTCAAGATTTTATAGATCGAGGAATGTGAAGAATGTTTTAAACAAATGAAGAATAGGATAATCACCGCACCTGTGCTCACATTACCCACTAGTGATTTTGATATACAGTGATGTGTCCAAAGAGGAATAGGGTTGTGTAATCATGCAAGATTAAAACATGATAGCCTATGGCTCATGGAAATTAAAGACCCATGAGAATAACTACCCAAATCATGATATATAATTGGATGTAGTGATCTTCACATTGAAGATATGGTGTAATTACCTCTATAGAGAAAAGTGTGACACATAAATGGATCACAAAAGCCACAATTATATATTCACACAAAAGAAGAATAATATGTGCAATGAATGTGGTTAGCTATAATCAAGGATTAGGATTTTTGAATACATTACCATCCCAAGAAAGTAAACAAAGTGGAAAATGATTTGAGTAGAAAAGATCCCACAACTCTATCCATTATGAGTATTTTAATTGATCCAATCTTATTGGACATGAAATGGAAGGATGTGGGAATAATAATAGGATATTCATCCTACCATGCTCAAATAACTACCCAACTATCCATTCTTGATAGGATTATGAAGTCTTAGAATGATGGTGAGTTTCAATAGAATAAGGTAGTGAATATTCATTATTTCAACTTTTCTAAAGATAGAATTATAAGGTTTGGAACCTAGATATGTGTATCGGCTCTTAATGTCTCTGAATATGAGTTTTGGGGTCTTCATATCAACTTCAATGGACCTTGGTTACAAGATTTGCGTTGGACAAGCCCCCTTTTCCAATTTTTCAATGCTTTGTCAACTTGTGGGGGTTATCATCTCTGTTTAGGGTTTCAATGCTGAACCATAAATCCTACTGCATCATGATGGCCTTGAGAGATGATTTTATTTTGTATTTCTGCTTCAGCCCTCATTTCATTAGTTTATGGAGGTTCTCACTATTTTGGTGGTCGATGGATGTTCATCTGGGGAAACATTATTCTTCAGCTATGGTGTGAATTAATCTTCCTAACCTGGATTTTCCTTTCATGAGATCTAGTTTGTTAAGTGGTATAAGAAATTAATTGGGTTCTTTCCTTTGTGATAATGATAAATACATTCATTTGGAGGAGACAGTATCATCCCAGATTTGTGTGCAGATAGATCTGGAATGCCCTTTTCTATCCAAATTTCTATTTGAGGTCAAAGACATAGATGTGTGGTCCCATTCTCTGATATACCCATCTCCTCATCACTTATACAATAACTTCCATCTTCAAGTTCATGCCTCCTCTAAATTCCATAAATCCCATCAGTCTAATAATGATCTTATTCAGCTGAAGAGTCCCGGTAGATTCAAGGGTGATTCTTCACAGGCTGGGTTTTTGTTGGATCCTTGTGGTAAAGGGAAGGGTGTGCTACATGTGTATGGTCCTATGATCCCAAAGGAATCTTCTTATTTTGGAAACTCTCAACTGGAGGTACAGATTCCCTATTAGGTTATGGTTCCTTATAGAGGCCAGAGATTGGTGGTTCTTCCTCATGCTATTTTTCTAAGGTATATTAATCTTCCACCTGCATTGCCTAAGGATATTTAGATTACCTTTCATATTTCTATGAAGCATCTCACTATTTGTGAATTGGATCCTAAGGATAATTTTTTATCAGATTTAAAGGTTTATTCTCCTATTTTCAGCTCCCCTCTTTACCATTCCACTATGTGCTGTTCAAAACTCCCTCTCTGGGAAAACCTCCCTGCTACTTCAAAAGGGTCTCTGGTGAAGCCTCAATCTCCTATTTCTTGCTACAACTTTTCTATAGGGGGTGTTCAGACTAGATCCCAGTAGAAGTATCATTCCAAGAAAATATCTTCAAATCATTCTCATGGCCATGAGTCTGGGGCCAGTGCTAGATGTCTTTTCCACCGATGTTAAATCTCCTCATTTAGAATTCTTGTGGTTCGGGTTCTCATTTAATGTCGGATTTCATCTTCAATGAGTTTTGTTCTAAATCTGTCTCAATGGTTGCAGTCCAAGAACACAAGCTGTCTCCTTATAAAGTCGAGGACTTCGCTCGCCTCTTGAGAGTCCAGGGATTTCTCAGTGGTTATGCTATTAATTATGACATTTTTTGTTTTGGAATGATGGAATTTTAGTAGACTTACTTTCCTCTTTAGACCAATTCATATGTTCCAGAGTTACCATGGGAACTAGAAAGTTCATACTGTCAGTGGTTTATGCCATGTGTGATGTTCATGCTAGAGAAATTTTATGTAATGACTTATGTTCTATTAATCAAGGTGTTTTACTTGGATTATGAGGGGTGAATTAAATATTATGGAAATTTATGAGAAGAATAGAGGTTGTGGCCCCTTCTCAAGGAGGTATAGTCAAGCGTTTTTTGAGTTTATGGATTTTAATGGTCTTTCAGATGTAGGTTTCTATGGAGACCCATTCACCTGGTGCAATAACCAGTGAGGATACCATCATTCTTGGAGTCGTATTGATATATGTCTTGTGAATAGGGAAGCTCTATCTTTATTTCCTGACATCAATGTTTTTCATCAAGATAGAGGACTTTTGGATCAATTTCCTCTTCGAATCCTAATGAATTCTGGAATTGTTTTTGATTACTCCTTTCATTTATCCTCCTTGTGGGCTGAAAACATGGATTTTTTGGACATCATGAGGGCCTCCTTGGTCATCTATACTAGAGGTAATATGTGGATTTCCCTTCTTTATAATTTAAGGATACTCAAAGGAAAACTACGGGGCACAGATAAGAATCTTCCCTCTAAGAATATTGATCTAGAAAGGGTGAACAAGGACATTCAAATTTTAGAGGTGAGGTTGGAGGATGTCTGGGATGATAATGTATTTTCATATTTGAGAAGTAATAAGGATTCTCTATCTGATTTGTTTTTGAATAAGGAATGTATTGGTTGTGAAAATTCTAGAGTGAAATAATTATGTTATGGGGATAAAAATACTGTATTTTCCATGAGTGTATAACAGAAAAACTTAGACTCTTATCACACAATATTCGTTTGGAAGATGGAACCTATTATAATGATATAGAGGTGGTTGAAAAAATGGAAGGCAATTTCTTTATTCTCTTCTAGCAGCTCCTAATCTGATCCTAAGAGGGGGATACCCAAGTGACCTGTCTGATCTCTTTGATGTTATTCCCAATGTTGTGTCTGAAGAAGTTAATGATATACTGAAGGATTTTTATAGAGAGGAGGAGATTAAGGAGGTAGTGTGGTCTATTAATCCAGCCAATGTGCCTAGGCCTAATGCCTTTCTAGCTTCATTCTATAGGTCTTCTCGGGATACTGTTAAGAGGATTATGATTATTGTTATGGAGGATTTTTTCCATAGGGAGAATCTTCCCAGGGTGGCCTCTGTGAAAAAAATCATGTTAGTTACCATGATCAAGGACCCTCTATCTCTGAACCATTATTGACCCATTAGCTTGTATAATGTCCCCTAAAAGGTTCTTGCTGGAATCCTCAATAGAAGGATTTCCCTCTTCTTTCCTCATTGGGTGTCGGAGGAGCAACATGTGTTTTTGAAGGGATGTTCCATCCAAGGGGAAACCAGTTTGGATCAAGAGGTTATTAGTGATATTAACCTAAATTCTTTTGGCAGTAATGTTTCCATAAAGATGGATATTAACAAAGCTTACGGTAGAGTGTAATGGAGCTTCATCAACAAGTTCCTCACTTGTATGGGATTTTCTACATGGGTCACTGATATTCTCTTTCAGTGTTTTAGCTCACCTCAGTTGTTAGTTTCATTTATGGGAAAATAGTTTGGGCTTTTTAAAGAGGTTAGGGGATTGAGATAGTGATATCCCCTCTCCCCCTCTCTACTTTTCATTTCTTAGGATGACTTCAGTCAGTTCTTTTCCCATTGTATTGATTTGGGAAAGGTCATCCCCTTTTGAAACAAGAAAACGGTTGGGGGTATCTATCATCTTATATTCGCTGAAGATATAGTTCTCTTTTTAAATGGTAGTATAAGGTCTATTTAGGGGGTGAATAGGGCCTTATAGGTGTATTTTTCTTGGAGTGGGAAAGTTTTCAACTGTGATAAGAGAAGTTTTTTTATTCCCAAAAAATTATCAGATATGAGGATTATGGTTTTGGAAGACAAAATCAGTATGAAAAAGGGATCTTTCCATATGAACTACTTGGTTACTTCTATTCCACCTAATTATATCCTCATTAAACACTTTTATATGGTTATTGATAAAATTGTGGGTCGTGTATTTAATTTTTAAATCACATTTCTTTCCTTTAGAGGTAGATTTACTCCAATAAATCATGTTCTTTCCTCCATTCCCATGCACATCCTGTCCACATTCAAGGTCCTGAAGAAATTTATTTACAACATTGAGAGATCTCTAAGATCCTTTTTACGGGATGACCATTTTGAAAGGAAATATCATTGGAATTCTTGGAACCGGCTTACCTGCCCTATTTATGCTGGGGGTATCAACTTAAAAAGCATATCTAGAACCATGAACGGTCTCCATGCTAATCTAGCTTATAAAATTTTAGAGGGGAAATCTATGTTGGTTAAGTATATGTAGAGTACTTATGGAAGTGAATGCAACTGGTCCAGAGTGAGATCCTCCAAAATTAAAAAGTTGGTTCAGACATATTTCCCAATTCTTTAGCAGCACTCTTAATGGATTATTGGAAGGGGGGATGTTAGTTTTTGGCACCACACTTGGTAAGATTATATCTTGGTGCCACCTTGAATAATAAATAGAAGAGATTTTTATATATCTTCCCCATTTTGTATATTAGTTTTGTAGAAGCTATCAAGTTTCCCATCTTTATTGGTGCCACCTTGAATAATAAAGAGAAGAGTATTTTTTATTCCATTATTCTGAATAGTGAACCAGATAGGTGTGTTTTCTTGGGTTTGGTGTTTGGTTCTTTTACACTCAGAGATTTTTAGAAGAATCAATTAGTGAATTATCAATAGGGTCAATGGTTATATGTCTTATGGTGTAGGGAGGCTCCTTCAAATTATTTTATTTCTTACTTGGAATGTCTGGAATAACTTCGTACCTTCGGAGGAGTGTATCCAACAACATGGTATCAGTTTACCATCCAAGTGTTTCTTCTACAGGGAATCAGATATCAAATCCTCAGATAACATATGTTTAGGAGTGAATGGGAAAAGGTGGTTTGGGAGAATTTTGGCCAGTTCACTGGTTAGACCGATTAGGATTCTTATATGAAGATCTTCTTATAGCTCTAGTTTCGTGGAGCGGACTTGGATGAAGCTTAGAGGAAGGTCAGGGCATTGGTTTTCACAACAAACTGTTGGGTTGATTGGTCTTCTAGGAACAAAAGGAGGATCCAGTCTACTTCAGTGCCCAGTATAGGAATTATCATTAGGAATATAAGCCTCTGTCTTGATTTATGTTTGCTATGTAAAAATTTTGGGAGCACCCCTTCCTTTATGGATTTGGCCCCTTGGGGCTAATCTAGCAACAATATCACAAGCTTTGGGAAATGGATTAAATGTATGCATCCATTAGCGAGGTTCAAACTATAACGACCCATACTTTACATACATTGTTAATACTTCAAAATTGAAGCACACTTATTACATCATATGAAAAAACCACAAAGGACCGTATAGGTATAGTGTCTTTAGAAACTGTGAAACATAAACAACTGGTTCATAAATCTTCTACAGTGTCTCCCATTTATTTCATCATATCTAGGGTCCCTTTTAGCATATTCTACTTAATATCCATCTTCCTGGCCTGGGGAAAAGAAAACATAAAAGGGTGAGCTCAAATGCTTAGCAAGGGCAAATAAAGGAAATAAAAATCATATCATATCTTTTTGAAAATCATAACCTGCAAAAGAGATCATAATATCTTAACATGGAATAAATCATAGAAGTGAAAATGAGATCCCCATAATCATAAAAATGAAACTTGAAACTTTGTGGCATGCACACATAATCATGGAAAATCATTTCTTGTTAGTCATGACTCATTGCCAAGACTATCTTAGTGGACAATGTCCCTTTCTGAATCGAGTAACCCTCGTTTCAGTCCTGTTTCACTGAACCGGTATAACCTACCATTCCAGCCATGTCTATCTCATGAGATATAAAATCTTTACCCAATTCATTGGAGGTAGATATAGGTCCCACCCATCTTATAATTAATCCTTTCTTATGTGTGCCACATAATCATAAATCATACATCATCGCATAACCCATGTAATAAAAATGGGATTCTTAAACAACATGACATCATAAAACAATTCATATAAGATAAAGGAATTCATAAAAATGTTTCCATCACAACATAATCAAATCCATGTAATAATATGGATAAAAAATAGAACCCTTTTATTATCTTAGATGGAAAATAATTTTGATAAAATACTTGAACTTCATTCTTGAGGAAAATATCCTTTCTACTTCAAAAACACTTTTCCTTTCATAACATGTCATACAATTTTAAACTAAAAGAAGTTGATTAAAAATAAACTTGAATACTTGTAAAGGAATCTTCTTGGAAATAATGTTTTAAAAATCCTTTCATGCCGTATAAGTTAAAAAAAACATTCTTCGTACTTTTGTCGGAAAAGTCAAAAAGTACCTCGTACGAAAAAAATGACAAAATATTCCTTTCATATTCTTTACTAAAAACTCACCGAAGGGTAAAATTGGATTTAAACTATAGTAAGTGGATGGAAACAATATTACATATTGAGGGAACATGGATGTGGATGATAAAATACACCCCAGTAAATACTTACGAATAAACAATCTCGGATAAAAATGAGATTGTGATATTTCCCTTACCTTAGGTCCGATTTGCTTTGTACGTGTCTGAATCTCCTGTATAATGGTTTAAATAATGTTATTGACTTATTCCAGAATCATACATATTGATATGATATCATATATGGTCATATTCTTAGCTTCTTGTTAGTAATATTTCATTGTTACTTGTTACTCGGGTCTTTATTGCCTTTTGTTCTTATGCGTGTTTTGCCGAATACATTCTTATTCTTCTTTTAAGGTTATAGATACATTATATCCAGAATGGTATTAGTGTAACATATATCATATTTATTCATTCAATTCATTTATATAATTACTATGTAATGATGATCATGTAGAACGAGTCGCATCACATCGTGGAGACGGTATTCCGTACGTACGCACGAGTGATGATATCGTTCCTATGATCGTGGAACTGTATTGGAGTATATATATATTATTTCAGTATCAATATTACTTTATAATAATCATAAATAGTTACTCATTACACCATTATACCCATCCTTGTAATGTGATGGTGGAAAAATAGATTACACCACGGCGTGGAGACGGTATTCCGTACGTACGCACGCGCGGTGATTTCATTTTTCCGTAGGATGGATAGAAGGTGAATTAGGGTTGTTTCATATTTATAATAACATATCAGTATGTAAGTAATACTGATGTTATTACTTTATCATGAAACAACTAAAGAAGAAGAAGTTGAAGAAGAAAGAAATTGAAAAGATCGGTAATGGATATTACCTCTTCTTTGGAACGCCTCCTTGAATCCTCCACTTAGGGAACTAATATTGGTCTTTGAAGAAGACCAGGACCTCTAGGATTATTCTAGGGAAGTGGAGAGGAGAAAATGGCAGGGGTTGGCCGAGCTTGAGTGCTCAAATTGGTGTGAGGAGGAGGGGGAGGAGGTGCCCTTTTATAAGGGAGGAGAGGGGCACCTTAGGAATATCTCAAAATATTATTTTATATTAAAGTGAAAATCGGTTTATAATGGTTCCAAAGGGTCTTATTTCGAAGCTAAAGTGGGGAAGGGTCGAAATAATATCAACCAATAGAATTTAGACAAGTTTAGGGTATTATTTTAACCTTATCAATTAGATTTAACTCTAAGTTAAATAATTTAACTTTTACCATGTCTTTTTGTTTTCTTTCACTATATGGTTAATACACTTACTATAACATGCCAAAAGAACCCCAAATTGTTTATTATTAATATATATATCCTTATCTAAGTCATTTGGCCGAACCTTAGATTTTTAGGAATAAAATAACAATTAATAATATAATATTTTATTTAAAAACTATTTTGTGTCAATTTTGACACTATTTGATATATGATTTTTGTGAAAGTCATAACAGAATCATATGTTCGAACCAAGTTTATTAAATCAACACTAATATATCATAGTAACCTAGAAAATTTGTTTAATTCATAAAAAGTCTCAAATTACATTTATTTTGGTGTTTATAACATCAATTATGTCAATATTTCATTAATAAGATAATTACTGCATCATCATTGTGTCATAAATAAATTAAATTATATAATGTCTAAAAATTACAAATAAAATACAATTATGTAGGAAATCTTTTTAGCTTTCTAATTAATATTTAAAGTCGAATTTATCTTATGTATAACCCCATATTAAAAATTATTTACTTATTAAACTTTGATTTTAACTATTTTAACCCTTCTTTAAATAAATTAATAATAAATGTCCTAATCTAATCCAAGTGGGCCTAAATGGTCATATTTTATTCATAAGGTTGTTTTTGGTCGAATTACACTTGTCCAATAGAATTAGGACAAGTGTTAGGGTAATATTAATATCATATTTACCCTTAGTTACCCTATTTAATATTAACCGCGGTAAAAAAAAGTAAAAAGTTACTATTCACCAAAAAATTATTTTTATCTCATTGAACCATATTTTACTTACTGATATCAACCGTGTCTGTCGGATTTTCGAAATTCCATTCACAGAAGCGGTAAAATTATGTTTTATGCAAAATTCAGTTTTTTAACCTACTACTTAGTGGTTTCACTATTCATCAAAAATTGAAAGTTTTCAGAAAAATACCAAAATTTCACCCTAGGCTAATTTCTATATTCTGAGTCCAAAAATGAAGTCCATTTTGAAAAATAAAATTTATAAAATTTCAAAAAGTGGTTATTACAATTTATAACGGCTAGTTTTAATAGCATATTGTTGTTTAGTGAAACTCGGTATTGCGTACGACGCAAGCTATCGAGGAAGGTCGCGATTGCGTGTAAAGCAAGCCAAGCAAGTGTTGTGTAGAAAAAGATTCCTTTGATGATTTATATAACATAAAAGTCTCGGGTGTTACATTCTACCCCCCTTAAAAAGAATTTCGCCCTCGAAATTCGTCACTTTGTAACAAACAGATGAGGATACTTCTCCCTCATCATATCATCAAGCTCCCATGTAGCTTCTTCAAGTTGGTGGTTCCTCCATAAAACTTTCACCAATCGAGTGGTCTTGTTTCGTAGGACTTTTTCGCTACGATCCAGAATCTCTATCGGCTGTTCTTCATAAGAAAGATCTTGCTCCAGCGGTACAACTTCTGAGCTGAGTACATGTGAAGGATCTGGTATGTACTTTCTCAGGAGAGATACATGGAACACATCGTGAACTTGAGAGAGATTCGGTGGAAGCGCCAATCGGTAAGCTACCTTCCCAACACGATCCAGTATTTCGAAAGGACCGATATATCTAGGGCTCAACTTCCCCTTCTTTCCAAATCTCATAACCCTCTTCCAGGGAGATATTCGTAAGAACACTTTATCACCCACTTCAAACTCTAGTTCTTTTCTTCGGTTGTCGGCATAACATTTCTATCGACTCTGAGCTGCTCTTATGTGTTGTTGAATAGATCTAACCTTTTCTTCCATTTCATCATCGAGATCAGGTCCTAATAGCTTTCTTTCCCCAACTTCATCCCAGCAAGTTGGAGTCATGCATTTCTTTCCATAGAGAGCTTCATAAGGAGCCATCTGAATACTGGAGTGAAAGCTATTATTATAAGAAAATTCCACCAAAGGTAGGTGTTGATCCCAACCTCCTTTGAAATCCATAGAGCAAGCTCTCAACATATCTTCTAGGGTTTGAATTGTTCTCTCAGACTGACCGTCTGTCTGGGGATGATAAGCAGTGCTGAAACTCAACTCTGTATCCAGAGTATGCTGAAGACTTCACCAGAACTTCGAGGTAAATCTCGGATCCCGATCAGATATAATAGAAAGTGGTACTCCATGCAATCTTACCACTTCCTTTACATATATCCTGGAAAGCTGATCTAGAGAGAAATCCTCTCTAATAGGAATGAAGTGTGCAGACTTTGTAAGACGATCAACTATGACCCAGATAGCATTATTGCCTTTGGATGTTTTAGGAAGTCCTGTGACAAAGTCCATAGTGATGTTTTCCCATTTCCATTCGGGTATGGGTAATGGTTGTAACATCCCCTTAGACTTCTGTCTCTCATCTTTAACTTGTTGACAAACCAAGCATCGAGAGACATATTCATCAACATCTCTTTTCATTCCATCCCACCAGAAGTACTCTTTCAGGTTTCTATACATCTTCGTGCTTCCAGGATGAATAGAGAATGAAGAACTATGAGCCTCATGAAACAGCTCCTTCTTTAATTCGGGGACGGAAGGAACACAAACCCGATTCCTGAACTTTATTATCCCATCACAATCAAGGTTGAATTCAGGAACATTTCTCACCTTCTTTTGTAACTCGACATCTTTTTTCTGTGCCTCCTTAATATTTACATGTATAGATGGTTGAAAATTCATTTGAGAAAGATAAGATTTTTCCCCTTCCATTATAATTCCAAGATCCATCCTTTGTAAATCCATAAATATTGGATCTTTTGTGATCCTCATCATGGATAAACTAGCATGGTCTTGTCGACTTAATGCATCTGCCACCTTGTTTGCTTTCCCAGGGTGGTAATGGATTGAGCAGTCATAATCCTTAATCAGCTCCAACCATCTTCTTTGGCGCATATTCAGCTCCTTTTGTGTGAAAATATACTTTAAACTTTTATGATCAAAATAAATATCACAACTTTCACCATAAAGGAAATGCCTCCAAATCATTAATGCAAAGATTACCGCAGCCAACTCCAAATCATGTGTTGGGTAATTTTGCTCATTGATTTTCAACTGTCGTGAGGCATAAGCTATCACCATATCATTTTTCATAAGAACACACCCCAATCCCTTCTTGGATGCATCACTGTAGATCACAAACCTTTCTCCACTACAAGGTAGTGTGAGCACAGGTGCACTGGATAACCTTCTTTTCAACTCCTTGAAATTCTCTTCACATTCCTCTGTCCAGACAAACTTAACTCCTTTCCGAGTCAACTTGGTGAGTGGATTAGATAATCGTGAAAAATCTTTTACAAAACGTCGATAATATCCAGCCAAACCAAGAAAACTTCGGATCTCAGTTACTGTTGATGGTCTCGACCATCTTTAGATAACCTCTGTTTTTACTGGATCCACGGATATCCCCTCTTTTGAGATTATGTGACCCAAAAATGCAACTTTTTGAAGCCAAAATTCACACTTGGTAAATTTGGAATAAAGCTTCTCCTTTCTTAGGGTCTTCAATATAATTCTCAAGTGATCTTCATTCCCTTCCTTGCTCTTTGAATAGACAAGAATATCGTCTATGAAGACTACCACAAATTGATCAAGATAGTCTCTAAAGACTATATTCATTAGATCCATGAAGATAGAAGGGGCATTAGTAAGACCAAATGGCATCACTATAAATTCATAGTGTCCATACCTTGTACGGAAAGCCGTCTTTGGTATATCCTCCCTTTTGACCCTTAATTGATGATACCCTGAACGAAGATCAATCTTGGAAAAGTATTGAGCTCCGCGTAGTTGGTCAAATAAGTCATCAATGCGTGGGAGAGGATATTTGTTCTTGATAGTGATATTGTTAAGTTCTTGATAATCAATACAGAGTCTCATTGATCCATCTTTCTTCTTAACAAATAGAACAGGTGCTCCGCAAGGTGATGCACTAGGGCGTATGAATCCCTTATCAAGATTCTCTTGGAGTTGCTTCTTCAATTCCTGCAACTCAATTGGGGCCATTCTATAAGGTGTCTTTGAAATAGGCAAAGCACCCGGTACGAGTTCTATTGAAAACTCAACTTCACGATTTGGTGGAAGACCCGGTAATTCCTCCGGAAATACATCATCAAACTCCCGTACAATGGGAATATTCTTAATTGTGAGTTTCTCACCAACCATTTGAGATAAATAACCTTCATTTAGTGGAATCAATACCCATAAGATGGAAGAAATTTCCACTGGAAGGTTATGTTCATCCTTGCATTGATAGACGATCGTAGATTGATCTGGAATATGAAATGTGACTTCCCTTCTTTGGCAATTCATATGAGCTCCGTGTAGAGAAAGCCAATCCATGCCAAGAATCACATCAAATTCCACTAAAGGAAGTATCACAAGATTTGCAGGAAGCACTTTCCCACAAACTTCGATCGGAGAAGAATTATAAACTTTTGATGCGACTGTTGTGCCATTAGGTGTTTTCACAGCTAACTCAACATCTAATTGTTGAGGTAATATGGTGATACCCTTAGAAAATTCTTTAGAAATAAAAGAGTGGGTGGATCCAGAATCAAATAAAACATTTGCTACTTTAGAGTGGATGGTAAGTGCACCTTTCACCACTTCGTTATCGTACTCCACATCGCTGATAGAAATTGCATGTGACTTTCCTTTGTCTTTAGCCTTAATATTTTGTTGACGTCGACCATCATCATCAACCCTTGGATTTGGGCATTGATTGGCATAATGCCCTATCTCCTTGCACTTGAAACATTGAAGTGTAGTAGGTTCATTCTGTGTATCCCTTCCTTTGTTTGCATCATTTGACATCTTCTTCCCATTATCGCGGCATTCAAATGCCCGATGACCTTCCTTTCCACATTTAAAACATTTACTTGTCCCTTTAAGACAACTCCCTCCATGTTTCTTTCCACACTTTGAGCATAAGGGAAAGCTCATCTTCTTTTCAGTGTGCTCTTTAGATTTTCCTTTGAATTCCATCTTCCTCTTCTTATCAAACCCATATGACTGATGGGTTACTCCAATCTCTATCTCGACTTTGATAGCACATCGAACGATTTCCTCGTAGCTATTGAAGTCCCTTATGGCTAACTCCCTTCGAAGACTTGGTTTTAAGCCACTAAAGAATCGATTGATCTTACTATCAGGTTGGATAATAATACCAGAAGCGTACCTTGCAAGTCTTGTAAAATTTGCTTCATAGGTACCAACAGATTCATCATCCCTTTGCTTCAGTTCAAGAAACTCTTTCTCCATCTTTGTTCGGAGAATACGAGGGAAGTACTTATTGAAAAATAAGTTCTTGAACTTGTCCCATTCCATAGACTCAATTTCATCCCTTTGCCTTGTATTCTTAATAAGATTCCACCATTGATCAGTATCTCCTTCCAAACGATACACTGCTAGGATGACTTTATCATGCTCAGAACATTGAAGAACTGAAAATATCTTTTCAGTAGTACTAATCCATTGTTCAGTAACTAATGGATCATTAGACCCGCTGAAAGAAGGTGGACGCTGCCTCATGAAGGATTCAACAGAATGTTGCTGCTTCCTTTGCTCGTTTGGAAGTCCTGCATGATTCATAGCTTGAGAATTTTGTGTGAGCATGGCTAAAAGATTTTGCATTCCAGCTCCCATATCGTTTGGTTGCTCAGGGGGACAATCATTGCATTGCCCATCGCATTCCGCATTAACACGGTTCCTTCGGGTTACAACCATTGACTAAAACCAAGAAGAATAGTGTGAGCAACACTAATTATAATAGGAAAACCACATAATCAAGGATAAAATTTAACACTTAAGGTTTTATCCTAGGGTATTCATGGCCATTTATAAAACACTAAGATTGTGTTCTATGCTTAGACTTATCCTTAGGGTTCTTACTAAGGCTTTCACATCCTAGTTTCCAAAGGTTGACTATACCTTTCCTATGATACCAACTATAACGACCCATACTTTACATACATTGTTAATACTTCAAAATTGAAGCACACTTATTACATCATATGACAAAACCACAAAGGACCGTATATGTATAGTGTCTTTAGAAACTGGGAAACATAAACAACTGGTTCATAAATCTTCTACAGTGTCTCCCATTTATTTCATCATATCTAGGGTCCCTTTTAGCATATTCTACTTAATATCCATCTTCCTGACCTGGGAAAAAGAAAACATAAAAGGGTGAGCTCAAATGCTCAGCAAGGGAAAATAAAGGAAATAAAAATCATATCATATCTTTTTGAAAATCATAACCTGCAAAAGAGATCATAATATCTTAACATGGAATAAATCATAGAAGTGAAAATGAGATCCCCATAATCATAAAAATGAAACTTGAAACTTTGTGGCATGCACACATAATCATGGAAAATCATTTCTTGTTAGTCATGACTCATTTCCAAGACTATCTTAGTGGACAATGTCCCTTTCTGAATCGAGTAACCCTCGTTTCAGTCCTGTTTCACTGAACCGGTATAACCTACCGTTCCAGCCATGTCTATCTCATGAGATATAAAATCTTTACCCAATGCATTGGAGGGAGATATAGGTCCCACCCATCTTATAATTAATCCTTTCTTATGTGTGCCACATAATCATAAATCATACATCATCGCATAACCCATCTAATAAAAATGGGAGTCTTAAACAACATGACATCATAAAACAATTCATATAAGATAAAGGAATTCATAAAAATGTTTCCATCACAACATAATAAAATCCATGTAATAATAGGGATAAAAAACAGAACCCTTTTATTATCTTAGATGGAAAATAATTTTGATAAAATACTTGAACTTCATTCTTGAGGAAAATATCCTTTCTACTTCAAAAACACTTTTCCTTTCTTAACATGTCATACAATTTTAAACTAAAAGAAGTTGATTAAAAATAAACTTGAATACTTGTAAAGGAAGCTTCTTGGAAATAATGTTTTAAAAATCCTTTCATTCCGTATAAGTTAAAAAAAAACATTCTTCGTACTTTTGTCGGAAAAGTCAAAAAGTACCTCGTACGAAAAAAACGACAAAAGATTCCTTTCATATTCTTTACTAAAAACTCACCAAAGGGTAAAATTGGATTTAAACTATAGTAAGTGTATGTAAACAAAATTACATATTGAGGGAACATGGATGTGGATGATAAAATACACCCCAGTAAATACTTACGAATAAACAATCTTGGATAAAAATGAGATTGTGATATTTCCCTTACCTTAGGTCCGATTTTCTTTGTACGTGTCCGAAGCTCCTGTATAATGGTTTAAATAATGTTATTGACTTATTCCAGAATCATACATATTTATATGATATCATATATGGTCATATTCTTAGCTTCTTGTTAGTAATATTTCATTGTTACTTGTTACTCGGGTCTTTATTGCCTTTTGTTCTTATGCGTGTTTTGCCGAATACATTCTTATTCTTCTTTTAAGGTTATAGATACCTTATATCCAGAATGGTATTAGTGTAACATATATCATATTTATTCATTCAATTCATTTATATAATTACTATGTAATGATGATCATGTAGAACGAGTCACATCACATCGTGGAGACGGTATTCCGTACGTACGCACGAGTGATGATATCGTTCCTATGATCGTGGAACTGTATTGGAGTATATATATATTATTTAAGTATCAATATTATTTTATAATAATCATAAATATTTACTCATTACACCATTATACCCATCCTTGTAAAGTGATGGTGGAAAAATAGATTACACCACGGCGTGGAGACGGTATTCCGTACGTACGCACGCGCGGTGATTTCATTTTTCCGTAGGATGGATAGAAGGTGAATTAGGGTTGTTTCATATTTATAATAGCATATCAGTATGTAAGTAATACTGATGTTATTACTTTATCATGAAACAACTAAATAAGAAGAAGTTGAAGAAGAAAGAAATTGAAAAGATCGGTAATGGATATTACCTCTTCTTTGGAACGCCTCTTTGAATCCTCCACTTAGGGAACTAAGATTGGTCTTTGAAGAAGACAAGGACCTATAGGATTATTCTAGGGAAGTGGAGAGGAGAAAATGGCAGGGGTTGGCCGAGCTTGAGTGCTCAAATTGGTGTGAGGAGGAGGGGGAGGAGGTGCCCTTTTATAAGGGAGGAGAGGGGCACCTTAGGAATATCTCAAAATATTATTTTATATTAAAGTCAAAATCGGTTTATAATGGTTACAAAGGGTCTTATTTCGAAGCTAAAGTGGGTAAGGGTCGAAATAATATCAACCAATAGAATTTAGAAAAGTTTAGGGTATTATTTTAACCTTATCAATTAGATTTAACTCTAAGTTAAATAATTTAACTTTTACCATGTCTTTTTGTTTTCTTTCACTATATGGTTAATACACATACTATAACATGCCAAAAGAACCCCAAATTGTTTATTATTAATATATATATCCTTATCTAAGTCATTTGGCTGAACCTTAGATTTTTAGGAATAAAATAACAATTAATAATATAATATTTGATTTAAAAACTATTTTGTGTCAATTTTGACACTATTTGATATATGATTTTTGTGAAAGTCATAACAGAATTATATGTTCGAAACAAGTTGATTAAATCAACACTAATATATCATAGTAACCTATAAAATTTGTGTAATTCATAAAAAGGATCAAATTACATTTATTTGGGTGTTTATAACATCAATTATGTCAATATTTCATTAATAAGATAATTACTGCATCATCATTGTGTCATAAATATATTAAATTATTTAATGTCTAAAAATTACAAATAAAATACCATTATGTAGGAAATCTTTTTATCGTTCTAATGAATATTTATAGTCGAATTTATCTTATGTATAACCCCATATTAAAAATGATTTACTTATTAAACTTTGATTTTAACTATTTTAACCCTTCTTTAAATAAATTAATAATAAATGTCCTAATCTAATCCAAGTGGGCCTAAATGGTCATATTTTATTCATAAGGTTGTTTTTGGACGAATTACACTTGTAAAATAGAATTAGGACAAGTGTTAGGGTAATATTAATATCATATTTACCCTTAGTTACCCTATTTACTATTAACCGCGGTAAAAAAAAGTAAAAAGTTACTATTCACCAAAAAATTATTTTTATCTCATTGAACCATATTTTACTTACTGATATCCACCGTGTTTGTCGGATTTTCGAAATTCGATTCACAGAAGCGGTAAAATTAAGTTTTATGCAAAATTCAGTTTTTTAACCTACCACTTAGTGGTTTCACTATTCATCAAAAATTGAAAGTTTTCAGAAAAATACCAAAATTTCACCCTAGGCTAATTTCGATATTCTGAGTCCAAAAATGAAGTCCATTTTGAAAAATAAAATTTATAAAATTTCAAAAAGTGGTTATTACTATTTATAACGGCTAGTTTTAATAGCATATTGTTGTTTAGTGAAACTCGGTATTGCGTACGACGCAAGCTATCGAGGAAGGTCGCGATTGCGTGTAAAGCAAGCCAAGCAAGTGTTGTGTAGAAAAAGATTCCTTTGATGATTTATATAATATAAAAGTCTCGGGTGTTACACAAACTTAACACTAAAAATTCTTACTGTTCGGGTTCTATGAAAGGTGGAGGGGTGGTCAGAGACTCTAGAAGCTCAGTTGTGGTTTCCTTCTCAGACTTCTTTGGGAATGGTGATTCAATCCAAGTAGAATCTCATCAATTATTTTAGGTCTTCTTATCTTCAACCATAGAGGTATCCATATTACAGAAGTTGAGACTAATTCATTAGCAATTTATAATGATTTATTAGGTAATAATCATGTTCCTTGGTCTATTGAATATACGATTAGAATATGCAAGAAGATTATGAACAATGACATGAGGTTTCTTCACACTTGGCGTAAGGGAAATTTTATGGTGCACTTTATTTCTTCGAAAGAGGCTTCGAATATCAGGGTTGTGATATTTTATAGCCTTGGATATTATTCCGGATGGCATTGATTTTTTCCAATCTGATTCCATTGGGTTATATTTTTATACCCCCTTAATTTCATCTTGTATCACTTTTTCCTTGTTTCTTTTAATAAAATAATTTTTTAGAGTGATTCATGGCATGGTAACAAGTCAAGGTGTTATGATAGAAGTCCAATGGTACGATGAAATCATTACCCATACCAGTGTGGAAATGACAAAACATAAACATGTATTTCATCATAGGAATCCCGAGGAAACCTAAAGGACATAACTCTATTTGGGTGGTAGATGATCACCTTAAAAAGGAGGCACATTTCATTCCTATTAACAATGATTTATCTCTTGACCAAATCAACAAGATGTACATAAGTTAAGTGGTAATATTTCATGGAGTTATACTCTCTATTTAATATAATTGAGATATGAGGTTTACCTAATGGTTTTGGAGAATCCTTTAGAAAGTGTTGGATACAAAACTGAGCTCTATCACTGCTTATCACACTCAAATATATGGTCAGTCACCAAGAACCGTTTAAACTTTAGAGGATATACTGATATCATATTCGATGGATTTACAAGGATGTTGGGACTAGAAAAACCCCCTAGTATAGTTCTCATGTAACAATAATTTCCATTATAGAATTCAAATGAAACCTTATGAGGCTCTATATGGGTGGAGGTGTCACACTCCAACATGCTGGTAAGAAGTTGGAGAGAAGAAACTGATGAGAACTTATCTTATCTTTGATATGACAGATAAGGTTCAAACAATTAAATGATATAAGAAATATGAACAAATTAAATAGAAAATATATGAAAAAAATCATTGATTATGTAACGTCCCAACTTGAGAGCCACTAAAGTAGTGCTATGAGTCGGTTTATTATGAGGACAGAAGTGTGCCTCCCTATATGCTAGAGGCTTCTGACTAGAATCGAGGGCCTAGGGTGTGTCCATGGAGAGACAGTTAAATCATATTATAGTAAAAATATAATAAATAACTAGATATCATCCAAGGTAGTAAATAAATAGACTTTAGAAATATTAAATAAACTAAAATAGAACATGATGTAATAATAAAAGAAATGCTAGAAAATCCCAAACAACCATGTCACACATAAAACAATGGTCACCCACTAGTCTGACCATACATATAGAAGTACATTAGAGAAATTGAAATAAATGTACATGTCTCTACTAATAACTTTGACCTAGACCACATACCTGGTCTCCAAGATAATGCTGAGTTGCTCTATCCCAATAAAAGTAATCTATATGTGCAATCCCACTCGATCATGAAACCTTGGGCCTCATCCCTAACCATCATGCATCTATGTTCAACATTAATCGTATACATAATGTCTACATGCACACTGAGGTAAATGTACATGGGTGAGAATATAATCTTAGTAGGCCACCCCAAAAATGAACCTATAAATCTACTTTCTTAAGTGCATTCCCATGTAATATGCTTAACCTAGCCGAGACACAACTAAATAAAATCTAAACAAAATTAATAAGTCCATAACCGATCAGTGGGTCGGTGACCCCAATAATCTAGATGCAGTGACATCATATATAACTATATATATGCATGTATATATATATATATATATATATATATTCCCATACATATATATAAACATGTTCTCATATACATACTTACATAGGTATGACATAAATAACATAAAACCATCAGCAGTCAATCCTTGGGTCCCTAATTATGATCGCCTAGACATCCTATGAAAGGGGTATTTATCCATATGCCATAACACTCAAGACATGTATCATTATGTTGATCTCTATGACCATAATCCCAATCAACAATACCTTCTTTATCCATCACCAAAAATATCTTTGAGGAAGCTAATATACCACAGGGGGATACTCATCCTAACCTTTGACTCACCTGTACTCACCTCCAAACACTACAATAATGGATTCCAAGGATTAAATCTGAGCATCATATAAATACAACATAGGTATGGATGTTATACCATTCTCTCCATTTAAATCCAGTCCACATTTTGAGCCCTAGGTCCCAGTCCATAGGAGGTCACGACATTGTGACTCAGAAGAACCCTAAGGGTTCAACCCTTAAACAAACTACAAAAAGAGAGAATTGATGAAACACCATAACCACCCCTCTAGGTATATAATCATGGAGATCATAATCATCCCTATCACTCAAGAGATCATAATCATCCAAGAGTATCCCAAGATGTGAAACTCCATGTCCAACACTGGAGTCAAATAACTGACCAAGGAGAGCGCAATCATCCCTATAACTCAGAAGATTGTAATCATCCATGATTATAATCAGATTGAGGATAGTGTAATCATCCTCTTCACATGTCAATCATAGGAGAGAGGAATAATCATCATCACTCTAGAGAGCATAATAATTATAGAGTATCATTACTGGGGACGCCATTCTCATATATCATAATCATAGGCTCAAAATATGGATTCCAATAATCCCCTATGGAGATCAAATTAATTTAAAAATCAAACATACAACTCAATAGAAAGATCCTAGGTAGTACCTTTGGGTATAAAAATAATAAAAACAATAACATGTATTAGAAGTCAGATCCCAGGAAATACGTTCGCGCATCCTAATAAATATGTAAGATGGATCCCAGGAAGTACTTCTAGGAATACCAAAGAGAAGAAAGGCACATCATGCCCGGATCATCAGCTAAGAACCAAGAAGTACCGTTGGTAATCATTTATAAATTAATAGTAAATAGGTGAAGGTATAAAATAAAGAGTGAGGGTGGCCGAATGTCTGAACCCATCACCATTGCATTAGACTCATGGGATAACAAGTTCAACACGAGTTCTAAGGTGACACCTACTACCATGTCTACCCAAACCCAAAGTACTATCTTAGGGTCGGTCAAACATTGGGGCTCTCGCTAGGTCCCTCAAGTCATAACATAGGAGAAGAATCCTACATGGGATACTTTAGGTTTAAACATAAGATAAGGCTTCCTACTCTAGATTCTCAACTATGAATGTAAAAGAAGGAATCCTACATGGGATCTCTGATGGTAAGTAAAAAAATTGAATCCTACACAAGATCCTTAGAATGATACATAGGAAGGGGTATCATACAGAGGACCCTTAACAATGGAATAATAAGTAGAGGCATACTACATTGGGTAATAATAATGGTATACAAGAAAAAGGAATCCTACATAGGACCCTCAATATTAGTAATAATATAGAGGAATCCTACACAGTTTCCTCTAGGTCAAAACATAATCAAAGGCATCCCACAAGGGATCCTTATAGAAAACTAATCTCATGGCCTCATAGGCCAGAAGGGAACATCTCAAAAGGGATATGTGTTCAAGGAAAGATACAATGGTATTGGTTAGAGAGATAAATCATGGATTATCTCATATCAAGATCTCACTCTTAAGAGAAAACTAAATTCAACCACCATAGGATGAAACTTTCTATTTAGGAAAGGCATAAAACGCCACCTTGGAGTCATCAAATCAACTCAAGGGATTTACCATTGCGATCTGTTTGGAAATATTCTCAAAATGGACTACTAATGGATCCAATTATGACTCATGGGTGTATAGATATAAATAATAGGAAAACCCCTAAAAAGGTAGTATAGGAGGAGTACACGACATGTTAGCCCTATCACACAATGTGCACCCTCACGAACCCACCTGGGTGTGTACTTTATCCAAACATGGAATGATAAATCCCATGTACATGATGTGATGATTATGTACACAACATGTTGATCATGTACACTATGTGTACACTATATAGGGTACCTGCCCATATACCTCACATGGTCTGGTCGTGTACTTCCCCTAGTCGTGTACCTCTTCATAGTGTGCTTCCCATACAGGGTCTGGTCTTTCACTATACACAACCATGTGCCCCTACACGGGTTATCCGGATGGGTACTTGGATAAAAATATGAGTCTCAGTACATGACATGTATACCACATATAGGGCATTTATTTCTAAAAAAACACCTTCCCTGAATAAGAAGAATACATGTCATGTGTTCTCGAACCACACACTATGTGATCATTATTCTTGAATTGGAAACACCTTAAATAGCCCATCCCCAAATCAATAGAAAGAAATAATATAAGAGGATTAAAACATAAAAAGGTATTTATACTTGAATTTATAGTAAAACATAAAAATGGACTATATTTGGGTGGAATCCACCGATGTTTCTCCCATTTCCACGCTCCATGTCTACCGCATGACGATCTGGCATGACCCGAGATTCATGCTGATACTTCTATTAACCTATCCCTATTTCTATCTCTCCCTCTACCCTTTATATCTTGGTCAAATGATGAAGTAGGATCCCCCTAGGGCATACATGTGAAGTAAAGGAAAAGAAGAAAAAGAAAAGAAAAGAAAGAAATGGAGAAAAAGAGAAGAAAAAGAAATGGGGTCTCGACTCGGCCCTAACGCTCAACTTGAGTTTATTCTTCATATAGGAAAAATATCCATTATATAATCAATAGTAGAGATATATTCTAAATATGAAAATCCATTAAAATTATTTTTAAGAACAAACCTATACGAATAAATGAATATTTAATTAATTAAATATTAAATATTAATCATTCCGCTAAAATTTGATCAGCTCAAAATTCTACCAAACTCCTATAATAGGGTAAAAAACCTATTCTAAAACTGATAGAGTAGTCATAAAAATTATCCGAGATCATCTGTTGTGGGTAAAATACCATTTTAACCCTTATAATCATCTGATAGAAAAATTTATATTTTTTTCTCAAATTTACAGTTGGAAAAAACCTGGGTCCTTACAGACGAGGCCTAGAATCTAATGTTGGAGATAAAATTTTCCTTATAATATCACCATGGAATAAATTCATATGTTTTGGGTAGAAGTGAAATCTTATTCCTAGATACATTGACCTCTTTAAGATCCTTGATTGTGTTAGAGAAGTTGCCTATTGACTAATGCTCCCACCTAACCTATCTCAAGTACATGATGTGTTCTATATATCTCATTGAAGAAGTAAATACCATACCCCTCAGATGTAATGAATATAGATGTTGTACCATTAGAAAATTATAATTCATATGAGGGTCCACCAGTGAAGATCTTATATTGTAGAGAAAAAGTTCTATGAAATCAGACAACTCACCCGGTCAAAGTGTTGTGGAGAAACCATAAGTTTGAGTAAGTGATATGGGAAAAGGAATAGGAAATAAATAAGAAGTACCCTAATCTATTTTAGTGTATGAAATGAAACTTTTTAGGGAAAAATTTCTGAGGGGTAGAAAATTGTAATGAAATGAACTTTTATAAATGAAATTTCCTCTTTTCGAATGAATAAATGCATTATCAAGTAATGAAGTCATAGAAAAAACATGCACAACTTTGGTTATTTTGGAATTTTATATCCTATTGAATTTAAAAGACTATTAAGAATCATATCCATTGATAAATTATCCATTTAATAATTATTGTATTAGTAGTATATATTATGTGTTATTGTAAAGTCCAATTGACACAGACAGAAGAAGCGATGACCATGAAAAGTAGGATCATACCCTATAAATCCCATTTATCAATGATTTTGAGGGAGATATAATCACTAGGATATTTCCTTGGTCAATACCAGGTCGAGATTCAAAAAATAAATCACAATCAAACCCATTTATGGAAGAATTTTAGATTCATCGAGGGCACAAACCAAACCATGTACGTCGAACCACACCAAGAAAATATTGCCATCACACACATTACCCTTTGGGAATTCACTGGTGTAATAAAGATTCATGTATCTAGAACCTAATAATATGATTTTTTAAAATTTATTACAATTAAACAATGATTATATTTATCCCTTTTTATTATTTCATTTAAAATGATTAAATAACAAGTTTGATAAAAAATAGATTATGATACTATGAAACACAAAGTGTAAATTTAAGGAAAATTTATAGTTTCAATAAATACAATATTTTTAATGAATTTATGAATTTTTGAAATAAATTATTTTTTAATATATTAATATTATTAAATAATATTTATTAAATATAAATTAAATTATAATTTTACGTAGTTAAATATAATTGTTATAAGGGTTAGAAAATTGTCACTGTAAAAAAACCAGTATTTTTAAATAAATGGGTATTTTGATTTAAAAGTGAATAATGTAATATTTAATGAATTATTTTTATTTTTTTTAAATTGACATTTTGAAATTATCAAACATTAATTTTTTGATAATTTTTTGAGACAATTGAATTTTTCGGTAAAAATTAAATATGATATAAATATATAGTATGTATTATGACATCATAATGACCCAAAAGTGAGGTAATATATTCCATAAAAGGTATCCAGGAAAAATATATATTTCCCCATTAAAATAATTTATTTTTGAAATTATTTTATTAATTTTATAAACTCTTAATGAATCATCCAAAACTTAAATTATGTTTTCAAGTTTTAAAATTGATTCTTTATATATATGGCTCACTTATACATCACTATGGGTATTATTTTAATGAGATCAGTTTATAAAATTGTAAAATAATTAAACAAATACACTTTTTCTTAAACCATGTGAAAAAATAATTGGATATTTGGTGTTTTTTATTAATTTATCATATAGAGTCCAAAAACTAAGTTTGGAAATTAATAAAGAATTATCCTCTCTTTTACGGTATAATCCCACACAAAATCCCATTCTTCTTCACTAAAAACCAATGGAGCATGAAATTACTCTTTAATTCCCTCTATAGAGTCCTCTAAAGGGTTCCCCATGCTCTTAATAAGTTATTCAAGAGCACCCTATCAAGTTAAGGGATCCTATGCTTCTCATCTTTTTTTAATCGCCTTATTTGAATTATGCCATTTAATTTTCAATTGTTCATGTTGGGTTCTTTCATTACATATACCTCTTAATTATATTATTATCTCCAAATTATGAGATACCAATTCCAATACCATTAATCCCTTCCATGAATATTTATGTATCACCATTATGCTTCTAAAATTATCATATTATTTTTCATGCGAAACGATTATGTAGTGAGTACCCATCCCTATTTCCACTTAAGGGTATGCAACTAGATGTACCTATCCTTCATTGATTTTGGACTTCCATGTATATATAACAAACTCCTTAATAATGACATTAAAAGTGTTGAAATACATCTTTATGTTGTAGGATCTATGTGGCACACTTATGCATGTACATGATATGAATGTGACGAATGGGATCAAAATTATATAGTCATTCAATGCATTAGATAATGTTTTAATTTAACAATATGGAATGTATGGTGTTTTTGAGGTTATCATAAGAACATTATATTATGTTTTATTAGTAGTTATACTTGAATTACGTTTAGGATTCCATGTTTTATATTGTTTCCACATTCCTATATTGGATTTATGTTATCATTTTATATCACGCCTCAGTGTTCAAGATTGTGATTATCACCCATCATATGTTACCTTGATATGAATCTTGGATCACATGTAATGATTTACCTCATGACATGATTTTATTATTCTCATACTAATATTTATAAATCACCCCTTTTTTATGTACGTCCCCATGTTATACTATATAGTTTTTAAAGAGAAATGGAATTTTAGGACCCTGTTAAGGAATTTTTCAAAAATTTCATCGTATTCTTATCGTAAGTTGTTATTATATGTATCTATTTTTTAAAAAAACTATGCTCGATGATATTTTGGGATTTTATTATGAATACCTTTATGTAATAAATCATGAATTATAGTTTATTAAAATATGGGTTATCATAGTTGGTATCATAGAAAAGTCTAGTCATTTGTGGGATTAAGATTAGAAAACTCTTGAAACCCCCTTAGGGATAATACTAAACATATGAAAGCATCCATAAATTTCGGTAAAGTATAATGTAAGTGGTTTCTATGAAAATACATCCCTGTTTGGATACTATAAGTGGATGTGGCTCTAACACAAATGTATATAGGGGTAATAACCCTTAAACGGGCATATTGAGATAGACTCGATCATTTCTTGGTGTATAAAAATGGGCCTTTATATACACCTAATTTGAAATACCTATAAGATATTCTTTGGTAAATTCACAAGATCCTTGTGATCCATTATTAGGGGAATAAAAAATTCCCATAAGGTTTTATGTTATGAAATAGATAATGGATAACATAGAGTGAAATATCAAAATTCATAGGTTATAGAATACATGTCATTTATGAGTTATACATTTAGTGATGATACTTTTCCATTTATCTGTATAATAGTTTAAAAATTCTCATCCCTGATTTCTCCTTAATTTTTTTTTTCTATGGATAGAAATAGGAGAAATCAATTATACAACCAATGTGAGGGGAAATATGATGGCTACCCAAATGATATTCCTAACATGATGGGAGCTAAAGTAATACCTCTTGTGATTATGCCAAAACATCTATCACAAATCATGATAAAAAAATTGCACATAGTTAAATTTCCAAACAAAAAAAAGAAGAGGATGGGGGAATCTCATGAAATTTCATTTTATAAAGGTGATAAATTAAAGAATATTAAATTTATTATGTGTCAAAAATGTGGAAAGAGGAACCAAGGTAAATTTCAAAAAGAACTATAATATTTTTTAAGTGTGCAAAATTTTGGACAAAAGTAGCTAATTAACGTGGAAAAATGAAGAGTTTAGTGAACATAATGGATGGAAATAAACATTAATCTCAGGTAAAACTAGAATTTCTATGTCGTAAATGTGAAGAAGTTGGGAATTATTGAATCCAATGCTCAATTCCATTGGGAAACAAGTATAATGAGAACTAACAATCTATATGACCAAGGGAACAACTAAATTTTTATATTGAGATTGATCATGATGACTAAAGTACATGTAACCTCTAATCCAAAGTTGTGTTTATCGTTTCTTATTTCAATTCATGCCATATTATCATATCATTTAATTTTTATAATAACATTGAGTCACCACCCCAAATGATTTTATATACTCAGGGAAAAACTTATTTGATTATTGTATCACAAGTTAAAGTTTGTGGGAATGTTCTTTAAAATATTATCATTATCCATTTAGGGTAATTTTATGCTTTTTTGGGTAAATATTAAATATCCATGTATATATAATATATAAATTTCTAGAAGGAATAAACCCTCTGTATCACATGTCACCCTCTAATTATATACATGTGCATAGATGATGATGAATCTCCTTTGGTACCATCATCTCAAGAATGGATATTATTTTATTATGAGTAGTCCTATCTAGATCAAATTATTAGGGTTAAGGAAACGACAATTCTTGAAGACCTTCTCATTGTAAGGTAATATGTTGATGTGTTTTTTGAATAATTTCTTAATCTCATTCCCAAACAAGAGAATGAATTCTCAATAAAACATGTACATGAAAAAGTATATTTCCTAGGGAATATTATCACCAGTAAATGGACATATTTGGATCCATAAAAAATAGATACTATCAAAGGATGGTCAAAATCAACATATATAATATAAATTCATAGTTTACTTGAATTGAATGGGTACTATAATAAATTTTTGAGAAACTTATCATGATTTTCGAGCCCAAAAATAAATCTTACATGAAAGAGATTCATGTTTTTCTAGATTAATGAATGAGAAGAAATTTTTAAAGAGCTGAAGAAGTGGATAATCACTACACCTATGATAACAATACCCACTATTGGGGAATTATTTTTGATCTATAGTGATGCGTCTAAAAGGTTATTGGGTTGTGTACTCTTGAAAAATGATAAAGTAATGGCCTATGCCTCCCACAAATTAGAGATCGAGGAGAATAACTACCCAAATCATGATATATAATTGGATATAGTGATATTATCATTTTTTATATGACAACATTACCTATATGGAGAAAATTTTGAGATATATATTTATCATAAGAGCCTCAAGTATATATTCACACAAAATGAGATTAATATAATCCGATGAAGGTGGTTAGAGGTGATCAAAGATTATGATTTTTCAATCCATTTCCATCATGGGAATGTAAAAAAACTGGCATATGCTCAAAATAGAAAGGATAACACAAATCTATCCATGATGAGGATAGTAATGGATCCAATCTTCTTAGATGATTAAAAGATATAAATGAGAATAATAAGAGGATATTTATCATACCTTGATCAAATAACTTCCAAAAAATCCATTATTGAGAGTATTAAAGAGGATCATAAGGATGATGAGTTACTAAAAAATAAGGTTGTGAATATTCCAGAGTTCAACATTGCTGAAGATGGAGTTATAAGATTTGGAACCTAGATATGTGTTCCATCAAAACCAGAACTAAAGAGAGAACTTCTGGATGATGTACATAAATCATCCTTCTCTATTCATCTAGGAACCACTATGATGTATAGAGATTTGGAGAAAAACTTTAGGTGGGATAACATGAACAAGGATATTGAAAAGATTGTATCTCAATGATTGGAATGATACCAAGTCATGGAAGAATGATAGAATTCTAAGGGTATGATGCAACCATTTCCCATACTAGTGTGTAAATGGAAAAACATAACCATGGATTTATTCATAGGACTCTTGATGAAACTTAAAGGAAATAAAACAATCTTGGTGGTAGTTTATGACTGTAAAAAGTCAACACATTTTATTGCCATAAACAAATATTTACATCTTAAAAAACTTTCCAAGATATACATGTGGGAAGTGGTAAACCTTCCTGGAGTTCCACTCTTTATTGTATGTAATTGAGATTTGATGTTTAACTTGAGGTTTTAGAGAATAAAGTTTCAAGTTTTGGATATATAAATGAGCTTTACCACTACTTATCACCCTTATATGGATAGTAAGTCTAAAATAACCATTCAAACTCTAGAGGATATAATGAGATCATGTTCAATGGATTTCCAAGGATGTTGGGATTGAAACCTTCCCCTAGTGGACTTCTCATATAACAGAATTTTCCATTATAGAATTCATATATCACATTGTGAGGATCTATATGGTAAGAGAATTAAAAATATGAAATTATGGGATGGATTCTAAGAGAGGAAGCTAATGGGACCTAATCATATTCAATAGATGACAGAGAAGGTTCATAACATTAAACATTATATGAAAACTACTTAAATTAGATATTAAATCTACGCAACCCTAATCTTTAGATTTCGACATCTAAGTTCTCAAAAACCTCTTTGCTGTTGAATCACACCCTCGTTGCTCGCTTCAGACAAAGGAGACCTTCTGTCGATGCGTTCGACCAGTTTGGCTTCTCCTCTTGGGATCTTCAAGAAAGGGCGACTGTTGGGCTATTGGACATGCAACACATTATGATCCGTTTTGAGTTAGAAGAGGACATCATTCAATCTTGTTCAAGAGCTCCTCTAAGCTGCAATGGTATTAGGTTTTTTCTTCTTCGTTGTTCATTTGATTTTCATATGAAACGGGATTCTCCCTCGGCTGTGGTTTGGGTCAGTTTTCCTCATCTCCCATTAAATTTTCAGAATCCATCTGTTATAAGAATGTTGGGTAATCTTGTGGGTAGATTCCTATGTGCGGATAGCCACACTAAAGCGGTGTGCCATCCAATTAACCCTCGTGTATGCATTGAGGTTGATGCTTCTAGAGTTCCGTTTGAGTTTTTTGGATTACAATTCATGAGGAATATAGGTGTAAACAACAGGTTGTCTATGATAACTGGTATGATTTTTGCTCGACTTGAAACCATTTTGGACATCTTCCGGGGAGATTCCGAAGAGATCCATCATCTCAGGTGCTTAATCCTGGGCGTCGGGAGTATCAGGACCCAGTTAAGAGGGAGGATACAATAGAGATTTCCCCTGTGTCACAGCTGATGGTAGGTCGGGATTTGAAGAAAAATTATATGGAGGGGAAAAATGAAGGTTCCCAGTCACTGGGTCCTTTAGTTCAGAAACTTGTATAAGGGACTGGAATGGAGCCTGATAGGCATGGTGATTTCACAGCCTTGAAGGATGTCATGGAAACTCAATGTAATCCAGCGGTTTCAGATGCAGGAATGAGCCAGAGACAAGAGAATCCAAATACTAGGAGTGATCCAATGAATGGAGACACATCTGGTGGGGAGAATTTGAGGGATCACCATCTGGGTGATGCCTTGGATATGAGGGATCAGATGGTGGAGTGTAAAAAAGGTGATTCGGCATTGACTTTTGGCAGGAATGGGAGAAATCAGGACAGTGGTGGACCGGGTGTTGCATTTGCACCTATGTTTCCTTTGAGTAATAGGTTCTAGGGTCTTGATGAGGAGGGAATGGATGCTATTGCAATGGAGAAGGATGAACCCCTAGAGCCCAGTATGCAAGATTGTGTGGTAGGAGAAGCTAACCGTGAGGTTTCCTGTGAGGTCATGGAGAATTCTACTGTGGAGAATATAGCTTTCCAGCAGGGTAATCTGGGCGACTTGAGAAATGTTATTGAGGGGAAAGTAAAATGAGCAGTTAAGTATGATGGTGTCACGGGCATTTACATGTGTGATATTGACTGCATCACACCTTATCAGAGGAGAGGAAGAGATGTGGAGGGAAAGAAATTAACTTCGGGCAGAATCCTTGGGAGGAAGGGGATGCTCACCAACTACGACAAGGAGAATAGAGGTGATATGGTCAACCGTTCTTTTAGCGATATAGTGCAAGGTGGAGATAGAATCAGGACTGAGGATGGGGGGGCGACTTTTGATACTCCAAAAAGAAAAGGCATAAATGATTACTCATATCTGCCTTGGACGTTGTGCACCAGAGCCTCCTTTAAGCGGGACCATGGGGTGTCCCTAGATTTTAAGAAAGGCAGCCTGTCCAGGAAAGATGGTTTCGGGTGAATCACGCTAGATGATGTGAGGTAGGACTACGATGGTGATTTCATGAGGCGCTTAAACCCAGCTTCTGAATAGGGAATGGCCACTGCGGAGGGGAGTTCATGTGCTGGTGGAGATGATGGGTATGGTAATTACGTTTTTTAGTTTTTGTTGACTGTGTGGGTGTCTGTATGTTTCTTCATCTTTGGAGGGGCCTCAGTTGTTCTTTTTGGTATTGTAGTGTCTTTGGGTTTCTCACTTTCCCTAAAAGTGTTTGAAAATAATAAAAAAAGTATTTCGGGTAGGAGTAACCAGTGAAGATCTTATATTACAGAGACAAAGTTCTACAAAACTAGAAAACTCACTTGGTCAAAGTATTACAAAGGAACCAAATGTCTGAGGAAGTGACATTAGAACCAAAAGAGGCAATGAAAAAAACCACCACCATCAGTTTTAGTGTATTAAATGAAAATTTTTAGGGTGAAATTTCTGATGGGGGAAGAATGTAATGACCTGAACTTTTATAAATGAAATGCCCTCTTTTTTAATGAATAAATGAAATATCAAGTAATGAAGTTATGAAAAACACATGAAATACAATGGTTATCAGGGATATTTATATTCTTTCATAGTTAAAAACCCATTAAGAAACATAACCTTTGATAATATATCCATTGAACAGTGATCATATAATTAGTATATATAATGGGTTATGATAAAGTCCAATTGAGACAGACATAATAAGAGATGGCCTCAACAAGTAGGATTGAACCCTATGAAGCCCTTTTATAATAGCTTCAATGGGAGATAGAATATATGGGATATTAACTTGATCAAGAACAATTTGAGATTCAATAACTAAATCATGAATGAAATAGTTTATGAGAGAATTTCAATCCTATCAAGATCATGGACCAAACCATGTACGTGGAACCACTTCAAGAAAATATCACCATGAAAAACCTTACCCTTAGGTAATTAAATGGTGTAATAAAGGGGTATGTATATTGAACCCAATAGTATTAATTTTTATATTTTCTTTTAATTAAACAATTATTATATTTATCACTTTTTAATATTACTTTTTAATTGATTAAATAATGATTTTGATAAAAATTAAATTTTGAAATGATGAAATAGAAAGTGTATATTTTTGGAAATATATATTTTCAATCACGAAACTATGTTTTATGAGTTTAATTATTTTATATATAAATTATCCAATGGTTATTTTTTTTATTTTTATAAGATAGTCGAATTTTCATGTAAAAATTAAACACGACATAAATATGAGGTTTGTGTTATGACATAATAATGGACCAAAAGTGATTTAATATATGAAATAAAAGGTATATATGGAAAAATACATATTTAACCTTTAAAATAATTCATTTTTAGTTATTTTTTTAATTTTATAAACCCTTAATGAATCCGCCAAAAGGTATGTTATATATTAAGGTTTTAAAATCAATTATTTGTAAACATGACTCACTTCCACATAAAAAATGTTATTATTTTATTAATATCAGTTATTAAAATGGTAAAATAATGAAAAATACTCAAATTTGATGAAATAATGGGAAAAATACATTGTAAGTGTTGTGGTTTTGATTACTTTATCATATAGAGTCCAAAACATACATTTTGAAATTAATAAAGAATTATACTCTCTTTTACCAGATAAAACCACAAAAAATTCCATTACCCTTCAATAAAAACCCTTTTATCATGAAATTAATCTCACCTTCCCTCTATATAGTTCCTCTAATGTGATCCCAAGATTATAAAAAACTTCTCCCAAGCTTGTAGAAGCGCCCTCACAAGGCAAGAGATCCTCTCCTTATCCTCTTTATTCAAGCACTATCTTTATATTATGAACTTTAATTTAAAGCATTTCGTGTTGGGTTATGTACTTTTATACCCCTATTACTACCCTTATGATGAAAAAGTGCTGATAGACCACTTTCACTCTCATTAAGCTCCTCTATGAATCTTTATGTACAATCATTATGCAGTTGAACTTATCCAGTGCTTTTTCATGCTAGAAAATTGTATAGTGGATAACCATCCCCATTTCCACTCATGGTTATTCATAAAGATGTAATTATACTTAATATATTGAAGAATTACATTTATTTATCTCAAAATCCTTAATATTGGGATTAACTGTGATAAAATACACCCAAATGTTGTATGATATATGTGGAACACTTATGCATGTAAATGATATGGATGTGATGGGTGGAAAAAAACTTATATAGACCTAAAATGCATTTGGAAATTCTTTAATCTCACGAGAATCCATGTATGGTGCATGATAGGTTATACTAATCACATTGTGCTATGTTTTCATGGTAGTTAACTTTGACTTTTGGTTATGTTTCCATGTTTTAAGCTATTGCCACATTCCAATGTTGCATTTATGATATCATGTTATATCATAAATCCTTGTTAAATATTATGATTTATAAACCTGTTATGATACTTTTATATGCATCTTGACTCACATGTACTACTTTACCTTATGATATTATTTATTTATCCCCATACTAGGCTTCATAGCTAACCCCTTTCTTATGTATTTCCTTTTGTTATCCAGTTCAGTTTTAGAAGAATGATGAAATTTTGGGATCTTATTAAGGAAGTTTTAAATAATTTCATTTTATTCCTATTGGAAGTTATTGTGATATGTACCTTAATTTCCAAAGAAACTAGGCTTCATGATATTTTGGGATTGTATTATCTATACCTTTATGTAATAAATCGTGAATTAAAGTGTATTAAAATATGGGTTTTCATATGAGACCCCTTCTAGAAAGGAGACATTAAATGAGAATCCCTATTTGATACAATGGTGTGTAAAAATCCACGAAGTCATATGATCTCCTAGAAATTTATCCTCCCAAGCTCATCCACCGAGAAGGTATCCCAAATACATAAGAAATGATCAACCATTATCAATCTATCCATGATCACCCATACAACATCACTACCATGAGGTGATTTTAGTAATATCATCACAAAATAAATAGTGAAATCATCTCATTTACACTCCAAAATGGGTAATGGATGTAAAAGACTAGTAGGCCACTGGTGTTCTTCCGTCACCTACTAACATGTGTAACACCAAGTAATAAAACCTACTATCTTGTTTTTCATCATTAGATTCCCATACTTGTGGTGTAAGTCAAAATACATCACAATAACATTGTGATGTACTACCTACTTAAAGACATGATATCCACACATAAATTACACTAGAATTTCTCCCAAACACATCAATGAATGTGCATGATCTCATCCACATCAGTGACCCAACTAGGAGGTGGGTCCTCACTTGAAATTATTTCCCTCTAGACCAAGCCTTCAAGATTTTAAATCTATCTCATCTTCACTCAGTCCATAAAAAATGAGGTCACTACTAAATCCACAAGAAGAGGGTACCCATAACACTCTTGAAACTATAGATGCATCATAGAAAAGAGAACCATAAGCTACCACTCACTATTGGATTCCTAAACTGCTTATGTATGAGTCTTCATAATCAGTTCATCAATCACTACATTTCCTTTCACAGACATATAAGTATGATCAAAATTAAAATAATGATGGTATGCAACCCATTTTCTCTATCTGAGGTTGAAATCATTTTGTGTGAATATATATTTTAAGATATTATGATCTGTGTATATAATGAATCTCTCTCCCAACAGAAAATGCCTCCAACATCATAAAGTATGAATTAAATCTAAAAACATGAGTTCATTTGTTGGTTAATTCAACTTGTGTGGCCTCAACTATCATGACATTATTCTACGACTTGACCCCCTTACATCAAAATGGCTCCACCCGATGCCTAATGCATCATAATAAATTGTATAGCATATACCGGTCTCAGTAAAAATTCTAGATTAGTGATGAGGTAAGCCTTCCTTTCAACTACTAAAAGGAATTATCACATGTTTTACACCAAGTAAACACAACACTATACTTTTTAAACCCCATAATAGGTTCCTCAAGGAATGATAAATCTGGAATAAAATTCATATAATAACCAAATGAACCCAAGAAAATCGGTATGCCAAAATTGTTCGTATTCTTCTCCCAAGAAACAATACCCCTCACCAAATTTAGATCCATAAATACTATTTATTCCAAGATAATGTGACCTAGTATGTGAAATTTATCAATCCAAAATTTGAATTTTGTGAGATTAACATATAGATTATGATATCTCAGTGTACTAAATATGATTTCAAGGTGTTTTTAATGATCATGTCATGTTTGAGATTACACTAAGATATCATCCATGAAAACTATCTAAAAAGAGGCTAAAAATGGGTAGAAGACTTGATTCATCAAATCCATGAAAACAACTAATGCATTCATAAGACTGAAAAACATTTCCAAATACTTATACAAGCTATACATACTAAAGAATGTTGTATGTAGCATATCCAAAGGCCTAACTCATACCTGGTGATATCCAAACCTCAAATAAATTTTTGGGAACACCAAATATCCTCAAATTTGGATTAAGATATCATCTATATGAGGTAGTGGATAGCTATTTTTAACTGTAATTTGGTTCAAATTATATCAATACATGAAAATCCTAAGGGTACCCTCCTCCTTCTTGGTGAAAAGAATAAGTGAACCCCATGGTGATGTAATAGTTCATATAAACCCTTTAGATTCTAGGTCCTTTGTATATATCTTGAGTTCCTAAATCTCAGTTAGAGCCATCCTATAAGGAGGAATAAATACTGGTGATATCCTAGAATAATCTCAATAGTGAAATCTACCACTCTCTTAGGAGGTAGACCTAGAAAGTCTCTAGGGAAGAAATCCATAAAATGATCCACCAATGTAGGGAAATCTATTTGATGTTTTCTACAATTATTTAGAAAAATACTAGAAATCTGGGCTGACTTACTACCCAACCCATGATGCTCAAATCTAGATCGACTCTCCTAGACATCCCATTCACCCTTGTGTATATTCTTATTTCCATCGTGGGATATAAAATTTACCCTTAAGTGATAACAATCAATATGGGAATGATAAGGACCCAAATATTTCATCTTAATAATTATGCCTAAGACAATCATCTCAAGGATAAAAAAGTTTCATAAGAAAAAATAGTCACTTATATCAAGAGGAAACTCCCTGCATAGGCATACACTCTCTGATTGTAATCCCAATGGAGTATCTAGAGTCATTACTCTGTAGAAATATTCAATTTCAAGCCCAAGTATTTCCATTATATAAAAATGTAAAAAATAATGTTAACCACCTATTTCAAATATGGAAGATACTAAATTTGAGGCTACTAGGATCGTACCTTGCACTATAGGCATGACACATGCTCCTTAGGTATAGGCAATACTACATGTTACTAGCCTGATCCATGACCCCGAGTCACATCCTAAACTCTATCAAAAGTTATAACCTACTGGTGCTACATCTCATAAGTTTTGATCCCTTAGTCATGACCACTTCCTCTGCCTGAATGGCCAGTAGTACTCCAACTACCATCTAGATACGGAGTTATAGACCCCACTCCTGAAGTTGGAGTTAGTGAAAATCCTATTTCACTGAGAATAGGTGGAATGGTATGTAAAAATCATAGAGATATCCCACTCTTCCATAGATTCGACACTCAACTGGGTCTCTGGCACACTGATTCTTCATGTAAACTAGATTTCCACACTGATGACATATCACCTAGCTACCTGAGCACACACTATGACTAATACTACCCCTATGAGAAAACTAAAAATGATTCTTACTAACACTAGATGAACTAATACCCTATCTTGGAATTGAACTAACATTCCCCATAACTTCCTATTCTCTTGAGTTATGCTCAGAGATAAGGTTATGGTTCACTATCTCATAAACAATAGTCAAACATAAAATTTTCACCTGGGAATGGATAGCCTACCTAAGCCCATCTTCAAACTGCTTAAATCTGGTCAAATCAACCCTAGAAAGAGTCTATGTGAAACATTTAATCTCAATAAAGTTATCTAAATAGTTTATAATGGATATAGAACATTGATACAGGTTCATAAACTCCATATCTCTTTCATCTCTCAATGTTTCTAAAAAGAAGTAATCATAAAAGGGGGATTGGAAATCCCTCTAATCCATATCCTGATGTTGATCTTCCTAGTTAATAACATCCCATCAACGATTATAAGAATAAAAAATAATGTAAGTTTCAATCTTGAAGCTCCTCTATGGAGGTGTATCTAGATGCTAAAATATAGAAAGAAAGGCCTCTAGCCATGACTTAGTATCCTGGGGCCACTATCCCCTAAAAAATTAGGTGGATGCTGTTGCTGAAATTCTTATGTCAACTATGTCACAATAAGGGTAGGTCATGGGGCTCCATGAAACATATAAAACCATCTTGAAACTGAGAATATATTCCTATATCATGTACAATAGGAGGTGTTGTATGTGGCACTATAGGAGTGGTGCGGTACCACCACATCTAGAGCATAATCATCACCGCCTTCCAGGTTTTGAACTTGAGGCCATCTTAGAGTTATAAATCTACAATTATAAAGGCATACCTCAATAATAGTTTTGATAACAAAAAATATCTTAGATAAAAGAATAGGATAGGTACAAAGTCTTATAATACAAGATTCAACACCCATATTCCCGCTCCTAAATCTAGGTCTAGGTATCTTAAATTATTATGAAGGAACACATGAGACACTCAAAAAATGTTCAATAATAAGTCAGGTTTAGGTCAAGGTTAAAGGTTTCACATTCAAAATAGAGGTATTGATATACAGACTTTCAGTTAGAAGTTATAGAGAAAAAAACCTTTATATTATAATTTTCACCCCATATAATGTCAAACATTTCATTTATAAGTCATAATTTAACAGATTTTATGATTATACAATGGTCTAGTTAGATGATTCACCATTCCCAAGTTATAAAGACCCAATCTTTATAAGTTTTAATTGAAAATTCATGTAACTTCAACCAGACCTTTACATCTGGTATCAAGAAATAACAATTCTTTCTCTGATGATTTGATTATATGGAGAACCATCCTAAATTAATAGAGGCACACACCATAAAAATTATAATTTGAATCCATTTAATCACAATAAACATACATTCAGTCCATGTAACTATGGTTTCATGGCTAAAAATATCTCTTAATTGGAAAATTAAGGTTCCACCATCAATATATATGGGAAAAACAATTTAGGATAATGCATACACATTAATTTAACACAATTATTTTATTCCTATAAGAAACACTCTAACATTTTCAAGTATAGTAATCAAGGAAATGCAACATGTTGTAGGAAATTCACAAAATAATATAAACATGGAATGAAATATGCATGGAAAATAAATCCTTAGGTGCTTATAATGATGCATGAGATAGAACAACTTTTCCATAATGGGACAAGGATAAAAATACAAAATCATAAAAAATGTCTGAAATCATGTGGATCAACCGATGGGAAAATAATGCATCTCTGGAAACTAAAAGGAGACGGCGGGAACCCTATCAAGGCTCATCTCCTTCGGTGACGACGACTTCAGCCATGCTGGTTCATCCCCCCTAGAGGAGCTCTGGAACCTTTAGCCATCGAGGAGCTCCATAACCGAAGACCGATGGCCTTCATTTCAAAATACCTCAATTATCTGAATGTTCGGTAACCTACTCGGTAGTTATCTTTGTTCAGATAGTAGAACAACTGCAGTATGTCATCCGGTTTTCCCGAGGATATTCATAGAGATGGATGTATCTAGGGTTCCATTTGATTATGTTTGGGTTACGATTGGAGAATAATATAGGTGCAGGCAGAGAGTTGTCTATGAGAGCTGGACAGAGTTCTATTTATCTTATAAGCGGTTGGGGAATGCTTCTGATTTATGTCAATGAAGACCTGAATCATTGGTGGTTAGGGGATTTGGGCCTCAATTGATGGATGATTTCTTTAGGGATGGGAAAAATACGGCTCAGACGACGGTCAGTGGTAATGAAAAAGTTTCTTTTGTTTGTGAGACATCGAGATCAGGCCTGTATGCAGCGGGTGAAGAGGTTAGAGATAGGGGAAATTCGTTGTGGCCAGTGGAGGAGGTGTGAACAGTTAGTGAGGTAGAGGGAAGAATTGCAGCAGGTGTGGAGACCCTTGGCACTGGTGTGGTAGCACTCCATGTTAACCCGATGGTGGTGGATGTGTTTAGAAGACTGAAAAGGTATCTGGTGAGTTCTTCCAACCATGGTGCAGAGGATGAAGGGGGAGAGTACTATATTGAAGAGTTTCATGTAGAATTCCTGAGGAAGGGGGGTAAAAAAATATTGGATCAGATGTTAGATGAATGGAAGGTGATCCTCTATGGTTTGGTGGCTGAGAGAACATGGGTGGGAAGCGTGGATATGAGTAAGGGGAGGCAGGGACCCGATATGGATAATTCTGTTCCAAACAGAGGTGGGAAGGAAGGGGGATTGAGAATAATTTCTTTGAGCAATATGTTTTAAGGCCTTTCAGAGGATGTTTTGAGTTCGGATTTTTCTATTTCAGGTGAGGGAGATGAAGTCGGTGTGACATTTTCCAAAGGGAGTGTGCATGACCACTCTGCTGATGAGGCTCTAAGCCCGAAGGGTTCTAGGGGTTCTAAGAGGAGGAAGGGGAGAAAATACAATTCATTTCTACCTCATACTCTGAAGACACGACCAAAAAAGAAGATGAGTGACAAGAGGATGGCTATTGAGCCTCTGAGGAATCAGAGGCTAGCGGAGTAGGATTGTCAGTCCTTTGTTCTGCTTTTATGCTTCGAAGAAGTGATAGAACATGTCCTATTGCTCAATGCTACTGAGGAGGAGGTGGATAAAATGATGGGGAGGTCTCTAGAGGGGTCCCTTAGTGAGGAGAAATATTCTTGCATTGACAAACATGACTCAATTTTGTTAGGGGGTTTCAACCATGGAAAGATCAATTTTGAGGAGTACATTCAGACTTGGGACCAACTAGTGTCTATTTTTGAGAAGTGGATATTGGAAGAAGAATACATAAAGTTATCATACATAACTTGGAAACTATTTTTGGAGACAGACTCCGGTAATATTAAACTCCTTGTTAGAGACATAATTTAAGCTGGTGGTTTTGGTTGGTAGGCATGAGTGAATCAGTTGTGTGAGCTATGGTTTCTTCGGGTCACCTTTTATTTTTCTTTGCAGTTCAGTTTTTGCTTGTTTTCAGTACGCTACTTGAACCTACTTTGGAAGGGGATTAGAGCATTAAGTCTTCATCTATACAGGTCTCTTGGAATTGGATTCTTGAGAGGGTATGGCTTCACCATCGGTTCCGTGCCCGTGCTTCTGCACGGGGTTGCTTGCCGAGGGGTCCTGTGTCGGCGAAGGCATGTTGTTAGATCACTTGCTGGGATGGGGCAGTCCGATAGTTTGATTTGGTTGTATGCGGTTTCTCACTTCTCCCTTAATTTTTTTTTATAATTAAAATAGTAATTTGTAGTCAACATGAGAAAATAAGAACAAAACATCCCTTCACTAGAAACATGAATTTTCTTTGTAGATGGGTTAGTTACACCTAGTAATAGTATCATTACCAAATTCTAACATATATTAGTCTTCATTATAGAAACCTAGAATTGTAATTCATATAAAATTGAACTATGATAACACTTTTTGATGTCTTGGACTCAATTTACTCACAAGTAACTGAACTCAGTTGGCCACATTGCCTCAAGAGTACCTCCCTATATGACTGAAGCTGCCGAATAACAACGAGGGTTAATGTTGGTATGTTAGGGAGACTATACCCTCTTTATTAGAGTATTAAATAATGGATAATAATTGATAAATCAACATAAATAGTCTAATGGAAAAATATCAAGAGAATAAATCATAAAGATAAATATAAACTAACTAACAATTATATGATATTATATAAAAAAATCATGTTTCTATACAAAAATGGGGAATGAAGGGAACATGGTAGAAGGCATAAAACATTACATGATATAAAAATATATATAAAATGACCAAAAGATCAACTCCAATAACATCATGAGTACTTGTACAGTCCTCTTATCCCATACTCCATCATAGTAATGATAGTTATACATATATTGCTTGGATCTTTCCCTTATCTATACCTGTATCCATGAATTCTATCCAAGTAACAATCAAAAACCTGAATAGGGTGTGAGTAAAACTCAGTAGTCCACCACCGATGGTTTCTATAACTATCCAGTCTTTGAATATATCAGGAATTAGTGTGCTAGTAATAATAACAAAATAGTAAATGAAATAAATAATATCCATGTAATCTTAGATTCCCCATGGGACACCCATAGGATACTACCTTCTTTGGACTAATCTATAATGTCCCTAGAAATTTATTAATTTATAAATAATATGGATTGTCATGTTTATTAATACCAAATAAAAAATATATAATTTCATTTTTATTAATTCAAAATAATAAATATGTAACTTCGTGTTCATTAATTATGGTAAACATTATGAAACATCATGTCAATTAATTATAGGTAAGTAATGAGGAATTATATACCCAAAAGTTACTGTAAATAATAAGTATAACCATTAACATAGTAAAAAATACACAATAAGGAACACCATGTCCATAAATCACTAATAAGTGATGTGGATCACCATGTACAATACAGGAAGAAAGCATGATTTATTCACATCTTTTTCATTTCTCAAAAACATGGCCAAGGGATGTCACCCCTTCCATTCATCAATTTCATCTATTTATAAAATCCATATAACCAATAAGGAATAATAGGGCTAAGTAATATAATCTATTCCATTTAAATCCATTCAATTCATCATTTAAGTTATATGACTAAAATTCAATTAATAAGGTTCTAAGTGTAATATACTTGCCTCTACATTGTTAATCAAGGTTCAAGGGTTCTGGTATTACCATTCACCTTTAATTTAATTAATTTATATGTGATCAAGTGGTATATGGTTATATCCATTATACATAACATTCAATTAATTTAATATAACACATTTTACTATCTAACTGCAAGAAAAACACACCTTAGTGGTGTTTTGGTCATAAGGGATAAATAATTCATCAAGTAATATAACCAAAATCACACAAGGGGAGGCTTGGTTTGAGTTTTTAAACCTTTTACAATGTATAAGGGTGTTATATCATATCTAAATCAGTTTTCAATAATTAGTTTAATTTTTTTATCAATTTTTTTGCAATAACCATAATGTACGGTGTACAACACAATGACATCATAATATAAAAACCTAAACTTTTAGGGAAAAGTTATAGAACAATTACATTACACCAATATCCAAATCATTTCTTGAAATAAACTTCATATTTGGGCTAGGAAATGAAAAATTGAAAAAAATAGAAAACTCCCAAAAAATAGGGTATATAAGCTCTCATGAATATCACCTCAAAGAAATAAAGATAACTATAGAAAATATGTAGGTGAAATGAGAGACTAACCAAGAGGGATCCAACAAGATGAATGAAACTTAAATATGAGATCAAATGAGGGTGATCTCCCAAATCATAGGTGAGGAGGAGAGGATCTCTCAATTGTAAGTTCTACAATGTGTTTGGGAAAAGTGTAGTGAGAATGGTTTAAAGGCCTAAAAAAATAGACATTTAACCTCTTTTAAGTGGTCACTCTATTTGTCCAAACTATGTTCCAACCATGTGTAACTATTACCCAAGGTGAAACCCACCTCAAAATTCTAGGCTCATAGTTTTTAAAATCATGGAAAACTTGTGTGTAGCCACTATCAAACTTTCCCAACCCTTCGCATGGTTAGGCACATGGTTAAGGGAAACCATGCGCCAACTGTGAGATACACACCTAGATTTTTTTGAATATTTTTCATATTCATTCAACCTCCCTTTCATGGTTAAACTAATTGTGAACCTCTTATTTGGGTAACATAGTTGATATGTATGGTTAGTACTAACAATACACCAATAGTGCACCTTAATCTGGTTTTTAAAAAACTAGAGCTTTAGGCTTTGAACATGCCCCGTACTCTCCCGAACCATTTTTGAGTCCCATGGTAACATTTATTAAAGTAAAAAAGTAGTTTTAAAATAAAAATTCAAGGATAATTACGTATCAGATAAATTGAGATCTTACAACATTGGGGTTATTATATCTTCTCCATGATTAACCCAAGGCTAGGATATCACCATGCTAGGGTGAGAACATATGATATACCACATACATATTTCTAAAGAAGGTATGTCCTCTATAAGTACTTGGTGATTTATTTTTTCCTGAAGAATGAAAAATCAACATTTATGACCTTTATGAAAAAAAATTAAATCTATAATTGGATTTCTTTGTGGTGGTTTTTTTGGATGATATCCTCATGTATTCACAAATGTGGGGGGATCATGCATAAAAACTAGATATAATTTTTGTCACATAATGGGAGAATAAACTAAATTCCAAACTCTTGAAGTGTCATTTTTGGATAAACTAGATACACTTGTTGGGGAATATTATATTAGATGAGATAATTTTTATTGACCCCAAGAAGTTGAGTGAATTAGTTTCTTGGGAGTATCCCATGTTTTTATATATATTAAAATCTTTATAGGATTGACAGTCTATTACTGATGATTTATACATGATTTTTTCTTTTTTGGAAGTACCTCATATAGGGATTTCCAAAAGGAGTAAAGTTCATTTGGTCAGAATCCTACAAGAATTACTTCAAGTAATTGAATGGGATTTGACCTCATCACCAATATTGATCATTATAATTTCAGGTAGGGAATACATTTTATACTACGATGCATCATGTATCAAGCTACGTGTAATTATGATTATAGGGGATCAAGATAGGGTATAGAAGTCTTGACATTAGAGGACACATGAATAAAATTACCCTATAAATTTTCTCAATTTAGAAATGATATTACATTTCTTGAAGTGTTGTAATAATGTATCTTAGGAGAAAGGTTTATTTTCTAAAAAAAACTTACGAGTTTGAGGTACATTTTCACTTAGTGGGACCTCAACCTTTGACAGTGAAGGTGAGTTGTGTACTTTTATTCTTTCAAATCCAAGAAGGGATATACATTAGGGAAATGAAATGTAGTTTTTGATGATATAATCAAAAATAAACAACCTCAAGTTATCCAGAAGTCCAAAGGTGAGTGGAAACTGATGGTGCTTTTTGATAAAATTCTTCTAGATGTCTAGGAGGACCAGGGTCCAACAGTTCTGGAATATTTAACCATAGTTTATTCTCTTATGTATTGGATCAAGAGAATACATCTTTCTATTCCAAAGTGCCTATAAATATGGAATATGACTGATGGTGGAGAGTTAATTCCACCCTGAACTATATATGAGGATGAGGTTATCCATATTCATGAGAGTGGTTAGGTTCCAACCAGCATGTGAGAGGAGTTGACGTGGGAGTATCATACATCCAGGTGGGCGGTGAACCCTGGGTCAATGAATTTGTATCATGATCTCTATTACCTATATTTGACGTCAGGCATGAATAAAGAGATATAGGGGTTCATTATATAGTACTCCACCTGTCACTAGATAAAGAATGAGCATCAGTAACACGGTGGTCTCCTACAGTCTCTGCCCATTCTAGAGTGGAAATGAGAAGATGCCACTATGGAATTCATTACGAGTTTACCAAATATTCCCCAGGTAATGATTTAGTATGGTTAATAATGGATTAAATTACTAAGGTTGAACATTTTTTACCAATCCAAGAAACCATTACGATTGATGATATTGGAGGGTTTTATACCTGAGAGATGATACAACTATATCAGATTCATCATTCCATTGTTTATGGTAGGGGATATTGTTTTAGGTCACAGTTCTAGATGGGGTTATAAAAATAATTGGGAACTTAGGGATTTTTAATATAACTTACATACCACAAAATAATGAATAATCTTAGTTGACAATTCATGTGTTTGAGGATATGTTGAGTTTGTGTGTCCTTAATTTTTGAGGTTCTTGAGAGAACCATATAGAATTTTTAGAAACTTTCCAACAACAATAGTTATTAAGAGATGATTCAGATGAAACCTTAAGAGGATTTATGTGGGTGGTCATTTCATTCACCCCTATGCTGTCTTGAAGCATGCGAGGTAGCGATGGTTATCCTCAGTCTCATCCAAAATAAATATAAACATATCTAGTCAATTAAAATGGGGGTGTATTCAGCACAAAGTATGTAGAAATCATATTCATATCAGCATCATCAACACTTGATGTCTGAGATAGGTGACCATATTTTTTTTTCATGTATCACCCAGATTGGGACATCGTCATATACATAGGTAAGGTAAGTTGGCTCCCATGTACATGGGGACATTTTAAATTTTTGTAAGGGTTAGAAAAGTGGCATATCGACTAGATTTCCCATAAATATTTAGTTCCTTGTACTATCTGTCTCATATATCTTAGCTTCGATGGTTCTTTCCTGATCTATCTCATGTGATAAATATATAAGATATTGATATTGCAGTCGATGTATCATTTGAGGATAATATGGTTCGTATTGTAGACCATAGTGAGAAGATTCTTTGTTCAAAATCTATTATTTTGGTATATGTTCTATAGAATCATGGGAGAGGGAATCAAACATGAAGGCCTAGTAGTTTCAATTGATCATAGAATAAGTTGATGATGTTTGATAGTGCATCTTGACTATAGAGAACCATACTTTTCATACATAAATATTAAATATTATTAGATCAATAGTCAATTCATAACATTTTTATCCACACTAGAACTATAAAGTTTTAGTGTCTTTAGAAACTAAGATACATAAACAACTCGTATGTATAATATTTACATAATCTCCCATTAATGTCTTCAAAATTATAACCCTTATTAAACACATAAAACTTAAAAATCATTCTTCATATTTGAGGGAATAGGAAACCTAATAGAGGGTTAGATCAGATGTTTAGTAAGGATAAACATATGAGATATCAATCGATGATCATATTCCAGCATAAGATAAGCATAAGGGTATGATAAAATTATCATAACATACAATAATCATACTCAATAAGTAAATTATATTTAATAAAAAATTATGGAATATGGTTTTGATAATCAAAATACATGAGACATAAGAGATTGAAATCATCAACAATCAATCATGAGCCATGTGAATATATCATAATCACAAGACATAAGTTTTCATCATGCACATAAGCATATAAAATCATTTCCTTAGTCAAGGATCATTGTAAATACTATAATAGCTAATTGGTTTCACTCCATATTCCATAATTTCCTTAGTCAATCTTAACTATGAAGACTATCATAGCAGACATAGTCTTTTACTAGATTGAGTTCACTCCCCATTCTAGATCTTATTACCTCATGATATATCCATAATTAACCAATTCATTAGAGGGCTATATAATTTTGGACCCACCAATAACATAAGGAAAACCACACATATCTGTACCACAAGATCACAAAACATTCATCAAATCATCATATCATAAATTGTGTAAAGGAAACATGCTTCATAAACTTTTCATCATTTAATATTACATTAACATGTGGAAAATAAATGGGTTTCATAAATACATCATCATCATAATCATAAACCTTATAAATAAAGAATATGGATGGTAGCACTGGATAATATCCCCATTAAATCATAATTAACATCAAAAGAATGTTATCATAAATAAAAAATTCTTTTAAAATATTCCTAAAATATTTCGTGAGGAAAATACCCATTTCATTTTGAAATCAATTATTTAAAATTTAAAAATTTCGAAAATATCAAGGAAAAAATTTCTCTCAAAATATCCATGGAAACTTAAAAAAAATTCTAGAAATTATTGAGTTTTTATTAAGGAAAAAAATTACATTCATCTCATGCATGTTAAAACAAATATTCCATTCTCAATTTCAGTAAAAATTCAAGAGAACCACATTAGGTAAATGATAAGAAGATTCCTTTTAATTTTTTTAAGAGTAAAACATGGGTAAAAATGACTTTAAAAAATCACAGTAGAATGGTAAAAATTATCTTGAAAATGTTTGAAAGAAAATATGGGCATGATAGAAAAAGATTCTCGACCGAATAGTAAAACAAAGTCGTTTTTCCTTTAAAAATTTATCATAGTCTCATGAGTACTTAAATAGAGGAAAATGGAATGAAAAAATTTAATCTACTAAAATAACCATATTTTAATAAAATAAATAATATTTTTAGGATAAATACCATTTAATTTCATCATTAGGAATTTAATAAAAAATAATCCTATTAAAAAATATATAGTAACGTAAAACCCTTAAAACTTTTGTAACTTTTGAATCATAATAAAAATGAAATAAATAAATTCATATGAAACATTAAATACCATTAATATAAATATATTCATTGAATAACATATAAAATATAAATTAAATACAAAAAATGAAAGAAACATGAAATGAATATGGCATATGTCACCCAGAAACAAAAGTGAGATGAGAGACCCTTACATCAAGTTTGAATTGATTTGTAAGAGATCTATCCTCCTGTATAATAAATTTAAATTTATTATAATTCTATATAATAAAAATTTAAATACTTATAATATCATAAATGATCCACTTATAATATTTCAATACCCATTTATTAATATTTTTTTTTAAAATTGTCTTTTTTGAGTGTTAGTTGTTTCATTTTCCACGAATGTTTTGGTTTAGAAGTTCTAATCATTAAACTTTGATCATGGTCACATAATCTATATAGTTTTAATCATGATATAAATATAATATATATTCATTATATAAATATTTATATTCATCCATATAAGGTATAGGTATAAAAATGAATTAGACCATTCATGGAGATGGTAGTCTGTACGTACACATGAGTGTTGTTTTCATTTTCTAAAGAAAATAAAGAAAGAAATATAAATAATATTATACCATTAAAAAACCATAATTATATCATATATATAATATATAGATATTAAATCCATCATAGTAACCAACCATAAATGATGTTGATGAAAAACGCATTATATCACTACGTGGAGGTGGTAGTCCACATGTACGCATAAGAGATACATTCATTTCCCATTTCATAGAAAAAAGGGTGGATAATGGTGGTTATATAATCATAATAAAATTTTAGAATATTTAGGGTAATTAAGTTATTATTTTATTATTATTTATATAGATCTAAATAAGGTAAAATAATAAATAAAATGAAAGAGGTTGGGTAAGACGATTACCTATAATTCCCTAGATCTCCTTTATATCCCTTCTTATGTAACCTTGGAATGATATTTTCTGAATAAAAGAACCTATAATTCATGTATAAAAATGTTTAAAATATAACTGAGTTGGATTTTTTTGAGATAGGTTTCTTAATGTGGTTTAAATAAGAGAGAGTAGTTTCCTTTTATGAGTGGGGGTAGGGACACACCTTAATTTTTTTAAAAGGATTAAAATTTTACTAAGAATAATATCAGTTATAATGAAATTAATTGAATTATTTTTGATAAAAGTGGACTAATTAAATTTTAAAATAAATTTAAAAATATGTAACTTTCTAAAATCTTGAATACAAAAAATAGTTCTCTATAAAATTAACATTTTCACTATTCACTAAAAAATTAATCTTTTCTGATAAATCCTAAAATTTTACCTTAAGATAATTTTGATATGATTATTTTAAAAATTATATCCTTTTATAAAATAAAATTTCTAAAATAAAAATAAAGTGATTATAATTTCTACCCATAAAATGAAATCAAAACATTTTTTTAAGAAACATATTTTTGAATCTTTAAATGAATTTATTGAAAATTGAATACTTATTTATTATAAATTAATTAATGCAGTTTCATTATATAAAACCTTTAGACATGTTTTAATAATTTGAATTTTTTTATTCATACCTTCAATTTAACATCTTGGTTATAATGGTCACATTTAAATAATCATAAATCAATAATATATCATCATTTTTTTAATATATTTGTTTAATGTAAGGCAAGATATTGAATAATTTAAGTTTATTTCAAGAGAAATACATATAAAATCATGGGATATTAAATTATTCCCTCATTAAAATAAATTTCACCCATGAAATTCCATCCCTTTGATAAAAAGAATGAGGATATCTATGTTTGACCACATCCTCGGGTTCCCATGTAGCTTCTTTGAATTTTTTATTCCTCAAAATAACTTTATGTTGGTGATTAATATTGTTTCATAGATCCTTATCTCTATGATATAATATTTCTATTGGGTTTTCTTTATAGTAAATATCATTATCAAGTGGTACAACCTCTGATCTCAATACATGTAAAGCATCAGGTATATAAATCATTAGGAGAGATACTTGAAACACATCATAAACTTAAGATAGGTTTGGTGGAAGCTCCAAGTGATAATAAATAATCCATACTCTATAAAGAATATCAAAGGTCCCAATATAAATAGGGATAAATGTTCCCTTATTTATGAATCTCATAACCTTATTTCATGGAGAAATTCATAGTAATACCTTATCACCAACATCAAATTCCATATTTCCTCGATGATTGTTATCATAAATTTTCTATAAACTATAAGATACCTTTATGTGTTGTTGAATAAATTTGAATTTATCTTCCTATTCCTCTTCTAGATTAGGTCCCAATAGTTTTTATTCTCTAACATCATTATTGAAACACAAATCCATATCCAAATATTATTGAATACATCGATACATCTTAGAGGTAAACATCAGATCTCGATCTGATATAATATAATTTGGTACTCCATGAAATATTACCCCTTTCATAATGTATATTATTGAAATCTGATTAAGAGTTAAATCTTATTTGATAAAAATAAAGTGTAATAAATTGATAAGGTCATTAACTATAACCTAAATAGCATTATGTAATCTAGATTATTTGGGGAGTGCAATGATTAAATCCATAGTGATGTTTTCACATTTCCATTCTGGTATGTGTAATGATTATAACATCCCCTCAAAATTATGTATCTTAGACTTAACTTGTTGCCATACCAAGCACTACGATACAAACTCTACAATATATCCTTTCATGTTGACTCACCTGAAATAATCTTTTAGATCTCTATACATCCTCAAATTTATAAGATGAAAAGAGAATGACAAGCTTTGATCTTCTTCCAGTAGATCCTTCTTCAAGTTTGGTATTGATAGGACACATAATCAGTTATTGAACCTTGTAATTCCATCAAAATTAAGGTTGAACTCATGATTATTTCTCACCCTTTTTTATAGTTTTACATATTTATTTTGTGCCTATTTAATCATCACATGGATAGATAGTTAAAAAATCATATGAACGAGATAATATTTCTCCTATTACTTCAAGATATATAGATCCATCCTTTTAAAATCCAAAAATATTGGATTTTTTATGATATTAATAATATATAATCTAACATGATCCTTTAAACTCAGAGCAACGACCACATTATTCTCCTTCCCTTGGTGGTAATGTATTTAGTTGTCATATTATTTATTCATCTCCCATAATCTTCTCTGGAACATATTCAAATCTTTCTGAGTGAATATATACTTCAAAATTTTATGATCAGTATACATGACACACCATTATCTATAAAGATAATGACTTAATATAATTAACGAAAAAATTACTATAGATAACTACAAATCACGGTTTAAGTAATTTTTCTCATGAACCTTCAATTGGAATGATGTATAAACTATTAACATATAATTATACATGAGAATGAATACTAGCCCCTTCTTCGATTCCTCACTATAGATCACAAACCCTTATCCATACAAGGTAGTGTGAGAACAAGTTCACTGACCAACCTTCTCTTTGATTCGTCAAAATTTTCCCTACATTCATCCATTTAAAGTAACTTTAATCCATTCTAAGTTAACTTGATGAGTATATTAGATGTTCATGATAAATTCTCCACAAGGAATTGATAATATCTATCAAAACTAAGAAAACTATGGGTCACAGTCATAGTAGTTGGTATGTGACAATGTTCAATAACTTCTTTCTTTGATGGATCCATTTTTATACTAGATATTGTGATTATATGAACCAAAAATGAAACTTTATATAGACAAAATTAACAATTTCTAAATTTTACATATAAATTATCCTTACTTAGGGTCTTAAGTACAATCCTTAAGTGATCTTAATGATCTTAATTGTTCATAGAATATATAAGAATTTCACTTATACAGACTACCATGAACTAATCAATGTAATAAATAAAGAATCAATTAACTAAATCCATGAAGATTCAACGGAATTAGTAAGAAAAAATGGAATTACTATAAATTCTTAGTGTCCATTCATCTTATAAAATTATATCTTAGGTATGGCTTCAACTTTTATCCTTCATTTATAGTATCCATATTGCAGATAAATTTTGTAAAAATATTGAGCTCTTAATAATTGTTCAAAAAAACCATAAATAAAGAGAAAAGGGTTCTTATTATTGATCGTGATGTTGTTAAATTATTTATAATAAATGTATATCCACATTTATCCATCCTTATTCTTAGAAAAAAGATAGGCGCACTCCATGGTGATGAACTTGGTTGAATGAACCCCTTATCAAGATTATCTTGGAGTTTCTACTTCAATTTCTGCAACTCAATCAGGTCCATTCTATATGGAGTCTTTGAAATAGGTGTAGAACCATGTATGAGTTTTATTGCGAACTCAAATTCAAAATGTGGTGGAATTCTAGGAAGAACTTATAGAAAGACATCAAAAAACTCTCATACACTGGGTATATATTTGATTATGAGTTTCTCCCTAAATATATGATGTAAATACCTTCCTTTTAATATGAATCAAGACCCATTAAATGTATATAATTTCCATTAGAAGTTTATAGTTACCCTCACACTAATAGAAAATCATAGGTTGGTTTATAAAATAAAATATTACTTACATTCTATAAAAATTGATATGTAATTTATATAAAGAAATCTAGTCTATAACCAAAATAAAAAAATCCACTAGAGGGAAAATACTGAGATTTGAATAGAGAACATTCCCATAATCCCCAATAAGAGAAGAATAATATACTTTATATGTGATCATCATATAATTAAGAGTTTTTAATATAAATTCAAAATGTAATCATGATTTACATGAATTAATATGACTATGGTAAAATAAGATAATTTAATATTTGATTATACCTATCACCAACTTAACTTCATAATTCCATATTAAATCCTCTTCCAAAACAAAAAAGGTTAAAATGACTATAAAATCATTATTAATCAGAGTGATAAATAATCAAAATACATTCATTGGATGTATAAATGATGACACATTTTCTTAAATCTATGAAACCTTATGTTTAACCTAGGTCATCCAAGATCATTATATATTCAAATCATTCATAATGTATTATAAAGAAAATTTGAATTATCCTAAGAATATCCCTCAATAGTGTCTAGCTAGGTGTGTAGTCTTATACCCACTAATCACTCATTAATTATGATCAAGTTAACACCTAATCTGACCTATTCAGAGTTATTACTCCTAATAGAATCCCTTCCAGTGCCACATCCACTTGGTAGTGTCCAGAAATGGATGTATTTTTTAGGAAAACCACACTACTTTCTTTACCATAACTTCAGATGTTCTCCTATACATAGGATAATCCTAAGGGATCTCACTAAATTTTTATCAACCTAATTTCTAAAAACAATTAAACCTTTCTTTGACACTAACTATTGTGATCAATACTTTTCATGCATAAATATTACATCTTATTAGATGAATATTCACTACATAACATTATTATATGCTCCAAAACCATAAAGGTTTAGTGTATTTGGAAACTTTGATACATGAAAAACTAGTGCATAAACTATTTACATCATCTACTGATATATTCCTCACAACTAAATCCCTTCTTAGGCACATCATACTTAAAAAATATTTTTTTATATCCTGATGAAAATAAATCATAATGAAGGGAGATATTAGATTCTCAGTATGGGTAAACATAGTAGATATCAATAAATGATTATATACAAGCACAAGATAAGAATAAGGGTTTGAGAACATGATAATAACTTACAATAATCACAAATAATAAGTCATATGTCTTTAATCCGGAATCATGTAATGATTTTTTGATAATCATAAGTTATGAGACATAAGAGTATAGAATAATTAATAATCAATCACAATCCATAAGAACATATAATAATAATGAGACATAACTTTGTAACATACACATAAGCATGAAAAACCATTTCCTTAGTTAAGGATCATTTACAAGACTATCATAGTGGATCGAGTTCAATCCCCATTCCATCATTTCCATAGTCAGGGTTCACTCCCAAGATTATCATAGTGGATATAGTCCCTAACTAAAATTTGTTAACTCCCCATTCTAGAACTTATTATCTCATGCAATATCCATCATTAACAAATGAATTTAAGGACAATATAATTTTATTCCCACACATAACATAATGAAAACCTTACATATGTGTGCCAAAATATCACAAAACATTCAACATATAATCATATCATAACTTGTGGAAAGGAAACAAGTTTTATAAACATTTTATCATTTCATCACAGCATAACAAATGGAAAATAAATAGGTTTCATAAAAATATAATCATCATAAAAATAAAACATATAGAGATACAATATGTATTGTATCATTGGATCATATCCCATGAAAATAATAATAACATAAAAGGATGTTATCATAAATGAAAAATTCTTTTAAAAAATCATTGATTTTTTCTTGGAAAAAATACCTCTTTCCTTCTGAAATAACTTATTTAAAATCTAAAAATTTACAAAATATTATGGAAATTTTTTTCTTCCAAGATAAACATGTAAAAATAAAAATAAATCTTCAAGTCATTGAGTGTTCATAGTGATGGAAAATTCTGTTCATGCCTTGTTCATTAATACAATAATTCCATTTTGAATTTTAGTAAAAATTAAAAATTACCTTGTTCGCAAAATGAAAAGATCATTCCTTTTAATTTTTTTATAGAAATTAAAACATAGGTAAAAATGAATTTGAAAAATACTATTAGAATATTAAAAAAATTATTTAAAACATTTTAAATAATATATGGACATGAATAAATAATATTCCCGACCGAATAGTAAAACAAAGTCAATGTTCCTTAAAAAAATTCTTTTAGCCTCTTGAGTACTTAAAGAGAGGAAAATAAATGTAAAAAACATAATCTAAAAAAATAACCAGATTATTAGAAAATAAATAATATTTTGGAGATAAATATCATATAATTTAATCATATGGATTTAATTATAAACAATCCTAGTAAAAATAATATTGTAATGTAAAAACCTTACTGCTTTGGTAACTTTTCAATCATAACCCCCATGAAAGAAATAAATTCCAATAAGTCATTAAATAAAATTAATATAAATAATTTAATTACATAAAATATAAAAGTGGTAGTATATACACAACATGATATAAAAAATGATGAATATTACATATGTCTCACATAAACAAAAGTGAGACGAGAAACCCATACCTCATGTTCATCATTTTTCATAAGTGCTCTAACCACCTATATAATAAATTTAAAATTATTACACATATATAACATAAAAATTTAAATACTAATAATATAATATATTATTCAATTATAATATTCCAACACCAATTTATTAATAATTATTCATTTAAATCATCGTTTCTAGGTGTTAACTATTATGTTTTTCATGAAAGTTTTGGTTCGACAGTTCTGATCCTTGTACTTTTATCATTTTTATATATTATAAATAATATTAACAATGATGTAAATATAATATATATTCATTATATACATATTTATAGTCATGAATAAATGGTATAGATAGAAAAATGAATTACATAATTCATTAAGACGGTAGTCCATACGTATGCATGAATTTTGTTTTCATTTTCTAATGAAAATAAAGAAAGAAATATAAATAATATTTTATCATACAAGTACAATAATTATATATTTAATTTCATATATTAATATTAAATTTATAATAATAACCAACCATCAATGATTTTTAGGTAAAATTAATTATATCACAACGTGTAGATGATGGTCCGCACAAACGCACAAATGATACTTTTATTTCCCATTTGTTATAAATGTGGGTGGATAATCATGGTTGCATACTAATAAAAAAATTTAAATATATTTATTATAATAAATATATTTTTTTATTATGAATACCATATATTTAAATAAGTTATAATAAGAAATAAATTGAAAGAGTTTGGGTAAGACAATTGTAACTTCTTTGGTATACCACATTTAAATCCCTTATTAAGTACACTTAGAATAGAAATTTAGGAATAAAAAAACCACTAATTCATGACTAGGTAATTTTATAAGATAATTGGGTAGGATTTGGTCGAGCTATGTGGCTCAATGTGGTGTAGTGAATAGATAATAGGGGTGACCTTCTATAAGTGGGGGGAGAGACACACCTTGAATTTTTTAATGGATTAAAATATTATTAAGTAATATTCATGGAAAAGTGCCCCGTAAAAATTAAATTTCAAGAATAAGGTGAAAATGGTATAATTAACTATATCCAATAAGAATTAAAATGAAAAATTGCAGTCTTATCAATTTTTTTTAACCTAGGTTAACCTGATTTTCCCTTTTACCATGGGGACAAATTTGTATTATTTTGAATTTTCATTATGACCAAAAATTATGTTGAAATTATTAAATAATATTTATTTTTTGATTTAAAATATATAATATATTTTACAATATTAAATTTCTATTAGTTTAAGAATCTCATTTTACAATAAACCTATAAAACATGATGAAAAACCAGTTTCAAGAAAAATGTTTTTATAAGAATAAAAATATTTTAATATCAAGAATAAGCATAAATTCAATTGAAATGAAATTAATTGCATTATGTTTAATCAAAATGAAATAATTAAATTTTAAAATCAATTTTAGAAAATGTAAATTTTTAAATTCTTGAATAGAAAATACAGTTTTCTATAAATAACTATTTTTTCACTATTTACTGAAAAATTAATATTTTGAGAAAAATAATGACATTATAAATTAAGATAATTTAGGTATGATGATTTAAAAAATGATACCCTTTTTATAAAATAGAATTTATAAAATATTAATAAATTAATTACAATATATGCACATAAGCTGTAATAAAAACCATTTTTTGATGAAATAATATTTCTAAAGAATAAAATGACTTTTTTGAAAATGGAGTAATTATTTATTATACATTAATACATATATTTTAATTATATAAAACCTTTTTATATATATTTTATAAAATGTGGTTATTATTATTTATACCAACAATTTAACAGTTAGGATATAACATTCACATTTAAATAATTATAATTCAATAAAATATCATGGTTCGTTTAAACATAGTGTTGCATGTAAATAAAGATATTGAATACTTTAGGTTTATTTACAAAGGAAATATATATAAAATATTGGGTTGTTATATTGAATATGGGTTGTAATATGGTGGGGAGACTGTAATATCCTGACTTTTATATGACATATTTTCTTGATTAATTCTACCTTAAAATCACATGTTTCCCTTGGTTATGTATGTTTAAATTTAATTTTGTTTAAAAGAGAAGGATTGGGAGAATTTGGAGGATTTAAATCATATAATTTTATGCTTTTGGGAAATATAACATGGTGCATGGTTAGCACATGGTTTGGGTTAACCGTACACCCTAGCTATGCGATTTGGAAAATGGAGGAGGTTGATTTGTTAAACCTATAAAGGATCTGAGAAACTATGAATATGTATATTGAAAGTTGAAAAGGAATTTCATATGGTCAGTTCATGGTCTGGTAAACCATTTACCATGAATGTGTGAGATCACATGTCTTAGACAATGATGAAATCATAGTTAATACACAATTTTTCAAACTGTGCAACCAAATCGCCCACCCCAGTAAAAAGTAGAAATTTACCAAATTGAATATACGACCTTTAACCCCTTATTACTTGATTTTTTGGCCCCATTTTTTGTCAGTAGTTGTTGTGTGAATCTCAACTCTCTCTCATTGGGTTCTTGGGTGTTTCTACATCAATCCTCCTAAATTTTTACTTTCATTTGTCATGTTGGATGGATCTCGATAAGTCTAAAACTCATTTAGGTTCTAATATCTATTTTACTTAATGTATAAATATATCCCAACTTACTTCATGTAAATGAACTATTTTTAGTTATTTTTTACAATTTCTCAATATCTTCCCTTTTAACTAGAATCAAATTCTAATATTTTATGAGTGGAACTATTCTTACCCAAGGTATGTGGTCTCATGTGATTTTCCCTCAAAGTATCACCATTTTATCGAATCATTATCTTGTATGTCCACACAGAATCATTATATGATTACCCTAAATTTAAAAAAAAAATGATGCCTTGTTGATGTCATATAAGCTCCTTTGGGTTTAAAAAACAAGTTCCTTTGGTATGATTCATTTTGAAATTATTTAAGGGTCAATGTTTTCCTTATGCCTTGCTTTGGGTGAACTAATGGGGTAGTTTAGGGATTCCATTAGTGATTTAATGAGTTGATATTGAAATTGGGTTTCTTGGAATATATCTTATGATGGAAGGCCTAATTAGATGTGTGAATTTAACCTAATTGATGACCTTGACATGAATTATAGAATTGTTTATTATATAAATTTTGGTTTAATGACATGTTTTAATTTTATGGAAATAGTTATGAGTATGGAATACCTTGGTATAACTCCTTGGATTCCTCAAGATTTTTATTATCATGAAATTCCATTGATGTGATTAGGGCACCATTAGGGGATTTTTGTGAAAGTTGGGTTGTGAAGACACTTTTGGATTCAATGAGGTTCAATTATATAGAATTACTATAGTGAGATAATAGATTATATATAGATTTGTTTACATAAATTACATTGTGATACCCCCCCTTGAATTTAGGTAATGTATAAACTTATAAATTTCTACATATTAATGTCATGGATTCTTGAGGATATCCATATTGAATGTCATGGGAAAAGATCCATGAATATGGATGGATCATATTGATAAGGAATACCTAAGGTGAGAGCCTTAGATTCCAAATGAGTGATGCATCTGAATGTCAAGGGTGGTCCCTTGAGTTTAAATGTGGCCAATTATTTATCTTTGAAAATATAGGGAAGGAATGTATGGTTGAACCACATTGATTCCTTTGGGTCACTTGATCATGGGTTCCTTAGTGATTATCCTTGAAACAATAATTGGGCATGACACATCCTTTTTTATTAGAGACCAGCTTTGGCCAAATCAGGTGGGGTCATCTCAGGTTATTACCTTGAGACCCAAGGCACAATGTGGTTCATTTTATTTTTATTGATAATTTTTATTTTGAACACTTCACTTATATATTTCACACCACTATGATTTACATTCACATAATTTATTTTCATTAGACACCATTGGTAGTGGTATACTGAGTTATACTCACACCCTATTTGGGATGATGTTTGGTACTGAAACAGACCTCATGGATTCATGTGAGGATAAGGTAAAACATTGGATAAATAATTCTTAATGTTATGCATAGTATTTTTGTTGGGATCTAGTATCCAACCTAGAGCTCGAAACCTATCCGTTTTTTATTTATTTTTGGTTTTTCATTTTTGGTTTAATTTTTAGCATTATTGTACTAGATATAACTATGTGTATGATATCCTATTTTGTATGTGGCATCATAATGTTATCACATGGTTTGTGACATGACATTTCAACACCTCTTTATTTTATCTGGATGGGATATATATAATGTGTCATTTATTTATCTCTTGCTGACCTCTAAATAGAGGGTATAATATGCCCACTATACCACTGATGGACCCTCACTTCTTGTAGGTAGCTTATAGAATATGATTAGGTGAACTTCAGACCATGTGATGTACTGGCTTGGGGAACCAGTTTAGGGGATTCTGGGTTGGGTCATTACACCATATTCCAAGGACACTATGTATATCAAATTGAAACCATGTATACTATAAAATGAATAAATGGTGTGTACCATTCATTAAATTTTTAATATTTTAGTCTTCTCCCAATTTGGTTGATAAAGATCACTCAAGAGGTAACCGAAGGATATACCTCCTCTATAGTTTATCCATAGGATTTTGTGAATCTCTTAACACTTGAGAGGGATCATCCTACTCACCATGGGATGCAAATTTATCTCTACGTAAGGGTGAAAGAATAATATATCTCTAGTGTGGATAGAATCGACCTATAATTCACTAAGGATTATCACATACCCCATTACATGGGTGATACCACCTTATACAGGTCTCAAGATGACTCTAGAGCTATTGTATGCATTTACTAATTCATTTCTTACACATGATTAAAGTTTCATCCACTAATATATCAATCAAATGAAAACACCAATCCACCATATGTGTCATCATATAAAACATTTATACATAATGATATCCAGGTGTAGGCAATAATATGAACATACTTCCCTTTGATATTTCATTCATATCAATGCATGATGATATAATACTGATGTATCATAAGAAAATAGTGTAAAATGTTATCACCATATCATTTTATATTATATAATCAAATAATCAAGTATGATAAAATTTTACCTATTAAAAATTATTATTATATGATTGGTATCTTTTTATTTCAATAATGAATCCTAAATCCATTATTCTAAAGGAACCCATTTCGATAAGTAGAGAATTCATCGAAGTAAATACCTAGTTATTCACCATATTTTCAATTACCTTATCATATTCACAATTTATAGATATAATTATAAATCATAATGATATTTTATTAACATAACTATGTTTATAATAAAATGACTTAATTATTTATTACTATACTCTTAATCATTCATTATTTTAGTATGTTCTTGTTTGGGTCAGTTCAACCAACTACATGAAGGATACTATACCATCTTCGAAATTTCCATCATGAATGAGTATCCAAGAATTATTAATGACATTATATAATATTAAGGATTAATGTATTTCATTAACATGGTTATTTAATTATGACACAAACATATTAATGATCTTTGTTAAGTAACTTGTTGTTATAGAAAAATTAACCAAAACATGTTAATCATAGATTTCATTATCATGAACTATACAAATAAATTATATAAAATAAAAATGGGAATTAGGAAATAATTGAATAAAAATTATTCCAATAAATTAAATAATTTCGTAATTATGAAATTGGTACAAAATAGGGAGTATCAATATCGCTACTGTGAAACTTGTATGAAACAGTTAAAATTACTAAAGGTTAAGTTTATTATATAGTATGCCAAAATTATTTCAAGGAAATTGGCAGTAAAGGTTAAGGTTTTCGTATCTCAATTTTCTATTTATTTAGATATAACTGATATTCAGACCATGTTTTTTAGGTATATATAAGTCCCCGTAAATATATTTTTATCATAATTATAATTTAAATCAAGGTATTTACAATTATATCCCATGTTTTATCTTTTAAAAGAGTTTTATTCAAAAGTTATGATAACCATTGGTATTTTCATTTCAACTATCCTTCTTTGATATAGTTTTCTATTATTAAACTATTTTCAATTATATTTCGTATGAAATCTCTATTTAATATATTTTTCATATTTATATTTTTACTAACTATATTTTAACTTCTATTTAAATTTTTTTCTTTGATGGGATTATGATTCCAAAGTTACCAAATCCATAAGGGATTTTGTCAACTCAACTTAATATTATTTATTTATGATGATTTTTTAATGTTTTTTCAGATGACAACATTTTTATAACATACACTTTTGTTTTATCTAAAAATATTACCATAAATCCATTAAATTCTTTCCAAATTAATTAATATTCTCATTATTTTATAAATTATTTCTTTTTCAAATAAATGTTGTTAAAAACATATGTGTTTTTATTGACATAATATATTTTAAATTAGTTGTAAACTTTATTCTTTGAATATATTCTACAATTTTTTTATTTTTATATTCCACTATTTTTATGGTATTTTATATTTCTATCTGGTAAAATTACATTTTATTTTAAAAATATTCTTCTCTAATTATTTTTTTTCTTCATAAAAATATAATGTTGTTAAGAACAACTCACATCCTATCTATTAATTGTTTTTCCTCCTTGTATATAATATTTCTTACCATAACTGTTTTATCTTATTATTTGGAAATAAAAATATATTTCATCTTCTATAATCGTAATAATTATATTTATCACATTTTAAAAAATCTAAAACTCTTACATCGATGTGGGTTTTGTTTAAAACATCCATAAATGCTTAAAAATTCATTCCTTTTTAAATTTTTTATATTTTAGATCTTCCACTCTAAATTTATTTTCTTAACCATTATTTATTTTCAAGCTTCCAGTATTTGATATTATTTTAAAATAATGTTTCTAAAAGTCTCATTTTCACCTATTCAAATATTATTTTTGAAAGTGAATTCTAATTTATATTTTGAAGACAATGTTAATTTTTTTATCAGGACTCTTTTTACAGTTTCACTTCCATTTTACTCTATGTGTCAAAAATATTTACTAATTATGGATTTATTTTTATGACCATCCTATTAATTCTCTTATGGGATAATTAATTTAGAGATCAATGTCCTAGAGTAAAATGATTTAATACTTTATGTAATTTTAAGTGATACAATTTGAAAATATAATATAACCCGTCTTATTTCTATGTGTTTTTCAAGGAAAGATTCATGATTAATTTAACGTGTCACACATATATATGGTTTATCATTAAATAAATATTTTTCTAGATATATCCCTTTAATTAATTGGATAAATATTTATATATTATGAGAAAATTATGTGAGGAAATTTTTTTTATGTTCAAAAATCTATTTCAAGACATTATTATTCGGTTCACAACTATATATGTGGGCATTATTATTACATTAAAAAATATATGTTTGGAAATTTTTTGTGTTCACAACTATATGTGTGGAAATTTTTTCTATGTTCACAACCCTATGCATGGAAATTATTTTTTTATTTTTAAAACATTATATATGGACCTGATTTGGTCATATTTTTCCACAATGTCATTATTTCCAATGCATTTGATTACACCACATTTATATGTTATGAAACATTCATATGGTATGTTCCAAAGATCATTATTATTTTCTCATGTTTTCATATTATTCAGCCATGTCATATGATATGCTTCCATGAAGATTCCTTTGATTCTATATATCCTTATATCTTGCATTATCGAAAATTATTATGATTCCATGTTCTTTTTAATATGACATTTCTCTCGTGTTCATGTTTTTTCTCACGATTATAATCTATCCCCTTATGAAACATTAAAATGTTTTCTATTAATAATCATTTTATCTCACTCCTTATGTTTCCATTCCCTAGGTAATGAGGAACAGTATTAAGAATGATGTTTCGAGAAGGATAAAATGTGAGGAGGTTATTTATGAGATATGTTGAATAAATTATGTTAAACAATACATGTATATATATAATCACTAAAGTTATAAAACTTTTAGTTCAAGGATTGTGTGTATATTAGTGAGATGTAATGTTTATGTTATAGAAATTATGTAAAACATATGCATGTTTTTATCAGGTAATATTTGTTGGTATCCAAATATGGTTTAACTATTTTTGCAGATATGGTTATGAATAATAAATATAAATACCTAAAATGACCTTAAATTAACAAAAAGTGAAGTAGAATAAATCTAAAATATCATAGGTCAAAATGATGGTTTCATAATTTAGGATATCTTATGAATAATTTACATTAAGACATGATAATGTAATCTAATTTTTTTTAATACTCACAGTATACTTTTTGTTATTATTAAACGGATGGAACTAAGAGTAATTGAGTTAAAAGTGATTCTGATGTCTAGTGTAATGATAGTCCCAATGAGAAACCAATTTAGATTTGAGGAGGAGTAAAAACATTTATGGAAATGATATATGAGGTTATAAATAATAACTTAAACCATGTTGTGATCTATAACACACCAAAGAATAAAAAACATAATTTTGGGTATTTCATGTGTCAACATCAATATTCCTTTAGTGGTTCTTCCAATAAACTAATTTCTGAGAAATGAGTCATGATAACAAAAAAATATTTTCTTTTCTCCATTGCACAGGGAATAATTTTTTTATTTATTTACCATTTAGAAGGTGAGGTGGGTTAATTGTGGAACTTAATCTAAGAGATGAGGCTAGAGGAAGAAATTGATTATATGGAATGGGAGGAGTTAAAGGATGTATTTTTCAATAAATATTCACATCAAAATCTCCAAAAAAAGTGGGATAATTCTTAGAGTTAAAACTAAAAGAGGATAAATCTACTGGTACATATCAAGAAAACTTCAAAATAATTGAATTTTATTCTCCAAGTTTTATGACTGAACTTGAAATAAAAACTGACCATTTCATTATTTCCTTAAACCAAAGTATTTTAAAGGAATTGTATGTAAGGGGATTTGTTATTTATTAATAAATTGTTATACTTTCTCTCAAGGTTGAACTGAAAATTGGAGACTTTTATTATTCTCATTGTTTTGGGGATAAGAAGAAGAAAATAGATTTTTATGGAAACTAAAATGACAAAACCCATGGAATAAATAATATCCATCTTATTATATTCTAAAAATATGGGAAGAATCATGAGATAATTTCATCAATGGAATAGTTAAATGATTCAAACATGGGAGAGAAGACCATCAAGCACATGAATGTTAAATTGATATGAAAAATTAAAATAATAATCGACCTAATGCACGACCCACACTATTATGGTTCAATTGTAATGAGTATATAAATTGCACTAAAAATTTCACTAAATCAAGTGTTAATTATGAAAATGGACATTAGAAACCTCATAAGAAAAGGAAAAAAGGGAAGGCCTATGTAATCATAACAACTAAATTGGTTCACAAAAATGATGGGTAGAATGTACACTCATCATTCAATCAAGAATAATAAATGTATACTTTAATTATAGCTATACCAAATCCTTTATATCTTGAATTATTTATTAGAATATAAAATCATCACCCTAATGATTTGAAATTAAATTTTACTTAAATACTACTAAAGGTATTACTATTTGATACCAAGTCTACACATCCTCTATGATAGAAGTTAGTGGGAATGTGGTTCTTGAAAATCTTATTATTCTCACTTTAGTTGAATTCGAGGTGATTTTGGGAATAGGATGACTCTTTTTATGTAGACCCCATATCAATTTATATAATAAAGAAATCATAATTCTTATCCTTAATCAACATATGATCATATTTCAATACAAAGGTGACTATAAAATCTATATATGAATTACATTAATTATATGGGTCTTAATACCCAATAATGAGGGGTATTTAGAAAATACAGTTGGGGATAAACTCAATATTAGTTTATTCCTATGAATAGATGAGGTTTATTGTCTTACATAATATATTTAGGTTGATATCTCATTATAAATCATATATTTAGGCTTGTTTATCATATCAATAAAAACAATTATTTTCATCAGTGAGAGATAATTAAAATTCCAAGGATGTAATTTATTTTGGGTGGTTCAGAATGTAACACTCCATTTTTTAGAATTTTTTTCATTAAACTATATTTTTATTATTCATAATTTTTGTTCTATACCATTAAAATATTATATCTTGAGTAGTAATTCACATTATATATGAATAACATTGACAAAATTTTATTCACTCAAAAGTATGAATTACAAAAAAAAGTACATGAAACCACGTATTTCATACCTTGGATGAATTCATACCTTAAAATTGAATCAATTAAACATAGAGAAAATATTAATATTTTTACAAAATTTAAAATCCAGGGACTAGCTTCACCCTTCAAAATCACCATTATTATAACTAAACCTACAATGAAAAAAATGAATGGAAAAATAATTTTTTTAAATCCAAAATGAAAATTAAAGGAATGATAATTTTGAGTTGATAAAATAGAAATTAATGAAGTTAGAGTATTTAATTAGGGTAATATTTTCATTATATGACCATTATTAAAAGGTATATATTTTTTGGGTATTATAGTAGTAAACATCTTACCATTTTAGAATTACAGGTATGTAGTTAATATACATAATGTTTATTTAGATGTTAAAAAATATAAATTTTTACAGTAAATAATTTATCTAAAATAAATTAAATGATTTTTTAATAGAATAAAAAGATATCAATCCTCTTTTTAGATACATTATATTTTAGTGAATTTTATTATAAAATATATTTTTTTTACAAACATATTACTTTTAAAGAATGATTTCAATAAAATGGATTGATAGAAATGAATGATTAGTAAATTAAATAAATATCATCCATGAAATAATAGGAACTATAAACAATGATAATTTAATTATCCATCTCTAATAAAATATGATTTATATAGAAAAATTATATTATTATATATAATATTTTTTAAAATTAATTTTTTTATTATTTAGTGGAATAAATTTAATAAAATGTATTGTTTATATATATATATATATATATATTAATTAACATAAATAGAATGATTTTATATTTGTTATAAATAATAATAAAACCATTTAAGGTTAAAAAATGATATTGTCTAAAGATTAGGTTTTATATGTGTAATGTATTTTTTTATCTTAATAAATTCAATTTATCACTTTTAAATAATAAAAATAATGTAATTATTCAATTTATAATCAAATAAATTATCACTTAATTATTTTTTTATCTTATGTTTCAATTCCCAATGTGATGAAAGATATTATTAAGAATAATGTGATTAAAAGGATAACATGTGATTGTTTTTGGGGTGTTATTAATAAATAATATAAAATAAAACATTTATGTAGAAAACATCTAGTGACACTAAACCTTTCAGTTTAGTGATAGTTTGCTTCATTGTGAAATTTAATGTATAAATTATAGAAGTGATGTAAAATATAAGAATTTTATGCTCGAGTTATCTCAGGAAATGCCAAAGAAGTTCTAATATCACATTTTCACTCCTCTTAATCCAGGATCACCCCTCCTTAACAACTGATCTCAGGTAACAAGATTAGATTGATTGTGCCACCACACTCTAATCCATCCCTTATGAAACCATCAATAATACATGCATTGCTTCACTTTATTAATTAAAATTTGGGATATTATTCCTATGTGTGTCTCATCAATCATATCAATCCCCATCCCAAAAAAATACACTCACCAATCCACAAACAAACAGGAAACACATGTAACTAATATTAAATTGTCCTCACACATTGAGGATTTTTGGAAAATCCATTCCAACCCCTACTCTCCCATACAATTATAGAGTGATACTATAAATAACCTTGTAGAAATCTCACACCCATTCTTTATTCTACCATAATTTAAACCTGGTAGGAATACACTAATATAATGTCCAATCAAACAACCCAAGTAATGCACTCATGAGTAACATCTCATAAAATCTAGGAGAACATACCTAAACAACTGAAGTTTCCACCCACACTCCATCAATAAAAGATACAAACACATAAGATCACAATCCAATATATTATCAGAAAAAATACTATAAATCAATAGATTCATTAATATAACTATTACTTTCCTCAAAACCCAACCTCGATACCAAAAGTACACCAAGATATTTACATTATTCACTTCCACTACTCTCACAAGGGTTTGCACATATCAGGGATATCTATGGTCCAAAAAACCCAATATATGGTTTTGAAATATACATATCAATCATCACAGGCTGAGTTAACCTCCCCACCTTAGACCCCTATCCTCATCAGACATCTACATACCTGAATGACCCTCAAGGACTAGTTCATATCCTAGTACATAAAATGACATCATCCTATGATGATTCTTATCAAGAAATACCATAGTTATATGGATTGGTTTTGTATAAATCACCAATAATCTATATGAGGAAACACTATATAGGATGTTGAAAATTTAGGTAACCAAAATAGAATCATCATCACCTATAATGGTCTATTACTAAGGTATATAAATTATGTAATAATTAAAAGTCACTATATATCCCATACATGGAAGGACTATAAGGTCATCATCATAGAATGTTCCAATTGGGGTCCACATGTACTAAAAGCAGTGAGAAATATTGAGGTCCATATGAGTATAATGCCACCAATATGTTATATATAAATATTCTATATATTTTTTTTATTTACACTTTAAATAATTGAACCTACCATCATTAGTGAAATTTTACTAGAGTCCCAGCTGGAGAGTCAATGAACCTTAGGTGTGTCACCTCATACACCAGAGGTTGTTGAATTTTAGTGAGGGTCTAAGGTGTTACTAAAGGGAGAATATACACTCATTTTAAATAAAAAAATAGAGAAATAAAAAATCCATAATAATAAGAATAATAAGAATAATATAATAAATAAGAATCATAGTATAATAAATAACTATCATATAAGAATACAACCCAACATATCTCCCACTGTGTTGACCATATATAAAAGTAAAAAAAATTAAAAAAGAAATAAAAGGAGGATCTTCTAACATCCATGAGAATCATAAAATCCCCATATTCATTTAATATTTTCAACTTAATCATGAATTACAAGGACTCTACTGAACTTGAATCTATGACTAATGAGGTCTTCTTAGGTAGAAAATTATTGGGGTTTCCCTATCAGAGTGTGAGTAAAACTCAGTAGGTCAAAACCAACAGTGTCCCTAATATAACTAATATTAAGTGTATGAAAATTGATATTATAAGTATAAAACCAAAATTTATAAGTGTTATAACATAATCATATTTATCCTAGGGTTATAAGGTAACATCCAAGATTGACCATTCCTTCTCTAGATAGTGTTAAAGTGTCTTAAACAAAGTCACACAATTATCATGTACCCTAGGGAATATCCACTCCCTTCACTAAAATTATACATAACATAGTCTATAACTTAGGTCACACATACTCCTCTCCCAAGAAATATGATTCCAGTACCCTAGAAACTCAGGGGCATACCGACTCCCTAACTAAAATAATATATCATATAGCCAGGTTTCATGGGGGTATACCTACTCTCCGCTTAGACACATATCTTATAACATATAAAACATGAGGAAATACATGATCCCCACCATGAAACATATAAAAAATATCTATATAATTTAAGGCCTACCCAAACCCCACTCGAAAACACATATCATATCATCCAACGACTCAAGGGTGTACCCACTCCCCATTAGAAAACTCATACCATGTTTGCTTGAATCATAGGTGTGTACCCCCTCCATGATAGGTTTCTTGTATCAGATAATTGAGTAACTTGGGGGGGGGGGTACTCACTAATTACCCAAAACCACATTTCATATCACATCATCAATTAACATAGGAGAGGTATAATCTATCCTATATGATAAACACCATTCTTATAATATGAAAACATATATTCGTACACTCTCACCACCATAAAACAAATATAATATCATCTAAAAACTAAATGGAGTACCTACCCCTACTAGTAAACATATATCACACCATATTCAAAATTTTAAGGACACCTACCTATACCCTCACACAAATTCCTAGGTTTACTATCAAGAACACAACCTAAATTTATCAATTTACAACTTGCTCATTCCCTGAAGAACATCTCAATATCTAACTGGACTTATGGGGTAATTTTATAAATATATTTCCAATAATTCAATCTCATATAACTGAACTCATCACCATCCTCATCAAATCTACTTTGGTCTCCACTGGGTCTATTAAACCCATATTAGCAACTATTCACTTGAACCAAGCCACATCTTATAGCCTTAAATAGTCTATTAGACCGTTGGTTCCATTCTGACCCCAGACTCAAGAATCCAGTCAAAATTTCACCCGATATCACATTATAACCTAGTCCCATTAGAAAAGGACCATATCTAATTAAATTACTCTATATACCTTTTAATATTAATGTAAATCCCTCAAAAAAATTCCCAAAACCCTCACCAACATTTATTTCACCTCTCCAAGAGGATATATCTCGAGCCCATGGAATGAGGGTAATCCATCGAGTGCACCTCATCATATCTCAGAGGAATTACTCACTCATGGAACTCACCAAGAGTCTTATTCAACTTCAGGAGGTTGTTATTTATTATTAATGAGATTCACAATCATCTCATATATCACCATAAGTCCTAATAATCTCATATCAACCCAAATATGTTTAGGAAACTATCTTAGGATATGTGAATCATATCCCCAGCCCGAGGATCTACCCTAACACTCTCATAAATCTAAAATGAATCATCAAACCCTTTGGTGAAATAGTTATTGAGTGACTATATTATCCTAACACCATTTTTGGAACAATTCCTACACACATAGGTGACTCAAAAAACCATATCTCCTGGTTCATGACATGCATTCATTTCACTTATATTATATCCCTCCAGGTCTGTGTGTCTCTTGGCACATGGTTATGACCAGGACAACATCCATCAATGTATAAGGCATCAATCTAGAGTCCAAAGGTTCATCATGTCCCATAACACTTCCTATCTATCCATAAGAATTTTTATTTATGAAATTTATTAATTTAATTAAATGTCAATAACCCACATTTGTAAAACCATGAAACACATGGTATATAAAAACATACATATACCATAAGGATATGTTTAAGGAAAAACTTCCTTATACTGATTTATTCCCTTTATCAAAGTTTGAACACCACCTAAGATCATCCAATCCTTATCCATGATCATATAATCCTAAAAAACATATCTCATTCCATAATACACATATAATTAATTTTTATAATGAGTCAAAAAAGGAATATTATTCTAAATAGTCATTGATTCATATTTTCAAAATGAAACCACTCCAAAAGGTCCATGGAGTTCCCATGATTCCGTTATGAGTAAACACTATATCCTCTATCATTTTATTATTTGAAAATTTTATCTAATTAAATAAAAAACATATATAAATTAGGCTAGTGGATTACCTTAACAAAGATAGGGAAGGATTACATTCATTCCTCATCATGGGATATCCTCTAACCAATGCACAAAAAAATCCCCATGAAGTGGAAAAATTCCACCATGCTCTAAAATAATCATCTCTTTGAAACCCTTATATGAGATAATGAGAATAACATCCAATAAGGGAGAAAAGTAATGGATAAATGAATAGGAAAAAAACTCTCAATTATGTAAACATTTCCACCATGAGCATGCCAAATCCAGAACAAATTGAGAGGGGAAGAATAAGGGGAGTTACATAAAAATGTGCTCTCTCTCCATGAGTGTTTGAGAAAAAAATGGGAGAGACCATGAAATTATTGGATATACCCTATTAAAACCCACCCAGAAGCCATGCCATGATGATAAAATTTTATTCATGGTGTTTCACTCTAATGATCAATTAGGTTTTAGAAAAGTCCTCCATGGCCATGACGTGACCACCCTAGGAAGAACTGAACACCTACGGTCTTAGGCTCTCAAGGATAAGCCCACCTCTCTATGAAACATGGAATTTTATCTAAGGAAAGTCACAATATATCCTTAATGGGATGAGACTAAATCATCCATTAGTATAGGGTCCACCCCTCCAAAACCTAACACCATCATTTCATGACCCTTATCAGTCATGAAATTATTGGTATTTACCCCATAATAAATCAAAAAGAAAAAATCATAGGGGTCCTTTACCCATTTTGAAAGATTCACCATTACAGAACAACCAAATCTATAGGTTTATTTACCTTACGTAAAATATACAAAAAATACAAAATTGAAGTCCCTCAATTTTTTAATGACCATCACTTACTCAACAATCCCATGAAATAACCCTCACTCATTATGTTGTGAAGACCAACTACAACTAGAAACCAGCAAAGGGGGTCACCTTGACCCCACTATAACACTCACCCGAGCACCCAAAACATATTCTGGGCATCCCTAGACATCCAGAAACATCTCTTTAATTTGTTCCAATGCTAAAAATACCAATATAAATCCCAATTATCCAAATTTATTTTATATTAAAACCAAAAAATAAACTTTACTTCGAATTTCACAACTCATAAAGACTTGGGTATTTAAAATGAATATATTATATTTTATATTTTATATTTTTGGGATTTGTATGATGCCTATAATTAAAACCAACAGGTCCTCATCATTGTCAAAAAATGGCCAATTAATCTATAAATAGAAGGCTTCAACATACAAATAATTTAGGGAAGTAGTTTGAGGTCCTCCATTTGGATTAGAAGTGGTTCCAATCTTCTTCATCATCAGTTTCTTACCCATCATGAGACCTTAAACATGGGAATTATATTTCCATTTATGTAATATTCTCTCTATATTAGGATTAAGATATGTTGGTTCCTTGATAACATGTTATAGGGAGGACTGATTATGTTGCTAAATGAGATGTTCAGATGCCTTTTTCTTGGCCTTCTAATTTTGAGGCTTCCTAGTCTCATGTCTCCCCAAGTTAGAAGAATCAAATTTGATAACCTTGTAAATATTCATATAAATATATTTTAAGAGTAATAAATGATCTAAACATTTCCTAAATCATATGTAAACCTAATAATGACATATATGGAATTAAAATTTATTTTTACATGGTTGTCAACCGGAATCAACATTGATCAGAGTATCGAAGCACCATAGGATGTTTCTCCATTATAAAGTCTACAAATGGTGATATAACCCATAACTACATGTAACTTAATTGATTTGATAACTATTATAGTGTATATATCTCATAGGTGATGTCACAACCGATCTGTGATGAAAATACATGGTCACAAAAGACCATTATATACGATCATTATTCATATCCACTTTGGCCATCATTTATGACTATCCCTGTTAGGAATTCACTATATGAAAAAATTGAACTCTAAGTGTATCCCAAAATTATTTAAAACATTAATATTTTCCCAATATAGTTCCTAGATAATAGAAATGTAACACCCCATTATTTTATGACATGTATGTTTTTATCAATATTTAATCTCTTAGATATCTTTTGTTTCACATAATACTGAGTTCAAACGAACCAGAATATATTATTATATAAAAATTTTAACATAGTTGATAAAAATTTAAGGTATTAACAAGGTTAAATAAATAATTAAAATCATTTTTTTTCACATTTATAATATAACTTCATGTGTTATCAATAAAACTAAAAATCATTTGAAAGTAAACAAAATTTGTTTATGAAAAACTATTTTTGGTCATGAAATATTTTTATATCATAATAAATTTAATTAGTCACTATTTTTGAATTATTTTAATTAAATTTACATATTTTATATTAAATAAAACATTTTAACATTAATGTAGAATTTTTAATAGGCATAGTGTAAGAATAAATATAGTTTTATGCTTAAAAATTATATTTTTCTAAAAAGTGATTTTCGTCGCGTTTTGTGAAATTATTTTAAAATAAATTTATGAAACTTATTGAAATTTAATCTTGAAAATGGATTCTATATTTATAATGAGGAGGTTCAAATTTTATAAATAGGCCTATTTTATTTTTGGTCAATAATAATAGTAACTATGGTAAAATTTATCACTAATGTAAGTGGTAAATTAGGTTATTGTTGGCTAAAACCAAGTGATAAGGTCATAATATTTCATATTAATTCCTATTGGACGAAGGTAATTATACCCTTTTCATATTAGTGTAAAAATGGATATGTTTAATGGAAAAATTTTAATGAAAATGACCAATATAATATTTAAATCAAATAAAGTTAAAAAATGATACTATCTTAGTTTTAAATATCTATTATGTGTTGAAATTTTAAAAAATTATTTTATGAAGTAATTTAAATGTAAATTTTGTGAAAAATGAATTTATATTCATGATGATAACTCATTTACAATTTTTAGTAATTATATAATTATCATAATTTCTTTGGCAACACTAATACAATATTTATTCAATTAATAAAAAACTAAAATAAATGAAATTAAAAATATTAAAAGTTATATATTTTTAGTAATTTATATATTTCCAATAATATTATAGATAAATAAGATATATTTTTGTATTATAAATTAAATATATTAAAAATAAAACTTTTTCATGATATATTTGAAGTTAAATTAATTGAATAGTGTCAAAATTGACATTAATGATTAATTATCAAAATAATGTTTTATTAAATAATCTAAAAATAAAAAAAATATTTAAATATGGAAATGGGTAATATATGGTCTAAATTAGAATCCATTTAAAATTTTTTATTCAATATTTACCTTATATGTAAAATTATAACCCTTTAAATGTGAAAAATATGTCACCACATATAATGTTTTAATGGGACAACTAAGTGGTTAAACCAGAAGATAAGGTTTAAAACACCACAAAAACCTATCCAAGTTTTATTGGTTGGTAATATTTCAACCATAGCATATAATAAGTTTTAATTTCATTCCATTTTGAGGCACTTGTACTTAATAATTATTTTATTATAATTAATCTTTCAAGATGTTCCAAAAGTGACCATAACTTCAATTATAAAAAGGACTTCCATTCGTTCACTTATTTAGACCACATTTAGAATCCTAGATTAACCAAAACATATAAATTTGTCTTATAAAAATACTTATACAATTTAGAGAGGTTTTTTCTCCTAAGAAACAAAACATGAGTTCTTTAAGAGGGGATATAAAGAAGGTATCCTGAAAAATAATTAATTATCTTAGATGAACTATTTCAATTTATTTTTTTATTCTAAAAATTATAAATATATTAAATTTATAATTGAATAATAAATTAATTATCATAATTATAATTTTTTATTATAATTAAAAAACCACCATTACCCACCCTCTTTCCCATAAAGTGGGTAGTGAATGTATCACTTGTGCATACACATAACTTACCATCTCCACATAGTGAAAAAATTAATTTTTCACCACCATCATTTATGGATTGGTATTATTATGGGTTTAAATTCATATGTCATAAATATAAAATTATTATACCTCTATAATTATAATACTATATATACCTTCTTTATTTTCAGTTATTTTGGGAAATGACAATGTCACTCGTGCGTACGTGTGGACTACCTCCTCCAAGAAGCGATGTGATTTGTTATTTATTTATGTTTTTATTGAATGGAAATGAATATTAATTTGATGAATATATATAACTTATATTATATTGTAATGATTTTTGAAAGGTTAATTATTATTTAATTTTCCTTTATTCCATTTATCTAAAAGAGAAAACAATGTTCATGCACATGTACGGGCTACCATCTCAATGAATGGTTAAATTCATTTTCTATCTATAAATTTTATGGATTAATATAAATAAAAATATTATAAATATATATTATATTTATATCCTTATTAAAATTTTAGATATAATGAAAATTTTATTAATGTTCATGGATGGAAACTGTTGAACTAGAACATACAAGAAAAATGAAGTAGTTATTACATGAATAATGATTTTAAAAAAAAATTATTAATAAACAGGTGATAAAATATTTTAAGTAACTCATAAATAGTATTATATATATTATTATGGTTCTATAATATATTTATAATAAATATATATTTATTATATCTGTGGTTCAAGTAAGTATAAATAAAATCAGGCATGAGGTATGGGTTTATTTCACAATCTCATCATTATTCGAGATTTTTATATTAAGTCCCCACTAGGAAAATAATTTTACTCCATATCCACAATTTAAAAAAAATTAAATAATATTTCTTTTAATTTCCAATAATTTATTAATGAAATTTTTACCTAGGTTTTACTTTTTAAATAATTCTTTGAAAGGAATCATTTTATCATTTTCTAGATGAGGTAATTTTTAGCCTTTTTACAGTAGTGTGAAAGGAATTTTTTTAAATTATATGGCATGAATAGATTTTCTCATCATCATAGATAAAATTTTATTTTAATCTTACTCTATAAATTTATAAGGTTATTTTCAAATAAAATTTTTCCTTTCATATTTTTGATGTTTTAAAATTTAGAGATTTCAATGTGTAAAGGTTATTTTTATCAATAAATTTTCAATAATATTTTTAAAGTATTTTCATATATATCAGAATAATTTATTTAATTTTATGATTTAATGAGTTCATCCTATTATGATACCATATACCATATTTTATTGGATTATCTTTGATCATTTTGACTGGGGGTGTACTATTTTGATTGCATTCTCCATATCAATATAGAGGGTTTATGATTATTTTCATTGATTAGGGTAATTATAATAATTTCCTATGCTAGTTTCAGTATAAATGTTTATGTTAATTATATTTCAAACATTCCATATGAGGAATCCATTCGACTTAGTATGTGATGGGTGGTTCCTACTATTGCCCCTCGATGCATCGTTTGGTTTCATGAGACAAAATAGTCTGGAAATTAGCTTAGGACTTACCCATTTATCTAAGATGTCATGGCCTGAGGCCACAATGATATTTTTCTAATATTTTAAATTACACATTTTCTTATTATGAGATTATTTATTTTATGTACATTTTATTATTTTATTATTTATAATATCCATGTATAAGTTTCAAGATAATGTGATTTTTTATATAGCATTATTTTATCATCATTTATTCATGTAATATTATTCTTCATGCTTATGTTGTTGATTAAATGGAATGTGTTGTCATAAATTTACCTTTCCATATTTTTTTATCTTTCTTATTCATGTTATATTACATTTTATGTATACCCTTACTGAGCATCATAGATCACCACTTTCTAATTTTTATTTTTCCTTAGGATTCTTGGAAGTGTATTACGATTGATATGAAATGATTTGAAAATGTTAATAATGGTGTACTAAAAGAAAATAATTTGTTTTTTATGTCTATAAATTTAATTAAATATTTAACTATGAATCTAGTTTTCCCATGACTAATAAACGATTTGGTCTTTTGAGATGAGATTTATTGTATCTAGTTCCAATGTAATGAAGTAACAACAAATTGTAGGATACTAGGGTTTGGGTATTTACAATATATGACCTTAATGAAGCATATAAATATTAAACTTATAATATGAGTCATGTTATAAAATTTAAAAATATTAAAATTTTATTCTATATTGATATAAAACAACATATGTGTTCCAGAAATATGTCACAGTGAATTCCTCGGATAAACATGCAGTGAAAATCTCTATATCTTGGCCAAAATTGGCACTTCCAAACTGATAGAATTTATATTATCATCTGTACAAAACCAACATGAATGTTTTTAGTATCATTGTCATACATTATTCATTAAATGAAAATATATACCCATTTATTCACATTTATAATAAGTTTACAAGTCATAATAAGGGTTATATGTCTGTATTAACTCTATAACCCCATCATTTTTAGTCACCTCACTCAAATTAAATCTAGTAAGTACCCAAGTTTCCCCTATTCTATATGTAAGGTTACACTATCTATAATTGATATGTTGTTTTATCTCCATTCTTAATCAAGAAAAAGATAATATACCTCTTGAATATGATATTGGTGTAAGGGTGAGGCTCTTTCACTGAAATTGTCTTATATTCCTTCAATAAAGCTTTTGATAGTGGTGGAATCTTACCAATACCCCCAAGGTGACCATAGGTGATAGGAATTCATCATAAATCTCTCCAAGTATACATTCTTAGAAAATCTTTTATGAATTACACTTATTAATCCCTATTTATCCATGTTTGAAATAAAAGGTGTTATAAAGAGACCACCATTAGTTGAGAAGATCAAGAATGATATTTTCATTCATATAGACAATGTTTGGAATGCATAGATTACCTCATATATTATCATGGATCTAATATGCTTCTAAAAATTTTTATACTATTTCTAGACTATAAAATCCCATATCCACTAGATATTTAATCTTCCCATATGGTAAATATACTGTCCCTCATTCCATCCTTGGAGTTGGATGTTAAATATTTAATGGTAGATTGAAGGGTGGTTGTGTGTATGAGGATCTAGTTTATTTTTTTTATTATCAAGAGTGGCCTTGGTATACCATTTAATGTGCATTGGGTCCATCAAAACCTCTATCATGAAGACATCATTCATCAAAATGATCAACCACTCTATACTTTTTAGTGGGAAAAATAGGAAGAAGACATGTTGGGGTCTATTCGGGGGATGTTAACATCACTTATTAGCTCATAGATATATAGAGAAAGAAAATTATATAGAGGAATTTATGGATTATGATTTAGAAAAGTCTATTTAAGAGTAGATATATATGTCCAAAAATATTTAATATACCTTGAATAAATGATTTTAGTTATTTATTTGATGAGAGCTGGTACTGCCTTAATAGAGATAGTATTTTAATACCAATTAATTTCCTCTAAGAGAATTGGGTAAGTTAAGATTCATAGTGAAATAAATATCCTATAAGGGAATGTGAGGATGATGAGTGTGAGACATTGCATAGAAATAAGTGGGTGATAATTTCAAAAAGTATGAATTTTATCCCAATTCCTCACACTCAGGTAACAATGCCTAGGTCACAACACAAAGTCGATCGTGCCCAAAATCAATTGAACAAGAAATACCACCTATTTTTCTAAACAGAGTTTTCTCTTGAAGGTAAAACATTCCCAGAAAGTCAGTCCATGTCTCATGCACCCTGCTTCAACACTCTATTACTTATGCCAAACCCCTAAAGGAAAGTTTCCCTATGACTTACAGAACAAAGTGTATGAATTGAGATAAAAGAGAGAATACAATCAGTAATTTTCTCCCTGGTATTTTATGAGTGTTAAGGAAGGTGGTACCATCATATTTATAGGTGATGAACACATCCCACATCAGACACATCAATCCAAAAAAAATTCATGCCAAAAAGAGCACTTGTCACACCCCTATCTAACTCTGTGGCTGATCACTCCACCAGAGAATATAATTCAAACCCAATTTTCACCGAATTCATATATTTTCCTGAATATATGTTTATTTTCATGATGATTAGATCAAATTTTAATGGTGTATGGGTGTTTTTTATCTCTATAATTTTAGTAAAGGAATAATTATATCAATTATTTGAGAAGGTAAAATATTTTTATAGGGGGATAAAGAATCTGGGTTCTAGGCTCATCTAAAACCTAGTTCCAAAAGGTACCCACAAGACCTATCCATGTGGAACTGACATGCCTAGTATTCATTTTCATTATGATTCACTATATTCCCATATCTTGTAAGTCCTGTATCAAATTCCATGCCCAAAAGAGGTGGGTGCATTGAGTGGCTCCCACCAATTATTTGGGAACCCAAATTTGTTTACCTATAAAAGGACCCCCAAACCCCCAATTTTAGCACCAAATGTGAAAGAGTTTGAACTAAGAATTAAATAGGATCCCTAATAGGATTGGGGTATAATAAATATATCCCTAAACCTTCTATGACTCCCTTTAGGTGATTTCTAAATACAATCTACGTGGAAAATTATAGAAGTGAAGGAATATTGTTATCTTTTAATGAATATTACCATTACAATACCAATTCACCCATGATATCACCAAGAATAGGGAGAGGGTCCCTCTATAATAGGTTCAACTAAGAGAACAAGGTTGGAATAGAGGTTCCCCATCTATCCTAAAGGGGGTTCACCCAACATGTTCCTAGAGGACCACACTAAGATCCTATAGGATTAGAAATTGAGTTCCCATTCACTTTGGTATCTAGTTATAAAGGGAATTAAATATCTGATTCCCCCTTCACATGACACATGGATAATACCATGTGGATCTATTCCAATGTCATACCAAAGAGTCCACACCCAGATCACATAACTAGGCACCCTAATCACTCAAGTTATTTACCTAGACACCCCTTTCATCCAAGTCGGCTATATAGAAATCCATCTACATAAAAATCCTCTATCGCCTGTAGAAATACTTGATTTGGTGATGAATTCTCTATTTCTCCCCCAAACATGTATTCCATTGAAAATAGGGATCAAGTATCCCATGAGAGACATTCCCTAGGGTTTTCTCCCACACTGATAGAACTCTATAGGGTTTTAAAATCATGTATTTACAAGATAATGAGGATACCGATAATTAAAACATAGGTGAAACCTCACATGGATCATGATACTCATCCGAAATTCCCTAAACCAATTTCCCAAATTTTCAATCATCTGATCTGATTCTAACAATTTATCCAACTTCATTATAATCTAGAGATGTATTTAAACCTTTAATATAGTGTAATTTCTAATACTTCCTCATTGGTTCATTCCACAAATGATTTCATTTATCCTTCCTTATCTATTTTTCATTAGACTATAGGTATGCAAGAATATTTAGGCCTATCATATGGAATTAGGCCCAAATATATACCTATTGATGATCTCTTCTGTATACTCATCAATGAGCCATATATTTCAAGGGACTGCTGCTATGTATAAGCCCCAACTATAACTAATCATGTTTAATTATAAAAAGAGAGGATAAATAAGAAATAATATCTCATGTGTATGTTCTATACAATAATTTATTAGGTTTCCTTCATGTAGTTTTTTAGCTGCATGACTATAATCTATATAGAATATAGTCTATTCTGTAAGATCATAAACTACTCAAAAATGATCCTCTCCATGTGAACTTAATCAACAAGTCACCGTGGTCTTGTTCGCATGAATATATAATGTTAATTTTTGGTCTTTGCTATATAATCATGAAAGATACATGAACAGTCATAGTCGAATGAATATAAAATGGACCAAAGTGTCAATTTTCATATAAAAACAAGAGGGAGGAAATTTCCTATTAAGTTTCATCAAAATACATGGATTTTGATTCCCTCATAAGGATATATAGGAAACCATTCCAATATACATGATTCAAACTCCACAACACCAACCATCTCCTTGGATGGTGATAAATTCTATACTGACTAGGTATATGCCATTAAATCATAGTATAATTTTCCAGTAAGGGTAAATATAGAGAACCTATGGTATATAAAAGTATTCACATCGATGCACACCAACTATTGATCAGTCTCATGGCCATGGTAACCAATATTATTACTGGGAATCATTTCAGAAGTATATAAAAAAACTATAAAATAATCTCAATTTATGCAATAAGTCCTATTAAGGTATGATCTAATCTATTATACTCTGATCAAATCCTAATTAAATTTTTTTATTGTAATGTCCTAGTGACTGTATGGATTTTGAAAGAATATTTTCATCAACCCAGAACACATGGGTGTGGATAAATTAGAAGAATAAATTTCTATTTGTTCACTTGAGATAACTAATAAATAAGTATTTATCTAAATTTGGGTGAGTATTATCATAATATAATCATCATACAAGTTCTTTACAACCCCAAATCATCATAAATGAACATTTATATGTTTACCATACCATATCTCATGTACTATAATTATGTATACATTAAATGGGAAAAGGTTCAGTGGGAATAATGAAATTTCCAAATCTAATCCCTAAAGAAAACAGGAAGGTCAAATTGACTCATATTTAATCAAACCATGTCCAACATGGTATGATTCATCAAATTAAACACACCATTCCACTATAATTTGCTAGGAAAAGTGAATTATAGAATTATTCACCAATATATCGGATGATCAATGAATTCATGGATTAAGTATTCACCATACTAAAATGATAAGAGGTTCTAAATACTTTTTTTAGTTGATTCTATACTTTTTTCTAGAACTCTATTATCATTTACAAAAAAATATTATACGTTTTTTTCATTAGAAACACATGTCAATACTCACTAAGGCCATCAGTAATGGTTATAAAATACCTAAACAATATACTTTCTTATGTACTAATTGGTCCATATATATCACTATGTATGAGATCCAATAATCCACTAGCAATTTCACATTTTCCACTAAAAAACTATTTGGAAATTTTACTTAATAAACATTATACATAGTTAAAAAATTATTAATAATAAAATGATTCCAAAAATTAATCTCCATGGTTTATTTGAATTTATTTCTCATTTATATGATAAAGGATACAATTCCAATGGTATGTGTGGTGAGAATAAACCTTGAAGTTCTTATTATAAACATTATATATTGGAGTATCCATATCCATAATGTATAATTATTTACTATATTCTTGATTCCATAATATATTTCATTCACATATATTGAATTTTTTTGTCATAATAAGGAATAAAAATACCATTTTTAAAAACACTATTTAGAAATCAAATTTATGTTTATGCCAAGAACATAAAAATATTTTTCCAATTATAGAACGAATAAAAAAGGTATACTTAAATTATACATTCTTACAAGAAATGACAAAAAATCATTCCCCATTTCGACTATGTAGATATACTTTACCATTGTTTAATTCCCCTACATCTGAGTTAGTGATTATCAACACAAATGTGTGTTAAACATCCAGTATCTAATACCCATGAGTTAGAGTTGGATAAATTTATCTCTAAAAAATTCACATCCATATGCTCAAAATTCTTCTCTTTTAGAACACTTATCAACCTCAAATAAAAATATAGAATATTTTTATAGGTTATACCGAAAATATTACTAAAAATGATAAATATGATGCTTGAAATATTCTATAACAAAGACATATCTATGTGAGAGTATAATTTTTTATATATTTTCATCATGGGTTTTTAATAAATGCACTTGAAATAAAATTATGACATCATAAATAATCAATTATAATGATCCAATATCCATATTTAACTAATTAATGAGTCCACCATAGAATTTCTTTCTCAACCTAGTTTTTTAGGTAAGGAATCATCCCAATCATATCATCTATGACTCTTAGATAGTTAAGAGCATAACCCTTTACCAGATCCATTATATGTATAAAATTGACTTTATTCTTCTATTAAACATGCACTATTAGTGTCACCTTACCAAGTGTAAGCCAAATCTCATAGTTCAATATGGGATCTTAATTATAAAAGGGTCACCCCATACCAATAATTCCTTACAAAAGATAATCCTTAGGCACCCTACTATGTAATATCCTATCCCATTGGATGATCGAGGTCTTAACATGTGTGTTCATTCGAAGGAATCTCATACTTAATATTTAGGGTGTTATTTTAATGTCTCTCCAATTTAACAAACATCACATTCATATTAAATATATAATTATTACACAAAATGAAATATTTATTATTTCTTGTTTTATTTCTTTATATTTGAAATATTATAATGATTTATTTTTTGAATCTCTATTCCTTCCAAATAATTAATATGCCTAATAAATATTAACGTGTAAATATTTATATAACACACAATTTGTATTACTTACCTTAAAATAGAATCCATATAAATTTACACATATCCAAATGGATCTTATGTAAAAGATACATGATCATTTCATGAAAATTTTAAAAATTATTTTAAAATAAAAATCCCCATATGAGTAAGACAGGAGTCAAAATATTTTCAACTGTCACATTCTAGTGTTAATCATAAGCCTCAAAGATAGTGGGAAGTCTAACCTAAAGTCTCTCTACACAAGAATACTTTACTCTAGAGAGATTCTAATTAGATATTAACTCTATTACCTAATATGTATAAACTATATTCAATAACTAAATTAAATATAATCACATTAATTAAAAATAAAATTCAAGGTAGATTAAAACTAATTTTTTTATAACAATCATGTAATACATGGAATATAAATATCCTATTTTTAATCAAAAAAAGTTATCATTAATAAAAAAATTATAAATTATAATCATCTTCAATCAAACGAATTAATTCTCTATATTTATTCTCAAATTTTATTTTATAATTTATAAGGGAATTATTAATCACATTTCATGATTATAATTGGCCATTATGATAGAATTTATCTCAAAATAGTAACCCTTATATATCATAGTAACCCATAAATATTGAGTAATTCACTTCTTCTCCAATGACATGCCCAAAGGTTAGCAGGCCACGAAAAAGCCTACTTAAAGGTTACTCAGATAGAAACCTTGATACATAATGGTTACCAACGTGTAATACTTACATATCAAAGAGTGTTTCCTAAATATCTAGGGATCCATGAATGTGACCATTATTTATGTTCCCATCATATTTGATGATATATGATACATCCTTAATTACTATGTAACGATGGTCTATTTACACACAACCAATATTTCAGTATTAGCATACGATATCAGGATTATCATAACATATAACATAGAACAAAACCATATGATTTCACTATGACATAACCTATAATACAAACCAGTCATACCCTATGAATAAGAAATAAAATTTTTCTTATCATGTAACATAATACCAAACATAGGAAACATACATTATTTTATCACAAAATTTAATGGGTGGAAATGAATTTTGATGATACGATGGTATACATTCATCTAAACCATATCACATGATATACTAAAAATTCAGGAAAATTATAATATCCATATTGTTCAAAAAATAAAAAAATAACATGTCCATTTTCTAATGATTATGGCTCTAATATAGATGATGGGTTTTAGAGGATAATTATATGATAATGGAAGTGAAAGAAACCCATTTATAGTGTTTGATATATCTTCAAGAATAAACATGAAATACAAATAACATAGAAATAATATATATACATAAGATTCATAAAAATTGATAAATATCAAACACAAAGAAGTTATCTGGATAGAGATATTTTTCTTGTAGTTTTCAAACTCTTTCCTCCACAAGGATTCCAATAGCCACTAGAATCCTTATACGCTATTAGGGGACCACTTAGACTCCAAAGGTGTTTAATAAAATTATCTAAAAATATTTACGGAGAATAAGGAGAAAGGTTGAGATTAATGTATAGATTATTAGTATCATTCTCATTTTACAAGGGGATCCCATCCGATTATATAGGCTCCCTTCATTCAATAAAGGGAGTTGAAGGTCAGCTAACAACACTTGAAAATTTTCATACTATATGATACCATATTATTGTTGAGTATATAATTTTTTAAAAATTTAAAATAACTATAATAAGCTCATATAGTCAAAAATAAGTCAACCAGTTGACTTATAACCAAAGAAAACAATTTGGAATATCTGGTCAAATTTATGTACTTGATATCCCATATCAACAATATATCCTACACTATGATAGATATACATCAAGCACTACAATAAAGACATATTCATACCACATCAAAGTATACATTTATAAGTATACCATATAATATTATATATATAATACCCTTATATTTTAAATTATGTATTCCTTCAAAATTTAATGAGTTTGACAGCTTTTGACACACGTAACATCGAACCAAAATGGATCACAGAGTAATATATAACCATTAAAATGTAGTTAAAGAATTGTTGGGTAGAAATAGATGTCACCAAATTATGAAATATATTTATAAATAAAAATAGAGGTCATTATCAATGATAAGTCATTGATAAATTAAATGGGTATAGCTAAATAATTAATAAAACTGATTTATACATTAAAATGCAACCTTTCTAAAATTTCACTTTTTATTTGTCTTTCCAAAGAAACTAAATAATTTATGGATAAAATATATTTGTTATGTGAATAAAATATTAAAATCAATTTTACTAGCAATAGAGAATAAAAAATAATATGAATAAATAATATGTTTTTTTAAATGTTATTTTAAAATGAAAAAAATTCCAATAAGTTTTTATTTATTTAATTATTAAATACTAAAATTTTATAATTTTAATTTGATAAAACAAACTTCATTTTTAGATTTATCATTTAAATATTATCTATTTTTTTTATTTTTATGAAATAATTTATTTTTAGGTGAATAGTGAAAAATGTGATTTTTACCAAAACTTCAAAAATTATGACTTTATCATTATATAATAAAGACCTAGATGTTTATATAACATTTTAATTGACCAAATATTTATTTAAGGGTAAATACAATATATTTTTAAATTTCATTCTACTTTTATAAAACCTCTGTTTAAAATTTTATGAACATAATTAATATTTTCTAATAAAAGAAATTATTTTTTCATAAAATATTATTTTGGTAAAATTAAATTTTGGAATATTATAAACACAAAATAAATTTTATTTGTTTTATAATATACCAATTTATATCATTAAAACCAATGAAATTAATAATTTTATCATCCACTTAAATTTTAAACATAAAAATAATATTTTTTTAAATGGATTTTTATGTACTACGTGAGCTAATGTTAAAATTCATTTTTCTAATGCATATACATTTAATCGGATAAAATTGATTTCATATTTTAATCATTATGTATAAATGAGGTAGTAATTTCCATTTTTATTTCGATTAATTAAAACTAAATTACTTTGGTAAAAACTAGTTTCCATGGTAAAATATAAAATATTTAAAGTAACAAATCAAGGGGTAAATAGAATGAAACATGTAAAAAAATATTTCTAATTTAGAGGTTTATTGATTCTCAACCTTATCTCATAATAACATCCATTTTTCCCATTTTTGTTTCCACTTTACATGTGAAAAAGTTTCTCTATTTATATTAAGTTGAAATATTTTAAAAAAAGTTCTTCTCACCACTTATAAAAGGAGCCTCTCAACACCCCTTCAATCCACTCCCAAAATTAGTTTTCTATCTGAAGATCTACCAATTATTGTATGTTCATGTTTGGGGCGGTCTAACAATTTAAAATAAAAATGCTATAAAATAATACCATGGATGTACATGATAACTTAATTTATTATAATATATGATATAAATAAAAAAATAATTTTTTATTTATGTTTTTGAAGTTTTAAATCAAAAATTAAACTCATCAATTAAGATACAACTTTTCATTTGTTAAAAATCAATAAAGCATGCTTATCACCTATTTTATCTATAAGAACCATAGTTAAAAATATAATATAAAGAAATTATAAATTTATAAGATATCATAACACATTAATTAAGTACATTATATTATTTTTTAATGATGTAATTTTTGAGAATAATTAAGAACAACACCATTATTAGGAAACTAGTTCAAAACAATCAAGATTACTCACACCGAATATTGAAAATTGATAATTAATAATTAATATACATTTAGATAATAATTATAAATTATGTTTATAAAATTTTATAGTTATCAATAAGGTTTTTTAAAAGGTAATAATACAGTTATGTCTATTATAAAGGATTTTAGAGCATATTCAAGTAAACATGAATACATGGTAAGGGTTTCTTTGTCTCATTTTCTAGTTCATGAGACATGTTTGATATTGAAAATCATCATTTCCTTTATACGACGTGATTACTTCCTAATTAATTTATTTTTATATATTCCTGAAATTAGTGGGGTTTTAAGATCCAAATAATTTTATTTATTTACTTATATGAACATCGATTCAAAAGATATCAAAGTTGTAAGGGTTTATTTTCTCAAATTATCACCCCATGAGAAATATTTCCTATTTTACACCTTGTTTTTTAGTAAGTTTGTATATACTACATCTATAATAATTTTTATCATGATTCTATAGACATTTTATTAAATTTAATCTTTAATTTTAAATCATATCCTTTAGGAGGTTTTGAATTGAAAGATTCTAATGTTATAACAGGATCTTTATCTCAAAATTAATTTTATGAGACATGTTTGATATTGAACAACATTATTTATTTTATATAGTGTATTAAATATACTATTTATTTCATGTATGAAATATATTCCATTTCATGAGATTTTATTTTCCATTTCACTATCTTCCTCTCAATAGTCTTTGATCTGAACATTACAAATACCTTGGGGGTATCATTATCAATCTCATTTTTAAAGAGTGATTTATTTTAAAGGATAATCAATCCGAGGAATTTCATAATATTCAATTTAAAATACCAATAATTTTAGTCTCCTCTATTCATTTATAGTATTTTAGTATTCTTCTCCCAATTTCATTTCCCTCTTTAAAAAAATATTAACCCATTGCAAGGAAACCAACCAACCTTTTCTTTTTTGGTCAGGAACCTCCCTTTTTCCATGTCAATATTCATTGGAATATATTGTGAACATCATTTTCTATTCATAAAATAATTTATTGAGTTCATTTTATACTAATTGAAATTATTTAAATATTTAAATATATTTTTAATGTTTTTCTTATGAGTCATTTTCATCGAAATGTGAAATGAATTTCTTTTTTAATATTTTCCATGTAAAAACATATTTCATCCACCTATTCAAATTTATATGAAACTATTTCTCTATATATCACTCTATGTTTTCATGGTTTATAAAAAAATTATTATTCTAATTATTTTATAAATTATTTTTTAAAATACTTTCAAAAGATCAATGATAAATCATATTTACAATGTTATTTTTCTAAATGTCCTAAAAAGTGTTTTTTTATCTATGGAATTTAACTTGGAAATATATTATTCTTGGTAAAATAAATTATACAAATAAAAAAATCCACATTATTTCATTGTATAGATTACGTAATGTTATTTTATATAAAATAACTGATCCACCTCTATCTTTGTCTTTCCAAATCATCTTCTTATATATGCATGATTTTTCTTTCAAAGCCTTTAAATTTTGAAAACACTATATTTATGTCCTTTGCGTGATGGGATTTCACCTATATGTCACATTTCAATTGATTGAGGAGATTATTGACTTAACAATATAACTATTACTCTATATGGTGTTCATTTTAGATATTATTATGTATAAATCTATTCCATTTATTGAATTGGTAAATATTAACAATATGTATACTTCTTATTTCAATAAAGATATTTATTAATTAATAAGTCATGTAACTTATGTATTGTATATTTTATTCATCAATTCATAAAATTAATACATTATAAATAATTATAAATTGGTTGGGTTGGTTATAGATAACTCCTCAATGCATTGATAGGTATCACGAGACAAACTAGATTAAAATTTTGATGTACCACTTCCCAGAAAAAAAATATTTTTATACATGGGACTTGACAATAAGAAAATTATGTCTAAGATCATGGTGGTCCTAGTTCATAGAATTAGATGACTGAAATTATTTATTTCATTGTTAAAGAACCAGTTATTGTTAACCATGTGATATTTTTATTTTCAACATTATCTAGGGATATAGTATGATTTCAGTTTCATTCTATTATCGTATTATTTTTGGCTATCTATTTTTTTGAATTATATATGCTTATCTTAGGCTCAATTATGATATTTTATTATTATACATTATGTTTAACCTTAATATGCATTTGATTTCACCCATTCTTATATTTCCATTTCATTAGGTTATTAAGAAATGTATTACACATCATATGTCTAATATAATAGCTTATGTGGAGTATCATAGAATTATTATGGGTTAAGTAGTTTATTATATAGTGAAAAAATGTACTTTTATTGGGAAAGACAAGGGATTTACTAGTTAATGTTTTTCTTAATTCTATAAATATCTAAACCTAAATGGTCTTGGGAATGTACGTAATGAAATATTTGACTTTTTCTTGTAATTATGGGATCGTTTAGTCTAGGATTTTATAGTTGGAATCAAACCTGGTATTTAAAGTATGTGTTATAGATTCTAGGTCCATGAGTGTGGGTTTGAGGCACTATAGATTGTTTCAGAGGAGGGTTTTGATAAACTTATAGGTTAGGGTGTTAGTTTAGGATAACTAAATTGTTGATAAGTTAAGGTTGATCATGATTTTAAAGGTATAGATAACCCTTTATGTTCGTTAATGTAATAATTAATATTTTATTATTTTTAGGGATTATGATAGTTTAATTTCATTTAAAACCCCAGGGATAAGTCTAAGTATATTATAATATCCAAATGTTATTTTAAAGTAGATATTGTCTGGTTTTCCTAGAAATAACATACCTATATAGATACTACAAGTGGAATCAGGATCTAGAATTGATTTACCTAGGGGTAATATCCCTAAAAAGTGTGTGTTGGATAATAAATCAATCATCACGTGGTGGAGAAAAAATTATCCTGTATGAAATCTTTGTTTTACATTAGGGGGGATATTATTTGTATAATCACATTTTCATTACAATACATTATTAAGGATTTATTTCTCTAATGAATTTGGTTACATAAAAAGTGAAAATATAACCTAAATAAATTTATATTGTACCAAGAGTGATTTAGGTTGAATTGAAAAAATATTCACAGTAAGAGTAAGAAATTCTGATTTTGAATTTATCATGAAATTATCTTATAATAATTCTCTTATAGTTTTAATTTTGCATCACTATAGTTATTTTTTTTGGTTTTAGTAATGTATGAATCCCAAAGGAATCAAATTAACAATAGATACCACAGATAATGAAGAGAGTTTCCCAATGAGAAACCTAATATAATAATAAATGAAGTGAGAAACCTTATGATTGTGTCAAAAAAATATCAAGAATCATGATTAACAATGTAAATAGAGTTGAATTACCAAAAAAACCAAACAATATGAGGATGGATTCTCATGGATGTTTGGGTGACAAAGATGATGAAAAAAAGAATGTTTAATTTTCAACATGTCAAAAATGGGGGAATAAGTGTTGAGGAAAATATCTCGAATGAACATGAATATTCTTCATGGGTGGAAAATGAGGGTATGGAGAAACAAGTTTCAATATAAAGTTGAATCAATCATTTAACACGATAAATGAAAATATGAGTTTTCTAGTCATACATAATATATTAAGGTAGTCACCTCATTTGATATTTTATCTTGAGTTATGCATATCTTTTAAATACACTAAACTAATATTATTAGTGAGTGACAAGAAAAATTGTGATGAAACATTTTATTTAAGGGTGGAGAAAATAACTCCCTGAGATTTTAAATTATATATTCCTTTAAGACCTAATGTGTTTGAAGACTTGTGAGGAACACGACATAAAACCAAAACAAACCATAAAATACTATATAACCAACAAAATATACTCATATAATTAGTGTATAAAAATAGATACAAATAAATTATGAAATATATTTATAAATAAAAATAATTCTCATTATCAGTGCTAAGGAAATGAAAAATTAAATTAGTGTGGCTAAAAAACTAATAATACCGATTTGTAATTTAAAATGTAACCTTTATAAAAATTGAATTTTTAACTATATTTTTTATGAAACAAAATAATTTATAGATAAAATATATTTTTTATATGAATAATATATTAATATCAATTTTATTAGTAACTTATATGAAATAAAAATAAAAATATTTAATATTTTTAAAAATGTTATTTTCCTATGAAAACATATTTCAACAAGTTTTATGTTATTACTTAAAAGTAAAATTATAAAATTTTGGAATTATAATTTTATAAAATAGAATTATTTTTTTGAATAATCGTTTTAGTATTAATATAAGATGATTTTATGTGAATTCATTCTGAAATAGTTGTTTTTTATGTGAATAATGAAAATATAGGTTGTAAAAAACTGTAATTTTTATGAAGTTATAATTATATAAAAAAGACCTATAAGTTTATAAAACCATTTAATTGATCAAATATTTATTTAATGGTAAATACTATACATTTTTATATAACATTGTGAGTTTATTAAACCTAGGTTTAATATTTTTTGAACTTAAGTAGTATTTTCAAAGAAAAGAAATTGTGTTTGGTATTTTATTTTAATTAAACATTATTTTGGTAAAATTCTCTTATAGATTAAAATAAATTCCACATAAAATATATATTTTTTATAATAACACAATTTGTATCAAGAAAAAATACTGATAATTTTATCATACAGATAAAATTTAAGCTTAAAAAATACACTTTTTCTCTAAACATGGGTTTCTATACGTTACATGCACAAAAACTAAAATTATTTTTTCTAACACATATAAATTTATTATGATAAAATTTAATTTTTATTTTTAATTCTTATTTAAAAATCAGGTATTCATGGCTATTTTATTTTTAGTAATTAAAATTAAATTACGTATGTAAAAACTAGTTACAACTGTAATATCTAAAATAGTAAAATTAATAAATCAATGCATAAAGGGATTTAAAAATATCATTTTTTTATAATTAGTGGTTGAGAGATTATAGAACTTATCTCATCTTCTGATGCATTATTTACCATTTTTTTATCCACTTTACATATGAAGCATGTGTCTTTATATATTAAGATGAAATATTTACAAAAAAGTCATTCTTATCACTTATAAAAAGGGTCTCTACCACTGCTTAAACACCCCTAAAAAAATTATTTTTCACCTAAAAAAATACCATTATATATATTTTATAACCCCATTCCTTCTCCTTGATTCTTGGTTCATGAGATATTGTCATAATACCTCCATTTCTTAGGAGTCTTCCAAGGGAAAACTGAATATCACAACGTGAGTACATGTTTTCCCAACCTTATTTTCCATCATATCCTATAGACATAAGTCTAATTTTATAACTAATATATATTTAAATTATTATAAAATATATATTAAATTTTATTATACTAAATGAATAACTGTTTACCAACTTTCCCCATTTTTGTTAAGAAAAATGAAACTTTCATTCGGCATTTTGCAAAATACTACCTCAACATAGGGATGACGTCCATTTTTTTCACATCCACATATCTTTATAGATAATAAAGTTTTAATTTAAGAATAAATGTGAAATATATAATAAAATTATTATTATTATTATTATGTAAATTATAATTCACCTTTTTTCCCTCAAATTCATTTAGAAATTAAAATTTAATCATGTGCTATGTGGACAATAGCCTCCATGAAGTAACATATCTTTTTTCTTATATAGTTTCTACATTATTTATTAAGATATTTTAAAATATGATTCACCAACTTTAAATTATATAAATAATTTAATTATTATTCTGTAATGATGATATTATTCCAAAATAAACCACTTTTATAAGCATAATCATCCATTATGTTATGTACATGTTTGGGCTAGTCTATCCACTTATATGAATAATGATATAAAATAATACATGTATGAAAATGATAATTTAATTACCAATAATACATGTTATAAATAATAAAAAAAATATATTTTTGTGGATTCGGAGTGGTAATGTTAATATTAAACTCATTAATTAAGATTTCACCGTTCGATTGTTAAAAATCTTTGAAACATGCTATTTGCTAATTTCAACTACAATAACTGTAACTAAAACTCTAATAGAAAGAAATTATACTTTTAAAAAATATAATAAAAAATTAATTAAATTACCATATATTAACTTGGAATGATAAAATTTGGGATAATAATGAATAACAATAGCACTATTATGAAACTAGTTCATAATAATCAAGATTACTCACACCCGATATTGAAAATAGATAATAACTAACTACTATACATGTAGATATTATTGAAGTTTATAAAGGGTTATTTATATGAATAAATTTCTTAACTAGGTGGTTAATATAGTTATTTTTACTATATTAGAGGTTAAATCATGTTCAAGTATGTGGTAATACAATGTAAGCATTTCATTGTCACATTTTCAAATTCATGAAATGTGTTTGATATTGCGCACCATCACTTATTTTTATATATTTTGATTAATTACTAATGAATTTATTTTTACCTAATAATTAAATATATGGGGTTTTATGATCCATATTGTGTTCTTTCTTTAAATGGGCTTTGATAAAAAAGACCAAAGTTGTAATAGTTTCTTGTCTCAAAATTTCACCCCTTGAGGCTTTTTTCATGTTATAATATATGTTTTCTTTAGAATGGTTCATATAATACACATTTAAAATAATATATTATGATTATATTTTTATTTAATGTTATTTAATGTTTCATTTTAAATTATACACTTCACAAGTTTTTGAATTGAATGTTTCTAAGGTTATAAGAGGTTCTTTGTCTAAAATTTAATTTCATGAGACATATTTGATAATACACACAATTTTTTATTTTATATGGTTTATTAAAGATAATATTTATTTTATTTATGAAATATATTAAATTTCATTATATTATAATTTAAATTTAATTATTTTCCTCTCAAGATCCTTTAATTCATATGTTACAAATATTGGGAGGGTTTCGTCGCTAATCTAATTTTCAAATAGATATTTCTTTTGAAAGATAATAAATATAGAGAATTTGTTTAATTTTATATTTAGAAACCCTCTCATTTTATTACCACATGGTAATCCTTTTGTTTTTACTTATATTATCTATATTTATTTTCCCCCCTTGGATCAATATTTACCTATTATAAGGAAACTGGTCGTACCTTTTCTTTTTGGTAAGGAATATCCATTTTTCATTTTCCATATTCATTGGATGATTTTGAGAACATAATTTTTAATGAATCATTAATTTATAAAGGTAATTCTCTTCTAATTAATATTATTTTAAGTTTTAAATAAATTTTTAATGTAATATGTATGGGTTGTATTTTTCAAAGTATGAGAATCATCTCATTTTAATGTTTTATACGTAAACACATCTTTCTACCACCTTTGTTATTATATATGAAACTTTTTATCTATATTTTCATGATTTATAAAAGAATATTTTTTATCTGAGTTATGTAAAATATTTATTTTAAAATATATTCAAAAGATAAAGGATATTTCTTATATTCAAAGTGATTTCTCTAAAACTCTAAAAATGGTTTTTGTCCAATTCATTAACCTTTGAAATATCATATGCTTGATGAAAGAAATTATTCAAATAATAATTTATAACATATTTCTCTAGAAGGATAATATAATGTTATTTTATATAAAATATATTATAAATCACTTCATTTATCTTCCAAAATCACCCTTTGATAAAAGATTGATTTTGACTCCAATTTATTTTCTTTGTGAACACTCTATATTTGAAACACCCCAAGAGATTACTATATTTTCTTTTTATAATAAATTTAATTTTCATTCCAAGATTTTTTATATGAAAAAAGAAGTTAATATTATGTTACATACAATATAAAGTTTGTCATTCTCTACACAGAACACCGAGGTTAGCTTTTGTTACATGCATGACTGCATTTCCTTGATGGCTTGTGTAACACGCACGAACAAGTTTTACAGAACAATAATATATTATTTAAATTATTATTATTTAATATAATAATATATATCCTAGAATTTAATTTTGAATTTATTAATATGATTAACAAACTTTTGAAAATACATGGTTGAATTCATTGGCTAAAAATTAATTAGAAATGAATATAAGAACCAATTGAATACAAAGGGAATATTTTTATAGAAAACTATTTTTATGATCATAAAGATGTTTTATCAGAATAAATTAAATTAATTATAATTAGTGACTGATATTAATTTAATATATAAATATTATATTAAATTAAAAAAAATTATATTCATCTAATAGATTTGATAGGCATAAGATAAGAAAAAAAATCCAATTTTAGAAATAAAAAATATATTTTTATAAAAGAATTTTTACCTCCTTAATGGTGTACCTAATTTATATATGAATTTTTAAAAATTTATGAATTTAATATGAAAAAATAAACTTCAATTTTTAAATAAAAACATTAAAATTAATTTAGGTTAAATTTTTGGTATTTTTCTGTGAAGTTCTTTTTTTGTTGAACAGTGAAAAATACTGAATTTTAATACAAAACTACTTTTTTATCTAATTTATTTATAAGTTTAAATTATATTTTTATTAGTTTTATATATTAATTTGATAAAGTTTATATATTTTAATACAATTTAGTTTATTACACTCAATTTAACTTTGAAACTGGATATATAAACGTAGAAAACATTCAAACACTTATGCATTAAAAATACACTTTGTCATCACGTCTAAGGGGTTATATTAAATTTAATTTCTAACACTTAAGTGATTTTTATTTAGAAAAATGGGTTAAAGATTTTTAATAATAATAATATATAATTTATAATATTCTGAACTTAGTTTTTACCAAAAGGATTAGTGAATGTGATTAATATTAATTACAACGATTAAGATAAAAACTACCCTAACAAGGGACCAAACATTAAAATTAAGGCCACAATGACCTATAAAATTGTCCAAAATACATTTTATGTCCATATTTAGACCCTATAATTCCATTTTTATAATATTTAACATTATTGTATCCACTTTAAATGGAAAAACATGGGTGCAATTCCCTTTCCAAATAATTATATAAATGTCACTCCTCCACTATAAAAGGCACTCACCCCTACCACTTTTTCATAACTCTCAAGAAAAACTGGATCATCCTAGATCTACCAAAAATCTCCAAAACATCCCCCTATCATACTAGAATAATCACCTTGGTATTAATCCATCCATGGAATCCCGTTGGTGCATACTAAAAGGAGTTACCTGAATTAGAGGCGACATCCTTCCCCAAGCTATTTTATATCATTTTCATTATCCACCAATCAATTGTACTTATTACATTTGTAGATAATAAAATAATTATCCTAAAAATAATTAGATGTTGTTATTATAAGTTTTTTTCCTAAAATTACACACACTCCCATCTAATGGGTAACGAACATAGAGTTTATGTGTACGGTGAACTACTACCTCGCAAAATGATGTCGTTTTTTTACTTTACCACATTTCATGGATGGTAATTATGATGAACATGATATTTATAATCAATTTATTCTTATTTAATTTTTATATAGGATATATGTTTATGATTTCCAATTTTTGGGAATACGATAACATCATTTGTGGAAGTGTAGACTACTGCCCCCTCAATGTGATGTGATTCATTCAGGTGATACATGGAATTTAGAAAGGATGGTTTTAATTTAAAATATTAAAAATAAATTATTTTCATATGATATTCATGAAATAATTACCTTTGTTTAAATATAATATATCATTTTCTTTATTACCCTTTTCACACACTAGAAAGTAATAACGTCGGTCGTGGATGTGTTGACTGCTGCCTCCTCAACACGATGTGATTCCTTTTACATCACAAATATTTCTATATATTAGTATGTATGATTAAATAAAATGAAATTTATGATAAAATTATCATTCAAAAAATATATAAGGTAACCTTCCTTCCTTCTATAATGATCATTGAAAAACGGGAATGTTACTCATTAATACGTACGACCTACTTTATCCATGATTGTAACATTGGTTCATTTTTCAAAACAATATATCATGATTGGTTTTAAAAGTACAATTGATGTATAAATATGATATTTATTTCATGATTATTATTATGTAAATATTTATATAATGCCCCCTTTGACCATATTCTACCTACCAACGTCATTTTTGACACATGACCCAAATTTGGTCAAAAAACCTAACCTGAACATAATTGTTTAAGTAGTTGTATAAAACATTGTAATAAGTAAAGTAAAAGTAATTATAAACTTGAAAAAGATTATTTAGAAATTAAATAATTAACATAAGTTTATTATTCAGGAATTTAGAATCATGCTTGAAAATTCATACTCAAGATAAATGATTTCTTCTCAATTTACATTCCATTGAGACGTATTTGTTATTATAATCCAACTCACTTTTATATAGTGTATAATGTTCATTGAAATTTTATATCTCTAATATACTTATTATAATTATATTCTAAGTTTCATTTAGTAATATTTATGCATACAGATTATGATTCAAATGTTTCAATGTGGTATGAGACACTTTGGAATGTTTAAAGATTATTTTCCCCAAGAATGTTTTTAATGATATTACAATTGTATTTCTATTCATCAATGTAAAAAATACTTGCTGTTAATTATCCTCCAATAGGTAATTATTGATAAATTCATATGATTTATTCGATATTTATATTTTATAAGGCAAATTATTTATTTTGATTATTCAATTTTAGGATTTTTTTACTAATAATGATGGGTGGGCCCTAGACTTTATATAACCCCTCGATGCATCGACATGTTCTCATGATACAAATATGTTGGCCAAATAAGAATAGTTTAAACAATCTTTTGAAAGGTCTATATGTTATAGGTTTTCATGTGCCTTAGACATAAAGTCAAGTAATTAAGCATTTCCTTCATAGATATTTTAGATATTTTTTATTCATGATATTTTTTATTTTAAATATATATGGATACATTTCGTTATTATTTTATTAATTAAATGTCATGTGTTTAAATTTCTTAACATTCCTTATTGATTATTCTTTATCTAGTTATTTTACTGTCATGTTCTATCAGTTATTTAACTTTCTATGTTGATTTATTCACTTCAATTCCTTATTTATTCCTCTTTACTTACCCTTAATGAGAATTTGAGCCCACACATATTATGTTTCCTTTCACCATGTTATGAAGAATATTCCTTTGAATGATTTTCAAGGATTTTGTTTATTTCATTTTATTATTTATAATGTTTTTATTATCTTTTACCAATGAATTATGGGTATCATATATGTAATATGGTTTTACAAAACTAATAAACTATTCGGTACCTTAGGATTTGAAGCTTGTATCTATCCTAATATAATAAAGTAAGGCATCATCTCTATGATTATCGGGTTGGGGCATTAAAATATTTACTTCCTTGTATTTAAGGGTGTTTACCAAAATTTCATAAGTCAATTGATTTGGAAAATTATTGACTTAACAATATACCTATTACTCTATACACGGTTATTTTAATGGATTCTTACATAGAAATATATTAAATTTTTTGATGATGGAAATATTGATAATATATAAAATTTTTATATCAATACAAGTGTTTATTGATTACTAAGGCAATTTAGTTATATATTTTATAGTTTATCAAATCTTTTATATGATGAATACATTAGAATTAATTAGTGATGGATGGGGGCTAGTATATATAGAACATCACTATATTTATAGGTCACATTATACATACTATCTTGGGTATTTTAGAGTACTCCTACCCAAAAAAATTATTTCCTAGACACAGGGCCTCAGTGGTATGATCATGATGTCTATGATCATGATGTATTTTCTTAGGGAATGGAATTAGCTATCCACTATTATTCATTTAATCACCAAAGAACCAGTTATTGTTATCCATGTGATAGTTTCATTTCCATTGATATTCATGGATATATCATGATTTCAATTTCATTCTATTATAGTATTATTAATTTTATCTATTCCTTCTATATTATTTATCCTCATATTATACTTACTTATGATATTTGATCTTTTTTTGCTTATGTTTACCCATACTGGGATTTTGAGCCCACCCATTCTTTTATGTCAATTTCCCTAGGTTATGATGAAATTTATCACATATGATATGTATAACAGAATGTATTTTGTGGATAATTTGTGAGATATGTTTTTTGGAACCCATAATTGTGCATCTTTCACTTTATAGTGAGGGATTTTAGAAGTTTAAAGGCAATTTAAAATGATGATATACTTCATAGAATACTTGAAAGGTTCATACTTGAATTATATCCTTGATATAGATGTTGGGCATTTATTTCACCCGTTATACTTAGAATCTTATTCTAAGTAGTAGAGAGTGTTATTCCCACCCTTTCAAAAAAATAAGACAATCCACTAACCAACCAAGTCAAGGATCAACCATAGTTCCATGTGGGAACAGGGCTAATCAAGACTAATGGGAGCTAGCTGAGCCATTTAGTGGCTAGTAGGAGGTATAACACCCATAGGAAGTGAGTGTTTCCATGTATAGGGTCCATGGTGCATGATCCCAAAGGAACACATTGTGTTGGCACATACGCCGTAGGGATGAAGCCTGGGTGGAGGTGTGGGTGGGTGGTACAATTTCCAAACCCCATTTCTAGATCAACTAAATAATGGTTGTGACATTTTTTAAATACCGAAGGGATTCACTATGGAGATGTCATTATGGGAAAACATTTTTCACGTGTACTGTTCATGTGATGGAAGAACAAGAATCTGATCATTTCTTCCACCGATATCAGCAATTCAATTTATTTCCATGAATTGTTAGTTGTAATTTGAGTCAATCCCATGATACTTAAGTTCAAAATATCTAATGCAGCACTTGACCTCCATTTTCAACCTCCTGCTCGACTGTCTCCCCCCCCCTCGTACCACTGGTTCGACATGGGAACTCAAAGTAAGTCACATGTTCACTTGATTCGTCCCCATGGAAACCATCACTAGTTCTTTTATTGATATTAAAATTATTCCAATAAAACTATCATGATACATTTTAAGACTCCAATCGATAACAATAGTGGAATACCACAAGAGCACATACCAATTTTTGATGTCGTCGCACGATCATCCTTTGATCATGCAATCAAAGTGGGGGAAATAAATGAAGTCGTCACGAGTAGTTTTTTGACTATGAGACCATCCATATTCATTATTTTTTCTGAATTAATTTAGATTTATTTGATCATGCAGTTATCATTTCAGGAAACCAAATCATCACATGATCAAATGAAATGATCATGTGATGAAGTACACACCATCTCACGATCATGTGATGTCAATCCAATGAAGTTACCTCTACCTCAACTGGTGTACACAACTTCCTCCCCATTGAAAGAGGAACCACCTCGGCCAACCTCACCTCTAAATACCTCCACTCCCCTTAAAAAAACTGACACACGATGAAGGGAGGGGATCAGTGGAGAACAGTAGTAGAAAAATAGGGTAGTCGACCAACATTCTAAGAGATCTTATCCAAGTAATCAAGAGGTCCCTCCAATGAGAATATTTTGTAATATTTCATGAAAATAAAACATTTTGTGATCTCCATAAGATAACACAATCGCATTATTGGATAATTTCATTCAATTACCCTATACCCCATATAGTCTTGAACAAGTGTACTGCACAAATACTCGGTCTTGCGATGACCACATATGCATGTGATCATGAGACCTGAAATCCATGCCCATTATGGCATGATTCCCTCAGGAATGTACATCCTAGTTGTACACACCCCACACATGAATGAATTCCTTGTTCTCACGGTTCCGCCTTCATGATCTTGAAGTATTCCTTCACTTGACTTCTTAGGGCTAGATTTAATACATGAACCACATATTCCATGTGCTCCTCTTCACCATGAAATGAAAACCATCACCCATACACATAAATAATTCAACATACAACTTCCATGAATGATCATAGAATCTTCCACATGATCCAACCCATGATCATGCGATCTCATAAAAATATGAACACTATGAGAGCCCTCTATTAGAAGGTGCATAATGAAAGCCTTCAGGTGCACATGATGCCCATGATAGTTGTGTTAACCCTCGGTCTCATGAAGTCATGATCTCCCTATCCATATTATGCTTTCATACAACCTTCATCATGGAATCCTCAGCATACAAAAATCCCCATAGATCCTTGATATGGTCATAGTCTCCCTCGCAAGAAACCATTTGAAGGGCCTGTGATCGTACGAGAAAAAAAAGCCTTGGGCAAACCCTATTCAGCACAAGACATTCTCAAGAACCCGTGATCATGCTGAATTCCACCCTTGGATTTTAAATCCATGAAATTTATCCCTCAACAATTTCCCTCAGTTTTTCAGTTTGGAAAACCTTTTTGTATTGATGTCTAAATTTTTCCTTGGGAGTGGCTGCCTCGACATACAACATCCCTGTAGACACCCCCACCATGTAAAGAAAATGATAAGGGAGTATAACCCATGTGTCATACACCATCACCATAAAGTGTGTACCCTCACCCATACATCTGTGAGCCTTGATACTCATCCCATGTGCATGACTATGAAGCCTTCAGCAGAACTTATTTATGATCATGGGAATTGCATAAAGGATGGAACTTCATGTGACTCCTTAATGCAGACATCCCCTAGCCTATACATGGCCTAAACCCACTAGAGAATTCATGTAAAGTCCTTTCCATATAATTTTATCCCTCTTACCAGGTCAATAGTTATCTATATATACTTATGGAATGATTCCATTGGACGTGTACTTGTTCCACAAAAATAAACACTAGACCCTAAACACATTCATGAGACCCCACCACATGAATAGTTTAAGGACACATGACCTCAAGATTCTTAAATTGTGGTGTGATAGCCTTATATGACCATGGAAATTTCATTTTAGTCAAAATAAAATCCTTGGACCACTCAATTTGATCTCATGATAGTTTGTTGACATGTCACTATTTTTAAATGGTAGTCTGAAGATAATCCAAGTTGATCAGGAGACAACCCCTGGACATATATGAGTTGTCTCAAGATAGACTCCGGACAAATCCGAATGATATTTTGGTGGATTATCAACATGTCTCCATGATCATGCAGTTTCCCATTAACATTTAATAATTGTCATAAGAATATCTGAAGACGAGTCATGCTGATCATGCAATAACACATAGTCATGTCTACTTCAATCATGTGCAAGACCCTAGACATGTTCACTTTGATTATGTGAAGTGTCTTGGACCTACCTTCTTCACTCATGTGAAGGAATTTGAGAAAAGTAATTTGATCATGAGAAAGACCCTGGTCATGTCCACTTTCTTCATATAGAAGATCCTAGATATGCCACTAAGATCATGCGAGGAATCATGAACATTTCGGGAAATCACCCTTGGATGTATCATCCATAACAGAATGAAACCCCAAATACATATGTTAGATAATCGATGTAACGCCCCGACCCTAGTTACCCAGAGTCGGTGCATTATTACATAACATTGGAATGATCACAAGAAAGATCAAATCTCGAAAGACCGATTGGTTTAGTAGCCTTGGAAACACTAGATATATTCATAAGTTTTACATTACATCATAAAATGAAAAACTACTACAACAACATAATGTCTCCATAATCCACACTCATATCCCCACATAACATCCCTGCAGGTCATTCATAATTTACTTCTTCACTTCCTGGGAAAAATAAAACATATAAAAGGGGTGAGCTTAAATGCCCAGTAAGGATAACAATATAGCGGAAACTTTCATAAATAAGAATAAACATTTAAGGCAATGTATAACTAAAACAAAATACTTTCAAACATGAACTTTCAACATGGTATGGAATAATTAAAATGAAATAATGCCATTTACTTATTCACATGGATATCCTACTAATCGAATAATCACATGCAAAAATCAATAACCACTTTCATAATGTTGGAATGCATAATGCAAGACTATCATAACCACATAGTCAAGGCCTCGTGCCAAGACTACAAATAAGATTTTTTCAAGGCCTTGTTCCAAGACACTAGTTTGTCTCATGAGACCTACCGATGCATCGAGGAGCTATAGCGGGCTCCACCCGTCACATTTTAAGTCCAATGCATTCCGATATGAAAAGGTTTAAACATAACATAAACATTCGTATTAAAACTAGCATACGAAATGTAAATACTTTCACCATAAACTATGAATGGTATAAAAATAGCACATCCATAGTCAAACATATCACAAAACCTTCAATAAAATATAGAAGTTTTGTATCATAATAAATCAACTTCAAATAATCTTAAAATCCATCAAAGGATGTTGACATAGATGAAATCAAAATTCTTTTTAAAGAAATATATCCTTTTATTTTGAAATCATTTAAGATCCATATAAAATAAAACATTTTCTTTGAAAATATTCTTATAAGCTTGTAAGGGAAGCTTTGAATATTTTATAACGGCGGAAAATAGCCGCAACCGCCGTATAAGTTAAAAAAACATTCTTACCATAATTCTGTCGAAAAGGTTAAAAAGGACCTTGTTTTGAAAACGACGGAAAGATTCCTTTATAAACCTCTTATAAAAAGTAGAAAAAGGGTATAAATGACTTTAACCCATATTCTTGTAAATAATAAATATGTTTTGAAATACATTTCGAAGAAACATGGATGTGGATGATAAAGAGATCCCAGTAGATTATTACGTATAAACAACCTCGGATAATGAAGAGATTGTCAAATAACCCTTAACTTGTACTTTTCCTTGGTTGGGGTAGGTTAAACTCCTGTATAATGGTGAAATAATTGTTATTATACAATAATCATATACATTAATATGATATCATATATGATCTTTTAATATTGATTTGATAATAATATCTTAGTATTATCGTTGTTTCGGGTGTTAACTTACTTGTTTTCTTTTATATGTTTTGTTATGTAAGACATGTTTTTAAAGGATAGGTTTTATATTATTCATATCCAGAATGATATCAAGTCCTTAAACATCATTTTTTTAAATCATCAAATGATAATTATACTTGAATGGATACGATGGAGAATGAATCTCATCGCGTTCGTGGAGACGGTAGTCCATATGTACGCACGAGCGACAATATCATTCTTTTGATATTAAAATAATATATAAATAGATGGTATATCATATATACTGAATCATTAACATGATATATTTATTATTTAAATGAGTTACACATCATTATTATACCCATCCAAATAATATTATATTGAATAACAATTACACCACGACGTGGAGACGGTAAGCCGTACGTACGCACGTATGGTGACATGTTATTAAAAGGGTGGATAGAATAATGAATATGGTTGTACCATATTTATAATAACATCACAGTATATGTGAGATACTGGAGTTATTATTTTATAATGGTAACAACAAAGGAAGAAGAAGTGGAAGAAGAAATGAACTTAGAAAAGGGTGGTGAAATCATTACCTCTTCTTCGGGTTCTTCCTTTTGATTTGATCAAAAGGGCTCCTTAGGTTGGCTTTCTGATCAAACTAAGGCCCCTAGTTTGTAGTGAGGGAAGTTGGGAGAGTATTTGGTCAGAGTTTTGCCGAACCAAAAGGCTTTGAAGGTGTGAAGAAATGAGAAGGAGGAGTGCCCTTTTATAAGAGGGGTGAGGGGCACCTTTGGAAAAGCTAGAAATATTAATTTATAATAAATTCATATTCGGTTTCTAATGGATCCAAAGTTGATTATTCAAAGGTTAAGGTGGGGATGGGTTGAAAACAACTCAACCAATAGAATTTAGACAGGTTTGGGTACTTATATTAACCTTATCTTTAAGTATTAACTCTAAGTTAATTAGTTTCACTTTTACAATGTCTCTTTGTATTTTTATATAATATGGTTAATAAACTTACTACATACCTCCAAGAGACCCCCAAGTGGTCCATTAATGATGCACCTATCATGATATAAGTCTCTTGGCCGAACCTTAGTTTTTTAGGAATTTAATATCAATTAATAATATAATATTTGTTTTAAGAACTCTTTTATGTCAATTTTGACACTATTCAATAGTTGATTTTTGTGAAACTCATAACAGATTTATTACTTCGAACAAAGTCAATTAAATAAATCCTAATATATCATATTATCCTAGAAAATTAGTTTAATTCATTAAAAGTTTCATATTATATTTATTTGGGTATTTATAATATCAATTATTTTAATTTTTCACTATTATAGTAATTACTACATCATCATTGCGTCATAAATAAAATAAACTATATAATGTCTAAAAATTATAAATAAAATATCATTATGTAGGAAATGTTTTTATCTTTCTAATGAATATTTATAATCTAAAATCCAACATATATAACCATATGTAACAATTATTTTTCTAAAAGATATATGCTTGTGTCATTTTTGTATTCATTTTAACTTAATTAAAATAAAGTGTCATTATCACTTACAAGTGGATCCATGGGGTCCCAAAATCGACCCAAAGATGCCCATGGTCGACCATGTATCAACCAATAGGGTTAATACACGTTTTAGGGTAATTTAGTATTATTATAATATTATTTTTTAACCCTTATTTACCGGATTTACCCTTAACCATGGTAAATAAAATATATACCGCAGTAATTATTCAAAATGTCTAAAAATAAAAGTTACCTATTTACACAATTTGAACATCCTGATTCCAAATATGGAATCCATTTTCCTAATTTCAAAACACAGAAGTGGCAGAAATTAATTTAAAATTAATTTCCGCTGTCAAAACAAAAAGCGTGTTTTTAAGAGATAATAACTATCAAAAGATTGACACTTGTTTATGTTCGGTTTAATTGTAAAATTATGTCCAATGACCAAAATTATATTAAATGGTAAAAATATATTCTAAATATACTTTAAAACTACTAAAATTCATAATTTATCACTATTAATTATTTTGATTAAAAAAGTTGTTTTTAATTAAAATTTAGTAATTTTCACTATTCATCAAAATATGAAAGTTATCCGAAAAGTACCAAAATTTCACCTTAGGCTAAATTAGATATTCCGAATCCAAAAATGAAGTCCATTTTGAAATATAAAATATATATAATTTTAAAAAATAGGTATTACTATTCATAACGGCTAGTTTGATTGGTTGTTAGAACTCGGTGTTGCGTACAACACACGCTATCACATTATTCAAAGAGAAGCGTACCGTAGAAGCTTGGGGTGTTACATTCTCCCCTCCTTCAAATAATTTCATCCTCGAAATTTCTAGAATACTATCGCATGAAAAGACTCGGGTGGTTCTTCATCATAAGTTCCTCGGGTTCCCACGTTGCCTCTTCCATCTTATGGTTTCTCCACAAAACTTTTACCAGACGCGTCGTCCGGTTTCTCAATACTTGTTCTCTCGTATCAAGAATCCTGACGGGCTCTTCACAATAGGAAAGATCGGGTTCCAGTTCTAATTCCTCATAGGTGAGTACATGCGTTGGGTCAGGCATGTATTTCCTCAACAGAGATACGTGGAACACATCGTGAACTTTGGAGAGACTTGGCGGCATTGCCAATCGGTAAGCTACAACCCCAATTCGTTCTAGAATTTTGAAAGGTCCGATGTACCTGGGACTCAATTTACCTTTCTTACCAAAACGTATGACTCCCTTCCACGGAGATACCTTCAGGAAAACATGATCACCGACTTGAAATTCCAAATCCTTCCTTCGATTATCGGCATAGCTCTTCTGCCTACTTTGAGCTGCTTTGATGTGATTTTGGATTACTTTCACCTTTTCCACCGTTTCCTCCACCAGTTCTGGGCCTACAAGTTTTCTTTCACCAACGTCATCCCAACAGGTTGGTGTACGACATCTCTTTCCGTATAACGCTTCATATGGTGCCATCTGAATACTCAAATGGAAGCTATTATTATAGGAAAATTATACCAGTGGTAAATATTAATCCCACATACCCTGAAAGTCAAGTGAGAAAGATCTCAACATGTCTTCTAAAGCCTGAATAGTTCTTTCTGATTGTCCATCTGTCTGAGGGTGGTAAGCAGTGCTCAAATGAAGTTCAGTATCCAGGGATTTCTGAAGACTTTTCCAAAATCTTGAAGTAAAACGAGGATCACAATCAGAACCAATTGATAAGGGTACTCCATGAAGTCTCACAACTTCATTAATATATAGTCTTGCTAGACGTTCCAGGGGTAGATCTTCTCTTATATCAAGAAAATGTGCGGACTTGGTAAGACGATCAACAATAACCCATATTGCATCATTCCTTCTAGGAGTCTTTGGTTGCCCCATGACAAAGTCCATCGTAATATTGTCCCATTTCCACTCCGGTATGGGAAGAGGTTGCATGAATCCTCCAGGCTGTTGCCTTCCAGCTTTCACTTGTTGACAAACCATACATCTTGACACAAAATCAGTAATCTCCCTCTTCATGTTGTCCCACCAAAAATGTTCCTTCAAATCTCTATACATTTTTGTGCTCCCAGGGTGTATAGAGAAATTGGAACTATGAGCATAATCCAGCAATTCTCTTTTTAGATCAGGTAAATCGGGAACACAAAGTCTCTTCCCGAATTTCAAAATTCCATCTTCATACACAAAGTCTCTCAATCTCCCATCATTCACAGCTTTAATCTTCTTTTGGAATTATTCATCATCGATCTGAGAACTCTTAATCCTTTCTAGTAAAGATGGTCTGGCAACCATTTGAAAAAGCATTGATGTTTCACCTTCCCTGGTTATTCCCATGTCCATCTTCACTAGATCCATGAAAATTGGATCCCTTTCAATTCTCATATTGTTCAAAACTCCATGGTCTTTTCTACTCAAAGCATCTGCCACCTTGTTTTCCTTCCCCGGGTGGTAGTGTATCGTACAATCATAATCCTTGAGTAATTCAAGCCATCTCCTTTGCCTCATGTTGAGTTCTTTTTGTGAGAAAATATACTTCAAACTCTTGTGATCAGTATAAATCTCACATTTTTCACCATAGAGGTAGTGCCTCCATATCTTCAAAGCAAAGATCACAGCTGCTAACTTGATATCATGAGTAGGATAGTTTTGTTCATGAATTTTCAACTGTCGTGATGCATAGGCAATAACTCTATCATTCTGCATAAGGACACAGCCAAGTCCTTTCTTTGATGCATCACTATAAATAACGAACCCATCATTCCCCGATAGTAGAGTCAATATAGGAGCATTGACTAATCTTTTCTTCAGTTCTTCAAAAAATTCTTCACACTCTTTTTTCCAAACAAATTTAACCCCTTTACGCGTGAGCTTAGTTAATGGGTTAGCCAATCGGGCAAAATTCTGGACGAAACGTCGATAATAACCTGCCAAACCAATAAAACTGCGTACCTTAGTTATAATCGTAGGTGCTGGCCATTCTTGGATTGCCTTGGTCTTAGAAGGATCAACAGAGATTCCATCTTTAGAGACAATATGGCCAAGAAAAGAAATCTCATGAAGCCAGAATTCACACTTGCTAATCTTCCCATATAATTCATGTCTCCTCAGAGTCTTCAAGATAATGCGCAAGTGATTTTCATGATCTTCGTAGGTTTTTGAGTATACCAAGATATCATCAATAAATACCACCACAAATTCATCGAGATACTCCTTGAAAACTCTATTCATCAGATCCATGAATACAGAGGGTGCATTAGTCAATCTAAACGGCATTACAGTAAACTCGTAATGCCCGTACCTGGTTCGAAATGCTGTCTTCGGAATGTCTTCCTTCTTCACACACAACTAATGGTATCCAGATCGAAGTTCAATCTTTGAAAAGTATTGAGCTCCATGCAGTTGGTCAAATAAATCATCAATGCGAGGTAGGGGATACTTGTTCTTTATCGTTATAGCATTGATCTCCCTGTAGTCGATACATAACCTCATAGATCCATCTTTTTTTTTTACAAAAAGAACAGGGGCTCCCCATGGAGAAACACTAGGGAGAATAAATCCCTTATTACTCAATTCCTCTAGTTGTTTCTTTAGTTCGACTAACTCTACAGTGGCCATTCTATAAGTGGTCTTCGATATAGGCCTTGATCCAGGAATCAAATCAATGGAAAACTCAACTTCTAGTTCTGGAGGATGTCCAGGTAAATCTTCCGGAAATACATCTACAAATTCTTTCACAACAGGTACATCCTCTATTTGAACATTCCTTTCCTCACCCGCAGTTATTTCATTCTCTTCCTCCCCAATAATTGAATTTAGTTGAGCTATTGAGGGTGGATCTAAATAAGAATTAGGTGGTGATGATTCTGCTCTAAAGATAAGGTGTTCCTTATCATTATCATCAAGAATCGTAACCTCTTTCTTCTTACAATAAATCTTCGCATCATAGTCCGAAAGCCAGTCCATACCGAGGATTATGTCAAACTCAATCATAGGTATGACGATGAGATCAGCAGATAACGAACATTTATGTGCTCTAATGGGGATTGATTCACAAAATTTTGTTGCAATGATACTTCCCTTATAAGTTTTAACTGACAACTCCCTTGTTAAATCAAATTGGAAATATCTAATTTTCTTAGAAAACTGGGAAGATATGAAACAATGCGACGATCCAGAGTCAAATAATGCATTTTCTAAACTTGAGGAAACCATTAAATTACCTGCCACCACGTCTTTTGGAGTTTCTACCTCTGCAGTAGTGATAGCATAAGCCTGGCCTTGATCCCTTGGCCTTTTCTGAGGTAAGTTCTCCTGACGCTTAGGACATGCATTTGCATAATGCCCCATCTCCCTGCAATTGTAGCACTGAACGTTGGTAGCTTCCTTCTTCCCCTTGCAATCACGAGCTTGGTGGCCTTTTTCACCACACTTGTAACAGACTCCCATTCCCTTCAAGCAAGTACCAGGATGTTTCTTCCCGCATTTACCACAAGATGGATATTCAACCTTTCCCTTCTTCCCCTTACTTCCATTCCCATATTGATCAGCAGGTCTCTTCTTCTCTTGCTTTTCTTTAAAGTCATAAGACTTAGAGAATTCCTTTTCGGTCTTGATAGCACATGAGACAATGTCTTCGTACGATGAAAAGGATTGTGAGACTAATGCTCGACGGAGAAATGGTTTTAACCCATCAAAGAAACAATCAATCTTACTTCTTGGGTTGCGAATATAATCTCCAGCATACCTCGCTAACCTTGTAAAGTTAGCCTCATACTTTGTGACATTCTCATCCTCCTTTTGTCTCAGACTCAGAAATTGCCTTTCCATATCTGCTTGATGGTCGCGAGGAAAGTATTTTTCTAAAAACAGATCTTTGAACTCCCTCCATTCCATATTTGATACTTCATCATCTTCCTTCATGTTTTGAATCAATGACCACCATTGATCAGCATCTCCAGTGAGGCGGTAAACTGCCATGATAACTTTTTCCCTTTCACTGCTCCCCAAAGCCTGAAATATTTTCTCTAGGGAAAATACACATTGCTCAGCTACTAAGGGATTTTTACTCCCATTGAACGTTGGTGGTTGTTTCCTCATGAATCAATCTAACATTGATCCTCCATGCTGCGGATCAGGGTGCTCCATACGGGTAAGGTTATTATTCATAACCTGAGTAAGTTGTCCCAGTATGGTGATTAGCTGATCGGCACCAGTTGCATCACCAGCCCCACTATAATTATCTTGATCAGGAGGGAAATCCCTACATGGAGTGTGTGCATTGATACAGTTTCCATTTCTTCCACTAGGCGCCATTTCTAAACAATGGCATAAACTAGATCAGTTTATGAATCAAAATACATAATCCCATACTTATAAAACACTTAACATAAATTGAACTATTTATGGATATTATCCATAATCATAAAAATGTTTTCTTTGAGGAAGTATATACTCATAAACCCTTCATAATGATTTGTAAAGAAAATCAAAGTTATCCTAAGCATATCCCCCGGGAGTGTCGTAACCAAGAGTGCATCAAGGCCCGTTGTCGTGCACCAGTTCCCGTTCGAGTCTAGCTCAAAGCGGTGTTTTCGGGTTTTACCCCTAGGTACATCTGTGCCAGAGCCACCTCTACCTGCTCGTATCCAGACAGGGATGTATTGCTCCGAAAACTCACAAAATCTCTACAATACCAAAATTCTAGGAAGTTCTTCTATACTAATCCTCAAAGTTCATCTTAGGTCTACGTGCTCTAATCAGAGTTTATCTAAATATAGCTTCCAAGGTTTGTAATAAACATCCTCTGATACCAACTGTAACGCCCTGACCCTAGTTACCCAGAGTCGGTGCATTATTACATAACATTGGCATGATCACAAGAAAGATCAAATCTCGAAAGACCGATTGGTTTAGTAGCCTTGGAAACACTAGATATATTCATAAGTTTTACATTACATCATAAAATGAAAAACTACTACAACAACATAATGTCTCCATAATCCACACTCATATGCCCACATAACATCCCTGCAGGTCATTCATAATTTACTTCTTCACTTCCTGGGAAAAATAAAACATAGAAAAGGGGTGAGCTCAAATTCCCAGTAAGGATAACAATATAGCGGAAACTTTCATAAATAAGAATAAACATTTAAGGCAATGTATAACTAAAACAAAATACTTTCAAACATGAAGTTTCAACATGGTATGGCATAATTAAAATGAAATAATGCCATTTACTTATTCACATGGATATTCTACTAATCGAATAATCACATGCAAAAATCAATAACCACTTTCATAATGTTGGAATGCATAATGCCAGACTATCATAACCACATAGTCAAGGCCTCGTGCCAAGACTACAAATAAGATTTTGTCAAGGCCTTGTGCCAAGACACTAGTTTGTCTCATGAGACCTACCGATGCATCGAGGAGCTATAGCGGGCTCCACCCGTCACATATTAAGTCCAATGCATTCCCATATGAAAAGGTTTAAACATAACATAAACATTCGTATTAAAACTAGCATACGAAATGTCAATACTTTCACCATAAACTATGAATGGTATAAAAATAGCACATCCACAGTCAAACATATCACAAAACCTTCAATACAATATAGAAGTTTTGTATCATAATAAATCAACTTCAAATAATCTTAAAATCCATCAAAGGATGTTGACATAGATGAAATCAAAATTCTTTTTAAAGAATTATCTCCTTTTATTTTGAAATCATTTAAGATCCATATAAAATAAAACATTTTCTTTGAAAATATTCTTATAAGCTTGTAAGGGAAGCTTTGAAGATTTTATAACGGCGGAAAATAGCCGCACCCGCCGTATAAGTTAAAAAAACATTCTTACCATAATTCTGTCGAAAAGGTTAAAAAGGACCTTGTTTTGAAAACGACGGAAAGATTCCTTTATAAACCTCTTACAAAAAGTCAAACAACAGTATAAATGACTTTAACCCATATTCTTGTAAATAATAAATATGTTTTGAAATACATTTAAAAGAAGCATGGATGTGGATGATAAAGAGATCTCAGTAGATTATTACATATAAACAACCTCGGATAATGAAGAGATTGTGAAATAACCCATACCTTGTACTTTTCCTTGGTTGGGGTAGGTTAACCTCCTGTATAATGGTGAAATAATTGTTATTATATAATAATCATATACATTAATATGATATCATATATGATCTTTTAATATTGATTTGATAATAATATCTTAGTATTATCGTTGTTTCGGGTGTTAACTTACTTGTTTTATTTTATATGTTTTGTTACGTAAGACATGTTTGTAAAGGATATGTTTTATATTATTCATATCCAGAATGATATCAAGTCCTTAAACATAATTTTTTTAAATCATAAAATGATAATTATACATGAATGGATATGATGGAGAATGAATCTCATCGCGTTCGTGGAGACGGTAGTCCGTACGTACGCACGAGCGACAATATCATTCTTTTGATATTAAAATAATATATAAATGGATGGTATATCATATATAAAGAATCATTAAAATGTTATATTTATTATTTACATGAGTTACACATCATTATTATACCCATCCAAATAATATTATATTGAATAACAATTACACCACGACGTGGAGACGGTAAGCCGTACGTACGCACGTATGGTGACATGTTATTCAAAGGGTGGATAGAATACTGAATATGGTTGTACCATATTTATAATAACATCACAGTATATGTGAGATACTTGAGTTATTATTTTAGAATGGTAACAACAAAGGAAGAAGAAGTGGAAGAAGAAATGAACTTAGAAAAGGGTGGTGAAATCATTACCTCTTCTTCGGGTTCTTCCTTTTGATTTGATCAAAAGGGCTCCTTAGGTTGGCTTTATGATCAAAATAAGGACCCTAGGTTGTAGTGAGGGAAGTTGGGAGAGTATTTGGGCAGAGTTTGGCCGAAACAAAAGGCTTTGAAGGTGTGAAGAAATGAGAAGGAGGAGTGCCATTTTATAAGAGGGGTGAGGGGCACCTTTGGAAAAGCTAGAAATATTAATTTATAATAAATTAATATTCGGTTTCTAATGGATCCAAAGTTGATTTTTCAAAGGTTAAGGTGGGGATGGGTCGAAAACAACTTAACCAATAGAATTTAGACAGGTTTGGGTACTTATATTAACCTTATCTTTAAGTATTAACTCTAAGTAAATTAGTTTCACTTTTACAATGTCTCTTTGTATTTTTATATAATATGGTTAATAAACTTACTACATACATCCTAGCGACCCCCCAAGTGGTCCATTAATGAGGAACCTCTCATGATATAAGTCTCTTGGCCGAAACTTATATTTTTAGGAATTTAATATCTATTAATAATATAATATTTGTTTTAAGAACTCTTTTATGTCAATTTTGACACTATTCAATAGTTGATTTTTGTGAAACTCATAACAGATTGATTACTTCGAACAAAGTCAATTAAATCAATCCTAATATATCATATTATCCTATAAAATTAGTTTAATTCATTAAAAGTTTCATATTATATTTATTTTGGTATTTATAATATCAATTATTTTAATTTTTCACTATTATAGTAATTACTGCATCATCATTTTGTCATAAATAAAATAAATTATTTAATGTCTAAAAATTAAAAATAAAATATCATTATGTAGGAAATATTTTTATCTTTCTAATGAATATTTATAATCTAAAATCCAACATATATAACCATATGTAACAATTGTTTTTCTAAAAGATATATGCTTGTGTCATTTTTGTATTCATTTTAACTTAATTAAAATAAAGTGTCATTATCACTTACAAGTGGATCCATGGGGTCCCAAAATCGACCCAAAGATGCCCATGGTCGACCATGTATCAACCAATAGTGTTAAGATACGTTTTAGGGTAATTTAGTATTATTATAATATTATTTGTTTAACCCTTATTTACCGGATTTACCCTTAACCATGGTAAATAAAATATTTACCGCAGTAATTATTCAAAATGTCTAAAAATAAAAGTTACCTATTTACACAATTTGAACATCCTGATTCCAAATATGGAATCCATTTTCTTAAATTCAAAACACAGAAGTGGCAGAAATTAATTTAAAATTAATTCCCGCTGTCAAAACAAAAAGCGTGTTTTTAAGAGATAATAACTATCAAAAGATTGACACTTGTTTATGTTCGGTTTAATTGTAAAATTATGTCCAATGACCAACATTATATTAAATGGTAAAAATATATTCTAAATATACTTTAAAACTACTAAAATTCATAATTTATCACTATTAATTATTTTGATTTAAAAAGTTGTTTTTAATTAAAATTTATTAATTTTCACTATTCATCAAAATATGAAAGTTATCCGAAAAGTACCAAAATTTCACCTTAGGCTAAATTAGATATTCCGAATCCAAAAATGAAGTCCATTTTGAAATATAAAATATATATAATTTTAAAAAGTAGGTATTACTATTCATAACGGCTAGTTTGATTGGTTGTTAGAACTCGGTGTTGCGTACAACACACGCTATCGCATTATTCAAAGAGAAGCGTACCGTAGAAGCTTGGGGTGTTACAATCGAGGAAAGTTAACCAAGAATATAAGACATTTTAGTCAGACCCCTTATGGAATGTTGACATTGTCTGGTAGACCCATATAGACTCATTCCATGTGTAACCTAGCCAGGAATCTTCAGCCGCATCCCCCTTGTATAAGGTAATTTCTATTGATGAGATAGGGTTATGCACTCACATGAACCTACTGGTGTTATAATCTCAGACAAATATTTTTCGATTGTCACCTCTCTTTATCCATCATAAGATAAATAATGAGTGTATGAAAGGGAAGCCTCAATGTGTAAGACATGATCAATAGGGAAACCTCAGTGTGTAAGCCTTGATTAGTAAAATATAAGATCTCTAATTACCACTATATTCAGGATATGTGGGATGCCTTCCTAAGGACCAAGCTCCAATAGGAATCCACTTTGATGTAAGCTGATATAATGCCCTAAAAGTACCTCAAACCCATTAGCGGGTTACAAAACTAACTAAACTATGATTACTCTAATTACTATTATCAAACAAGATATTTAGTAATCCTTATTAAGTACCTATCTCTATACCACACCCCCATGAGTTGGGTATTCATGCCTCTCAAATGGGAAACCTTAATGTGTAAGCCCCGTATGGATATGCTCACATGCAATGTGTCTGATCTACCACTATCGCTTGTTTCTCACATCGAGTATGGATCACATGGTCTTAGAGACCAGTGATGATTTAATCAAAATCATGTGGAAAATTCACTAAGTGTGGGATATTTACCATTAGGTTATAAGTATTATTACATCTCATATATTCTCAAAGGGCCATACTCCTAAAGAAGATATCAAGGGAATTTTTATATACATAAGTCCAACCTAGGTTTACTATTTACATATCTCTCATGAAAAAGAAGACCATTATAAGAACTACATAGATTATGATTCATATCTCAAATAGAACACATACGATGCCTCCCTGAGGGTTGAGAGAAATATCGACATCCTTATCGTATGATGTTAAACTGCATGGATGGGCCAAGTCACACGATATTAAACCATGTCAAATAAACTATGTGGGTTTTGATTCCTATTTTCACAGGATATTTAGGATGCCTCAAAGAGGATCAATCCCATCTCTAAGATACCAACTACATTCTTGGACAATAATAAATTCTAGATTTCTAGAATATGTCCATATCCAAAAGCATCATAAATAAATAAGAGAGCGATAGAGATCCCGTGATATACACACAATTTTTCCTATCGATACATTTTTGTAATTAATTCATTGAAAATTGGGTAAGTTGTCTCGTATTAGGGTATATGAAGGATTTCAAGAACATATATTAAATCTATAATAGAGTCTAGATGTAGGAAACTATTTCCCCCAAATGGATGTGATGAGACCGACCTATTATCCTCTCATACAATGTGAGTTCCTCAGTGTCATTGGGAATGGAACTCCAAAGGACCACCTGCATTAGGAAAGTCGGTCCGTACTCAGTTATGGATGTGGGAATTGTTGGGAATTTATTGGGAAGATAAAAAATGGGAAACTAGAGGTGAATGTTGAAATATTATATATTGTCCACTTCTAGTCAAGCCATTTTTTTATGCAAATTATGAAAAAATGGTGAAATTTTAACTATGTTGAAACTTGCATAAAAATAAGGGACCACATCATTATCCTTTGATTTGTGAACATTATTGACAAAAAATATACTCTTATATATGATACTACACTAACAAGGTGTCTTTTTCCTTCTCAAGACTCTCAGATTACTTGCAATCAAAATGACATCATTGAATGTGCCAAAAGATTCCAAGATCACTAGACAAGGTGATTTTGACCAAAGGCCTCGACGTATAATGCCACTAACACACCACTTCCATTATCAGTTGGTGAATGCCTTGGTTTAGGAGTACCACATCAGCAACTCCTTCCCGAATTTGGATTCATCCCATGAATTCTTTCGAAAGATGAATTTACACTAGCTGTATTTCCCTCAATAGGACACAAGAGAGGAAGTAGCCTTTTATTACACATTCAACTGTGTTGTGAGCCTATCCCTAGAGTACACTAATGCATACCTTTCCTACCCTAAGGAGGTGGATGAAGACAAATTTTAGGTCATCTTAATCACTTCAGAGCTTCCTAGGAGGGTTCCCATTCATTCTGGTCACCATCAGAAACATATGACCATGATTATACACGGATCTGTAGAGGAGGTTGTTCCAACACTAACTGTCTATGTTGGGGCACCCAATAGGAGGTCCCTCTAAGGGTATCCAGATGATGAAACTTTAGAGAAGGATTATATCCCTACTATAACCAATCTATCCAAGGACCAACAATGTATCCTGACAGTGGACCATAATCAATTCCATATCATCAATATCCAGGACCCTTTGACAATATCACACAAAACCATGGTGACTGTGGGATCTAAGGGATCACCCTAGCCCACAGGTATGGGGGAATTTTTATCACACTTTTCCCAAGGATAGTCTATATCATGGGCACTGACACATCAAATGGTATCATGGGCACCAACCCCTCAAATGGTATCATGAGCACTAACCCCTCAAAAGTATTTTTGGTATAGACCCATCAAACGGTACCATTGGCACCAAACCCCCAAATGGTACACGGGGAATCGACATGCCAAAAAAGATACTCAATTATAGTGGAGAACCATCATGATGATGTATCATTCAATATGATATCAACTAAATTTTGAGACCCCTCATCAGATTCAAAGGAGAAAACTCTTGAAGAGAATGATCATACCCTCTTATAGTTTTCTAAGTCACAACAAGATGGCCTCCTTTATTCCCTTGGTATGGTAAAATAAAGTTGCAACAATATCTTTCAGACATCTATGAAAGATGCAACAAATTGTGTTAGAATTTTATAGGGAAATGAAAATGTAACACATGGATAGTGGGAGTAATGGATTTGGTCTTTAGGGTCCACATCAGATCTCTCACCATCATCAACTTTCCCTACCACTGACAGAAGAGAGGATGTTTTAATGGATCCTACCAGCCATCCCCTCAAAAATAAAATGCAATTTATGCCAAAGAACCGATCACCCAACTCTAATGAGATAATAGGGATCTCCTAGAAATAATTTTCAGAATAATCCTAGTGGATATACATCGAGATGATGCACCAGTACTTGCCTCTGGAATCCCGCATTGTAGTGAAGTTCCCCAAACCCTAGGGCTGAGGGAATTTTCATATTTTTCATCCTCTCATCTGGAGAAATCTAGACATCATTGAACCATTCCCCATACCCTAGGGAAGGGTTCATTTCTATATTTCCCACCTCCTCAATGGGGATATTATGGAAACCATATTCTCTCATATTTAAACACCAAACCTCCATAAGGGTCTAGATTTTTTAATTAATGGAAATCATCTACATCATCCAATACCCACAATGCTTCATCAACTTCTATAGGACCAATAAGAACCAGGACCCTGTATATCATGCTCCAAACTCAACCATGTACCTTAACCAATGAAGGTATATATGTCCTGAGGGAGAAGAATAATTCTCTCCCATATCATAAAGATAGATAATGAAGGGTATATTCTTTCCAGTCAAGACATGTTCCTAGTTATTTCAAATATCCCATGAAAAATGTTTTGATTGAGCTTGGAGTGATGATAAATCCATGCGAGGAAAGGATGGTATGCCATGAAAATAATTTCTCCTTTTATCGAAATCTTAGGAACACAATATTATATTGATTTTCCTTTAAATAATAGCTTCAGGTAAAAATGGAAATGTGGATATTGGAACCACAAAAACCTGAATCCCTACTCCGGTCATCTAAGTTCCGTGAATAGGACACACGAGTTGTGTAACAGATCATGATCTACATACCTCTTAGGGATAATAGGTCGTCATTTAAATAAAGATCGAACCAAGCCTATTATTTCCAATCCAAAAATGTCCCTAGGTTTTTTTATTATACCATGGAAAATGGTTTGATGAAACTTATAACTATAAGGAAGTTCAGTGAGGTAGTGTTGGTAGGTCAGGAAATCATTACACCTATCATCGACATCTAGGTCACATAATAGATAACTATTTTTTCTTTAATGATTGGTTGGAGTGATAGGTGAGTGTAGGTTTGACAAAGTTAAAGGATCGTAAAACTCATGAACTATACATAAGAGTTATCCAAGATCCACCTAAATAACTACTCTCCTGATAATTTACCAACCATTGTCCTTACAACATAATGTTAAACTGCATGGACATTGTCTTTACGGTAATATGTTAAACCAGACAACCATTTTCCCTCCCGAATGATGATAAAATTCGTGACTATATTCATTTCCACATGAAATTAAAATGCAAGGCCATTTTCCTTACTAGAATATTTTAACCTACAAGGATCACATCATCATCGAAAGATGTTAAAATTCATGGATGATGTCATTTCAACATGATAATAATCTACACAGGTTTTCTTGTACTATGTATGGATTTATTCTTATCCTAACGAGATATGTAAGGAAACCTAGATCCTATATCCAAGCCCATCCACCTATATTCACTTCCTTACCACAAGATGTTAAACTACATAGATGATGTCCTCTCCGCACGACATTAAACTACACAAGTTTTCTAGAACTACGTACAACTTGATTCTCATCCTAATGAGATATGTAGGGATTACTAGATCATATATCCTATACTAGACACCTATATTCAAGTATTTATTTCATGATGATAAACTACACAGAAAATGTCTTGGTCACAATCCAATAAACTTTACATCATTTCAATCTCTGAGAGACATCATTAGCATCAGGTGGAAATTTCAGTTTCAAGAAGCACCACTGATGTTGTTCAGTATTGATCCCAGATATATCACAAAATCACCAACAGAACTATTCAACTTACAAGGGTGTTATCTGATAGGTCACCTCCAAGGACACTTATATTAGGGTGTCAAGGACACCTTGTCAAAATGTGTAAATTTTTGAACTGGAGAGAGCAATCTTATATCCCTGCTAACTTGGATCAAGTCTATGGGAATATTCCTATAGCAGGAATGGGGGATCCACTTATACAAACCCATGTACATAAAGTGCATAGATATATTCCAATGGAACAAGGAGAAAAATAGTGATCATATATCCCCCACTTCAATGAAAGGCATCATCCAACATACCCTGGGAGCTAAGAACCTACATGTACATAATCCTGAATATACCCTATAGATGTGACAATGCTTTGTGAAAACAACATAGGAAATATACCTGTATATTCTAGCTATGATGTAGGGGTAGGCTTATATTACACTCCCTACATGTAGGGAATCTCAACACTCTGATAATTATGAACAAGTGGATACTCTGAAGTAAGAATATATCCTTTCTCCCATCCAGGAAGATCATTGACATATTCTGGTAAAGTACATGACATAAGGATTGGAAAATATTACCATTCCAACTAGGGCTCACCAAGTGCGAGAAACACATTCCTCAGGATAGGTTCATATTCCTATCGAAAAAAGATTGGTCGCATGCTCCAAAGGCCCAGGATCGGGCTCATATCCCCATTTTGTCTGAGGCTCACCAAGTGAGAATGACACATGCCTATAGAGATGCTCATATTTCTATCAACAAATCTACTAGAAATATATTAGTAGATTACAAGAGAAGGATCATATACCTACTTACATTCCATAGGTCCTTTGAAATATTTATATGGGGAATGAATATTCAGACTGGGGTCATTTTCTTGTTCCAATAGGGACTCACCATGTGAGAGAAGAACATACCTCATGACAGGCTCATATTTGATAGAAAAAGACTAGAGGAATACCCTAATGGCCCAGGATTGGGCTCATATACTCATTATAGATGATCCTCACCAAGTGAGAGAAACACATGCCTCAATATAGGATCATATTCCTATCAACGAAGCTACTCAAAATATACCCATAACTTACAGGATGAGGCTCATATCTCTACTTCCACTCTGAGGTCCGTTGAAATATTCTGATGGGGAATGGATATTATAACCATGCTCATATTCTCATTCCATCTTGGGCTCACCAAATAAGAGTATCACATGCCTTGAAATGGGCTCAAATACCTATCAATGAAGACAAGTAGAATATTATGAAGGCCCAGGATAGGGATCATATCCCCATCCTGGATGAGGCCTACTAGGTGAGAGTGTAACATTCCTTGGGACATGCTCATATCCCTATCAGAGAAGATCATTAGAATACTTAATATACTTCTTAGTAGTGGGATCATATTCCAATAACACCAAAAGGTTATTAATAGATTCCAGTAGCCATTATAGAGTATAATTATATCCCTTATCAACCCCAAAATCCAGGAGGACATATTTTGGACATGATCTAAAATGAGGCTCATACACAAGAACTGCTCAATGAAAAGGTTCCTTGAGGTTTTTCATGACACATTATCGACACCCCAAGTGGTTTTTAACTCTTAAACCAAAGAAAAAGGTGTTCGTTACCACAATAGTTCTCCTTATGGTAGTGTGGAGATTGATAGCAGGGACTCTACTCCTAACACCCATCCTGGTCAAACTCCCCACAGTGATATCTACCACAGACATGTAAATCCTCCCCTTAACCATACAACTAAATATAGAGGGGTTTCAAAAACATAGACACTTTAGTACAGAGAGGTGATCAAAAATATCAATCCCGTTTGAGTAGAAAGATGCTCACAATACCGGTGTTAATCGTATATAGTGCCCCAAGAAACCATCCACATCACCTCACCATGGTCAATAGGTGGCCCATAAAGGAAACCTATATTGTCAAACTTGGTAAAGACATATATATTTGATGAATAAGTGGATAATATGGAGATATGGATAGTTCTAGTTAGAAGAAACCCCCCAAAAATGCCCAAACCCCTTACCACTTCGAATTGTGTGGTACCAAATAGTTTGGAAAGGGAGTGATAGAGTTATTCTTAATTGAATGATGTTAAATTGTATGAATTTTTTCTTAACCACATGACATTAAATTTTTTGAATTTCATTTTAACCACATGATGGTAAACTTTATGGAGTTTGTCTTAACCACATCATGTTAAATTGTATTTTTTTCATCATTACCACATGATGTTAAACTATACAGAGTTGGTCTTAACCACATGATGATAAAATGTATAGAGTTAATATTAACCACATGATGATAAAATGTAAATAGTTTTTCTTAACCAAATGACGTTATACAATATGGATTCATCCTGACCACATGATGATAAACTAGATAGAGGAGTCCTAACAACAAGATATTAAACTACATGGATCCATGAAATCCATTTTCATTCATGTTGGGTGATCTAAATCCTTACCATAAGACTTTAAAATCCACATCTAATGTCATGTCAACATGACATTAAACTGCAAATGTTTCCTATAACTACGTATGGCTATATTCTCATTTCCAATGAGATACGTAGGGACACCTTGATCCTATATATTGGTCCAACCACCACATGATACAAAATCATCCTATCATATCATTAAATTTCCTATGCACAGTAAGAGGAATCCTTTCCATTCGTTATTTCTCACACAAGACATAGTTCATGTGAGCATAGAAATTTTGGCGAGGGATTCCCTATGAAAGAAAGGAAAAATAGTTCATGATAGGTGCATCATGGTCCTGAATTCAAGACCATAAAGGAATGACATGATTCATTTCCACATGATGTTAAACTACATGGTAGATGTCCCTCACATGACATAAAACTTCTCATTCTTGTGGTCCTCGTCTGAGACTACTATTGTTGGTGTTGGTATCCCGCCACACTTTGATTCAAGAACTACATTTGGATTTACTCCTATTACCATGTTATACACAATGATACCTAGATATCCATATTTGGTTCCATCCATAATTCCCCCCCTTTCACATCGAGAATCCAATGTTCTTTCCACATTACATTAAAATGAGAAGTCCCTAAAGAACTATGTGTGGCTTGATTCCTACCATCATGAGATACATAGTGATTCCCAAATCTCCAAAATAGAGCCCAACTATAACAATCGATGAAAACAATTCCGGCCTATTCATATGTGTTATACCTGTGTAGAGTGTTTCTTGTTTGAGAACTAAGAATGGGTTGATACCTATCACTATGAGATATGTAGTGACACTCAGAACCTCATTCATGGGCCCAGATATATCATTACCATTTCACATCGAGGATAACATGTCTTTACCACATGATATTAAACTAAAATTCAAATGTCCTGGTCTCATAACATTTAAACTACACAAAAAATATGTCCTTACCGCAGGACAATTAAACTACAAGGAAAATGTTCTTACCACATGACTTTAAACTAAAACGAAATGAGTATGTTCCCACTACATGATGCCAAAATATGAATACCATCACCCTTTATCATTCCTTATCAAAGAACCATAACAGCCTTACCCCGATAAACCATAGTACAAGGTATTTCCATCATCTTTTAAATCACCTAAATCCATGTAACTCAATTAATGTATTGAGTGCCTCGGGTTTCTACAGGCCTTTCATAGCCCTTGTAAAGGAAAAGAGATCTATTGGTTCATCCATGTTGTTAATGCAGAAGGGCTTAGACCCACAAACCAGTGACATCTTGTAATTATAAGGAGGGATTTCTGATCCTTGTAAGCCTGATGTCACCTTGGCGGAACCCAGCACCATAGGGAGTTCTAGGCCATCCTTAGTATGATTGTACCATATCATTACACATGACCTTAGAACCTCAATCCAAGATTTACAACGTCTTAATCTCCTACTCAGAAGGATATTGGGTATTATTGGCCCCGAGTATCCTAATTGGGTTCTTGTGTTACATCCCCTATATTAGTTCCATGAGAGTCACGACCATAAACTACTTACACTTTGGTCAAATATGTATGACCTAAAACTCTATCCTATGATGGTAAAACTCACAAGACCTTAAAATGTTGGTGAAAGAGACACACAACTTGTTAGGTTGAAAAACCAAAAATAGAGGCCATAGAAAAACTGATGTCTTTACTTGCTAAACTCTTCATTTCTAGAGTTTAGGAAAAAACTATATTGAAAATAAATAAGGCATATATCTCATACTTCGTACACTATCTCCCTAGTAAAATCCAATATATTCTCACTATACCCTCTTTTCTAGAAAAAATATAGAGTAATTATTATTCACATATCTTCTCCATGATACTTTTTTTCTATGTGGTGAAACAACTTTTAGGGTTCTCAAAAACTTCTTAGATATTACATTTTCCATAAATCACACTTTATGATTTGAGCACCTCAAGTTGTTGTAGTCCTTTTAGGGCCCTTGGAAAAGAAAAGATATCTCTCAGTTCAATCATACTATCACTAAAGACGGAATTAGACCCACCGACTAAAGTCATTTTGACTCCATAAGGAGGTATTTCTAATCCCTGTGATCCTAAAATCACCATGGAGGAACTCATCACCTAAGGGTGTTTTGGGTTATCCAAAATATTAATATCACATTACTTCCTCATGACCTAATCACTATAGACCATAATTTATAATCCTTCTACCGAACTATCCCCACGGATTTGACATCCTCGATGTTATTCCACCATGTTTTGTAAAATTTCTCAAAGAATAAATATTACACTTCATTACCAAACCATTATTGACAAAAATTTTGTGAATTTAAACCACAGGTAATAGTGATCCATCTTCACAATCAAGATATAAACAACCCTTGGGTTCCGGAACCCTTATTAGATATCTTTATTTCCATACCCAACCTCATCATTTAGATATTTGATTCTTTATTAATATTTCATGACCCTAAAAAAATAGTGTATATTATATTTTCTTGGCCATGATATCGACATATAAGGTCATTGACCCACAAACTAAAGGAATAAACTCTTTTCCAGAAAGGATAATCAATCCTTGTGAGTCCTGGAGACACCGTGGAAGAACCTGACACATAAGGGTGTTATGGGTCAACCCTGACATGTTTTATCAATCCCATACTCACTAACATACACTTATGGGGTTTTATTTATGTCACCAATATTCCAAATATCCATGTGTTCCTAGATTCCCTATTATTTATCCCTCAACCATATTACCCCCATAAATCTTCCATGACCCTTGAAAAAGAGTAGAGACCCATTTTTTTATCCATGTTGATGATGTATAAGGGATTTTTCCTACCAACTATAGGTATCTATTCCTTACAAAAAAATAACTCCAATCCTCATGATCACTGAAAAATCCACAACGAAACATAGTACCCATGAATGTCTTGAATCATCCCTGGTATGCCTACCCCATATTACATAATATGGTCCAATATTGAAGACATTAAACTATAAAATATTAAAAGCCCAAGATAGAATACCATAAGCTACATCACAATAAAGGTAAAATCTACATGACCTTAAAATATAGCACATCGAAGGTCCAAGCTAGAAGACCATAAACTATAACACATTGAAGGTCTAATCTAGAAAACCTTAAACTAATGAACATCAAAGGTCCTAGCTAGAAGGCCTTAAAATACATCACATAAAATGTCTAATCTATAAGACTATAAACTATAACGTAGTGATGGTCTAGATTGAATGACCTTAAAATAGCAATTTGAAAAATAAATCATACTCACCAGGATAAGAACATGATAACAGGGAAATCATCAAGTTTCCACTCACTAGACATGAAATTTATATGACCTCGGAAATATTTAGCATCTATAAGACAAAATATAAAAAATACTTATCATGTCAAAAACCTATTATAAGGCAGCCTGAGCAAAATCCAAGTCTATTCCCACTAATTCTTCCTTCATATAAAGCATAGAAAAAATTTAGGGTTAAAAAAAATAAACAGATATAAATCTTGTGGGGCCCAAAATATGGCCTTAGAAAAAAATAAAGATATGATTAAAAAGTCCCCTGGATTGGGTAGAAGTTAAAGTGATCTACCTTTGGGAAGGATACCATGCCCAAATTATCCGTATAAATCAGACAATCTCAAGACAATTGGAGAAGGTGAATCAATGAATAATTTCATGTCAGTGAGAATTCAATATTTTTTTCAAGAGAATCATATTTAAATTTAAGAACTCAAATATAGGATATTGGATATATTTGGTATTACACACAAAGTATGGGTGTTATGGATAATCCAAGAGATATCACCACCAAATCATTGGTCTCTAACTAGGATCCCATCACAAAATAGTGACATTAACCTTCCGACATATGAGCTAAATATACATAAGGACATTCATCGTAGAGTTCTTTATTTATGAACCTATGTTCCCCATGCATGAGTTTGAGCTACATTTTGGTATATTTCATAACTATGAATGACTTGATTCCTATCATCATGGGATATATAGGAACATCCATGTTGCTTAATTAGGATCTAGCCACAAGTTCCTTTCCACCCAATCCCTATTACATTATGGAATTCATATACATTCCAATTTCAAATATCCCAATCCCTATTCCATATATTGGATTCATCCGATCATTTTTGGCTAGAAGTCTCATCATTATAACACTTGAGAGCTCCTCAGTCATAAATTTGGACAAATCCACTACTGAGGCTTATTATTATAGCTCATCATATATTTAGATATACAAAAAAGTGATCTACCTATACTATAGTGGCTGATACTTTACATATTGATTTTACATAAACATTGAAGAACATCTATTACATAAAATAACAAAAATCACACCAGGTATGTATTAGTTTAGTGTCTTTAAGAACCGAAAAAAAAAATGGTTCAAAAAACATCAACATTGTCTCTCACTTATTTCATCATAAATAGACTCCTTTTTGACATATCTTACTTAATACCCTTCTTCATGACCTGAGGAAAAGAAACATATGAAAGGGTGAGCTCAAATTCTAAGTAAGGGTAAACAAGGGAAATATAAATCATATTATAATCATAAGAACATAACATTTGAAAATCTTATCTTGCATATAAATGATCATAATATCATGTCATAGGATAAATCCTAAAAGTTAAATGTAATCCCAATAGTCATAACATAAGACATTAAATTTATTTGAATACACAAATAAGTATATAAAATCATTTCAGATTAGTAAAGGCTCATTTCCTTGACCATCATAGTGGACAAATTCCATTACCGAACTGAGTTCACTCCTCATTCCAATCCTGTATTACTGAAACATATTTACTTGTCATTCTAGTAATGTCTATATTAGGCGATATAATTCTTTACCCAATTAATTATAGGGAGATATAGGTCCCAACCATCCCATATTAAATCATTCTTACATTTTCCACAAAACATAAACCATTCACAATATCATAACCTAAGAAAAAAAACTGGGTTTCATAAACATCATTCCATAATAACATAATACATATAAGATAAATGGATTTCATAAAAATAATTCCATGATAAAAATAATAAAATAAATGTAATAATAGTGATATAAACATAAACCTATGTAATCTTATATGGAAAATAATTTTGATAAAATACTTGATCTTAATTCCTAAGGAAAATATCCTTTCTTATTCAAAAATGTTTTCTTTCCTCAAAATGCCACATTTTTTTGAAGAAAAAATTTTATGTAAAAATAAACTTGTATGATTGTAGGGGAAGATTCAAGGAAAAAATTAATTATGAAATATTAAGAATCCATTAATGTCTTACAAGTTAAAAAAATATCCTTCACATAATTTTTCCTGAATAGTCAAAAAGTACTTTGTACAAAAAATGTCAAAAGATTTCATTCATACCATTGATTAAAAACACACCAATGGGTAAAGTTTAATTTAAAAAATTATATAAGGATATTGATAATATTTTGAAATACATATTTAGAAAACATGGATGTGGATGATAAATATACCCCAGTAATTACTTACGAATAAACAATCTCAGATAAAAATGAGATTTGATAAGTTATCCCTTACCTTAGTTTGATAAGATTATTATATATCAAAACATCCTGTATAATGATTTCAACAATTTTAATGATTTATTATATAATAATAATAATTCTTATGATAACATTTATGATCATATTTTCATCTGTTTTTTAGTAATATTTCATTTTTACTCATTATTCATGTATTAACTACTTTATGTTCTTATGCATGTTTTGTCAGATAAGTTCTTATTCACATTTTAGGTTATAGTTATATAATTTAAATAATGGTATTAGTATAATAAATATCATATTTATTCATTCAATTCATTTATATAGTCATGCTTTAATGAATATTATGTAGAACGAATCACATCGCACCGTGGAGACGGTAAGCTGTACATACGCACAAGTGACGATATTGTTCCCATAATTGTTGAATGGTATTGAAGTGGATGGTGTATAGTACCTCAGAATAAATATAATTTTATATTAATAGTATATATATATATATTAATTACATCATTATACTTATCCATGTAAGGTGGTCGTGAAAAATGGATTACACCACGACGTGGTGATGGTAATTCGTACGTACGCAAGTGTGGTGATTTTATTTTCCATAGGATGGGTAAAAAGTGGGATATGGTTGTTTCATGATCATTATAAAATATAATTATATAATTAATACTATAGTTATTACTTTATAATGAAAAAACTCATGAGGTGGAAATATAAGAAGAGTGAATTTTGAAAGAATCAGTAAATGATATTACCTCTTCTTTGACGTGCCTCCTCTGAATCTCCACATGGAGCACTATATTTAGTCATTGAAGAATAAAAAAACCTATATAATGTTTATAGGGAAGTTTAGAAGGTAAAAATTTAGGGGATGATCGAGATTTAAGGTTCAAAATTAAGTGAATAGTTGAGGGAGGAAGTTCCCATTTATAATTGAGGTGAGGGACACTTTTGGAAACCACAACAATATTAATTTATAATAAAATAAAAACCTACCTAAAATCCACATAAATGTACCAATTTAAATTATTAAATAATATAGGGTTGTAATACCATAAACCAATAAATTTTAGAAAATTTTTTATGTTAGTTTAAGCATTATCATTTTAATTAACACTTAGTTATTCTATTTAATTTTTAACTAGGGTAACTAATATTTCAATATTAAAATGGTGAACTATTTATTTATTTGAAGTAAATTAGACCATAAATTAATAATTTAGAATATTTTAGACAATATCATAATTATTATATATTTTTAAAAATGTTTAATTACTTTTAAATAATTTAAGTAAACCTTAATTTGAAAAAAAATCAATAGTGTCAATTTTGTCACTATTTATTTCATGGATTTTTTAAAATATAAAAATAAGAAGTGAATATCAATAAAAATATTTTATTATATCCCTAATGGGTCATGTTAATCTATAGAATTCATTTTACATAATAATTATCACAAATTAGCTTTATTGAAATATGTTTAATAACATTTATTTGATCACTTCATTAATAAAATAATTACTACCTCAATTTTGTGTAATTATTTAATATACTTTTTTGTTAAATAAAAATTCCAAATAAAATAATAATATGAATATAAATCCATTATATTTCATAATAAAACTTTTATTAGAATTTATATTCTGAAAAACTCAACATGAAAAATGATACACTCTTTTAAAACTTGAATGTGGAAAATTTATCTTCACTTTAAATAAAATAATATAAGTGTCATAATCTCTTATGTAAGCCTCAAAATGGTCAATAAGTTGACACATGGATGATTATGGTAGATATATACTCAACCAATAATTTTTGGTCAAGTTCTTGGGCCTTTATAATGTTATTATTATTTTAATAAAAAATGTTTTATTGATTTCTCATAAATTAATTAATTAATTTATCATCCAAGTATAAGTATTTAAGGTAATTATTTATTTCCTAAAAATTGTCATGATAAAGAAAAAAAATTATATTTAAAATGAGTATTGTAATCTATTTTATCTTCTTTATATCCTTATATTAAAAATAATTTATTTATTAATGTTTGAGTGAGACATATTTCACTTTTCTGTTGATAAAATAAATTAAATGTCCTAATCCCATCTATGTGGGTTCCAATGGATACCATTTCAAACCAAGTATGTTTTAGGGAAATTTTTAATCATCCAATTATATTAATACAAGTGTTAGGATAATTTTAAAATATTATTTTTACCCTTAATTACTCGGTTTACCCTTTTATCGTGTTAATGAAATTTACCGAAGTTACTATTCATATTTTCCAAAAATAAAATAAAGATATTTACATAATTTGGACATAATGATTACAAATATGGAATCCATTTATCAAAATTCAAAACACATAACTTTCAATAATTAATTTAAAAATAATCTCTTTGTTGAAATGAGAAAAAAGGTTTTAAAAGTTAAAATATTACAAAAGATTGAAATGTTCTTACCTATAAATTTAATGTAAAATTAACTCCAATGACATAAATTATATTAAATAGTAAAAATATATTCTATTTATACTTTGAAACCATTAAATAATGAAATTTTACCATATAAATTATTTCAATGAAAAAAGTTATTTTCAACTAAAATTTCGCATATTTTTACAATTCATCAAAACATAAAAGTTATCAGAAAAATATCAGAAATTTATCCAAAGTAAATTTTTATATCCCAATTAAAATTATCATGATTATTTTATCATATAAATTTTCTTAATGTGTCAAAATATTAATTTAAAAGGGGTTCTCCATTCCAAGGTGTAAAATTAACCTTTTAAAAAAATTGGTTTTTATACATCAAATAGTGTTTTATTCATACCCTAACACTAAAATATCCATTGGATGAATATAAAAAATATTTTATTAAGTATATAACACACATATATCTCATTAATTTCATTATTAAAATTAATTCACTCAAAAATATACATATCTATTTATATTTTGTGTAAATAATTGATACCCAATGAATTCATGATGTATTTTCATAAGTGAGTTACAATTATTCCCGATAACATAGTGGATAGGATATAATGGTGATTTTAAAATATGTTCATCTCATGGTTCATTTAAACTCATTATTTCATGAAAATTAAGCTACTGAAGAATAAAAATTATTAAAACAAAATATTTCATAAAAAAATTTGGGTGTTACATTCTAACCTTAAACTGAATTTCTCCCTCGAAATTCGTCAATTGGAAACAAACAGATGATGATACCTCTCCCTTATCATATCCTCAAGTTCCCATGTTGATTATTTAATTTATTGGTTCCTCCATAAAACATTAACTAAGAAAGTGGTCTTGTTTCATAGAAAGTTTTGCTATGATCCAGAATCTCTATCAGTTGTTCTTCATAAGAAAGATCTTACTCCAGTGGTACAACTTCTAAGATTAGTACATGTGAAGGATTGGGTATGTACTTTCTCAAGATAGATATCTGGAAAACATCATGAACTTGAGAGATATGCAGGGGAAGCACCAATTGGTAAGCTACCTTCCCAACACGATCCAAAATTTCAACAGGACCGATATACCTAGGGCTCAACATGCTCTTATTTCTAAATATAATTACTCTCTTCTAGGGAGATATTCATAGGAACACCTTATCACACACTTAAAACTCAAGGACTTTTCATCAATTGTCAGCATAAATTTTTTTTGACTCTGAGATGCTCTTATGTGTTATCGAATAGATTTACATTTTCTTCTACTTCATCAACAAGATCAAGTCTTAATAGATTTATTTGCCCAATGTCATCCCAAAAAGATGGAGTTCTACAATACTTTCCTTATAGGGATTCATAAGGATCTATATTAATACTTGAGTGAAATATATTGTTTTATGAAAATTCTACCAAAGGTAGGTGCTGATCCCAACCACCTTTGAAATCCAAAGAGAAAGCTCTCAACATGTCTTACAGAGTTTGAATTGTCCTCCCAGACCGACCGTCATTTTGTGGATGATAGGAAGCACTAAAAATTAAATTTGTATCCAAAGCATGATGAAGAATTTTCCATAACTTTGAGGTAAAACTCAGATCCCGATCTGATATAATGGAATGTTGTTCTCCATGTAATCTTGTCACTTCTTTTACATATATACTGGAAATCTGATCAAGAGAGAAATAATCTGTAATAGCAATGAAGTGTGCTGACTTCTTAAGGTGATCAACTATAACCCCTATAGAATTATGGCCTTTATATGTTTTGGGAAGTTTGAAAATAAATCCCATAATGATGTTTTCCCATTTCCATTCTAGTATGGGTAATGGTTGTAACATCCTCTTAGGCTTTTGTCTCTCATCCATAACTTGCTGACAAACCAAGCATTGAGAGACATATTTGTCGACATCTTTTTTCATGCCATAAAACCAAAAATACTCTTTCAGTTATCTATACATCATTTTTCTTCTAAGGTGAATATATAATGAAGAAATATAAGCCTTATACAATATATCCTTATTTAATTATGGCATGGGAGGAATACAAACCCTATTCTTGAACCTTATTATTTCATCACATTAAATGTCGAATTCAGGAACATTTATCACCTTCTTTTGTATCTCTACAAATTTATTCTGTGCCTCCATAATCTTCACTTGTATAGATGGTTGAAATTTAATTTGAAAAAGATAATATTTCTCCCCATCCTGTAAAATTTCAAGATCTATCATCTTCAAATCCATAAATATTGGATCTTTTGTGATACTCATCATGGATAGGATATCATGGTCTTGTTGACTCAACACATATTCCACCTTGTTTTCTTTCCCATGGTGGTAATGTATTGAGAATTCATAATATTTAATAAATACAAAAATATTATTTGGCTCATATTCAGATCATTTTGTGTAAAGATATACTTTAAAATTTTATGATCAGAATAAATATCACACCTTTCACCATAATGATAATTCCTTCATATCTTTAGTGAAAATATTACTGCATATAACTCCAAATCATGATTTGGGTAATTTTTCTCATGTATTTTCAACTATCGTGAGGTATAATCTATCACCATATCATTTTTCATGATAACACATCCAAGACCCTTCATGGATGCATCACTGTATATCAAAAACCATTCTCCACTACAATACAGTGTGAGCATAGGTGCACTGGATAACCTTATTTTTAGATCATTGAAATTATCTTCACATTCCTCCATCCAAAAAAACTAAACTCCTTTCCGAGTCAACTTGGTGAGTGGATTAGATAATCGTGAAAAATATATCACAAAACGTCGATATTATCTAACCAAACCAAGAAAAATTCAGATTTCAGTTACCATTTCTAGTCTCCAACTTTCAAAAACTTTTATTTTTGATGGATCCATAGATATAACTTCTCTTGTGATTATGTGACCCAAAAATGAAACTTTCAGAAGCCAAAATTAACACATGGTAAATTTTTCATAAAGTTTCTCTTTTCTCAAGGTATTCAGTACAATTCTCAAGTGGTATTCCTGTTATTACTTGCTCTTAGAATAGACAAGAATATCATCTATAAAGACTACCACTAATTGATCAAGATAGTCTCTAAAGACCCTATTAATTAGATCCATAAAGATAACATGGGGATTAGTAAGACCAAAAGGCATCACTATAAATTCATAGTGTCCATACCTTGTATGAAATTCCATATTTGGTATATCCTCCCTTTTGACCCTTAATTGATGATATACTGAATGGAGATCAATCTTGGAAAAGTATTAAGCTTTGTGTAGTTGGTCAAATAAGTACTCAATGCGGGGAAGAGGATATTTTTTTTTGATAGTGATCTTGTTAAGTTCTTAATAATAATATAGAGACTCATTGATGTATCTTTCTTCTTAACAAATAGAACATGTTCTTCCCAAGGTGATTCAATAGGGAATATGAATCCCTTATAAAGATTATCTTGGAGTTTATTCTTCAATTCCAACAAATCAATTAGGGCCATTCTATAAGGTGTCTTTGAAATAGGAATAACACCTGGTGCGAGTTTTATTGAAAACTCAACATGACGATTTGGTATAAGACCCACCAATTCCTATAGATAGACATAAACAAACTCCCGTACAATGAGTGTATTCTTAATCATGAGTTTCTACCCAACTATTTGAGATACATAACCTTCATTTATAGGAATCAAGACCTGTAAGATGAAATAAGTTTCTACTGGAAAGTTATATTCATCCTTAAATCAATAGATTATTGTAGATTGATATATAATATGAAACGTGACTTCAAATCCTTGGTAATTGATATGATATCCATATAGATAAATCCAATCCATGCCAAGAATCACAACAAATTTCACAATAGGAAGGATCACAAGATTTACGGGAAGAAATTTCCCACAAACATCCAAAGAATGTTTTTTATTTTCAAAAACACTTTTAAGGTAAAAGTGAGAAACCACCCAATTCAAGCATCATGAGAAATTACATAACCATTGAAAAGTAATTTGAGCCTACTAGAAGTATTATCCCTAAAAAGTTTCCAAGAGATAGAGGATACCCGTGTGTCTGGAACACCCTCTAATAAGTCTTCAAAACGAGATGCCATATTGTCCCAATTCTTCATGTACTCCTCTTGATTAATATTCCCTTAATTGTATCCCATTATTAGTATAAGGTATTTCTTGGCAATCCTTGCACTCTTCTCTTCATTGGTTGCTACTTTAAGCACTCTTCCCATCATCTTGTTAGCTTCTTCATCAGAGGCATTAATCACCAAAATGCTTTCCACTATCTCTTCATCTGAATGTAACAGAAACTCAAAGGATTTATCATGGGACACACCTGAATCCCGCAGCTGAAGGGATGCAGCACCATGATCTGCAGACTCATCATGGCCACCAGAGGTTTTGGGGTCACCTGTATTCATCATGTCCTTCGACTTTTTGGTAGAACTTATTTACATTGGGAGAGGTAAGTATGAATAGTCCTTTCACCCTTTCCCCTTCATGATTTTCCCCCTCCTTGGAATGGGAGGCCCTCTATCATGAATATTATCAATAGTATCACCTGGTGAGAACTCAGAAGACTCATCAGTGGACACCCCCTGCTCATCAGTCCGAGCTGCATATAAGTCCTGAACCAGATCAGCATTCACCATCCCTTCAAAGCAGTTGCCCATATTAATAGATGGACCCTCCCTATGTGGAATATAATGGATCGGTAGACCACCCCTTGTGTTCTACTCCTATCCCTTTCCACCTAATAACTCTCCCTCCCTTCCAATCATCTGATATCCACCTCTTTCACTAGAACTACTTCTTGTACACACTGCCTCTATATAAGAAGAAGTAAAGTGATTTCTAGATCCTACATCTGCTACAGTCACTGTCTCAACATCTAGAGAATATCCACTGTCACATAGCACAACCCCTCCTTCATTCACTACTAGCATCACATCAGATCCCTCTTGCTGTGAAATATCATGCATAGGAACCTTCGGACTCAGGTCCTTGTGCAAGCGTTGGAGTACCTCAGCCACAAATGGGTTGCCCCCCCATGTGACCCACTTTGAACCTTTTTAACACCAATTGGAACCGATAATATACTCTATCCAGACACACCCTCACCACCACCCAACCCCTTTCCAGTTTCCCCTAAACTCGCATCCTTTTGAGGATAAAATTCCTTCCTCCCACGTCTACAGTCATCCACAAGGTGTCTTAGGTTTTTACAGAAGGATTAGAAATTGATCCATGACTCATAGACCACCGATTTCTTGTGATAGAACTCTTACTCTACTGTAATCCACACAAACTTGGGAGAAATTTTTGAGAAATGGATTTCCACACATATTCGGGGATAAACCGGGTGACTGAGAGCTTTGGTTCTAGAATCAGTACACAAAAATCTTCTAACAAGGTTCCCTAACATTCTAAAAATCTCGGGGTTTATAAATGGTAAGGGAAGTTCCAGGAAACTAACCCAAATCACAACTATAGAGGAGTCACAATTCATGTGGAAATCATATGACCATAGAAAGTGGTATAACCAAAATCCATTGCAGTTGTGCGGAGAACTGGACCAAGACTTAACTAGATCCTCCTCTAATGAGAATCGAATTAGAATGTGTCTAGAGTCAATAAAACCCACTATTTCTCTATTCTGTAATCCCCAGGACTCAAATATTCTTCTATCAAATGAATCCATGGACGGACGACTCTTTTTGGAATATACAATCAGGGAAAGATTAAGATGGCCCGAAGCCTCGTTGAACTCAGAGGTCGAGAGAGAAAGGTTCAAAAATCCATTAAGCAAATACAGTACTTTAGGGTAAAGAGAAACCTAGGGAAAAAGGGGAAGAGAGTCAGGGTTCAATAAAGGTGAGAAGGATGAAGGTGCTCCTACAAAGGAAGTCATAGGTCCCTCCCACAAACTTCAACCGGAGAAAAATTATAAACTTGTGATGTGATTGTTATGCCAGTAGAAGTTGTCATAGATAACTCAACATATAATTGTTGATTTAATATGACGATACCCATATAAAGATCTTTAGAAATAAAATAGTGGGTGGATCTAGAAATAAATAAAACATTTTACACTTTAGAGTGGATGGTGAGTGTATCTTTCACCACTTCATTATTGTACTCCACATCGCCGATAGTGATTCCATATGAAATTCCTTTGTCTTTGTACTTAAGAGTTTTTTGACGTTTATCATAATAAATAACCCTTGGATTAGGGAATTGATTGGTATAATTACCCATTTCCTTGCACTTGTAGAATTGAAGTGTAGGATGTGCATTATGTGTAGCCTTTTCTTTGTACGCATCATTAGACATATTTTTCCCATAACTTCAGCATTCAACTGCTAGATAATCTTATTTTACACACTTAAAACATTTACATGTCTCTTTAAGACAATTCCCTCTATGTTTCTTTCCACACTTTCAGCATAAAGGAAAACTCATCTGTTTTTTCAGTGTGGTCTTTAGATTTTCCTTTGAATTCCATTTTTATATTCTTATCAAACCCATATGACTGATGGGTTACTCCAATCCCCATATCAACCTTAAGAGCACATCTAACAATTTTCTCATAGATATTGAAGAACCTTATAGAAAATTCCCCTCAGAGACTTTATTTTATTCCACTAAAGAATCGATCAATTTTACAATCAGGATGGATAATAATTCTAGAAGCCCACCTTGAATGTCTTGTAAAATTTTCTTCATAGGTACCAACATATTCATCATCCTTTTTATTAAGTTCAAGTAACGCCTTCTCCATTTTTTTCTAAGAATATGAGGAAAGAACTTATTGATAAATTTATTCTTGAACTAGTCCCATTCCATGGACTCAATGTCATATTTTTGACTCATATTCTTGATAAGATTCCACCATTGATCAGATTCACCTTCCAAACGATATACTGATAAGAAGAATTTATCATGTTTAAAACATTATAGAACTAAAAATACCTCTCTATTGGTACTGATCCATTGTTCATACACTAATGGATCAGAAGACCTATCGAATGAATGTGGATGCTTCCTCATGAAGGATTCGACAGAATGTTTCTCTCTCTTTTTCTTGTTTGGAAGTCTAGAATGATTCATAGCTTGAGAAATTTGTGTGATCATGGATCAAATATTTTTTATCGCTACTCCCATAATATTTGGTTTCTCAGGAGGAAAATAATTTCATTTCCCATCACATTTAGCATTAATTTGGTTTTTTCAGGTTCCATCCATTGAATAAAACCAAGAAGCATAGTGTTAGAAACACTAATCATAATGGGAAAACCACATAATTCAAGAATAACATTTCAATTTATGACACTTTAGGTTTTATACTAGGGTATTCATTAACATCTCCAAAACACTAGGATAATATTGTAACCTATACATAGACATATCCTTATGGTTTTTACTAAGGTTCTATAATACTAGTTCCAAAGGTTATCTATAACTTTTCTATAATACAAACTATATTATTATATACTTTACATAAAGATTTTACTTCAACATTGAAGAATATTTATTGAAAAACATAACAAAAACCATGTCAAGACTGTATAGGTTTATTGTATTTAGAAACTAGGAAACATAAACAACTGGTTCATAAAACATCTACATTGTCTACTGCTTTTTTTTTTCATAACTAGACTCCCTTTTGACATATCTTACTTAATACCATTATTCATGACTTGGTGAAAAGAAACATATGAAAAGGTGAGCTCAAATGCTGAGTAAGGTCAAACAAGGGAAATATCAATCATATCATAATCATAAGAACATAACATTTGAAAATTTTATCTTGCATATAAAATATCATAATATCCTGTCATGGGATAAATCATAAAAGTGAAGGGTAATAAAAAAAGTCATAAAATAATACATGAAATTTTAGGGCATACACACATAATCATATAAAATCATTTCATATTTTTCAAGGCACATTTCTACGTCCAATATAGAGGAAAAAGTCAATTACTGAACCGAGTTCACCCTACGTTCCAGTCCTGTATTACTGAACAAGATTTACTTCCCGTTCTAGTCATGTCTATATCAAGCGATATAAATCTTTACTCAATGAATTGGAGTTATATATAGGTCCCACCCATCTCATAATTAAATTATTCTTACATGTACCACAAAACATAAACCATTCACCATAGCATAACCCAAGGAACAAAAAATGGGTTTTCTTAAACATCATTCCATCATAACATAATCCATATAAGATAAATGTATTTCATTAAAATAATTCCATCATAATAAAATCAAATAAAATTAATAATAGGGATATAAACATAAACCTAGGTCATCTTATATGGAAAATAATTTTGATAAAACACTTGAGCTTAATTCCTAAGGAAAATATCATTTCTTCTTCAAAAACGTTTTCCTTCCTCAAAATTCCACACAATTGTAGAATAAATCACTTTATGTGAAAATAAAATTGTAATATATTAGGGTAATTTTCATATGAATATGGCATTATAAAATCATAAAAATCCATTCATTCCATACAAGTTAAAAAATAATATTCTCATACTTTTTTAGGAAAAGTCAAAAAGTACCTCGTAACGAAAATGAAAAAAGATTATATTCATACCATTTAGTAAAAATTCACCAATGGGTATAAATGAATTTAATAAATTATATAAGGATATAAATAATATTTTTAAATACTTATTTAGGAATCATGGACGTGGTTGATAAATATACACCAATAAATATTTATAAATAAACAATCTCAGATAAAAATGGGATTTGAAAAGTTATCCCTTACCTTAGGTCTAATATGCTTCGTATATATACGAAACTCATGTATAATGATTTAAATAATTATAATTATTTATTATAGAATCATAATCATTTTTATGATAAAATTTATGATCATATTTTTACCCATTTGTTAGTAACAGTTATTTGTTACTCGTTATTTGAGTATTAACTGATTTATGTTCTTATGCATGTTTTGTCAGATAAGTTCTTATTCATTTTTTAGGTTATAGTTATATCATTTAAAACCTGGTATTAGTGTAATATATATCATATTTATTCATTAAATTCATTTATATAATCATTCTTTGATGAATATTATGTAGAACGAATCACATCGCACCGTGGAAATGGTAAGCCGTACGTACACACGGGCGACAATATTGTTCCCATAATTGTTGAATGGTATTGAAGTGGATGGTTTATATTATCTCAGAAAAATATAATTTTATATTAATTCTATATATATATATATTTATATAATAATTAATTCCATCATTATACCCATCCATATAAGCTGGTGGTGAAAAACGGATTGCACCATGGTGTGGAGACGGTAAGCCGTACGTATGCACGTGTGGTGATTTCATATTTCATAGGATGGATAGAAGGTGTAATATGATAGTTCCATAATCATAATAAATTTTTTGTATATAAGTAATACTATAGTTATTACTTTATAATGAAAAAACTCATGAGGTGGAAGTAGAGGAAGAAATAAGTTTGAAAGAATCGATAAATGATATTACCTCTTTTTCGACGTGCCTCCTCTAAATCTCCTCTTAGAGCACTAGAGTTTGTCTTTGAAGAAGAAAAGGACCTATATAATGTTTATAGGGATGTTTATAAGGGAAATGGAAATCTATGGATGATATTTAATGCTAAAATTAAGTGAATATTTGAGGGAGGAAGTGCACTTTTATAATTGAGGTGAAGGGAACTTTTAAAAACCTCAAAAATATTAATTTATAATAAAATAAAAACAGATATAAAAACCTAAAAAATGTCCCAATTTATAATATTATATTATATAGGGTTGTAATATCAATAAACAGTAAATTTTAGACAAGTTGTTATGTCAATTTAATCATTATAATTTTAATTAAAACTTAGATATTCTATATAATTTTTAACTAGGGTAACAAATATTTTAATATTAAAAGGGTGAAATATTTACTTATCTAAAGTCAATTAGACCAAAAATGAATACCTTATAAAATTTTAGACCATATTATAATTATTATTTATTTTTAAAAATGTTTTATTACTTTTAAATAATTTATGAAAACCATATTTGGACAAAATATCAATAGTGTCAATTTTGACACTATTTACTTGATGGATTTTAAAAATATGAAAAATAAGAAGTGAAACAAGATCCAAATATTTTTATATATCCATAAAGGGTCAAGGTAATCTAGAAAATTAATTTTACATAATAATTATAAGAAATTATAATTATTAAAATATTTGTAATAACATTTATTTGATCTCTTCATTAATAAAATAATTACTACCTCAATTTTGTGTAATTATTTAATATACATATTTGTTGAAAAAAAATTCAAAATAAAATAATATGATGAAGATAAATAAAATATATTTCATAATAATACTTGTATTCGAATTTATCTTCTCAAAAAACCTGATATTTAAAATTTTATACTCTTTTAAAACATGAATGTGACAAATTTATCTTCACATTAAATAAAATAATATAAGTGTCCTAATCTCTTATATAAACATCCAAATGGTCAATAATGTTACCCTTGGATGATTATGGTCTAGAGATACTCGACCAATAGGGTTTGGTCAAGTGTTTGGTCTATTTTATTGTTATTAATATTTTAATAAAAATTGTTTTATTGATTTCTCATCAATTAATTAATTTTTTACCATCCAAGTTTAATTCTTTAAGGTAATTATTCATTTCTTAAAAATTAAAAAAAATTCATGGTAAATTAAAAATTTTATCATTAAAATGATAATTTATAGTCTAATTTATCTTCTGTATAATCTTATATTAAAAATAATTTATTTATTAAAGTTTGAGTGAGACATATTTCACTTTTCTTTAAATAAAATAAAATAAATTTCCTAATATCATCCAAGTGTGTTCCAATGGATATAATTAAACACAATTATGTTTTAGGGAAAATGATAATCATCCAATTATATTAAGACAAGTGTTAGGGTAATTTTATAATATTATTTTTACCCATAAATACCTGATTTACCATTTTAGCGTGTTAATACAATTTACTGAAGTTACTATTCATATTGCCCAAAAATAAAATAAATATATTTACATAATTTTGAGATACTAAATTCAAATATGGAATCCATTTTTCAAAATTAAAAACACATAATATGCAGTAATTAATTTAAAATTAATCTCGTTGTTGAAATGAGAAAACATGTTTTAAAAGTTAAAATATTCCAAAACATTAAAATGTTTTTACATTTGAATTTAATGTAAAATTAACTCCAATGACCTAAATTAAATTAAATAGTAAAAATATATTATATTTATACTTTGAAACAATTCAATAATATAATTTAACCACATAAATTATTTCAATGAAAAATAGTTATTTTCAATTAAAATTTAGCATATTTTTACTATTCATCAAAACATTAATGTTATCAAAAAATATCATAAATTCATCCAAAGTAAAATTTTAAACCCCAAATAAAAATAATATATTTATGATATCATATAAAAATCATTAATGTGTCAAAATCTTAATTTAAAAGGGGTTCTGCATTAAAAGGTGTAAAATTAACCTTTTTAAAAAATAGGTTTTAATACATAAAATAGTGTTTTATTAATACCATATGACTAAAATATCCATTGGATAAATATCAAAAAAAAATTATTATGTATTTAACACATATATATATCATTAATTTTATTACAAAAAGTAATTCACTCAAAAATTCAAATATCTATTTATATTTTTCATAAATAATTGATAGACAATGAATTCACAATGCATGTTCATAAGTTAGTTATCATTATTCCTGCTAACCTAACAGATAGATATAATTGTAATTTTCTAATAAGTCCGTCTTGTGGTTCATTTAAACTCGCTATTTCATGTAAATAAATCTACTGAAGAATAAAAATTATTTAAAGAAAATATTTCATAAAAACATCCTGGTGTTACATTTACCTTAGAACCATATCCTTTTTGTAATGAATGAATCTCATTCTGGGGGGGGGTTGTTTTTTTGGAACCCATAATTATGAATATTTCACTTTCCATGAGAAATTTTAGATGTTTTAAGCTAATGAAAAATGTTGATATATTTCGTAGAAGACATAGAAGGAACATACTTGAAGGTTAACTTTGATATAGAATTTGGGCCTTTATTGCACTCACTCTACTTAGAATATTATTCTATGTAGTTAAGAGCTTTATTCCCACACTGGTAAAAAATATACCAATGCACTAACCTACCAGGCCAAGGCTCAACCATAGGCCCAAGTGGGAAAATAGTTGACCATGACCAATGGGATTCAACTAGTCTAGTTATTGGATATCTGGTGGCATAGTGCCAGAAGTAAGAAAGCGAGCCCAAGTGTAGGGATCGTGGTATGCGACCCCGAAGGTGCGCATAGCGTGGGCAAAAATCACACATGGAAAAAGCCCGAGTGGAGGTTTGTGTGGGTGGTATGGGTGCCAAACCCCACTGTCGGCTCAATCAAATAGAAGTCGTGACATTTTTTATATACCTAGGGGATGCACCATGGAGTTTTTGATGTGGGAAAACATTTTCATGTGTATTTTTTACTCGATGAAATAACAACTGTCCGATCGTGACTTCCATCGATCTCCTCCATCCACTTCAGTCCCGTGCATCACAAGTTTGAATTTGAACCAATATCACATTGTTCAAGCTCAAAACAATATCATGTAGTGCAAGACCTCTATCTTAATCCTACTGCCCAATGGTCTCCCTCCCGCTCCACTGGTTTATCATGGAAACTCGACGTCAGTTGTATGATCACTTGACAGATTACCATGACTTCCATCTCCAATCCTTCGATTAATAGCTGGATGAGTATGAGAAAAATATCACGAGACTTCAAAAGACTCCAATCGAGAACACGCGTGGCATGCGGCGAGGGATCCCACTAGTGCTCTAATCCATCACATGATCATTCATTGATCATGCAATCATAGTAAGGACAATCAATGAATTAATTATGCGATGTTTACGACCACGAGCAATTCATTTTTTTGGTATGATTTTTCATCTGAATTATTTCAGATTTATCACATCACATGGTGTTACATAAGGAAACCAAAGCATCACATGATAAAATGAATTGATCATGCGATGAAGAAAAGACCGTCTCGAAATCGCATTATTACAATCCTAAAACGTTTTTACCACCTCACCTAGTGCACATGGAATACTAAATGTATAAAGGTGAAATACCCTTGATCATTCCTATCCTATAAATACCTTTCCCCCCTTAAAAAATGGACACATGAGGAATGGATGGAAACAATATTTAAGAGCAGCAAAAAATAGGGTAGTCGACCACCACCCTCAGAGATCATCTCTAGTTAATAAAGAGGTACATACTGTGAGAATATTATCTTATATGTTGTTAAAATAACTCATCCCATGATCTCTTTAACATCATGTGATCACATGAAAGGATGATTCCATGCGAGTTCTCTATACCCCCTACAGTCTTGAACAACCCGACCAGGAAAATCCATAATCTCATAACGACCTCATGTGCATATGATCATGAGACAATAAATACATGACCATGATGGCGTGGTTACCTCAGGTCTTCATGACCCGATTATACTCACCCTACATAGAAAGGAGTTCCTTGGTCTTGTGGTGCCCCTGTCCGATCTTTCATTACTCCTCTCAGCTTCACAGTGCAATATTTTGGACCTAAAACACATATTCCATGCACTCCTCTTGAACATGAAATGTGAACCCTTACCCATACACATAATTGATTCAACATACACCCTCCTCACATGATCATAAAATCTTCCACATGATCAAATCCTTGATCATGTGACCACATGATGATATAAAGACCATGAGATATCTCTGTTAGAAGGTACATAATGTTAGACTACGAGCACACAAGATGCCCATGTTGATAGTGATAATCATCAATCTCATGAAGTTGTGAGTTATGTTTCTAGATGTTGGATTCATGTAGCCTTAGTCATGGAAGCCTTGGTATACTCCACCCTCTTGGATCCCTGATATGGTTGCAAGATCCCTCACAAGGACCCATTTAAAGGGTATGCAAATCGCATGAGAAATGAGGCCTCGTGTAGACCCTCTGTAGCATGAGACATTCTAGAGAACTCATGATCATGAAGGATGCCACCCTTGTATTTTACAATCAAGAAAAAATATCCATCGATTATTTCCCTTAGTTTCACGGTGCATAAATCCTTTGTGTCTCGATGTCTGCATACAGCCTTGGGAGTGGTCTCCTTGACATGAAACATCACCACAGACAACCCCCACCATTCAAATGAAATTATAAGGGTTAGAAAACCATGTGTCGTACACCCTCACCATACAGTGTGTACCCTCACTGATACATATGGGGTCCATGATACTCAGACCATGTTCTTGACTACATACCCATATTCAGAACCCCTTTATGATCATACGAATCACATGAAGGATGGAACATCATGTGACTCCATCATGATGACATTCCACATCCTGTATATAACCTCAACCCATTATATAATTCCTGGTAATACCTTTCTATAGACATTTATCCCTCTTCTTAGGCCAATAATTTTATATATAGACATAGGGAATGATCCATTTGGATGTGCACTTTTGGATCTCAAACAAACGCAATACCCTAAACACATATGTGACACCTCACTCTGTGAATAGATTAAGTATATGAAATCACAATCTCTTTGATGGTATCATGATGAACTTAGGTGACCTTGGAAATGTCATGTTGGTCACAAGACAAGCCTTGAAAAAATAATGTCCATCTCACAACAACAAGTTGAATTGTCACTATTTTAAATGGGATTCCAAAGACAAGCCATGTTGATTAGGAGATATCCCCTTAACATGTCTGCATTGTGACAAGACATACTCTGTACAAGTCAAGATTATCTCGTCATAGATTATCAACATGTCTCCATGATCATGTGATTTCCCATTAACTTTTCATCATTGTCATATGATAGTTTGAAGACAAATCCGGTTAATCATGAGACAAAAAATATTCATATCTACTTTGATCATGTGCAAGAACCCATACATGTTTGCTTTGAATTTGTGAAGAATCTTGGATAGACCCTCTTCATTCACAAAAAAGGAATCTATGGAAAGGCAGTTGATCATGAAAAATACCCTAGTCATGTCCACTTTTGTCATATGGATGATCTTAGGTATGTCAATTTAGATCATGCAAGGAATCATGAACAAGTCAGGAAGACACCCTTGGGCATGTATTCCATAACAGATTAAACCACCAAATATGTCAGGTATACAATTGAGACATGCTTCTACAATCATCCAAGGCATGTCAGGTAGACCCCTTATGGAATGTTGAATCTGTCTGGTAGACTCATTTTATACACATTCCATGTGGACCTCATCCAAGAACCATCAGCCACATATCCTTTGTATGAGGGGAGTGCCTTTGATGAGCTAGAGTTATGCACTCATACGACCCTATTTGTTTCATACACTCGGAAAAACCTTTTATTTTTTTCACCAATATTTATCCAGTAGAAGATAAATAATGAGTATACGACAGGGTATCCTCAGTTTGTTATCCTTGATAAATAGGACAATATCAGTGTGTAAGGAAAAAATAGTGAACTATGAGAACTCTAATTCCTACCATAACCAGGATCTGTATGATGCATTCTTAAGTCTAGAGCTCCAATGGGAATCCACTTCAGTGTTAGCCCTGATCATGCCCTAAAAATACCTCAACCTCAATAGTGGGTTGGGGAACCAATAGAATTGAGACGAATCTGATTCCTGTTAGAAAACATGATACATTTGAGGCCTTACTAAGACATAAGATCTATAACACTCCCACCATGAGATAGGTAATCATGAATCTCAAAAGGGAAACATTAAGGTTTAATCCCCATATAAATATGCTCACATGAAATGTATATAATCTACCACCATCTCTTGATTATCAAATTAATAATGGATCACATAGGATTAGAGACTAGTGATTATTGTTACAAAATAATATTTTCAATCCACCTAGTGTGGGATCTTTACAATTGGGATGTAAGTCTGATTACATATCATCTTTGCTCAAAGGTCCATACTCCAGAAGAAGAAATCTATGGAAATATTATATGAATAATTCCCACTAGGGTCTCTATTGTCATCTGTCATGGAAAATATGCCTGTTATAAGAACTGCATAGACTTTGATTCCAGACTCAAATAGGATTGGTAAGATGTCTCACCAAGGTCCAAGCTCGATATCTGTATCCTTACCACATGACATTAAATTTTATGGATGGGTCCAGTCACACGAACTTAAACTATGTCAAAAAAACAACATGGGTTTTGATTCAGGTTTTCACAGGATAAGTAGGATACCTCATAGAGGTTGAATCTTTACTCTAAGACACCACCTTCCTTTCTGTACAAAAATTAACTCCATAGTTCCCGAATATGTCCATAACCTAAAGTATCAATAATAAATAAGAAGAAAATAGAGAGACTGTGATATATATTAAGTTGATCATATAAATACATGTTCATAATCAAGTAATTAGTACAATGTTAAACAATCCTATATCAATGTCTAGGAATGATTTCATAAACATATCTTAACTCTATAATTGAGTCATGGAGTAGAAAAAAATTCCCCCCAAATGGGTGCGGTGAGAATAACCTAGCATCATCTCGACAAATGTGAGTTCTTAAGTGTCATTGGGATGAAACCACAAAGGACCACCAAACATTGGAAATCATATCTATACTCAGTTATGGATGTGGTAACCATTGGGTGTTTCTAGGGAAGATTAAAAAATGGTAAACCAAATGAGACCGACTAGGAAAGTCATTGAATCACCCCACAATCAATCAAACCATTGGGTCGGAATCCCATCCACATCTCATTTCTCGATGAAACAATGTTGAAGGCTTATTATGGATTAAGTATTTTAATATAGAGTGGGAAACATTTAGTTTGGTTGAGAAAAAAATAGGCTTTTTTAGTAGATTATTTTTTTAAATTTTATAAATATCTAAACCTAAAAGGTCATTGGAATGCATTTAATGAAATATTTTATTTAATTTTTGTACTTATGGGATTGTTATATACATGTTGTTATAGTTGATTTTAATATCGGTATGTAAAGTATGTGTTTTTAGGACAAAGAGTAGGAGGTTGGGTCTAGGGTTTCATAATATACCTGGTTTTAGTGTATATACAACACATATATGTAAGAAATTTGTGCTTTTATGTGAGGTTACATGACGTGTTTCTTCAATAATATTGCATTGTTCATGGGTAAAATATGGTCATTATATATTATGAACAAGGAGTGGGATCCATTGGAGTGGACCTTGGGTATTATATATGGTACATATCACTTTGGTTCTAATTTTATGGGTTTCTTTCCATGTATCATGGGAATTATGAAGTCTAATACCAATCCATCTTGGATAATAAAATGAAGGAACCTTTTTTTTAAATGCTTATGTGACATGGTTATAGTAGACCGTAAGGTTATGTAATGTGTATAAACATTTTAAATCAAGATATTCTGACTCATCATGTTAGATATGAGATTGTTCATATTTAGATAATTGATCACAAATGGAAATGTGAAATGAGGGAAACTGAACATTGATGGTTAAGAACACTTTTATCCATTATACTAGAAAATATTATGCCATTTTTCTAGTAGTATGGTAATTGGTATAATAATCCCACAAAGCATGAATGAGTTTATATAAACATGATTTATTATCATTCTCTACCATTTTCTGAAGTATATATCATAGGGTCTTCTTGAATGACTATATCTACCTTTTCACTACTGCATGACAGTGGGATGAGTGACTAGGAAGAATATTGTACTCCATGTAAAACTTCATCAACTCAGAGTAATGAAATTTAGTTCCATTATCCATTATGATTTTATAAGGGAATCCAAATATAATAATGATGTTTGAATTTATGAAATTGATAATATCCTTTATCCTGAAATCCTATATGGGTAAAAATTCAACCCATTTTGATAAGATTTTGGTAGTAGTAAGGTTGACCTTAAATTTTTTGTATGTGGAAATAAGGAATGGACCTAGAATATCTATGAACAATATGGTGAATAATATAGAGTATTTATAAATATTAAAAAACTCAAGAAAATGATGGATAAAGATAGAATTTATTTGACATGAAAGGAACTTCTTTGTGAATTCTATTCAATCATGAATCATTGATGCACATAAATATCTAAGTCTCTTGATTTAGTGGAAGCGTTTAACCCATTTTTGATCCACAATGCAGGCACCAACACGGTCCTCCAAAATAATTTTGAGTGTCTCTTATTCCTTTAATTCATCTAAGAATTCCCCCATATAAAAGACTCATTTTTAGGACTTTTTGAGAAATCAAGTCTTCATAAAATAAAAATATTTATATCAATATATCGGTCTACCCTTCTTAGATCGATCCTATGGAAGTGTCTCATTCTAAAGATACTTCACTATGGGAGACATCCAAATGACTATTTCATTGGAAGATAATTATAAAACCCACCTTTACCTGAGATAACATTAACTTGCTCAATATATTCCATATCATTATTATCCAATTGAGGGACCAATATTTAGTGTGAAATAAAGGTAACCATTTCTTCTTGATAATGGTTGGACAAGGAGGTTGTTGTATTTTCCAATGAATTTGATAGACTATTATATGAGAATAGAATACAGGGAAAAAATAAATTCTAAAGGAAATTGTGGATTTAATTCCCATATATAGACATGGAGGGGTATCAGTCCTTATTTCTTGATTCCATTGTCTTAGACACTTTACTTTATTACCAATTCAATATTGCATTAAAATTTTAATCAGTAAATCAGTATATTTAGGTCTAATTCCAAGCCTATGATTAGAGCATAGTATTCTACCTTGTTATTGGAGTATAATTTTGAGAGAAGAATATAATAGAGAAGGAAAACCATTTTCAACAGACCAAACGAAATCCCTAATCTAACCCAATTGAGTTTTAAATATTCCATCCCTCTCTATGTTGAACTTTTAGAACCACCGTTGAAGAAAAATTCTCATGGTTAGGTTGTATCATAAATTGTGAAAAAATATTCATCAAAGATTTCGATTTTCGTTGATTATTCTTCAGGGGTGGTATTTTCTATAAGAAAATGATATAATAATTATAATTTGAACACTTTTTATAACACACACTAGATATATAATTTCTATAGAATCACTACCTACTATGCCAAATGGCCAGTTAGTATTGAGTGAAAGGGGATATATTTGAGTAGATCCACATGATAGATCAAGTGAAGTCATGGTGTTATAGATATTGTCAAATCTTATACATCGAAAAGATTAGTGTAAGGATATTCTTCTCGATATTTTTGTATTAGGTATTATCCTCAATCATTATTCTAATGTGATTGTAAAAGGTATTTTCTTTTTCTGTGTCATTCTTCCGGGTAATGAGGGTCCCTAGAGATCACTCAATGGTTTCCACAAAGAGGATAAAGTGATTTATTTCTAAGGGTGTCATTAAAACTAAACAGTGAAAAATATACTCTTTGAGGTTGTTGAAGGACTTCAAACAATATTCATCCCATGATTATGCTATAAATTTATTCATTTACTATGTGAATGGAAAGAATTTATGGGTGTTGTCTTCAATGAACATACTAATTCAGGTGATAAGAATCATATATTTATTAATATTTCTTTTTAATTAAATTAATTAGTCCCCATGAATATCATAATTTTAGGGAAGTTATCATATATTAATTTTATAGGAATTTTTTAGATTGTATTGAAATCATGGAAAAATTTTTTTAGTGATATTATTATTACTCTACTATTAATTGATTAAATTTCTATACTCCATTATTTTTGTTTCTCATTATTTTTTAGTAAATTTATACATCATTTTCTATAGAAAAATACATTAGGGTGAAATAAGGAAGACACTATATGAGAATAAAAAAGGAGAAACCCTTACATATGTGACATCATTATAATGACCCATACTTTACATACATTGTTAATACTTTAAAATTGAAGCATACTTATTACAACATATAACAAAACAACGAAACGACCGTATAGGTATAGTGTCTTTAGAAACTGGGAAACATAAACAACTGGTTCATAAAGTGTCTACACTGTCTCCCATTTATTTCATCATATCTATAGTCCCTTTAGGCATATATTACTTAATAACCTTCTTCCTGGCCTGGGGAAAGAAAAAATAAAAAAGGGTGAGCTCAAATGCTCAGTAAGGGTAAACAAAAGAAATATCAATCACATCATATACATAAACACATAACTTTTGGAAATCTTATCCTGCAAAAGATATCATAATTTCATAACATGGGATAAATCATGGTAGTGAAATGTAATCACAATAATCATAACTTAAAACATAAAACTTTGTGGCATACACACATAATCATATAGAATCATATCTTATTAGTCAAGACTCATTGCCAAGACTATCTTAGTGGACAAAGTCCATTTCTGAACCGAGTCACCCTCGTTTCAGTCCTGTTTCACTGAACCGGTATAACCTACCATTCCAGCCATGTCTATCTCATGAGATATAAAATCTTTACCCAATGCATTGGAGGGAGATATAGGTCCCACCCATCTCATAATGATACCATTCTTATGTCTGCCACAAAATCATAAATCATACATCATTGCATAACCCATGTAATAAAAATGGGATTCTTAAACAACATGAAATCATAAAAAAATTCATATAAGATAAAAGAATTCATAAAAATAATTCCATCACAACATAATCAAATCAATGTAATAATAGGTATAGAAACATAACCCTATATTATCTTAGATGGAAAATAATTTTGATAAAACATTTGAACTCCATTGTTGAGGAAAATATCCTTTTTACTTCAAAAGCATTTTTCCTTTCTTAACATGTCATACAATTTTAAACTAAAAGAATTTGATTAAAAATAAACATGAAACTTGTAAAGGAAGCTTCTTGGAAATAATTTTTTAAAAATCCATTCATGCCGTATAAGTTAAAAAAAACATTCTTCTCGAACTTTTGTCAAAAAGTCAAAAAGTACCTCGTACGAAAAACAGAAAAAGATTCCTTTCATATATTTTACTAAAAACACACCAATGGGTAAAATTGGATTTAAAAAATTGTATGTGGATGGAAATAATATTACATATTGAGGAAACATGGATGTGGATGATAAAATACACCCTAGTAAATACCAAAGTATAAACAATCTCGGATAAAAATGAGATTGTGATATTTCCCTTACCTTAGGTCCGTTTTTCTTAGTAAGTGTCCGAACCTCCTGTATAATGATTTGAATAATGGTATTGACTTATTCCAGAATCATACTTATTTTTATGATATCATATATGGTCATTTTCTTAGCCTCTTAGTAGTAATATTTCATTGCTACTTGTTATTCGGGTGTTTATAACTTTTTGTTCTTATGCGTGTCTTGTCGAATAAATTCTTATTCTTCTCTTTAGGTTATAGATAACTCATTTCCAGAATGGTATTAGTGTAATATATATCATATTCATTCATTCAATTCATTTATATAATCATTATGAAATGAAGATCATGTAGAACGAGTCGCATCACATCGTGGAGACGGTATTCTGTACGTACGCACGAGTGATGATATCGTCCCTATGATCATGGAATTGAATTGGAGTGTATGTATACTATTTCAGAATCAACATTACTTTATAATAGTCATATATAGTCATTATTTACACCATTATACCCATCCAAGTAAGGTGGTTGTGGAAAATAGATTACACCACGGCGTGGAGACGGTATTCCATACGTACGCACGCGCGGTGATTTCTTTTTCCATAGGATGGATAGATGGTGAAATATGGTTGTTTCATACTTATGATAACATATAAGTATATGAGTGATATTGATGTTATTACTTCATAATGAAACAACTAAAGAAGAAGAAGTGGAAGAAGAAATAAAGATGAAAGAATCGGTAACGGACATTACCTCTTCTTTGAAGTTATTCTTTGAGACCTCCTTTTAGGGAACTAAAATTTGTCTTTGAAGAAGACCAGGACCTCTAGGATTTCTCCAGGTAATTTGAGAGGAGGAATTGGCAGGGGTTGGATGAGGTTGAAGGCTCAATGTGGTGTGAGCAAGAGGGGGAGGAGGTTCCCTTTTATAAGGGAGGAGAGGGGTACCTTTGGGAAAACTAAAAATGTTATTTTATTATAAAGTCAAGTTCAGTTATAAATAGCTCCAAATTGATATATTTCGAAGCTAAGGTGGGGATGGGTAGAAATACTCTCATCCAATATAATTTAGACAGGTTTAGGTTCCTATTTTAACGTTATCATTTATATTTAACATTAAGTTAAATAAGTTTATATTTACCGTGTCTTCTTGTGTTCTTATACTATAAGGTTAATAAACTTACTATAAGCAGCCAAACGAACCCCAAGTTCTTTATTATTAATATATATAACCTTATATAAGTCATTTGGCCGAACCATAGATTTTTAGGAATAAAATAACAATTACTAATATAATATTTTTTTTAAAAAACTATTTTATGTCAATTTTGACACTCTTTAGTAATTGATTTTTGTGAAAATAATAACAGAATTATTAGTTCAAAAAAAGTTACTTAAATCAATACTAACATGTCATATTAACCTAAAAAATTAGTGGAATTCATAAAAAGTCTCAAATTGCATTTATTTTGGGGTTTATAACATTACCTATGTCAATATTTCATTAATAAGATAATTACTGCATCATCTTTGTGTCATAAATAAATCAAATTATTTAAGGTCTAAAAATTACAAATAAAATACCATTATGTAGGAAATCTTTTTATGTTTCTAATGAATATTTATAGTCTAATTTATCTTATGTATAACCCCTTATTAAAAAATATTTACTTATAAAAATTTGATTTTAACTATTTTAACCCTTCTATAAATAAACTAATAATAAATGTCGTAATCTAATACAAGTGGGCCTAAATGGTCATATTTTATTCCTAAGTTTGTTTTTGGTCGAATTAAACTTGTCCAATACAATTAGGACATGTTTTAGGGTAATAATAATATCATCTTTACCCTTAATTGCCCTATTTACTTTTAACCGTGGTAAAAAAAAGTAAAAAGTTATTATTCACCAAAAAATTATTTTCATCTCATTGAACCACATTTTACTTACTGAAATCAACCGTGTCTCTCGGATTTTTGAAATTCCACTCACAGAAGCGGTAAAATTAAGTTTAATGAAAAATTCAGTTTTTTTAACTACCACTTAGTGGTTTCACTATTCATCAAAAATTGAAAGTTTTCAGAAAAATACCAAAATTTCACCCTAAGCTAATTTCGATATTATGAATCCAATAATGAAGTCCATTTTGAAAAATAAAATTTATAAAATTTCAAAAAGAGGTTATTACTATTCATAACGGCTAGTTTTAATAATATTTTAATAGTATATCGTTGTTTAGTGAAACTCAGTATTGCGTACGACGCAAGCTATCGAGGAAGGTCGCGATTTCATGTAAAGCAAGCCAAGCAAGTGTTGTGTAGAAAAAGATTCCTTTGATGATTTATATAACATAAAAGTCTCGGGTGTTACATTCTACCCCCCTTAAAATGAATTTTGCCCTCGAAATTCGTCACTTTGTAACAAACAGATGAGGATAGCTCTCCCTCATCATATCCTCAATCTCCCATGTAGCTTCTTCTAAATGGTGGTTCCTCCATAAAACTTTCACCAATCGAGTAGTCTTGTTTCGTAGGACTTTTTTGCTACGATCCAGAATCTCTATCGGTTGTTCTTCATAAGAAAGATCTTGCTCCAGCGGTACAACTTTTGAGCTGAGTACATGTGAAGGATCAGGTATGTACTTTCTCAGGGGAGATAAATGGAACACATCGTGAACTTGAGAGAGATTCGGTGGAAGTGCCAATTGGTAAGCTACCTTCCCAACACGATCCAGTATTTCGAAAGGACCGATATATCTAGGGATCAACTTCCCCTTCTTTCCAAATCTCATAACCCTCTTCCAGGGAGATATTCGTAAGAACACATTATCACCCACTTCAAACTCTCGGTCTTTTCTTAAGTTGTCGGCATAACTTTTCTTTCGACTCTGAGCTACTCTTATCTGTTTTTGAATATATCTGACTTTTTCTGCCATTTCATCAACGAGATCAGGTCCTAATAGCTTTCATTCTCCAACTTCATCCCAGCAAGTTGGAGTCCTGCATTTCTTTCCATAGAGAGATTCATAAGGAGCCATCTGAATACTGGAGTGAAAGCTATTATTATAAGAAAATTCCACCAAAGGTAGGTGTTGATCCCAACCACCTTTGAAATCCATAGAGCAAGCTCTCAACATATCTTCTAGGGTTTTAATTGTTCTCTCAGACTAACCGTCTTTCTGAGGACGATAAGCAGTACTCAAACTTAACTCTGTATCCAGAGTATACTGAAGACTTCGCCAGAACTTCGAGGTAAATATCAGATCCCAATCAGATATAATAGAAAGTGGTACTCCATGCAATCTTACCACTTCCTTTACATATATCCTGGAAGCTGATCCAGAGAGAAATCCTCTCTAATAGTAATGAAGTGTGCAGACTTTGTAAGACGATCAACTATGACCCAGATAACATTATTGCCTTTGGATGTTTTAGGAAGTCCTGTGACAAAGTCCATAGTGATGTTTTCCCATTTCCATTCGGGTATGGGTAATGGTTGTAACATCCCCTTAGACTTTTGTCTCTCAACATTAACTTGCTGACAAACCAAGCATCGAGAGACATATTCAGCAACATCTCTTTTCATGCCATCCCACCAGAAGTACTCTATCAGGTCCCTATACATCTTCGTGCTTCCAGGATGAATAGAGAATGAAGAACTATGAGCCTCATCCATCAGATCCTTTAATTCAGGGTTGGGAGGAACACAAACCTGATTCCTGAACTTTATTATCCCATCACAATCAAGGTTGAATTCATGAACATTTCTGACCTTCTTCTGTAACTCGACATCATCTTTCTGTGCCTCTTTAATCTTTACATGTATAGATGGTTGAACATTCATTTGAGAAAGATAAGATTTTTCCCCTTCCATTATAATTCCAAGATCCATCCTTTGTAAATCCATAAATATTGGATCTTTTGTGATCCTCATCATGGATAAACTGGCATGGTCTTGTCGACTTAATGCATCTGCCACCTTGTTTTCTTTCCCAGGGTGGTAATGGATTGAGCAGTCATAATCCTTAATCAGCTCCAACCATCTTCTTTGACGCATATTCAGCTCATTTTGTGTGAAAATATACTTTAAACTTTTATGATCAGTATAAATATCACACCTTTCACCATAAAGGTAATGCCTCCAAATCTTTAATGCAAAGATTACCGCAACTAACTCCTAATCATGTGTTGGGTAATTCTGCTCATGGATTTTCAACTGTCGTGAGGCATAAGCTATCACCATATCATTTTTCATAAGAACACACCCCAATCCCTTCATGGATGCATCACTATAGATCACAAACCTTTCTCCACTACAAGGCAGTGTGAGCACAGGTGCACTGGATAACCTTCTTTTCAACTCCTTGAAATTCTCTTCACATTCTTCCGTCCAGACAAACTTAACTCCTTTCTGAGTCAACTTGGTGAGTGGATTAGATAATCGTGAAAAATATTTCACAAAACGTTGATAATATCTAGCCAAACCAAGAAAACTTTGGATCTCAGTTACTGTTGTTGGTCTCGACCATCTTTCGATAACCTCTGTTTTGCTGGATCCACATATATTCCCTCTTTTGAAATTATGTGACCCAAAAATGAAACTTTTTGAAGCCAAAATTCACACTTGGTAAATTTGGCATAAAGATTCTCCTTTCTCAAGGTCTTGAATATAATTCTCAAGTGATCTTCATGTTCTTCCTTGCTCTTTGAATAGACAAGAATATCGTCTATAAAGACTACCACAAATTGATCAAGATAGTCTCTAAAGACACTATTCATCAGATCCATGAAGATACCGGGGGCATTAGTAAGACCAAAAGGCATCACTATAAATTCATAGTGTCCATACCTTGTACGGAAAGCCGTCATTGGTATATCCTCCCATTTGACCCTTAATTGATGATACCCTGAACGAAGATCAATCTTGGAAAAGTATTGAGCTCCGCGTAGTTGGTCAAATAAGTCATCAATGCGTGGGAGAGGATATTTGTTCTTGATAGTGATCTTGTTAAGTTCTCGATAATCAATGCAGAGTCTCATTGATCCATCTTTGTTCTTAAAAAATAGAACAGGTGCTCCCTGAGGTAACACACTAGGGCGTATGAATCCCTTATCAAGATTCTCTTGGAGTTGCTTCTTCAATTCCTGCAACTCAATTGGGGCCATTCTATAAGGTGTCTTTGAAATAGGCAAAGCACCCAGTACGAGTTCTATTGAAAACTCAACTTCACGATTTAGTGGAAGACCCGATAATTCCTCTGGAAAGACATCATCAAACTCTCGTACAATGGGCATATTCTTAATCGTGAGTTTCTCACCAACCATTTGAGATAAATAAACTTCATTTAGTGGAATCAATACCCATAAAATAGAAGAAATTTCCACTGGAAGGTTATTTTCATCCTTGCATCGATAGACGATCATAGATTGATCTGGAAAATGAAATGTGAATTCCCTTCTTTGGAAATTGATATGAGCTCCATGTAAAGAAAGCCAATCCATGCCAAGAATCACATCAAATTCCACTATAGGAAGGATCACCAGATTTGCAGGAAGCACTTTCCCACTAACTTTGAACGGAGAAGAATTATAAACTTTTGATGCGACTGTTGTGCCATTAGGTGTTGTCAGAGCTAACTCAACATCTAATTGTTGAGGTAATATGGTGATACCCTTAGAAAATTCTTCAGAAATAAAAGAGTGGGTGGATCCAGGATCAAATAAAACATTTTCTACTTTAGAGTGGATGGTAAGTGTACCTTTCACCACATCGTTATCATACTCCACATCGCTGATAGAAATTGCATGTGAATTTACTTTTTCTTTAGCCTTAAGAGTTTTTTGACATCGACCATCATCATCAACCCTTGGATTAGGGCATTTATTGGCATAATTCCCCATCTCCTTGCACTTGAAACATTGAAGTGTAGTAGGTTCATTCTGTGTATCCCTTCCTTTGTTTTCATCATTAGAAATCTTCTTCCCATCATCGCGGCATTCAAATTCCCGATGACCTTCCTTTCCACATTTGAAACATTTACATGTCCCTTTAAGACAACTCCCTCCATGTTTCTTTCCACACTTTGAGCATAAGGGAAAGTTCATCTTCTTTTCAGTGTGCTCTTTAGATTTTCCTTTGAATTCCATTTTCCTCTTCTTATCAAACCCATATGACTGATGGGTTACTCCAATCTCCATATCGACTTTGAGAGCACATCGAACGATTTCTTCGTATCTATTGAAGTCCCATATGGCTAAGGCCCTTAGAAGACTTGGTTTTAAGCCACTAAATAATCGATCGATCTTACTCTTAGGTTGGATAATAATACCATAAGCGTACCTTGAAAGTCTTGTAAAATTTCCTTCATAGGTACCAACAGATTCATCATCCTTTTTCTTCAGTTCAAGAAACTCTTTCTCCATCATTGTCCGAGGAATACGAGGGAAGTACTTATTGAAAAATAAGTTCTTAAACTCGTCCCATTCCGTGGACTCAATTTCATCCCTTTGCCTTGTATTCTTAATAAGATTCCACCATTGATCAGCATCTCCTTCCAAACGATACACTACTAGGATGACTTTATCATCTTCAGAACATTGAAGAACTGAAAATATCTTTTCAGTAGTACTAATCCATTGTTCAGCAACTAATGGATCAGTAGACCCGCTGAAAGAAGGTGGACGCTGCCTCATGAAGGATTCAACCGAATGTTGCTCCTTCCTTTGCTCGTTTGGAAGTCCTGCATGATTCATAGCTTGAGAAAGTTGTGTGAGCATGGATACAAGATTTTTCATTCCAGCTCCCATAACGTTTGGTTGCTCAGGGGGACAATCACTGCATTACCCGTCGCATTCCGCATTAACACGGTTCCTTCGGGTTCCAGCCATCGACTAAAACCAAGAAGAATAGTGTGAGAAACACTAATTATAATAAGAAAATCAAGAAAAAAATTTCACACTTAAGGTCTTATCCTAGGATATTCATGGCCATTTCTAAAACACTAATATTATGTTCTATTCTTAGACTTATCCTTAGGGTTCTTACTAAGGCTTTCACATCCTAGTTTCCAAAGGTTGACTATACCTTTCCTCTGATACCAACTATAACGACCCATACATTACATACATTGTTAATACTTCAAAATTGAAGCATAATTATTACAACATATAACAAAACCATGAAAGGAACGTATAGGTATAGTGTCTTTAGAAACTGGGAAACATAAAGAACTGGTTCATAAAGCGTCTACATTGTCTCCCATTTATTTCATCATATCTATAGTCCATTTAGGCATATCTTACTTAATAACCTTATTCCTGACCTGGGGAAAGAAAACATAAAAAAGGGTGAGCTCAAATGCTCATTAAGGGTAAACAAAAGAAATATCAATCACATCATATACATAAACACATAACTTTTGGAAATCTTATCCTGCAAAAGAGATCATAATTTCATAACATGGGATAAATCATGGCAGTGAAATGTAATAAAAATAATCATAACTTAAAACATGAAAATGTGTGGCATACACACATAATCATAGATAATCATATCTTATTAGTCAAGACTCATTGCCAAGACTATCTTAGTGGACAAAGTCCATTTCTGAACTGAATCACCCTCGTTTCAATCCTGTTTCACTGAACCAGTATAACCTACCATTCCAGCCATGTCTATCTCATGAGATATAAAATCTTTACCCAATGCATTGGAGGGAGATATAGGTCCCAACCATCTCATAATGATACCATTATTATGTGTGCCACAAAATCATAAATCATACATCATTGCATAACCCATGTAATAAAAATGGGATTCTTAAACAACATGACCTCATAAAACAATTCATATAAGATAAAAGAATTCATAAAAATAATTTCATAACAACATAATCAAATCAATGTAATAATAGGGATAGAAACAGAAACCTATATTATCTTAGATGGAAAATAATTTTGATAAAACATTTGAACTCCATTCTTGAGGAAAATATCCTTTTTACATCAAAAACATTTTTCCTTTCTTAACATGTCATACAATTTTGAACTAAAATAAGTTGATTAAAAATAAACTTGAAACTTGTAAAGGAAGCCTCTTGGAAATAATGTTTTAAAAATCCATTCATGCCATATAAGTTAAAAAAACATTCTTCTCGTACTTTTTTCGGAAAGTCAAAAAGTACCTCGTACGAAAAACGACAAAAGATTCCTTTCATATCTTTTACTAAAAACTCACCAATGGGTAAAATTAGATTTAAAAAATTGTAGGTGGATGGAAATAATATTACATATTGAGGAAACATGGATGTGGATGATAAAATACACCCCAGTAAATACCAAAGTATAAACAATCTCGGATAAAAATGAGATTGTGATATTTCCCTTACCTTAGGTCCGTTTTGCTTCGTAAGTGTCCGAACCTCCTGTATAATGATTTAAATAATGTTATTGACTTATTGCAGAATCATACTTATTTTTATGATATCATATATGGTCATTTTCTTAGCTTCTTAGTAGTAATATTTCATTGCTACTTGTTATTCGGGTGTTTATAACTTTTTGTTCTTATGCGGGTCTTGTCGAATAAATTCTTATTATTCTCTTTAGGTTATAGATACCTCATTTACAGAATGGTATTAGTGTAATATATATCATATTCGTTCATAAAATTCATTTATATAATCATTATGAAATGAAGACCATGTAGAACGAGTCGCATCAAATCGTGGAGACGGTATTCCGTACGTACGCACGAGTGATGATATCGTTCCTATGATCGTGGAATTGTATTGGAGTGTATGTATACTATTTCAGAATCCGTATTACTTTATAATAGTCATATATAGTCATTATTTACACCATTATACCCATCCATGTAAGGTGGTGGTGGAAAATAGATTACACCACAGCGTGGAGACGGTATTCCGTACGTACGCACGCGCGGTGATTTCTTTTTCCGTAGGATGGATAGATGGTGAAATAGGGTTGTTTCATACTTATAATAACATATCATTATATGAGTGATACTGATGTTATTACTTCATAATGAAAAAACTAATGAAGAAGAAGTGGAAGAAGAAATAAAGATGAAAGAATCGGTAACGGACATTACCTCTTCTTTGAAGTGCTTCTTTGAGACCTCCTTTTAGGGCACTAAAATTGGTCTTTGAAGAAGACCAGGACCTCTAGGATGTCTCTAGAGAAGTGGAGAGGAGGAATTGTCAAGGTTTGGCTGATCTTGAAGGCTCAAAGTGGTGTGAGCAAGAGGGGGAGGAGGTGCCCTTTTATAAGGGAGGAGAGGGGTACCTTTGGGAAAACTAAAAATATTATTTTATTATAAAGTCAAGTTCAGTTATAAATTGCTCCAAATTGATATATTTAGAAGCTAAGGTGGGGATGGGTCGAAATACTCTCATCAAATAGAATTTAGACAGGTTTAGGTTCCTATTTTAACCTTATCATTTAGATTTAACATTAATTTAAATAAGTTTACTTTTACCGTGTCTTCTTGTGTTCTTATACTATAAGGTTAATAAACTTACTATAAGAAGCCAAAATAACCCCAAGTTGATTATTATTAATATACATAACCTTATATAAGTCATTTGGCCGAACCTTATATTTTTAGGAATAAAATAACAATTAATAATATAATATTTGTTTTAAAAACTATTTTATGTCAATTTTGACACTATTTAGTAATTGATTTTTATGAAAATCATAACAGAATTATTAGTTCGAAAAAAGATAATTAAATCAATACTAACATGTCATATTAACCTAGAAAATTAGTGTAATTCATAAAAAGTCTCATATTACATTTATTTTTGGGTTTATAACATTAATTATGTCAATATTTCATTAATAAGATAATTACTGCATCATCTTTGTGTCATAAATAAATTAAATTATTTAATGTCTAAAAATTAAAAATAAAATAACATTATGTAGGAAATCTTTTTATATTTCTAATGAATCTTTATAGTCGAATTTATATTATGTATAACCCCATATTAAAAATTATTTACTTATTAAACATTGATATTAACTATTTTAACCCTTCTTTAAATAAATTAATAATAAATGTCCTAATCTAATCCAAGTTGGCCTAAATGGTCATATTTTATTCCTAAGTTTGTTTTTGGTCGAATTAAACTTGTCAAATAAAATTATAACATGTGTTAGGGTAATAATAATATCATCTTTACCCTTAATTACTCTATTTACTTTTAACCGTGGTAAAAAAAAGTAAAATGTTACTATTCACCAAAAAATTATTTTCATCTCATTGAACCACATTTTACTTATTGACATCAACCGTGTCTCTCGGATTTTTGAAATTCCACTCACAGAAGCGGTAAAATTATGTTTTATGAAAAATTCAGTTTTTTTAACTACCACTTAGTGGTTTCACTATTCATCAAAAATTGAAAGTTTTCAGAAAAATACCAAAATTTCACCCTAGGCTAATTTCGATATTACGAATCCAAAAATGAAGTCCATTTTGAAAAATAAAATTTATAAAATTTCAACAAGAAGTTATTACTATTCATAACGGCTAGTTTTAATAATATTTTAATAGTATATCGCTGTTTAGTGAAACTCGGTATTGCGTACGATGCAAGCTATCGAGGAAGGTCGCGATTTTGTGTAAAGCAAGCCAAGCAAGTGTTGTGTAGAAAAATATTCCTTTGATGATTTATATAACATAAAAGTCTCGGGTGTTACAATCATAGATACATAAGACTCATCAAATGATATATAATAAATTTTAAATTGTTGCTTGAGGCATAGTTTTTAAAGGTGTATGGTGTAGTAAGGTGAAAACGTAATGCGGTGATGTAGTATTATGTGCAGAACATGAATTGTGCCTGTCAAAACTAAGATTTATAACATTAAGTAATTAAATATTCATAGTTTTTAGCAATTTTTTATATTTAAAAAATTAAATCAAAATAATAAAAAATATAATATAAAATAATAGTTTCAACTAAACTATAAAAAAATATTAAATAATAGAACTAAAAAATCAAAATCATCATCAATGAAAGTTCTATAATTAATGAAAGATTCATCATCACTACTAAACCATGTTGGAATAAATGATAAATGATCAGAGAAGTTAATGAAAGTTAGGGAGGATCACTTCAGTTTTTTCCATACATATGTCACTTGATTGTATTATTTCCTGGTGACTGTAAACCTTTTCTTCCTTCAATGCACTTTCTGGTGCAATTTTTGAGTCTATTTACCCATATGGATTCATGTAATAGTGGCCAATGTAGTATTTTTTTTATTTCAATTTCATTAAATACCAATTTGAATTATGGATTTTTTTTACCAAACAACCCACTTTTTAATGGACCACCACCCCATTTATAGTATTTTTTATTAAATTTATACCCATTTTTAGGTGGTGTTATTTTAATACTCTTGAACCCTTAAAACCTTAGGGAATAGCACATATTGTGCACTAATTTTACACTCATTATAAAATTCTCCATGCCTTGACAGTGGTGAGGCTCTCCAAGCATGCCTTGCAACACCTCTTACCAATGTGCATGCCTCGGTGCCCCTTTATCAAAATGGATAAAGTTAAAATTTAGTATTTCAAATAGATTGTCTATGTATTCTAAGTATAACACATAATTAAAGGGGTGTAAATTCATGTATTATAGGAAGACCTAATAGATAGTACTTATATATAAAAATAATGGATAATGGAAGAACTATAGTATATAATCCTAGGATTGAACATTTCTTACGAACTCTTGTTTAGTTTTTTTATTTATTTGATTTTTTATTTGTTAAATTTTTTATACAACCCCACCACATTTTATATAGATTTCCATATATTTTAAAATACCAAAAATATAATAAGTAAAAATAATAGTGGGTGATCCAAATCGATCTTCTTGAGAGATGACCAAGAATAGCCTCTGTGTTTTACTAGGAGTAATATATATATCATTTTTTAGAACCGAAAAAAATATTTGAAAATTTGGTGCTATTAACTAGGAACTGAGTTGGTAGATCAGTATTTAGTTTCAATTTTTTAAATTTTTCTATTTTTTTTTAAATTGAAATAATCACTTAATTCACCCATAACATTAGTGAACCCTTGAAACTATTTGAAGGAAAATATTAGGGGTATGGTAATCCAACTATGAAGAGAAAGAATTCATGGACTAAATCTTGGTTTTAAAATAGGATCTCAAACAACCAATTTCTAAAGCATTATCTAGGGAGTTCAAATAATTATTGCACTAATTTCTAGAGATCCATGAAGAAGTTTCTATGGAAGCAAAATGGCTCGTCCATCATAATTTTTAGGAAGATATAACAGATTTGGAAATTGAACTGCAAAACCCTTCTATCCCACATAATAATACAACCCTTATATTGTATTTATATGAAGATTCATAATTTAAAGTTGAGGGTTTGAAGGGAGTGGACATAACATTGGATTTTCTTTTTTATTTTATTTTATATGATGATCAAATACAATTAATTGCCCTTACTTATTTTTTAGAACCATTATGTAGAACCCACTAGATCTCAAGTACACTTTAATTTAAGCTTTTGTTTTTTTAAGTCATTTTATAGGTCTTGGGGGAGCAAGGGTTAAAAATGGAGATTTTTGGAGAAGGAAGGAATGGTGCACAGATGGTGCAAAGTTATAATTAATTGTGAAGTATGGATCTATGGGTTTATAATGGGGTTTACATGTTTGATCATTACATAGTAAACAATAAAAATTACCAAGGAAAACTATGTGGGGGTATTGGTGATTTTCTAAGGGGGTTTCACGGTTTGACCAAACAGTGTGGCTTGTCCCAAAAGACCATGAAACTTGTCTTTTAAGGACACAATGGTCTCTCGTGATTGGAGAATGGATTTCCTAACCATGCGGCCTAAACATGTGTAGACTTATGAACCATTAAATAATTGTAAATTAACCATATAACCTTGATCATATTAAAGACTGATCACCTATAATCACATTTTCTTTTGTCCTAAACCTTCCTCGACACTCTTGAGGCTTCTCCCTTGTGATTCTTGGTGGAAATCCTTCATTCTTGACAGATAAACTTGAGGTATGTGGTTTTTTATTTTATTTTATATCTTTTTTTATATCTACACTAGGTATCTTCTCTTATCATCTTGTTGGAACCCAATTATATTCGGATGATGGATCTAATGGGTTTTATAACTTCTTTATATTTGTTCATATAGATATATGATCACGAGTACTTTATCCACTCTTCCCCTGTCTATGTTTTCAAAGGCGATTTGTTATAAATTCATTTTGAGGTACATGTTTCTATAAAAGGGGTAAATTATACAAATTTATTTTCATTATTATAAAATTACTTTTGGATATTCATTTAATTTATGTGAATTTTTATTTTAGTGCATTTCTTGGAAAGATACATTTTTTAAAGTGGTTTACTTTAAAACACAGTTTTTTTCACACCAAGAGTTTGATTACATTCTTGAATAGTGGTTTTTATTTGGAAATGGGTTTTAAAACCCTAAAGAGGATTGTATTAGCTTTGAATTTTTTATAAATTTCGAGCAAGGTTTTGAAATGGATTTTGACATACATGGATCATTGTGAACCATGGGTGCATCGAGAAAGGGACATTAGTGGCCCTAGTGTGTGTGGAACCACTAGGGGTTACTTTATAATATCAATGTAATGTAGAAGGAATCAATATTTGTTGTACAAATGTATTCCTAGTTTTGGATATTTTATGTATAATATGTATTCTCATAGGCTTGGGACCAATATGGATTGATTTTTCATTTACATCTTATTTATCGCATGATGGATTTTATCATGGATTTTTCTTCACATGTTTTCACATGATATTGTATCATATGGATCTTCGTAATCGATTATTTAATGGACATGTGTTTAATTTCTTAACTTATTGTTTATTTATATTCTTTCCTTTTTTTATCACTTATACTTTTCTTATTCCTAGATTTTTGAATATGAAAGGATTTAATTTAAACTAAATGAAAATGATTTACAAGTGGGTTTCTTATTTTTGAAAAAGCATTGTAAAAAAGTATTTATTTTAAAAGATAGAATAATAAAATTATTGTAATTAGAGATTTTATAGACTCTATGGTGGTATACTACTAGAAAGTTTTTCTCACACACTAATTTTTCCATCGGTCAGTTGTAGAAGTTGTTTTACAGAACAAAGGTCAAGGTAAGGGAATTATGTATCATTCCAAATACTATTTTCATTATTGCCTTCATAGAGGGATGGTTTGGAGGAGAAAGTTTATCACCTGGAGACTTGTTGTTATTTTGTTGACATAATTTATGGTTTAGACAGTTTGGTTTGAGTTCTATAGATCTTGTACGTATCTATTTATTCCATGTTGTGCTCCAGTTTTATGTCTTATTTTGATTTAAATGGGACTTGTTTCCATTATCTTATTTCACCTCATCACCATGATTGGCCAACTCGGGTTGCTTGTGTAGTTAAATCAGGTTTGTTAGTTACACAACACATGTGATTTCCCTTGAGAGTGATGATGATTATGATCAAGTGACTGCCACTAAGGATAATATTGAGGTGTAATTGAAAGGTGAATAAGTCCCATGGGATATGCAGGATGAAATATAACTGAAAGATAATAAAAATAAGGGTGATCAAGTATACTTAAATTATTTATATTTTAATATTTATCAAATAGTTTTTTAAATTATTTTACTCACTAATTTCATATAGAATTATATTTTTTGAAAACATCCATGGATGTTACTAAAGAAGCCACATATTGGGTGGTGGTTAAAGAAGAGGAAGAGCTCAAAGAGATCATAGGGATTTAACTACCTACTCTATATGAAGATGATATAACATGGAGGAGGACACCATAAAATTCAAAAAGTCACCCCTATACCTTTCCCCCATTACACTTCCATCTCTCCCTCCCTATCTCCCCCTCCCCCTCTCCCCCTCTATTGGGGGTCATGAAATTTCTTCTCCTTTTATTTGGATATTCCAATACTTGGTGTCCACTTATGGATTTAGGTGAAATAAAATGTGGTGGTTCGTGCCACAAAAATATCATCCACCTTTGGTCAGGGGAAAATAATATATAATTTCTTAACTGGTTGTAATTGAAAATCAAGTACCCACTTGGGGGTAAAATGAATAAATAAATATTTTCCTCAATATTTATTTTTTTATTGTCATTGAATAAATATTTATCAGGTTTGTTTTTATTTTCTTTTATAGGATGAAGAAAGAAGTTTTTGGAAGCTTAAATCCATCCACACAAAAGAAAATAATCATATCATTTATATATTCTTATCTTTAGTATGAGATAAAACATTATTTTGAATTTTTTTGAGCTAAATTAATGGGTACTAAGAAATAAGTGTTTGGGAGTTGGTACTAGATTTTTAAGCATGTATGTTGTCTGTATTATTGAAATTTAGAATTGTTTATGGATATATTGATATAAATAAGAAAACTTATGAAAATTATGATCATCTTGGTATTCATAAAAAACAACATGATTTAAATATCTAAAAATTAAAATCATTGCTTTTTTAAATTTTATTCTTTGATCTCTAAACTGATTATTTAATAATATCTGATCAAACATGAAACCAATGTGCACATATGAAATCTAATGATTATATTGACAATAATAGTGGTTCTATAATCATGTTTTTCAACTTCGTTTATTTATAATTTTCTTGAGACTCTTGAGTCATTTCATGAAATATAAAACTTTATTTTTTTCCTCTTTCAAAACAGGTAGGGTTCATTAATCATGTCAAAAATTATTAAGGAATTATTTGGAAATACCTTTTGAAATTGAACCTATGTTGGTTATTTTCCTTGATATATAACCCTTTTATCCCATAACAACCTTGTATTCCCTTTTCAGGTGACTATATTTCATGCCTAAAACCTCTAACTACCCATATCTAGAAGTAAATTTATGATCATGTTGAACTCAATTTTAGTAGATATTAGTTCATGTATGATGGGATGATATATCATTTGAAATTTTGACAATACCATAATGGATAATGAAGGAACCCCAAAAACAAACCTAGGTTTTTATCATTTCCTACTAAAACTTGTCATGTTTTCTACCTATGTCCCTTTGTTTTCATGCATTTTCCATACAAAATAGCACCCCCGAATTTTCCATGCCATAAAAAATTAAAAATACCAAAAATATCATAAGTTTAATTAGAGTAATGTGTAATCAATAATTCTCCTCAAGAGTGATAACTCTCTTAATAAATTTTGTTAGACTTGGAGTAATATAAATAATATTTTGTACCACCACATGAATTTTGTGTCAAAATATAGCACCACTGTTTATGAAAGGTCTTTTTATTTTTGGAGACTTGAGTGTATGAATTCTTTGATTAACTGGGAAAGGACAGATCGATGGAGCTGTTTTATTTCTACTTGATCATAGAAAACATCCTTGGATAATTCATTAAATTACAAATGGGATTAAAGCCACATATTGGGATTAGTTTAAGTGGTATGTGATATATTTTTTCATCAATTAGATATCTTTTGAGATATATTTGGGAAGTAAAAAACATTCAATGAAACTGTTTGTGAGACAATATGGGGAGAACAATTAGGTTTGGGAATGATGTAAGTGGCGGTATCCTTTAAAATTATGTAAGGAAGTTAAAAAAAACTATTTTAAGATAAAATATTACTCTTTAATTTAAATTTAAAATATATTCATAATTTTTATGAAGAAAATAAGAGAGGAAAAAAACAAAACTGCTAAATAAAGAAGAGAGAAGAAAAATGTTCTTCTACTTATCTGCTTACATTGTGAAAATTCCATGAGAATTAAGAGGAATTTGAAGATGAATCATTATAAAGGGGAGTGAGTGAGGATGCCATTATTGAGTTTAAATTGTTAATCACACAGTTTTTATTCAATCAGATCCCAAAATCCTCATTTTTACTTAAATTTTTTAACATTTGTACCTTCCAACCCTTACCCAAAAAACAACCCACATAAAATCCTCATGATTGATCAATATTTGTGACTATTTTAAGTGGATAGATTATAATGATTTCAATACTATGGAAATAATTCATTTACTTTATAATGATAAGAACTCCATATAAAATATCTTGAGTGAAGTGAATTGAATTTTCGAGTTGGTAGGTATAAAATACACATGGGGATTAGTAGAAGATTGAATTATTTTTTTTGAAAAGTGAGTAATTAGGGAGTTTAGATCCATATAGGAAGAATGATGCTCCAAAATTGTGCTAATTGAAAGATACTACCCAATATACATTGAGAGGTTTAATTTGATCTTGATATAAGATGATTTTCCAAGAGAGAATGTTTATGTATGGGGGAATTAAAAAAATAAAATATGTTCATTATTTTCAAATATAATTCAATAAATTAATCCCCATTAATTTTATAATTTAAGGAAAATTATCACATATTCATTTTAGAAGTTTTTTTATACTTTTTTTTGCAAATATGGGCTAAAAATGTGTTTTTAGTGATTTTATTATTATTTTATTGTTAATTGATTAAGTGGCCATAATTATTCACTTTATCTTATCATGTTTTTTTAGTTGAATGAAGAATAATTTATGTTTGGTCTAGTTTAAGCATCAGTGATGGGTTTTGGAGGATCTTCATATGATCCTAACATCGTATGAAACCCAAAAATATACTTGATCTATCATCCATTAAATGATATATAGCGAGGAAATAAATGTAAATAGGTGGACTTAAAAAGTAACAAACCCTATCTCTATCAAAATTTTTGGAGTTTCCTTGGTTTCAATCAATTAGATATAATTAATTAACTCTCATCTCTAGAGGAATTACAACAACCACCAGAATCCTTTTTCATAATTATAGGACCTTGAAATCAATTACAGTGTGTTGGAACTTTATCCATGGATACAAATGGATAACCAAGAAAAATAGACTATTGGATATGAATTATCAGAATAATATATTTTAAATAGGGGTATTATATCCCTGTATATAAGCTCCATTAATTTAATGAATGGTATAAGTTTTAAGATTTCATCACATTACAGAAGACATACGTTACTATAACGCATGTCCTGCCAGTTCTTTATAATCGTTTGAATGTTTCAAACTATTTTTACTTTTATGTGTATCCATAAATTAATCAATAGGTAAACTCATAATCTAAGGAAGAAATGTTGTATATGTGAAAAAGTCCATGAACTCAGTAACCATATAAAACTATCTTCATAAGCTATGGTAGAGTCATCTCATATGTTATATGGTATAAGGATATTGTAAATTTTTATATACATCACATGATATAATTCCATCTTGGTCAATGTTATGTATTCTTATAGATCATTTTCTTTTCTATTGCTTAGTTTTAGGAGTTTTGGGGTGTCAGGGACCCAAATTTAAAGAATAGGGGGAAACAAGTCTATCATACAGTTTAGGTGAATAGTTAGGGGTAACCATGAAGTAACCATGAAATATGGATTTATTGGTTATAATAGAGATTTCATAGGTTTGATTATGGTTTTCTAACCATTTGGGTCACTAGGAAAATCATGTGGTTGAATGGGTTTTGTACTAGAGGATATCACATGACTTGAGCATGATTTTTCAAATCACGTGGATATTTACAAGAAACCGTGTGGTTCAATATTCAATGGAAAGTAGATTCCACATGGTTAGTGCACAATTTTTCAAATTATGTTTTCTAAAAGTTCATCCCAATCCAAAAATATCAAAATAGAAAATTACCTTCATTACCTTGGTCATTTTTAACTCTAACATCCTCTGAATCCCTCTTTAATATAAACCAACCTCTGGATGATGCTCTATAGAAACCCCCCTTGATTCCCTGTTAATTCTTAATTGATTTAGGTGTACCTGTTTAAGTAATTTTCATATTTTCTCCTAATTTAACCTCTTTTCTATCAATCTATCCTTGATCCTCATATCCTTGATCTGTTGTAACCCTAATTATATGTTATATTTGGATCAATAAGGTTTTATAGAGAATTGAAGATGTTGTTTTTATATTTAGTATTGTGAGGCTAATTTCATGTTGTTTATTTTCACTAAATTTGAAGGCATCAACATTTAGTCTATCATAAAGGGATGTTTCTCTCTCCAATCAGTTATTTTCAAAGGAAAACTTGAATGTTCTTATGGAATATTTTTATTTTGGAATGTGGAAATTATTAGTTGGTTGTTTTTAAGAGATAAACTGAAATACATGATTTTTAATCAGCCATTCTTGGTGATGGGAAATTTATTAAAAAAAAATTTCTTTAAAAAACATTTATGAACTTTAAGTGTTCAATGAAATGCCCCAAATATAACTTAAAAATGATGGTCTTGGATTCCCATGTATATAATGGTAAACATCAACACTTAGGGAAGACTTTGGGATATATATCTTATAGGTACATAGGATTCACTATTCTATCTAGAGTTCCCTAGATTTATTTGTATCATAGTTTTCATCTTGCGGTCTATTTTCACATTTTTAATATACATTACATAAATTATTATTATTTACTTACCAATTTGTTTTAATATGTGTAGATTTATGGGTTATTTACATTTATTTGTTCAATGATATTTTAACTCCATGTTCTTAAGGCTTGGGATATGGTTTTTTAAAAAGGAAAATAAAAGGGATATTTTATCAAATTTTTTTATCATATATTCTAATTTATGAATCTAATTTTGTTTTAAAACTAAAAATAATAGTTTCATGGAGAAACAAATTTTAAAGATCCATTTTGTAATCCTACTATGAATTTCCTCATACCTTATATATTCCCTTCAGTGTATGTAGACTTTGTTTTGTAGGAATCTAGTAGAAGGGTAGGGTGTCATGTAGTGTGGTGTCTCTTCTTAGTTGACCTCATATTTGGGCGATTTGGGATGGTGGTGACTGATGGTCACATGGAGGAAGACTCTTGGATCATGATTTTGTCATGTGTTCTGGGCCACTGGTATTTTTTATGCTATGTCTCATGTTTGTATTTAAAATCACACTTTTTACTCTCTTTTGGATTTATATTTTTATATATTTCCATTAGTAATTGAAACATGTCATGGTGATTTTTAGGGTTAAATAATTCCATTTATTTTCAATAATGTTACCTAGACTCTTTTTGTCATCCAGTGGTAATTAGGAATGTGTTTTTTTCCATGTGGAGGACTGCAATGACGAAAATTTCCAATTGAACTGAGTTGGTTTATTAAAAAATGGTATCACATCCATTACCTATACAGAAGTGAGATGTCACTTCCTAGGATTTTTTTGTCTAGTAGTCTAGAGGCATGGATTTTCAAGGCTCAAGGATTAAATTATGAATAGGTTGATGATCGCCGCCTTCAATGATTCCACTTGAGTTACCATGGCCAGTCTAGATTTTATTTATGTTTGATGGTTTCTATGAGTTATGGTTTTATATAATGACATATTATCCTCATTGGTATGTGATGGTTTCCTGGAGGGATGTTTTGAATTTTAGAGAGTAAACAGAATGAAGAGTCAAGATTTGAGGTCAACGTGAAAGGTATGACATACCATGAAGTGATCAAACACATGATTTTATAAATGTTAAGGTGGTTGTGGAAAACTTGGAACGTGGTCATCAACCATGCAGCTAGGTCAAGTGTGACTCCACATCCCCTTTCTTTTGTTTTTTATAACCCATTTTTCTTAGTTTCTTTGAGTGAATTTTATTTATGGGAAAAGAATCTAGGTAGTTTTTAGAATATATTGATATCAAGAAGTAGTTTTATTGATATTTATGGTATTGTTTTGTTTTTGCATGTGTTCTATAACTGGTTTTTGTGTGAAAAATTAATTTCATAAAAAATATTTTTTCTTGAAAAGTTACAAATTAATTTTTAATCATAAAAATTATTATTGGTTTCTGTCTCATGTTTTTTTAAATGATAATTTAATCATGAAACCCTAGATTTTTTTAGTTTTCAAATATGTTAATGATATATGTGTAATAATTTTTCACTATTAAAGAATTCCTTCAATAAGCCCAAAATTATTTAAAATAAATTGTTTTTTTCCATAAAGTCATAAAGGGTGGGTTTTTTATTTTTTGTAAAACCCCATGGTTATTTTCAACATACACTATAGAATAGAATTTTGTTTTGAAATATGAAGGTTAAATCAAAAAGAAAATTATGATTTCTGAGAAAACATGGTTTTTTAACTCAAATAGTTAATGAAAAATGTTTAGTGTTTCAAAGATGGTTTATTCTAAATAATTTTAAAAAATAGATAATGTAATTTAAGTTAAAAATGAACCATGTTTAATTATTTGAATTTATGGGTAAGAGGTTTCATCTTGTAATTAAAAAGTAGTGACATGTTTCTCTTTTAGGGGTTTTTAGAGTAATTGAAGAGGTTTACTTTTGAAATGGGCTGTTTTTATAAATCATTCTCAAATAGTTGTTAATGGTTTTTAAAATTAATAGTTTTTAAAGGGGTTTCTGATATTAAAGGGAGTTTGTTTTGAATCTTCTCTGAAAGTGTTTTCTTTCGTTATTGATTTGTATGTTTGGCCTGAAATTTTATTATGTGGAGGTATTATCTGATATAATTTAAATAATATGACTATATGGAGTCCTCATATTTCATAGATTGATTAAGTCATTTGTAGAGGTCATGAGTTTAAGTGAGATGCTTTCCTCTAGAGTGGTATTTTACTCTTATATTTAGTCATTCGCATGCTCTGAGTGGACTAGATAGTGTTGTCTTCTCTTTCAATGTTCTTTTATAGCTGGACTGGAGAACTGAATAATTTCTTTTTGGTGGTGAATTTTCTAAGGACCATTTTTTTAGACTACAATCATTCGTTGATAGGAGTAGAATCTTAAGTTAATCATGTGATCTAGATACAGAACCTTCCATGCTCTCACTCTATAGTTTTAAGTGGTTTAGGGTCATGTATAACCTTATTATTTGGGATATTTGATATCTAATTTGGGTTTCTCTATTGAGAATTGTGGAAATATTGAGTTCCTTCATGCCTCGTTGCTTCGTTTCAATTTAGGATCCCAATTTCTAGCGATATCTTTATAGAAAAATCTATTCCATGGATTTTTTCTTGGTGATTTAAAATGGGGATCCTTGAGTTTGTTCTTGGGTAATTAGGGTTGGTTTAGTGACCGAAGGGGCTAAAGAATGCATCATAGATAAGCATTTTTTCATCTAGTCCATATGAGCCACTGGGTTGAATCCACTAAACCTTAGTTATCATGAATGTAGTCTCATGAAACAAGACTACAGCCATGTCATTTCTTATTGATCCATTTCTTTATTTGAATTGTCTCTTATTAATGATAGATGTGGTAGATCTAGTGATATGGATTATACCTTCCTAATGATCATTGGTTTTGTTTGACCCGATGATACATTAAACATTTCTAATGGATAATTCCATTTCATATGCTTTAGATAGTTCACACTTGGTGGGATACATCTTGTGGGAGAATATTGGTTTCTGTTGGTCATGGATGGTGATAATGGGGGGTTTCCTATGAATAAAATGTGAAACCTCAATTATCTTGTTGATCAAATCTTGTATCAATATATTTTATCATTTTTTTCACCATTTTAGATTGAATCTAAATGGTAGGGAGACCCATGTTAGGACTATGTTATCTTTAGAGCCTTGTGTTGAATAATCTAGAGTCTAGGACTCCTTTGAAATTCTAGAAGTGAGGTTAACTACATCTCCAATATTGATTCATGATCATCCATGTTGGTTCATGATGATGTTACTATGATGTCTCAAGCATGGTTTTGGGATATATCTTGATGTCAGAAAAAATGGGTTTTGTTTTAAGGATTTCCCAACCCACACCCTTATGGAATGAGTCTACCTCACCATAACCATTAGTTGATATAATTTTTTTATGATTTCAAAAATTAGTAACACTATCCACTTAGAGGGAAGTTTATTATATATTCAGATCATATAATCCTAAAGTATAATTTCTCCCATAGGAATATAATCCTTTGATAGAAATATTAGGATATGTGATTTCAGATCTTTGATTTCGATATTGAGTAAAATCTCATAAATAAAAGTGTGGTCACAAATTCTCTAAGCATGGAATTAACAAAATAGGTTGTGAAGCAACCAAATGAGGATGGATCCATGGTGAACATATTTTCTGAAATTATTTTCGTTGCGAATGAGGCTTTAATGTGATTTTATGTGTAGAATTTGAGAAAATAGTTTCTTCCTTGTGCAATCAGATTCATCATGGGAATGTAATGGATACTTGTTAGAAGTGTTTTAATGAAACCATATATGTTGGGGAGATCTTAGGCATTTAGTTTAAATTTTCAAATAGTGATTTTCTTCTTTGGAGGCAGTAGGTTGTTACGATTGATCTGAGTTGGGGACAATATGATCATGAACATAGGACTAGTTTATCTATGAACTCTAAGGTTACTAGGATGTTTCATTAATTGAGACATTAATGTTAGTGGCCCAGAATGATTTGGGGAATTAAATAATTTATGTCATGATTCCATACCTACAAAAAAAGAGAATTAAAACACCACATACCTACTAGATTGATGTCTCCTTATCCATTCTGCTATGGAGGATAGACGAGTATCCATATATTTTGTAATCTAAATACCATAGAATCTTATAAGGGAAGAATATATGAATTGGTTCATCATTAACTAATTCTTGAAATCAAATCATATATATCGTACCAAGTTGATAATTATGGTAGAATAACTAAAACATTTTAATGTTTGAGGGGTTGTGAAGATCCATGTTTTTCATATAGTTATTATTTTCAGTAGATACCCATGATTTACATTTCAATTCAAAATATTATTTCTGAATGTGATGGATTCTTTTTCTAATTCAATAATTATGTTTAATATTCAAATGGATTATTTTATTAGATGCGTTATCTAATTCTAGAGGATATGCTTCAAGCATGTGTTCTTGATTTTAGTGGCTATAATTTTCACATATTCCCTAGTTGAATCCTACCAAAAATAACTTTTAAGAGGCTTTGATTAAGTTGATGAACTTTTAAGTGTCATATATTTATAATTTTGGAACTTCGTAATGTTTAGAAAGAGTAGGTGAATGGTTTTTGGTTGAACTGATTATTTTCTAGGGGTGAAGGGGATGGTGTAGTTATCATAGTAAAATTTGGTACTACCTATGAGCCACTAGAAATTTTATGCAAACCACCATCATTGTTTTTTGGAGTTTTCATTAGGTAGTTAGGTTTTTATTAGGGTTTCATATAATTTTGGAAATCATCATTTAGGTATTAGGGTAAGTTTATACTGAGTTTTTTTCCTTTCATGATCATTGAATGACTTAGAAAGGTGTCTTATCAGTTGTACTTTATATCTAGCTTAACGTCGATGCACAACATTCTACATGTCTCCCAATTGAGGAGGAACCAATATGAAAATTACCAAGTGATTAAATGGGAATATTGCAAGATAAAAATTGATATATTAGTGATTTAATATCTATTTAAAATTATGGATAATCAAGATACAAGTTTTAATGATTAAACAATCGCTTTGGTCGATAATTTGTGGAAGATAAGATGAGATAACCAAATATATAGAAGAGGGAATTGTTTATGAGGTAGAAGTGGAATTATCTGTTAATGAGTATAGAATATTTATCACTTTATAAAGACAAACATTTTCTTGATGGAGAGAACTCTGATACCCTCTAGGTCACAAGTATGTCTTCATCTATTGACTTTTCTTATCCCTTATTCAATTGTATGAGTTTCTAGGAATCGAAGGTTAAAATTTAGAGAATGAGGAAAAATGTGATACACAAATTGTTTAAAAACACTATTATGGATAACTATAAGGTAACTATATAATATGGATCTATTGGTTCTAGTAGATGTTTTGACAATTTGAGCATAGTTTGTCTAACCATGTGTGTCTCCAGTCAAACCAAGTTGATGAATGGGTTTTGTGTAGGTTCTAGGCGTAGAGGAAGCATATGGATGGGTGTACCCAACATTAATTTTACCATTAACAATGAAAAATCTATGATCCATCATGATGATAAAATGCTGGATCTTTAGAAAAGAACAAAGAACATAAAGGAAAGAGGGAAGTCCTAGAACCATAGATATGATGATCATATGATGGTTATAATTAATTTAATTAAAATAAAATAAATAACTTGATATAATTCTTTCTCCATTGATGTTTTGAGTCATGATCCAATGTGATCCTTCATTGCATCATATAATACATGGGTTTTTTTCACTATTGGTGATCCAAACGTGCTCCAAATATCTCTGGACATCACCGAAGGGATCTCTAGGTGCTAGAGCAGAAGAGAATTCTCTTGCGATGTCCGCCTTCGATCACCTTGAGAGCCACTTCCAAAGTACTCTCCTTGATCTGGTGGGGGAGGATCGCTTTCATAACTTGAGATCATTCTTGGAGGAAAGGAATTATCTCTTGTCTTGAGAGCTTTATCCAGATTCAATGTACACAACCATCAAATAATGTATAGGATTAATGAGAATAATGTAATTTGGATTTATTATACATAGAATAATGAAATAAAATAATTAACCAAAGAATTTTATTTATTTCTTTTAATTCTGAGAAAGACCCCATGTCTAATAATAACATTTTACTATTATTATTATCACTTGACATGCTCCCAGATAATTACACAAAATATTATTTAATTAAATAAATAATATTATTTCTCACAAATCCCCTGAAAAACTACATGGTGTGTATATTAATACACATGGTGTGTACTATTGTTTTTCCATTTTCATTATTTCATCCACCACATTTATTAGACCTTCAATAATGACTATTTATATCTTAAATAAATATCATTGCATTATTCGCTAATAAAATATAATATTTCTCCCACAATATATTCTCTCGAATAATTACTATCGAAATAAACACGATCAGGCATCCTTGAATAATTATTAAACCAAAATCGGGAATAATATTTATTCAACTTGTTAAATGAATATTTAACTGAGATAATTTGATACACTTAGTGTGTGACCCTCTAGGCCTCTTACTCAGTGGAATTAGGCAGAGGCTGCCTAAATTCCAAGGTTAGAGTCTAGAGACACACCAAGGAACCCATAAAGAAAGAAGTTAACACTGAAAAGATGTGTCACCTTCAATGAGCGCTTACCATGTAATGTAATCCCTTTGTCACGATATCTCCAATCAAGTGCGTTTAATGCTAGTTCCATAAACCCATGTGCTTGATTATTCTTTCTTTGACTTCTTGTAATTGAACTTTCCCTTTCCTCACCATGGACATGGATTTTTTAGGCTATATCAATTCCATCAAAGGGCCCAAGATATCAACTTTCATCATGGAATATAAGGGACAAATACTTCCTCACATTATCTATTAATGTATTACTACTCATGACGCATCCAACATATCCTACCTCACTGCAAACAGTGTGTCGTCAGAGTTTTCATCAACATGTCTATGTGCACAATTTGTAATACCCATTAATAATAATCTTAAAGTGTAAGGACCAATTCACACGTCCATAGATAGGAATATCCAATGACACTATGAAATGTGTATTTCTTACTGGCGGGTCTCGTTCTCATAATATCCTCCCAGATATTACCTAGGGCGCACACCATTAGAAGGTGCCTCAAAGTTTTATGAGTCCTCACCCCTAATGGACTGTATTATTTGTGTACCTCAAATAACATCATCTGACCATAGAATATATATTCAATAATAGTGTTATGGAACTTCTGAGTTCTCATCATAGTAAGGATCCTCTATGACCCTTTAGTCCAAAAACTATCCTTAGGATATTATCACATGCATTATCATGCAAAAGAACAATAAATATTTGATAAGGTATTTATAAATATTAAAATCCATGAATAAAAGTTTATCATAAAGAAAAAATTAGTTGGTTCATGGGCACAAACTCTAATATACTCCCACTTAAATTAGAGCCAACTGCTAACAACATTTAACTCGCTATATCTCACATGATATTCATGCTTCTACAAAGATAGGCCTTTAGTCATGGGGTCCACCACATTATCTTTTGTGGACACTCTTCTCAAGTAAAATTCACCCCTTTGATAGAAATCCTTCAAGAGGTGATACTTCCACAGAATATGATTTATCCATTGATATAACCTTGGTTCTTTTGGAAGAGCCAACACTGAAGTATTATCAAAATAAAATGTGATAGGGTCCATACTGCTAGGCACCACATAAATCTCCTGGAAAAATTTCTAAATCTATATTACTTCACTGGCTACATCATAATCCACTATATATTTGTAAAACATTTTAGAATAAACAAAAAATAGCTTCTTTGAACTCTTCCAGCTCACAACTCCTCTGTTGAGACAAAAAACATATCCTGATTTTGACTTCAGATCATTTTGATCTGTACGAATACTATCATTAGCATACCCTCTACTGAAAAGCTCCTCATCTCCTTTATACACCAGGAACATATCATTAGTTATTCTCAGATACTTATGGACAGTCCTAACTGCAGTCCAATGTTATTCTCCTAGATCTTCTTGATATGTGCCTACCATTCTCAGTGCATAGGAAACATCAAGCCATGTACATAACATGGAATACATGATAGATCTTATAGCCAAATCATATGGGATATTAATCATCCTATCTTTATCTGGTTGTGTCTGAGGACTCATTCTCTTAGAAAGATGTAGGCCATGTGACAGTGGAACCAATCCCCTCTTGGATTATTCCATAATAAATCTATTTAGTATCTAGCCAATGTATATACCCTAACTTATTCCAAGTAGCCTATTTGATCAATCACGAATAATCTCGATCCCTAGAATGTATGATGCTTTAACTATGACCTTCATGGAGAAATACTTGTTTAATAGGTCCTTAACTGACTGTAAGACTGGTACATCTTTTCCAATAAGTAATATGTTATCAACATATATTACTAGGATAACGACTACATTCCCATTAAACCTTTTATAAACACATGACTCACATTCATTTTTAATGAAACCAAACACTTTTATGGCTTCATAAAATCAAAATTTCCTTGACATAGATGCTTACTTTAATCCATAAATGTATTTATGCGACTTAAAAACCCATTTGAATTCACCTAGTATCACAAAACATTCTAGTTGTTTCATATATACATCTTAATGAAGGTTCCCCTTAAGGAATGCTGTTTTTACATCCATTATCCAAATATCGTAGTCATGGTATGCTGCTATGTAATGTATGATTCATATGGATTTAAACATGGAAACTGGAGAGAAGGTTTCATCATAGTAAATTCCTTGACACTGTCTGAATCCTTTAGCCATTATCCTTGCTTTATAGTTGCTAACTTGACCTTACATGTCTATATTTCTCTTGAATACCCATTTACATCCAACAGGATTTACATCAACTGGCTCATCGACCAGAACCCAAACATGGTTCTGATGCATGGAATCCATCTCAGAATTCATAACTTCTAGCCATTTTTTTATATTTTGATTTTTCTAATACTTCCTTTTAGGATAGAGGTTCATCATTGTCTAACAATAACGATTCACCATCCTCAGTGACTATGAAACCAAATCTCTCTGGTTCCCTTACATCTCTCGAGCACCTAAGCAATACTTGCGTTTCTCGAACCTCTTCTAGGAGGACCTGGGGAACTTGTTCCTATACCAAATCTTATGCATCATGAGTATCAACTTTGCTGAAGTCAATATTGGTCCCACAATTCCTTATGAGGATGTGTTCCCTCTCAAGAGAGACAAATTGTATAGAGACAATAACTTTCTTATATGAAGAATTATATAGGTAATATCCTTTCCTTTCCTTAGGATATCCTATAAAGATAAACCTAGTGCCCTAGGGTGAATGTTTTTTTACCCGAGAATGCCTTAACAAAAACCATGCATCCCAATACACGTGTGTGTGAAAAAATGGGTTTCTTTCCATTCCATAACTCAGAGGGAATTACATTTTCCACCTTAGTTAGTACTCAGTTTAATGTGTATGCTGTAGTTTGTAATGAATATCCCCAAAAGGATAATGGAAGATCTACATTACTCAGCATCGACCTCACCATGTACAACAAGGTGAGGTTCCTCCTTTCACTAACATCATTCGAATGTGGTGTATAAGGATGAGCGAGTTGAGATAGAATCCCAGACTCCCATAAAAGGTTGATAAACTCTTGGTTCAGATATTATCCACCTCAATATGATTAAAGTTTCTTTATCTTCTTACCATGATGATTCTCTACTTCATTCTTGAATTCCTTAAATTTCTCCAAGGACTCTTACTTATACCTTATTAAGTAGATATAGCCATATATAATCAAATCATTAGTAAAAGTAAGGATGTAAGAATATCCACCTCTAGCTTCTACTAGAAACGGTCCACACAAATCTATGTGTACCAATCCTAGAAGCTCTATGTCCCTTTCACCCTATCCACCAAAAGGCGGCTTGGTAATTTTCCCTTGTAAACAAGCGTGACATATATCATGTAGTTTTAGCACATTAGAGACTAAATAAACATCTTGGAAAAGCTATGTCAAGGGCTTCTCGTTTATATGACTGAGATGGTGATGCCACAACTGGGTGTTGTATGAGTCATGTTAGTTTGTTTCGTTATTGATTTCCAAAACATGGTTTTCATAATTTAATACATAAAAACATTATTTAAAGGTTCTATACCATAACATAAAATTTTATTATAAAAGAAACAACCCTTATTTCCAAACATGTAAATAAATATATCCATATCCAAACATGATACAAAAATTATGTTCTTGGTAATACTAGGTACATAAAAATAGTTATGTAAAACTAAAAACATTCTAGTTAGAAATGAGAGATGGTAATCACCAATGGCCAATGCAGGTATCCTCGTTCCATTAGAAAATCAAAGATCCACATATCCTCTAGAAATCTTTCTAAATCCACTTGGTTCCTAAATATGAATACATATTTGAGCCCAATATGCTATATATAATACCAAATGTGTAGAAATGGAAAGATTACACTCGATAACAAACACACCATTAGTGTCCCCACATTTCTGGGTGTAGTTTCTCTTCTAGTGGTCTAGATTTCCACATGCAAAATATGCTTCCTCCCATGCTTTTCCCTTCCTCTGGATCTTCCCCTTCTTGGAGGGACGATGCATGTGGTATTCATACCGTTTATAAATCCTTATCCCATTTGCACTGTCCTTACTCTTCTTATTCACCATAAGGAACACAAGTTTGTCACACCCCATGTCATTATCTACCCAAAGAATTAGGTTCATATGTTTTGATAGACTCTTCTCATTATTTCTCATGTTATAGTTGACAATAATTCTAGATAAGGTATTGGGAAATAATGATAGGTTGAGATAAGTATGAAACTCATATGGGAACTTAATCCCCAAGATGTCTAGGTGTTAGATGTATCCAATAATCTTGAATACATGAGGCCTATTTGGCACATAATCTCTAAGAATTGTTGTGAACAATGTTTTGGAGATCTCATATCTCTCCTGTCTCTTATTTTCTTGATAGAGATCCTTATGGTGAGACATCATGCTATATGTGTCTATGTTTTTATGTTGCTTCAAGAGATCATTTGACATGGACGATAACATGAAACATTGGAAATTTGTGGCATCGTCTAAATGTTTAATATAGAGAGATATTTCCTCATCACTGGCCTCATTTCCAGGCAGAACTAGAACATGCTCCTCCAGACAATACAATTTCCTCTCGTGGTGTAGGATGACGCGTAAACGCCTCTGCCAATCCTGGAAATTGGTGTCAGTGAGAATGTTTTCCTTATTTAGTATGGTTCACAATGATATGTTTGAATTCATTTTTCTTTTCATTTATACAAATTAATATTAGAAAAGATTTAGTACTCTGTTATGATAAAATTGAGACAAACAAATTAATTAATACTTATTAGTCTCCGAGTATTTTATCAAAATCCAATAGCCCTCACCATTGACTTTAGAATATTCTGTTGCCTGAATATTCTAGTGGCAAGGATCCATATTTCCCTTAACATTATCCCAACCGGGGTTATTCAATCCACTTGAATGATTTTACATAGGCATTCCAAAATACCATCTACATTAACTTTTAGTTCCGTGATCCGCTGAGTGGACTCCCCAATCATGAAATCCTTTTATTTTGTATTTCCTCAACCTTTGCATCTTAATCAAACCAAGTACTACTATGGTAGTCAACCCTTTATGTGAACCAAGTTAATCCAACCCAAAACCTTGAATTAGAACTCCCCAACAATTGAAAGCACCCCAACTAGGGTTGTTCAAGTACTTTTAACTATGGTTCGATTCTAACCAATATTATGGATGTCTATACTGACTTAATATTTCCATGAGGGATTTTATCCTTATATGTAAATTTACATTATATTATCTTTCTTACATGATTGTTAATATTATGTGGGATATTATTAACTGATTAACCATGTCTAAGATAATATTTACGCATAATCCGGTCTTATTTTAGTTCTATCTTGCATGATTGTTTAATTCATTAATTGTGTGATCATGAAAACAAAACCATAACAAATAAACCATTTAACTGAAAGAAATAAAATAAATGGAATGATCATGAAATTTTTTCTATTGTTTAGTTTATCTACCAGTTGATAAACTATCCCAAGACATATGGGAGAAACACCTCGAACCTTTTGGGTTCGTGTTTATAGCTTTCCACATGTCCACCATTGTGTCTCCTTGGATTTGTTTCACATTGGCTCCTAAATTGAGCCAACTCCACTATCTTGGGAGCACTATACATTACATAAGATTTTATCTCACATGCAGGTGAGGGATAAAATGGGATTTTTCATAAAATAAACCTTGGGAATGTAGACCCTTCATATTAATGAGGAGAAGGATCGTAGACCAAAATTTTTAATTTAAATAAATAAATTTAAAGAAACCATCTGCATACAAAGGTCCTGGTCTAGCTCATGATCATTAATACATGAAATGATATTTATGCATAAATAAAACTAGCATTCAATTCTTTGATCGTTATTATTTAAGATAAATCATGCTTGAATCAATTAATTAAAATATTTAATTAATCAATCCTTTTATCTTAAATATTTTCTGAATTTACCTGAGATTATCATCTATCTTAATTTTTAACAAATAATTTCATTTAAAATTATCTTTTTATGTAACTTGTATCTTAGAGGAAACCCAGTGAATTCCCATTCATAACTACCCAATGAGTTGAAATAAAAATTACACAAATGTTAAATCAAACACATATATATAAACACCTATCATGTATTGTTCCCCAGCTTTATGCCCGCATCATTGTACACATCTCAAGGGTTTGTATAATATAATAATAAATTTTTATAAATATTCATAATTTGGATGAGTACACAGTGTGTAGTTCCTATAGCACAACATATACTATCATTATTCAACCATCTAAAGTACACGCCCAGGGATACGACATGTAGATGTACTTCAGAAATCATTAGAGTACACAACGTTTCTAGTGGGCCACACGCTATGCAGTATTCGTGTTACATAGTCTTCAACTAGGCAAGCCGTGTACGTGATACACGGTACAACCCTAACACGAAGTGAATATATGCTGGGTCTAGTGGGACACACAACATGTAATTTTGAAACAATGTTACACCTATTCCTAGTCGACACAAAGAGTCATTATGACTTAGAAAAACTCAAATCACATGGCTTGGTTTGTCAGACCAGTCCCGATGCATTGAACCATGACTATACAACGTATACTGCCAAATACACGCCATGTGTTCTGGTGTAGTACGGAAAGGAACCATTGGCACATATGGACGAGATCCTCTATTTTATTTTAATCAAAATTAAATATAATATAATTTATTTAAGGTGAATGAGAAATGAAAGAGGAGGAACATATCTCGAGATTATGATTTACATAACAATTATCTTGAATTTAAACACCTAAATTATTAAATGAAAAAATTATCAAAGAAAAACTAAATAATTACATTCAGTGTTATGCTCCCTCTGATACTACTTGTTGGTTTCGGGGGGCAGTGGAAGTGCATGGATGGGTGTACCCAACTTTAATGTTACCGTTAAGAAAGATCATTCTGAGATCCATCACGATGATAAAATACCGAATCTTCAGAATAGAATGAAGAACAGAAATGAAATAGGGACGTCTTAGAACCATAGAGAGGATAATCATATGTTGGTTATAATTATTTTAATTAAAATATAAGAATCACCATGATGGAATTATCTCTCTGTTGATGTTTCCAGTCATGATCCAGTGTGATCCATAATGGCGTCGCAGAAGCCAAGTGTAGGATTACTCTAGAAGTGATCCACACATGCTCCATGTATCTCTGGACATCGCCGAAGGTATCTATGGGTGATCGCTCAGAAGAGCCTTCACTTGCGATGTCTTCCTTTGATCACCTTGAGAGCCGCTTCTAAAGTTCTCTCCTTGATCCAGTGGAGGAGGATCTCTCTCGTAACTTGAGAGTGTTCTTGGAAGAAATGAATTATCTCTTAGCTTGAGATATTTCTCCAGATATGTTGTGAACAACCACAAAATAATGGATAGGATTAATGATAATAATGTAATTGGGATTCATAGTACTTAGAATAGTAAAATAAAATAATTACCCATAGGAATTTATTAATTTCATTTAATTCTTAGCAAGAACCCATGTATAAAAATACCATTTGACTATTATTATTATCACATGACATGAACCCATAAAATTACACCTAATATTATTTAATTAAATAAATAATATTATTTCTCACAAATCCTCAAGAAAACTACACTACGTGTATGTTAATACACACGACATGTACTCTTGTTTTTCCAGTTTATTTATTTCCTCCACCACATTTATTAGACCATGAATAACGACTATTTATTTCATAAATAAATATCACTACATTATTCGCTAAAAAATATATTATTTCGCCCATAATATAATCTATTAAATAAATAGTGTCGAAATAAATGCGATCAAGTATCCTTGAATAATTATTAAACCAAAATCGGAAATAATCTTTATTCAACTTGTTAAATGAATATTTAACTGAGATAGATGGATACACATGGTGTGTGACCCTCTAGGCCTCATTCATAGTGTAATTAGGTGAATCTTTCCTAAATTCCAAATTCAGCGTCTAGAAACACACCAAGGCACCCATAGAGAAATAATTTTACACTGGAATGACATGTCACCTCCTACGAAGGATTAACATGTAATGTAATCCCTTTTTCACGATATCTCCAATCAAGTGGGTTGTATGCTGAGACCATAAAACCATGTGCTCTATTATTTATTCTTTGACTTTCCAGAATTAAACTTTCCCATTCCTCACAATGGCCATGGATTTATTTAGGCTATATCAATTCCATCAAAGGGCTTGAAAAATCAACTTTCATTATGGAACAGAACGGTAAAATCATTTCTCTCATTATATATTAATGTAGTACTACTCATGATGCACCCAACATATCCTACCTCATTGTGAACTATGTGTTATCATTGTTTTCATAAATACATCTAAGTTCACAAATTTTAATACCCGTTAATAATAATATTGAATCCTAAGGACCAATACACACGTCCGTAGGTAGGAAAATACAATGACACTATGAAATGTGGATTTCATACTGGCGGGTATCATTCTAATAATATCCTTCTGGATATTACCAAGGGTTCACACCATGAGAAGGTGCCTCATAGTTTTATGAGTCATCACCCCTAATGTCCTGTATTATTTTTCCCCCAAAAAAATCATCTAACCATAGAAAATATATTCAAGAATAGTGTTATGGAACTTCTAGGTTCTCATCATAGTAGGGATCCACTATGACCCTTTAGTGAAACAACTATCCTTATGACATTATCACATGAATTGTCACATAGAAGAATAATCAAGATGTGATAAGGTATTTATCAATATTCAGATCCATGAATAAAAGTTTATTATAAAGTAAAAAGTAGTTGGTTCTAGGCCACCAAATCCAATATTTGGGTCTAGTGGTTTTCACATGGCTTGTTCATGATTTATCTAACCATGCATATATTCTCCAGAAATTTTTCACTTTATTGTTAGGAGACAATAGCCATCACATGTTTTATGCTTGGTATGTCTAACCACACAGCCTAACCATGAGACCAAATCGAAACATATAAAAATGATAATTTCCCTTGATTATATTGGTATTTTTTCACTCTAATATTATCTTAATACTTCTTTATCTTGAGAAAACCCCTATACTATTCTCTAGAGGGATCTTCGCTTGATTTTATGGTGATTATCTATCAATTTGTATTGATGTATTCAATGTATTTCATCTTGATTTATAATCTTTTCAATATATCTATCCTCTATATATCTATTCCCATGAAATTGTGCACTTAATTTTTTATGGTATAGTAGACAACACATAGTTTATGCATGGTTTGTTTAATCACACAACCTAACCATGAGACTTGATACAAACATCTTAAAATGGAAAATTACCCTCATTCACATGGTCTTTTCTAACTCTAATCTTCTCTTAATTCCTCTTTAACTTGAACCAACCCCTCAATGATTCTCTAGAGGACTCTCCCATTGATTAATTATAAATTCTAAATCCAATTGGGTGGATATCTTTACGGTATGCTTAGATTTAATCATTATTTATCATCTTTTCTCTATATCTATCCTCAATCTCTATTCCCCTTGATCTTCTGAAACTATAATGGTATTTAATTACTAGATCTAGAGGACATGAGGTGGAATTGAATATGATATTTGTATATCTAGGCTTTCTAGGATCAAATATTATTTTTTCCCTTCACCGAATTAGAAGTCATTGAAATTTACCTTATTGAAGAGTTAAGTGTCTCTATCTAATGGAATACTTCACATAGAAAACCAGAATATTATTTTGATGTCCTTAAAATTTAGCATATAAAAATGATTGGTTTGACATTTTTAAGAGATAAATTTAATTCCATGATTTTTAATCAATCTTTGGTATTGATGGAAAATTTCTTAAAAAGGATTTTCTTTAAAAACATCTTTTATAGAAATTAACCATTTACTGAAATTTGACAAAGATAATTTGTAAATGGATTCCTTTTCAGGTAATAGTAAAATTTAGTTCTTGGGTAATACTTGGGTAAGACCTTGGGATATATTTCATGTAGGTTCCTAGGATTCACTATTTTCTCTGGAGTTATTAGGATGTATTGGTATCATAGTCTCCATATTATAGACCGTTTGTTCATTGTTAGTAGAAATTTTATGGATGATTAAGATTTACTTTCCCATTTTTTAACATACATGTATTTTTTGGTTATTTAACATTATTTAATAAAAAATATATTACTTTAATGTTATTAAGGCTTGGGATATGGATTATTTTAAAAAGGAAAGTCAAAGTGTTGTTTTTTGAAAATGTGTTTTCAAATGTACTTATTTATGAAAATGGATTTTTTTGAACTTGAAAGATGGTTTCATGTTGAAATAATTTGAATACATTCATTGTGGTATCCTATTAATAATTTTCTGACACCCTACATTGCACTTTGGGAATATGTATACTTGGTTTTTTAGGAATCAGGTAGAATGGGTGTAAATCATGTAGTTTGGTGGAACCTATTAGTTGACGTCATCATCAAGTGGTTTGGGATGGTGATGATTGATGGTCACACAATGATAGACTTTTGGCTCCTGGTTTTTTCATGTACTAAGGATCATTGGGATTTTATCATGTTATGTATCATGTTTGTATTTAGAATTAAACTTTTTACACTATTTTTGGGTTGTATTTATATATATTTTAATTGGTACATGAGACATGTCTTTGTGATGTTGAGGTTTAAATCATTCCCTTTCGTTTCTATATTGTTACCAAGGTTATTTTTTCTAACCCGTAGTGACTACGAACACACTTCAAGATTTATGGTGGGTTGTCTTAGGTGATGTGATAGGTCGACCAGAGTTAGTTCATTACCCATGAAAATTTAAATTTATTACTCTATTTATATCATAAAATAATAACATTAATTTCAGTGAATTTCCAATAATCTATTTCTTAAAATAAAATCCCAAATAGACTTTATGAAAAAAATCACAACTATATGAATCCATCCAACTCTTTTGTCTAAGGATTACCAAAATATCTTCATTTTAAAACATACACATAATCCAAAATTTATTCATTATTCTGAGGATTAACTATGTTACCCCATGATAATTTATAAAGTTGAAAAAAAGATAAAATCATGACTTCATATATTTAAGAAAAGTGAAGCCCCTAGTAAAACAATAGGGTTAATCAAGATAAAAAGGGGTCTTATATGATCTCGACAAAACATACTCATATCTTCATATGATATTTTAAACCACAATATGTATCATATACATCATATTTATACCTATATAACACCATTTTCCATGACATCAACTAAACAATAGAAATAAAACTTGCTGATCTAGTATAACTTATCTCATTCATTAATTATTTTCTAAAATAGGAAAACTAGGTTATTGAATACATAATGTGTCAATCATCTTGGGTATGGGCACATCTCATGTCCTACATATATGTATTTTAGTGGATCTCTTATCACTAAACTGAGTATAGCCCAGAATTAAATTATTCTAATTCAATCACGGTCCTAGATGACTTTACATGAGGGGAAAAATCCTACCTTTGTTGAGATCCAACCGACAACATTATAAAAAATATAACAAAACACCACCTGATTATATAAGTCATAAGTCTTTCATAATAAAGGTATTAAAGTGTGAAATTTATCATTCAAAGTTTCTCTCCAACATCAGATACTAAGGATTCATGGTATTCCTATAGCCCTAAGTATATCAATGACCATATGAAATATCATGTGATATACTCTTTTAGGTTATTCCAAATTACAATTTCAACATATTTACTCATGATACTATTCCTTTTATATTTTTTACAACTCTTTGAATAAATTACAAGATTACACTCATTCTAATCTGAACATTTCATTAAAAACCAAAATATTTTGTAATGAGCATCAATTAGGGAAAAATTAAATATGTACTATTAGAGGATATTATCATTCCACTATTAAGGTAAAATAACATAGCACACATGAAAAATAAATAAATGAAGATTTACATTATTATAAAATCATGTTACATCTTACAACCATTACATTTAATCTCTCATGTATCTTATACAAAGAGATTCAACACGACCCTTAGGATTTTTCTACGCTATTGATTTCCTTAATAGATCTATTAAATTCTCCATTGTAGACACTAAAAATATACTTATATCATCCATATAAATGATATATTTAATGATATAGTATATACAAAAGAGTTTTTTGGTCGTTTGGTGATATTATGGTTTCTTCACCAAAGAAATACCTCCATTGTTGTCAAAGTAATCACTTATTTCTCTCTTAATTCAAGGGACCACCCAAAATTCATAAATAAAGTTATTTATCCCAAAACCTTCCTTCACAATATCATATTTATCATTTTATTATGAATGCATTGTTGAGTATAATAAAATGTCTTGTTTTGAAAACTTTCAACTAATATCTCCACTATTTAGGTAAAACACAAAACACTAATGAGATCTCATATCATCTTTTTCAAATTAGAAACTATCATAAGTGTAACCCCTTACACATTTCTCATCATCACTTCCAATGACCAAGAACATATCCTTACTCACTCTTAAGTACTTAGGGATGTTCTTGAAAACAATTTTATAAATATAACTACTATTGGATTGGTATCTACTTATAATTATCAATTAATAAGAGACATTGGGTTAAGTATTCAACTTGAAATACATGATAGATCGTATGGTATATGTACAAGGAACTGTATCCATAAATTATAACTCTTTATAAGGATCTATAATCTTTATAGGATTCTAACCATGAAATAGTAGTAAATATCATTTTCTTGAGTTCTCCTTGATAAACTAATTTATCCCTTTATTAATATATTCATTTTGAATCAGTCCAAGGAAACTAATAGATTTATCTCTATAGAACATCATACCTAGTATGTAGTATTATTTACCCATGTATTTTATTGGGAATCCTTTTCCAAACCACATATTTATAAATAATAATGATAAAAAATCATTTATGAAAATGAGTATATAATCTACATAAAAAATACAAAATACCACTACACTTCCACTAATCCTCTTGTATGCACAATAAAAATATGTATATTTGATAAAAATAAAATGTTTGATTTCAAAATCAGACATGATATTCTAACAATGAGATGTTTAATTTAATTCATAAATAGACATTTATAAAATAAAAACCAGACTCATTTGGCTATTAAAAACCATTAGTTTGTAACATATACACATTTTTTACTAAATTACCCTTAAGAAAAGTTATTTTTACATCCATTTTATATATCTCATAATTTTAATGAAAATATAAAAAAAAATTAATGTTTGAATAGAATTTATCATTGCAACTAGTGAAAAGTTGTCTCTATAGTCTATACCATGAATTATTTTAACCATTGGCCACCATGTGTTTATTTTTGGTAGACATTCTACCATCCATGTAAATTTTCCTATTGAAAACCCATTAGGACACTATGGGTCATAACCCTTAAGGTATATCTACCATGTTCCAAACATAGTTAAAGTACATATTTTCTATTTTGTATTCCATATATTTTAACCATTTTCTAGAATTAGAGTCTGAAATGGACTCTTGATATATAGTAGCATAATTACCTATGAACATTAATTAATCATTATGATCCATAAGATATACATATCTCTCAATATCCTAAAAAATATTACTAGACATTCAATGTTAATATGTAACTTGAGTCAGTTTTTCTTCCATGAATTATTGTGGAATTGAATCAACTTCTATCTAAGGAATAATTCATATTATTTGGACTTAAACTTATCCATTTTAAACATTCCTCCCATAGACATTATGACTAGTATATTCCAACATGAAGAAAAAATCAGGTTAGGATAAAAACACATAGTGTTATTTATAAAATTAATATCCCACTATCTGTTTAGGATAACTATGAAAAATTAATTTTTTTGATTTTATCTTTGAGTTTATCTAAATAAAAATGTTTTACAAAGGATTAAAACCACTAAATCCTTATAAAATTGACACAAGGTTATTCTACAGTCCATTCTCATATAGTGTCTATATGACTGCCTTAGGTGGAACCCATTTAAGTAAAAATATAGTAGTTTATAGAGAATATTGCAAGAAAAAAATAGGAAGAATATTATCATGAACCAACCCAGGCTATCCATCCCTTTGATATATGATCTATCTCATTAAATACATGAGGTGTATTATTAATGACCTCAACCTTTTAAATAGTTCTAAGGAATAAAAATATAATTATTAGGAAGGGTTTATCCCAAGAATAATACATAAAAATATAAGAAAAATGATAATGACATATCTATAAACCAGGCATCCATTCCATAACCAAATAAACAAAAAACATATAGAAAATAAAAAATGATATAAAATAATAAACCCACATCTCACCCACCAAAATCCATCACCTAGCCAGCATTGAGTCCCACTAAAACCACTACATATATAATGCACCATTAAAAATTAATTGAAATAAATAAAGGCCTATTTTGATGAAGTAAATTAATTAAAAGGCCACACATTGGACATTATATAAAAATAAAATTTGGTCCTACCAAATCATGTAAAATTCATACATTATTGATGTGATAAAGTAAACAAAAAAACACCAGAATGCCTCTATGTGACTTTATAATTCACCACTAATAACTAAAACCTTAATGCTACAAAAATAGCAATAAGATAACCAAAACATTAAACTAAAATGATAATATTGATGATGAAAAATCTCAATAGAAAATCCAAAAAAAAACTCACCACAAGTTCATGTATTTAAATTAATGATTTTTTCAAGCTAGTTTAAAATAAATAATTAAAGGAAAGGTTTTATTTCATTTTACATAAAATAAAGATAACACTTTTAATCATTTTGATTGAATTTTATCTTAATCATAACGTTTTACAAATTCTTAAAACTCCCAAATCATCATAAAATGACTAAGGTTACATTTCCTAGTATATAAAGAAGAAGAATAAATCTCAAAAGAGGATAACGAGGCTATTGTTCATAGGCTGTATAAATCAAGACAAGAGTAAGAGAAACTTATATATGCAATAATTTAAACTGAGAATCAGGGAAAAAACATCGTAGGGTCACTAAGGGATTGGAAAAACCTAGAACATACTTCTCTAGTATCTAGATGAAATGATAGTAACCTATCACTGGACAGTGGAGTGATGATATACTTCACTAGATTACTTAGCTAATAGGGAACCCATCCTATATAGTTAAAAACCAATTAGAAACATATTTTAAAAGCCAATATAAAATTAAAAATACCAAAATACAATAGTAAAGTCCATTCATAATTTTATTAAAACAATTGATGCGAAATATTAATTAACTTAGAATTTTAACAAACATCCAATAAGGAAAGAACCTTTTAATTAAAGTGAAAATCAATGGAAAGTTGCATTTTTTCATCAAATACTCATTAAATATATTTATTATTTCTATTTTATATAAAAATAGAGAATTAAAAATGCAATTGGTTAAAGTTTGAAATATGTAAAGATGATAGAATATTTATAGCAAGGATGGTTAAAGATACATTTATAAACCCAAAATATAGCATATTGGATAACCTTGGGGTTTATCTCAATGATGCAATGATGAATGTCTTAGAATCCATCCCAAAAAATATTTTATTCATTTTTTATATTTTAAAATTATAAAAAATAATATGAATAGTTTTAACAAACTCAGAAGAGGTGGGAACATAGTGATAAGCCTATGAAGAATAATATACAAAGACAAAAAGACAATAAATTGATAAGTAAAAAAGTGATTGAAAAAATCAAGTCTAGATTCAGGTGGACACACTCATTTTTTACCTATTATTGACCACAAATGGAAAAATCCTATCAAAACATCACTCAAGGGATTCTCAATCTATCACATCACCCACCTCTTTCACTAATGATTAAAAGAATGATGAACACTTCCCTTGGGTGGTTGAGCCCTCTCTTCACCACATATAGAGTTATTGTCCACCAATAGTAAAGAACATGTATGATGATCATCATGAAGAACATATCTCTAATTATCATTATGGTTTCACTTCCAAGAGTTAGAGTTTTAAAATTTCCCATCATTTATGAAGGTTTGAGATCAAAACTCATTAAGGAGGAAAGAACAAGAAAAAATGTATTTAATAGATATAAAAATAGATTTATAGTAAAAGTAAATGGGAAAAACTACAGAATGGGTCCTATATCTACATTCATGGGAAAAAAAGTTACATTCAATTCCCATCTCCAAACCGTTATCAAATTATAGAGATAAATCACTCTTATATCAAAAATAAAATCATGAAATTCAAAAAAAAAATACTTTGAAATCCATCTGGTGTTCTATGGTGAACATGATTTCTAGCTGAACAAAATCTATGACACCAATACACCAACTCTATACACTAATTTTAGTAATGGAATTTTAATCATGGACAAAATTCCTAATGGTCAACACATACAATTTCATTAATATTATAATTCCTTCTATATATCACACTACACCTCCAAGTGGAGGAGCAATGTTGCAGAATGGACCATATAAACATTTTCCCATGTATCCATACTTTCGACCTAGGATTTTCCTCCATGTACCCCTTTCTGAATGATGTAACTAAATGGGCCATGTACCCGATTGTCAATGTAGGACAATCCCTTCACATAGCCTACTATCAAAATTGATGAATCTGATCTAGGTATCTAAATATCAACATAGATGTTTCTCACATAGAAGGTTTTCCCATGTAGCTATTTCTAATCTACATATCTGATATGTACACATAGACTATTTTACTAACATAGATTATTTTCCTACATAGTCGTTACACCACAACTGCTCTTAAAAACACAAAAACCTAGAAATAGTGAAAACTAAAATTCAAATATTTTCCTCAATGAGGATCACAAAAAGAAAAGTTGTTCAAAAATTATATGAGAATTAATGAACCGAGAAATGACAATTTTACATCTAAAAAATAAAAAAGTAAAGAATATTTTGAAAGAATAGAATATTAAACCTAGTTTGTTCCATATTCACATAATCTCCATTAAAACTCAACATATCATTCAAAATCATTTAATTTCACAAATAGAGATGTGGAAAAGTGAGATAAAATAGTTCCACATCAAACTCCCCCACACATAAAAAATTTCACACCAGGGAAATTTTTTAATTAAAATAATTCATCAACAAGGGTTTTAAGGTCAGTGAACTTCATCTTACCTAGGAAGGAACCAAATCATTCATTTCAAGAGATTTTCATCCCTCTTATATGAGTCTATCAGACAACCAAATTTTAATATAGACTCAAATAAAATTTCCAAGAACAAATACTAAAGATGCTAAAGTATAATTAGATCTATAAAGAAAATAAAAAACTTTAAATCCTCCTAGGTTCCTCACAAAAATATTTCACTTACCACTTTTTTGATCTGACTCAAAATATTTTCTTATAAATCAATTGTCTCTTTGTTCATCTGGGTTCAATATTACCCTAACCTTTATGAGATCATTATTTACGAGTTCACTTTATTTGAATTTCACCATACAAAAATGTGTGAAAGGAACTATGAAAGAAATTATTGATTTGGATTTATTTATAGAAACATACCTAGTACCCCTGTCTTAGATATACAACATAGGATACCAATTTCCCATTTTACTCCATATTCAAATAATTTATAATAAAAATTGATTAGGTTAGATCCCCAAGGTGATCCATGTTACCTTAGACTAAGTAGCTATCTCCGAATTCAAGTTCATGATTCCTCAAGTTATAGTTCCATTTCCACAAGATTCTAACCTATCAAGCTTCATTTCCCTAGTTTTCAACAAATATTTCCATAAAATAATAGAAAAAAATGGCCAGTGATCACTCAATAACTATAATTTCATGATAAATGGTATCCCCATAAATATTTCAATTAATATTCCCCTAGGCCAACACTGCAATTTCTTATTGGGTGAACTGTGAAAATCCCAAAATTCATATTTACATAGTCCAAAACATGTTAATTTTTTCAAAAGTGTAAGAATTTAAAAAAAAAATCAAACATGGGTTGTTTTTGATGTGGGAAAACTAAATCATTGATAAATAATAGGAAACATTTCCTTATCCCCCACACATAAAAACCAAAATTATCTCCAATATTGAATAGTAAGGTAAAGAAAAATTAGAGTTCAGATGGAATATCTAGTGCAGTAGTTCATAGTTTTTAGAGGGGTTATGTGAGTGTTCAAAACAACTCAATTTATTCACTTCCAGTTGAATCCATTAACATTTTTGTTATATATATATATATATATTGAAATTTCATTCACTAATTTTTTAAATACAAAAAAATTTAAATATTAGTTAAAATAGAAGCATGATAAACAATAACGTGAGATAATTTGGAATGTAGAGGCATGTTGGGGGTGTTATTCAGATTTGAAAAGAGGATTAAATTGAATTTTAAACACTCTAGAAATTAGTAAAATAGTAACCCAAGAAATAAAAAATATTGATGGTATTTTTTTTCAAAAAAAAGTTGAATTCACTTACAATTAATTCATATCACTATGAAATATAAGTTTTCAATTTTAAAATTTTTAGAATAAAAAGCAGTACTTCCTATAATGTGGAAGATTTTTGGTTTTATGTTCATCCACATGTGGATTCCCTTAGTTTTATTTATCTAAGTTCCATGGCTGCGAAATTCAAGTTCCCAAAAATTTCAATAGATGAACATTATACTTCATAATTTAAATTTCAAATTGAAAATCAAATAGGTCTGAGTTAGGGAGTTTCATTCAGTTAATCTAATGTTGTGCTCATGTTTCCTTTTGTTAGTTTTCACAAGTAATCACTACACAATTATTTTAAAATATGAAAAATCACCCACTAAAAGAGATTAAAATTAAAATTTTATAGGAGATAAAAATAGAGAAGGATAATCATAGGAGTCCCTAAAGGGGTTCTTTATTCTGAATATTTTCAGCTGAACAATATTTGGATCAACCCTAGACTAATGGTGGTTATGGATTCCTACTTAAGAACCACCATATGTTATTCTTCCCAACATCATCGAATTTCAATTTTTTGAAAAACCCTTGGTTGGATTTAATCATTTCCCTCTCATTATAAGTGGACCACGTGTAGTATATTACATAGGGAAAAAATATTTAGGGGTAGTTCCATTATTCTACAGCTTGGGATTTTGGATGCACAAATTGTGAGAGGGTAGATCTAGAGTGAGACTTATCTTCTATTACTCATTTACTATTAAATAAAAAATAATAATATTCACTCAATTTTGACCCTTTTAGAAAATATAACTCTTCCTATTTAATAGCTACTCCCATATAAAAATCATCAACAAAAATTGGGAGTTCCTGTTATTCATCAGGTGGTGCAGCTTCAAATTCCTCTTAACTCTCCAAGAGATCAAAAAAATGAACTGCATAATCAATACCTATAATAGGAGTAATATAATTTAATCCATATTCAAAATGATCGAAGTAATATAAAAACACATATTTTCCAACGAAATTTTCACCTCTAGGAATAAGTGCATTTTGTTCCTCTTATTGATAGAATAATGTTCTTGGGATTATCTATGGTCCAGGAGTGAGGTAGTCAACCTCCTCCACCCTTGATGGAATATCTTCATCCTCATCAAAATATGTGAGAGGAATGAGTTCTTCTTGGGGATCCTCTTCTATATAAAACTCTAGGAAAAGTTGACCAAATTATTTAATTTCTTTAAATAAGGCCTCCATAGTAGGTTTCTTAAGTCCCTTATAATCATCAATTAATTTCATGGAAATATTATTCACTCAAAATTTCAAACTTCTCCATGAATGTATAAGAAATGAATCCAACAATTTATTCTAATTGATGGTGAATTATCATCATTGTTGTAATTTATTTATTTATGTATTTATTTTTTTGAAAAGTGTAAAACCACTAAAACATCAATTATATCATTGAAAATGGTGAAAATTTTTTATGGAATACTTTTCATGAGGATGGTTAAATGTATATTTATAAACACAAAATATTTCCCAATGGCTAACCTCAAGGTCGATTTTAATGGAGTGTCGAATATCGTAGTGGTCTTCCCAAAACACATTTTTTTTATATTTTAAAAGAAGAAGAAAAAATAAGAGAGAAAAAAACTCAAAGGGGGTGGGAATAGAGTGATAAAACTATGAATAATAAGATACAGAGACAAGAAGAAAAGAAATATATAGATAAAAGAAGAGATATAATAAATCAAGTCTCGATTCTGGTTAATCCACTCATATGTTACCTATCATTGTCCTCAAATGAAAAAAATCTTCTCAAAACCTCACTCAACGGATCCTCAATCTCTCAAGTCACACACATCTCTCAAAAAAAGTGTAAAAGACTGAATAATACTTCCCTTGGGTGGTTTAGCTCTTGATTCACCACTTATAGAGTTTTTGTACACCAAAATTAACGACAATAGATGATGATCATTATGAAGCAAAGATATCTAAGAGGAATTGGGTTTCCACTTATTGGAACCATACTTATAAATTATCCCTTAATTTTTGAAGGTTTGATATAACAACACATTAAGGAGGGGAAAAAGGAAAAACATTTATTGCATAAATATAAAAACAACTTTATAGTAAAATAAAATATAAAAAACAAAAGAATGGGTCCCATATTTGGGACACTAGGGGAAGGAGTTACAATGAAGTCTTATCTCTAGGACTCTTTCAAATAGAAGATAAAATTTCCTATTATATGAATAAGAAAATAGAGAAATCCATAAATAGGCTATGAAATCCACATGGAATGCCTTGGTTCACACACTTTATGGCTGAATAAACTCTCTGACACCAATGAACTAACTATATACCCAAATTTTAGTTGTGGAATTTTAATCCTGGTTGAACATCCTGATGGTCATCACATATAGGTTCATAAAAATTAGAATTCCCTCTATCCATCACACTTCTCCTTAGACTGAAGGAACAATGTTGGGGAGTAGACCATGTATGTGTTTTCCAATGTGGAAATATTTATGACATAGCCATTTCCACCCATGTACACCATTCTGAATGACTTAGCTAAATGTTCCACATGCCTGATTATCGATGTCGGAGAATCCCTTTTGTAACGCCCCGACCCTAGTTACCCAGAGTCGGTGCATTATTACATAACATTGGCATGATCATGAGAAAGATCAAGTCTCGAAAGACCGATTAGTTTAGTAGCCTTGGAATAACTAGATACATCCATAAATTTTTACATTACATCATAAAAAAAACATCTTGTCTTCATATCCCCTCATACTATCCCTGCAGGTCATTCATAAATTACTTCTTCATAATCCTGGGAAAAAAAATAAAACATTGAAAGGGGTGAGCTCGGATGCTCAGTAAGGATAACATTATAGCAGAAGCTTTCATAAATAAGCATAAACACTTAAGGCAATTTATAACTAAAACAAAAGCCTTTTAAACTTGAACTTCAGCATAAAATGGCAAAGGTAAAATGAAATAATGCCATTTACTTACTCACATGGATATTCTACTAGTCGAATGATCACATGCAATATCAATAACCACTTTCATAATGATGGAATGCATAATGCCAGACTATCATAACCATATAGCCAAGGCCTCGTGCCAAGACTACAAATAAGATTTTGCCAAGGCCTTGTGCCAAGACACTAGTTTGTCTCATGAGACCTACCGATGCATCGAGGAGCTATAGCGGGCTCCACCCGTCACTTATTAAGTCCAATGCATTCCTCATATGAACATGTTTAAACGTAACATAAACATTCGTATTAAAACTAGCATACGAAATGTCAATACTTTTACCACAAACCATGAATGGTATAAAAACAACACATCCACAGTCAAACATAACTCATTCGATACAATATGGAAGATTGTATTGTATCATATTAACCTCAATCAAGAATAATGAAGGATGTTGACATAGATGAAAATAATCATCAAAACTATTTGAGAGAAATATCCCCCTTTTCTTGAAAACATTTAAAAGTCACACTATTTGTCAAGAAGCCATTTAAAAGTAGATTTTTGAATCAAAGTGTCCCATACCACTTTGAAACTTTTTAAAAGGAGTTTTGATTTCTAAACTTTAATGTCCATATAAATAAATCCTTTAAACCATTTTTAAAACTTGGACATTAATGAGAAAGGTTTAGATGAATAAGTCTTTAAAACATTTAAAAATGGTATTTTAGTTAGAGATTCTTACCAAAAGAGACACTTGAATACAAATAATTGAGGTGATCCAAACTTTGTAATATCATGAGAATAAAGGGAATCATGATATACTATGTCAAAGTACATTATATATACACCACATAAAAGTGATTTGGTGTATATCATCAAAGAAGTCTCAATGGAATGTAAATTGAGATGAAATCTCTCATAAAGGTTGTATCCTTAGGTTAAGGATAAATCAATGACATAATTATGTGTGACAAATATAAATACACTAAATATTATTGGATATTCAGTGTAAAACAATCAAAGTACATTCACACATATTCTTGTAAAAACAATACCAATGAATTGGATGTTTAACTCAACAAATGGAGAATGAGTTAAAATTACTCTTATCAAATTCATATCAATGACTTGAGAATTACCAATGGAGTGATTATGTGTATCAAACTTATATCCACAGGAAGGGGAGTGGAAATTATGACATAATCAAATGAATAGTGATTCCACACATAATCTTGGGGTAATATAATCAATGAAATATGTGGAAATCCAAATGAGTGGAAATTGAAATCTCAAATTCCCTTATCGATTAGGTAACTTACGAAACATACACCCATGAAAGAAGTATCATACCATGATGATGTAAATACCCATAAATTAAAGTATATTACACAATGAATACGATCATGGGCAGTACACATACACCACATGCAATAATTAAGTGGTGATCAATGGAATTCTCACGGAATTAAAAGTGAGATAAGAAAACCCTTACCTTGTACTTTTCCTTGGTTGGGGTAGGTTAACCTCCTGTATAATAGTGAAATAATTGTTACTAAATTATACAAGAATCATATACATTAATATGATATCATATATGATCTTTTAATATTGATTTGATAATAATATCTTAGTATTATCGCCGTTTCGGGTGTTAACTTACTCATTTTCTTTATATGTTTTGTTACATAAGTCATGTTTGTTGTATCTTATTCATATCCATAATGATATCAAGTCCTTAAAAATCATTTTTAAATCATTAAATGATAATTATACTTGAATGGATACGATGGAGAATGAATCTCATCGCGTTCGTGGAGACGGTAGTCCGTACGTACGCACGAACGCTACTTCCATTTAATTTTTTATTTTAAAAGAATCAAATCCAAATGATACATATGTATATTACTATTCCAGTATAATATAATATTTTATATATGTTACTTAATTTCATTAACACCATCCTTTATACGTTCCATGTGTGGTATGAACGAGTCATATCATTTTAAGGGGGCGGTAGTCCGCACTTCCTCAAATGAAATTATCGTATGTATATACAACATGAAACGAATAATGGTATGAAATAAAATGGAATTAAAGAAGCTTATATATAAAATATATATCATTAATATCATATTTAATTACAGTTCCATCATAATGGCCACCATGAGAGGCGGTAAGATGTATTTGAACAATCATCGTTTCGTGAGGCGTTAGTTTGCCATCCACAGAAACATTATGTTCATCATCCATTAGATGGAGTTGTGTGTATGTGTAGTTTGAATCCTTCTTATAACAACATCCTAGTATATTGAGGATACTGGTGTTGTTACAAAAGAAAGGAAATAAAAAGAGTTTGGGGGTTGAAGAAGCAAAATAAATGAAAATAATTTAAGAGAAAACGTTACCTTTAATTTAGGTAACTCACTTTGGTTGGAACCAAAGGACTTCTTGAAATGCTTTCTGCCTAAGGGGAAGCTTCAAGGAGGAGGAGAGGGATGTGGGGAGCTCAGTTGGGCAGAGTTTGGACGAGTCAAGTGGCTTGAGAGGTGTGAAGAAATGAGAAGGAGGAGTGCCCTTTTATAAGAGGGGTGAGGGGCACCTTTTGAAAAGCTAAAGATATTAGTTTATAATAAATTCATATTCGGTTTCCAATGGCTCAAAAGTTGACTATTCAAAGTTTAAGGTGGTGATGGGTCGAAAAAAACTCAACCAATAGAATTTAGACAGGTTTGGGTACTTATATTAACCTTATCTTTAAGTATTAACTCTAAGTTAATTAGTTTCACTTTTACAATGTCTCTTTGTATTTTTATATTATATGATTAATAAACTTACCATATACATACAAGAGACCCCCAAGTGGTCCTTTAATGATGAACCTATCATGATATAAGTTTCTTGGCCGAACCTTAGATTTTTAGGAATTTAATATCAATTAATAATATAATATTTGTTTTAAGAACTCTTTTATGTCAATTTTGACACTATTCAATAGTTGATTTTTGTGAAACTCATAACAGATTTATTACTTCAAAAAAAGTCAATTAAATCAATCCTAATATATCATATTATCCTAAAAAATTAGTTTAATTCATTAAAAGTTTCATATTATATTTATTTGGGTATTTATAATATCAATTATTTTAATTGTTCACTATTATAGTAATTACTGCATCATCATTGTGTCATAAATAAAATAAATTATTTAATGTCTCAAAATTATAAATAAAATATCATTATGTAGGAAATCTTTTTATATTTCTAATGAATATTTATAATCGAAAATCCAACATGTATAACCCTATGTAAAAATTGTTCTTCTAAAAGATGTAAGCTTATGCCATTTTTATTTTTATTTTAACTTTATTAATGTAAAGTGTCCCTACCACATACAAGTGGCTCCAAGGGGTCCCCAAATTGACCCAAGGATGCTCATGGTCGGGTATGTGTCCACCAATAAGGTTAGGACACGTTTTAGGGTAATTTTGTATTATTATAATATTATTTTTTAACCCTTATTTACCGGATTTACCCTTTAACCATGGTAAATAAAATATTTACCACAGTAACTATTCAAAATGTCTAAAAATAAAAGTTACCTATTTGCACAATTTGAACATCCCGATTCCAAATATGGAATCCATTTTCCTAAATTCAAAACACAGAAGCGGCAGAAATTAATTTAAAATTAATTCCCGCTGTCAAAACAAAAAGCGTGTTTTTAAGAGATAATAACTATCAAAAGATTGACACTTGTTTATGTTCGGTTTAATTGTAAAATTATGTCCAATGACCAACATTATATTAAATGGTAAAAATATATTCTAAATATACTTTAAAACCACTCAAATTCATAATTTATCAATATTAATTATTTTGATTTAAAAAGTTGTTTTTAATTAAAATTTAGTAATTTTCACTATTCATGAAAATATAAAAGTTATCCGAAAAGTACCAAAATTTCACCCTAGGCTAATTTTGATATTCTGAATCCAAAAATGAAGTCCATTTTGAAATATAAAATATATATAATTTCAAAACTAGTTATTACTATTCATAACGGCTAGTTTAATTGGTTGTTAGAACTCGGTGTTGCGTACAACATACGCTATCACATTATTCAAAGAGAAGCGTACCGTAGAAGCTTGGGATGTTTCATTTTAAATTTTTGATGTCCCCATTTAGTCAAAAAGTTTAAAATATAGTATTTAAAAGGGGTTCACTATTATAGTTGATAAAAGTGCAATACTGAAAATGAATTTGTTCTTGCATTATATCTAAGAAACTCATAATATGGATTCTAAAATTATAAGGATTATATAAAGTTTAAAATTTAGTTAATACTATTCATAACCTTTTTTGAACGGCTTGTTTGGTGAGTCATGGTGCGCTTGAACTCGGTGTTGCGTGTAGTGCATGTTATTGAATTATTTTGAAGAAATAACACACTATGAAATCTTGGGGTGTTACATTCTCCCCTCCTTCAATAAATTGCGTCCTCGCAATTTGAAATTGTTCTTCGAAAATAAAAGGTTGAAAATAGAAAATATATTTGTGGGAAAACCCACATCGGAAATTGGTTTACTAAAATTTAGTCTTAATATGAGGAAAAGAGAAATGAAAGGGTCACCACCAAATTATGATCTCGATTAGGAGAACATTGGTGGCAATTAGAGACATATAATTGGAGGAAAAACGTAAATATTTATAGGTAGTGGTTGAGGTCATCAATCACAAACAAGTATAAAATTGAGGTCCTTAAACTCATCAATCTATGATGATTTGAAGTACCATCGGTTCAACAAAATATAGGGTATTGGGATCACACATTTTTGACATTTCAAAATATCTTAGTTGAAATCCCACATCGAAAAATGAATTAATGAGGCCTCTATTTAAAATAAAGAGTGGAAAGTATGAAGATTACCGAAAATAACACATACTAGGGTTCCATGTAGGAAAATATGGATATGGAGGAGAAATCTAACCATCAATTATCTGATGGAGAGTGGTAGAGAACATGGCTATGAAAAGGCCAACAATCCCAAAGCCATAAATTAGTGATGATTTAAGGTACCATCTAGGACAACATTTTTTTTTAAAGTTACATTACATAAGGAAGAGGAATTCATTTATGATATTGACTAAGAACATTATGAGATATACTTAAATTTTAAGTAGATTTTCATTCTTTAATAAATTTCCACCACTAACTCAATTTTTTTTTTAAAATGATGAGTATTCAAGAAGACTTGGTCACACTGGAAGAGCTAGAATAAACTTCTATAGAATCACATGATCCATGCAGGATAAACCATATATTAATCAAAACCAAAATGGTTAGTGAATGTTATAATGATCCCCCAAAAGGATATTCATTGAGATAAATATTCACTAATTTTAATTTCTATAATTAAACCAACAATACCCCAAAGTTAAATAGATACCATTCAATAACCAATTGTCCTTAAAATCCTTTAATATAATCCAAACTAACATTGAATCCCAAAACATAGAAGAATTTGATTATGTAGTCTCCCATGTTACATTGTATCTCCAAATTACATCAAATACTCTTAAAGTCACATACTTAAAAGTAATCATCACATATTCTCTGTTATAGGTTAATCATTTCCATAAATAACCCAAATCACTATAAATCAACAATAAAAATGTAGATAAAAATCCACCATTACTCTACAAATGAAACCTCATTGTATTATATTTTCCTTGGGCATATAGTGTTCCTAACAAAACGAACATCTTCCAAAATAACATTTATCACTTAATCACCAAATCATTTTCCTATACCAAGGGTATTCATTTGATAAGACATAAGAACCCAAATCATCTTATTATTGATCAATAAAATCATTTAACAAAAAAAAATAGTCACACTAACCAGGGACTTCACGTAGTCCAGTGGTAGGCGATAAATCCCAATCGCACTTTGGTTGTGGGTTCGATTCCCACAGCTTTGTCCGACGCGATGGGTTGTCACACAGTCTACGTGTTGTCCTTTTTCAAAAACTATATTTTATAATATTACCAAAATGAGATAAATTCCTCAAAATAACATAATTTAACCACAAATGTTATATCATACTTTGTATTTTCATCCCAAATTATAATAACTTATCATTTTCTCAAACCCCAATGATCATATAAACCAAATGGTTATTTATACCTATATCCACAAGAGAAGAGACAATTCTTCCTCAAATATCATTCTCACATGGCAAACTGCGGGGTTACAAATACAAGAGAAAATTATTCCAAAGCAAACCCATCAACAAGGAGTGCTAATACTTTTTAAATTTTTCTCCAGCCATTTATTTCCACATAGCTTCTTCTTTGACCAAGAAAATATCCTATAAAATAGGACATTCACTCGGGTAATGGCCAGGTCCCCTACATTTACGACAAATGACTGTAAATGGACTCTTGAGACCATTTTTATCTTCTTCCATAGTACTCTTCATTTTTCTTCGGCAATTCTTCACTTTATGTCCTTCCTTCCCGCACGTAAAACATTTCGTTGTCCCATTGAGACACTTTCCTGGGTGTCTCTTTCCACAATTCCTGCATGATGAAAATTGAGGTTTCTTTTCTCCATGGTCTCCATTGCTGGAGATCTTATCATTTATCACCTTTCTCTTCCTTTTTGAGTCTGGGAGTTGGATAATATATATGTTGTTGATCATATTTTTGGAAAACTGATTTGGCATAAAGACGATATCTTTTACGCCTATCAACATTCCATTTTGTTGCTCATTGCCACCACTGTTCCCAACTTGTACATCATTCTCAAAGTCACTATGACTTCCTTGGAATCCAGCCATTGACTAAAACCAGAAGGCATTGTGTGAGTAATAGTAGTCGTAAAATCATTTAGAGATTAAAATGTCACCATATTCTCAATTTGAAACATATTAGGATTAACCAAGGTCATTTTCTCTCATCTTATGTATATATTACTTAAATCGGTTTGTAAAGAAAATGTAAATTATCCTAAGCATATCCCCCGGGAGTGTCGTAACCAAGAGTGCAGCAAGGCCCGTTGTCGTGCACCAGTTCCCGTTCGAGTCTAGCTCAAAGCGGTGTTTTCGGGTTTTACCCCTAGGTACATCTGTGCCAGAGCCGCCTCTACCTGCTCGTATCCAGACAGGTATGTATTGCTTGGAAAACTCAAAAAAATATTTACAATACCAAAATTCTAGGAAGTTTTTTTATACTAATCCTCAAAGTTCATCTTAGGTCTACGTGTTCTAATCAGAGTTTATCTAAATCTAGCTACCAAGGTTTGTACTAAACTTCCTCTGATACCAACTGTAACGCCCCGACCCTAGTTACCCAGAGTTGGTGCATTATTACATAACATTGGCATGATCATGAGAAAGATCAAGTCTCGAAAGACCGATTAGTTTAGTAGCCTTGGAATAACTAGATACATCCATAAATTTTTACATTACATCATAAAAAAAACATCTTGTCTTCATATCCCCTCATACTATCCCTGCAGGTCATTCATAAATTACTTCTTCATAATCCTGGGAAAAAAAAAATAAAACATTGAAAGGGGTGAGCTCGGATGCTCAGTAAGGATAACATTATAGTAGAAGCTTTCATAAATAAGCATAAACACTTAAGGCAATTTATAACTAAAACAAAAGCCTTTTAAACTTGAACTTCAGCATAAAATGGAAAAGGTAAAATGAAATAATGCCATTTACTTACTCACATGGATATTCTACTAGTCGAATGATCACATGCAATATCAATAACCACTTTCATAATGATGGAATGCATAATTCCAGACTATCATAACCACATAGCCAAGGCCTCGTGCCAAGACTACAAATAAGATTTTGCCAAGGCCTTGTGCCAAGACACTAGTTTGTCTCATGAGACCTACCGATGCATCGAGGAGCTATAGCGGGCTCCACCCGTCACTTATTAAGTCCAATGCATTCCTCATATGAACATGTTTAAACGTAACATAAACATTCGTATTAAAACTAGCATACGAAATGTCAATACTTTTACGACAAACCATGAATGGTATAAAAACAACACATCCACAGTCAAACATAACTCATTCGATACAATATGGAAGATTGTATTGTATCATATTAACCTCAATCAAGAATAATGAAGGATGTTGACATAGATGAAAATAATCATCAAAACTATTTGAGAGAAATATCCCCCTTTTCTTGAAAACATTTAAAAGTCACACTATTTGTCAAGAAGCCATTTAAATGTAGATTTTTGAATCAAAGTGTCCCATACCACTTTGAAACTTTTTAAAAGGAGTTTTGATTTCTAAACTTTAATGTCCATATAAATAAATCCTTTAAACCATTTTTAAAACTTGGACATTAATGAGAAAGGTTTAGATGAATAAGTCTTTAAAACATTTAAAAATGGTATTTTAGTTAGAGATTCTTACCAAAAGAGACACTTGAATACAAATAATTGAGGTGATCCAAACTTTGTAATATCATGAGAATAAAGGGAATCATGATATACTATGTCAAAGTACGTTATATATACACCACATAAAAGTGATTTGGTGTATATCATCAAAGAAGTCTCAATGGAATGTAAATTGAGATGAAATCTCTCATAATGGTTGTATCCTTAGGTTAAGGATAAATCAATGACATAATTATGTGTGACAAATATAAATACACTAAATATGATTGGATATTCAGTGTAAAACAATCAAAGGACATTCACACATATTCTTGTAAAAACAATACCAACGAATTGGATGTTTAACTCAACAAATGGAGAATGAGTTAAAATTACTCTTATCAAATTCATATCAATGACTTGAGAATTACCAATGGAGTGATTATGTGTATCAAACTTATATCCACAGGAAGGGGAGTGGAAATTATGACATAATCAAATGAATAGTGATTCCACACATAATCTTGGGGTAATATAATCAATGAAATATGTGTAAATCCAAATGAGTGGAAATTGAAATCTCAAATTCCCTTATCGATTAGGTAACTTACGAAACATACACCCATGAAAGAAGTATCATACCATGATGATGTAAATACCCATAAATTAAAGTATATTACACAATGAATACGATCATGGGCAGTACACATACACCACATGCAATAATTAAGTGGTGATCAATGGAATTCTCACGGAATTAAAAGTGAGATAAGAAAACCCTTACCTTGTACTTTTCCTTGGTTGGGGTAAGTTAAACTCCTGTATAATAGTGAAATAATTGTTACTAAATTATACAAGAATCATATACATTAATATGATATCATATATGATCTTTTAATATTGATTTGATAATAATATCTTAGTATTATCGCCGTTTCGGGTGTTAACTTACTCATTTTCTTTATATGTTTTGTTACATAAGTCATGTTTGTTGTATCTTATTCATATCCAGAATGATATCAAGTCCTTAAACATCATTTTTAAATCATTAAATGATAATTATACTTGAATGGATACGATGGAGAATAAATCTCATCGCGTTCGTGGAGACGGTAGTCCGTACGTACGCACGAACGCTACTTCCATTTAATTTTTTATTTTAAAAGAATCGAATCCAAATGATACATAGGTATATTACTATTCCAGTATAATATAATATTTTATATATGTTACTTAAGTTCATTAACACCATTCTTTATACGTTCCATGTGTCGTATGAACGAGTCATATCATTTTAAGGGGGCGGTAGTCCGCACTTCCTCAAATGAAATTATCGTATGTATATACAACATGAAACGAATAATGGTATGAAATAAAATGGAATTACAGAAGCTTATATATAAAATATATATCATTAATATCATATTTAATTATAGTGCCATTATAATGGCCACCATGAGAGGCGGTAAGATGTATTTGAACAATCATCGTTTCGTGAGGCGTTAGTTTGCCATCCACAGAAACATTATGTTCATCATCCATTAGATGGAGTTGTGTGTATGTGTAGTTTTAATACTTCTTATAAAAACATCCTAGTATATTGAGGATACTGGTGTTGTTACAAAAGAAAGGAAATAAAAAGAGTTTGGGGGTTGAAGAAGCAAAATAAATGAAAATAATTTAAGAGAAAATGTTACCTTTAATTTAGGTAACTCACTTTGGTTGGAACCAAAGGACTTCTTGAAATGCTTTCTGCCTAAGGGGAAGCTTCAAGGAGGAGGAGAGGGATGTGGGGAGCTTAGTTGGGCAGAGTTTGGACGAGCCAAGTGGCTTGAGAGGTGTGAAGAAATGAGAAGGAGGAGTTCCCTTTTATAAGAGGGGTGAGGGGCACCTTTGGAAAAGCTAGAGATATTAGTTTATAATAAATTCATATTCGGTTTCCAATGGCTCCAAAGTTGACTATTCAAAGGTTAAGGTGGTGATGGGTCGAAAACAACTCAACCAATAGAATTTAGACAGGTTTTGGTACTTATATTAACCTTATCTTTAAGTATTAACTCTAAGTTAATTAGTTTCACTTTTACAATGTCTCTTTGTATTTTTATATTATATGGTTAATAAACTTACCATATACATACAAGAGACCCCCAAGTGGTCCTTTAATGATGAACCTATCATGATATAAGTTTCTTGGCCGAACCTTAGATTTTTAGGAATTTAATATCAATTAATAATATAATATTTGTTTTAAGAACTCTTTTATGTCAATTTTGACACTATTCAATAGTTGATTTTTGTGAAACTCATAACAGATTGATTACTTCGAACAAAGTCAATTAAATCAATCCTAATATATCATATTATCCTAAAAAATTAGTTTAATTCATTAAAAGTTTCATATTATATTTATTTGGGTATTTATAATATCAATTATTTTAATTGTTCACTATTATAGTAATTACTGCATCATCATTGTGTCATAAATAAAATAAAGTATTTAATGTCTAAAAATTATAAATAAAATATAATTATGTAGGAAATCTTTTTATCTTTCTAATTAATATTTATAATCGAAAATCCAACATGTATAACCCTATGTAAAAATTGTTCTTCTAAAAGATGTAAGCTTATGCCATTTTTATTTTTATTTTAACTTTATTAATGTAAAGTGTCCCTACCACATACAAGTGGCTCCAAGGGGTCCCCAAATTGACCCAAGGATGCTCATGGTCGGGTATGTGTCCACCAATAAGGTTAGGACACGTTTTAGGGTAATTTTTTATTATTATAATATTATTTTTTAACCCTTATTTACTGGATTTACCCTTTAACCATGGTAAATAAAATATTTACCACAGTAACTATTCAAAATGTCTAAAAATAAAAGTTACCTATTTACACAATTTGAACATCCCGATTCCAAATATGGAATCCATTTTCCTAAATTCAAAACACAGAAGTGGCAGAAATTAATTTAAAATTAATTCCCACTGTCAAAACAAAAAGCGTGTTTTTAAGAGATAATAACTATCAAAAGATTGACACTTGTTTATGTTCGGTTTAATTGTAAAATTATGTCCAATGACCAACATTATATTGAATGGTAAAAATATATTCTAAATATACTTTAAAACCACTCAAATTCATAATTTATCAATATTAATTATTTTGATTAAAAAAGTTGTTTTTAATTAAAATTTAGTAATTTTCACTATTCATCAAAATATAAAAGTTATCCGAAAAGTACCAAAATTTCACCCTAGGCTAATTTTGATATTCTGAATCCAAAAATAAAGTCCATTTTGAAATATAAAATATATATAATTTCAAAAAGTAGTTATTACTATTCATAACGGCTAGTTTAATTGGTTGTTAGAACTCGATGTTGCGTACAACATACGCTATCACATTATTCAAAGAGAAGCGTACCGTAGAAGCTTGGGATGTTTCATTTTAAATTTTTGATGTCCCCATTTAGTCAAAAAGTTTAAAATATAGTATTTAAAAAGGGTTCACTATTATAGTTGATAAAAGTGCAATACTGAAAATGAATTTGTTCTTGCATTATATCTAAGAAACTCATAATATGGATTCTAAAATTATAAGGATTATATAAAGTTTAAAATTTAGTTAATACTATTCATAAACTTTTTTGAACGACTTGTTTGGTGAGTCATGGTGCGCTTGAACTCGGTGTTGCGTTTAGTGCATGTTATTGAATTATTTTGAAGAAATAACACACTATAAAATCTTGGGGTGTTACACCTTTACATAGTCGACTATCAATGTAACTGATTCTGATATGTATAGATGAATATCATCATAGTTTTTTCTCATATAGGTGATTTTCCTACATAGAAATTCCTGATCTACAAAAATGATTTAGCGATTAGCCAATTCAACCAATGTAGCTAATTTTCTTATATAGTTGTTTCACCATAGAATCTCTAAAAAACAAAAAATTATAGAAAAAGTGAAAACCAAAAACCAAATATTTTTTTCAATTAATATAAAAAAAAATTCCAAAATTATTTTAGAATTAACGAATTGACCAATGACGTTTTTACCACTAAAAATCAAACATTAAATAAGATTTTAAAATAATAGAATATTCAAAATAGTTTCTTCCATATTCATATAATCTCCATTAAAACTAAACATATCATTAAGACTAATTTAATTTCACTAAAATATATGTGGTAAAGTGTGATAAAATAATTCCACATTAAAATCCCAAGACATGGGGAGATCTTCCTAGAACCAAGAACAGACAATGAAACACCTTCAAAAACAGGGAGATGAAGGATTAAAGGGGATTCTTCACACAATAGGAACCAAATACATAATAAATTAGAATATTAACCCACTTATGGGTTATCCTAGTAGTGCACACATTGAGTTTAAGGGATAAAATGATAAGGAAATTAGAGGAAGGGAATTATGGGGTTTGAGGAACCCTAACCTCAAAGATCTGAACCCAGATCTTAAGGAACTCACTTCACATCTCTAAGGGAGGAGGAACAGAGGAGGTGTAAAAACCAAGGGATCCCACTTGGTATGGTTTATCAAGTAAAATTAATAGGGAGGTGATGGGTACGGTCGATTTTAGGGGAGAATAAAAAAAGTTTAAAAGGGGTAAAAAAGACCTTTTAAATATTTTGGGCACTATGCGTGATTTTTTCTAGTACATTGGAAAACCTTTAACCTTTTACTGGAGGTTCTACAACAACCCACGAAGCCAAGAAACATGGTCAGACACAGTATAAAAAACTCCCCAATATAATTCTTTTCCCCCTATAAATCCTTAGATGATTCAAATAGTCAAAAGAAAAGGGAAGATCATAACTTGATTCCCGAAAAATAAGAAACACCATGAACACCACTGATATGGGATCCAAGAAGTAAAAAAAATAAATCATAACCATCTCTTAAGTTTAATACATCTCTGAAAGAACATATAAAACTATAACCCACTATTATATGCTCCTTTATAAAAACAAGTCTTCGTAAGGGACTCCAAACCGATCACCAAAAATCCATGGCCAAACTGAATATGTTGGTATCCCCATCATATTAGAATTTATCTAATACAATCATCCTTGATGTCACCAAAAGAACAATTCCCCAATTAATAGAAACAAATATAAAAAATAAAGATCATCCATAAATTTTGAATCACTTTTCCACCCAATGCACGCACACAAAAATCATTAGGGGATAATCAAAATAGAACTTGGACTGATTCCCGGTCTCTTCCTCAAAAAAATATTCCACTAACATGAAGAGAAATGGAATAGGACAACACCCTAAGAAAAACATCATGATTTATATGTGACCTGGATCAAGGGAGTTCAATCAAAATAATCAATCCATATTAATAATTTTCCTCAACTCACTCATACAAATATAAAAAATCACGATACTAATATCTTCTCTAAAAGGTAAATCAAGGGAATTAAAATGATAGAATACAAGGAATTTCCCTAATTTCCTCAAAACAAACATACCCAATTAAGAAAAACAATTTCTAGCCTTAGAATAGTAGGATAAGAGGAAACAACTTGGGGAATTACACCCATAATAATGAGACCTTGGTGAACCCATTAGAAAAACAAGGCATTGGCAAGGCTATAACCTATGATGGGGGTACCACCTATACCAATTTCCCATTAACACACACAATACTGTAACTTTAAAAATCCATTTAAATTATATAAAGAACAATATAGGCTTCCTAAAGGTACACAAGGGCACACATAATTTATGAATCAAGAACATGTCTAATACGGCCAACATTTCACTAATATAGCACAAGTAAGTCCCAAAGATCAAAACAAACAATTAAATATCAAGAAAGGCTTAAAACACATGGAGGGGTTTGAATTTACCAATTCTCATAGTGTTTTTGTAATGTCGTATTCCAAAATAATCACACTTTCTAACAAAAAGATACAATACTTGAAGACATACTATGAATTAAACCTCTTGAAATCCATAGGATCATTCCAAGGGACCAATCCAATGAATACCACATCATTAAATTTTCATCAAGTCATATCAAAATTAAAATTATTCAAACCAATTAAAATATTGTTAAAAATAAAACCCAATGAAACATATAACATTCACCATTTATAAAATGGAAGTACTTAATAAAAGATCATTCCCCAATTTTAAGGCCCAAAATAATTTTTTTATAGCTCTTTCCAAAATACTAACAAAACCAATTATCTTCCCCATTAAAAATTATTTGTTTCCTTTACAAAAACGCAAAAATAACTCATTTTAATTTACTTTATCAATTTCCTTTAAAATATTTCAAATGTCACCACTCACCATTTAAAAAAAATTCTTTTACAGAATCACACATTTTGATTTATAATCATTTTTTCTTTTGAATCACAAAATTAAATTTGAAAATATGTTTAAACATTAAAACTGACTATTATAAATTTTAAAAACCACTTAAAATTGTTTTATAGTACTTTTAATCTATTTTTTCAAAGAATATTAGAAAAAAATTCGTAATTTTTCAATAAAAACTATTTTTTCGATAAAAAACATTTAATTTTAAATCAAAACATTTTAATTTATGAATGTTCAAGATTCATTTTAAAATTATGTTCTATGTATAAAATTATTTATCAATTTTCTAAATAAAAACCATTTTTTTATTATAACCAACATACGCCAATTAAAATACAATTAATAACATTATTCAAAATCAAAATTACACAAGATGGAGTAGTGTTTTTGTATGAATTTTCCACATGGTTTAGTGGACCATGTGCAAAGCATGCAACAACCATTGGAAGTTACATTACACCAATCCCTCGAGATTCACATGGGTTTCTACAACATAATAGCACACTAAGTAACACTGGTTCACTCCCATTTTAATCCTTAAAAATATATAAATATTTTAAATAGTCTATAACTATAGCACCCCAAGATTTTATTGTATGCCACATATTATATTTAATCTCCTTGAAAGATTACATTGAACACGACACCCAGCTTAAACGAGCAATAAAATATTATTATAATGAAGCCATTAAATTAGATGGAATGATAATATAACAAATAATGAAATTAATATATTATATATTTAATCATTTTTTATAGTCATTCAAAATATTTTATATGAATAATATAAGAATGAATCTAATTTAACGTATTAAAATAATATATTTGTCTAAAAGTTGTTTTACTGCCTTTTAATGGATCACTTGTTTTAAAAATAAATTTTGAAAATTTTATAAATTATATTTTAAAAATAAATATCAATTTTTAAATCTGAATATCAAGATTTATTTTGGTTTAATTTTTGTAATTTTTCATAAAACATTCATGTTTTGATGAACAATGAAAAATACTAGATTTTAATTGAAAACATATTTTTTGTATAAATAATTTATAGTATTAAATTATATTTTTGATTGGTTTTAAAGAATAATTAGATCAATTTTAGATCATTTAATCCAATTTTTTTCATTGTAATCAGTTCCAAATTAAATTTTTATATAAAATCATTTCAATCTTTTGAAAATTTTCACATTAATAACTAATTTCTCACCCTGTCAACGAGATTAATTTTAAATTAATTTTAGCCATTTATATGTTTGGAATTTTGAAAAATGGATTAAATATTTGGAATCAAAATTTCAAAATTTAGAAAATAAGACCCTCTTATTCTTGTAGAATATGAACTATAACTTTAGTAATTTTTTTATCACGGTTAATGTTAAATCGGGTAATTAAGTGTAAAAATAATGTTATAAATATTATAAAATTACCCTAACACATTCCTAATTTAATTGGATGTTTTATTGTCAACCAAAAGAATCATTTTTATGATTTATGGTCTCATTGATCCACATGGATGACATTAATCCATTTGTTGTATTGTATTATGAGAAAAGTCAAATATGTGATACTCGTGTTTTTAATAAGTATTATATTTTCAATATGTGGTTATTAAAAACACATATTTTACTAAAAGTATTCATCTGAAATATAAAATGTATATATTATTCATAATAATTTATTTTTAATTTTTTAGAGATAAATAATTACCTTAAAGTATTGCATAATAATGATGTAGTAATTATTTAATTAATGGGAATATCAATTATATGATCATAAAAATATTAAAATAAAAATAATTGGACATAATTAATATCACAAAAGAAATTTATAAATGAATTATATATGTTATTAATGTTTTAAAATAGTTATTTCTAAGATATCATATTATTATAATATTTTAAAAAGATCAAGTAATAGTATCAAAATTGATATTAATGATATTTCAAAAATAATATTATTTTATTAAATGATATAAAATTTATAAAAATCTGAAATTCAGAAAAATAATTTTTATATGGTTTATATTTCATCAATGATCCATTTATGGTTCGTTTGACATTTTATAGCAACTTTATTGACCCTTAATGAGTAAAAACACATGTTTTCATGGTAAGAGTTAAAAGGACTAAAATAGGATTAAATACAAAAGATATGGGTAATAAAATGAACTAAACATGACTAAAAATTATTGGTTGAGATTTTTTAGACCCATAATAATCATATATTTTAAATAAATAAATTTTGATCCATTTTGAAATAAAAATTAATTTATATTAATTTAATTTTTTTGGAGATTTTGAAAGTTCCCCTCACCTCAATTATAAAATTATACCTCCTCACTCACTTACTCACACCACTTTGATCCTTCTAGATAAAATAAAACCACAAATTTCAATTTCTTACATACTTATTCAAGTTATGTAAATTCTGTTCTTCCAAAAGGCCATCCCTAGGTCCCTTAAAAAGAGATCTAAAGGAAGTTCTTAGAAGAAGAGGTAATTTTTTTTACCTACTTATCCAAGTATCATATATATTTTTATATTTTATTACTATTATCCGAAAACCATATTCCTCCATTTATCAATATTATGAAAAATAAAATCACAGCATGTGTGTACGTACAACTTATCGTCTCCACATCATGGTGTAATATGTTTTTCATATCCTCTTTATTGGGATGGGTATAATGATGGATATAATGGACATAGATAATAAATATGTCATGATATTTATTCTTTAAAATTTAATATACCATACACTTCCTTACCCTTTAACCATTAAGGGAATGATATTGTCGCTTGTGCGTATGTACGACCTATTTTCTCCACGACGTGATGTGATTCATTTTCCATGTACTCTATTCCAGAATGATTAAAAAAATGTACATAATTAATTAATATGATATATATCACCTTAATATAATTTTGTATATGATATAAATATGCTCATGAATTAGGACTTACATGATGAAATGTGCATAACAAAATGAAGTAGTTAACACTTGAAATAAGGGTAATAACAAAATATTATTAACAAATGGGTGATAAGATAATATAATAGGATCATATATGATATCATAAATATTAATATGGTTCTGGTATAGATTAATAACCCGATTAAAACCATTATACAATATTTTCACATATGTAAAAAGGAAATCGGACCTAAGGTATGGGTTATTTCACAATCTCATTATTATTTGGGATTTTTTAAGTTTAATCTCCACTAAGGAACATTTTTATTCCTTTTAAAAAAAATCCAAAAGGTTTATAATATTATCCTAAAAAATTTATAATATATTTTTATCAATGTTTTACTTTTTATTAAATGGTTTCAAAGGAATATTTTTGTCATTTTCCATATGAGGTACTTTATGAATTTTTCAACAAAAATAAGAAAAGAATATTTTTTTAACTTATGAGGTATGAGAACATTTTTCCATAGTCATGAAAGCTTAATATTTTTAATATTTCAATGCATGTTTTAAAAGGTTATTTTAAAATAAAATGTTTTCTTTTATAATTTTATGGATTTAAAATAAATGATTTCAAATTAAAAAAATGGTATTTATCTCAAGAAAATTTTAATGAATTTATTATAGTATTTCAATTTATATGAACATCCTTTATTAGATCATATGCTTAATTGATATTGATCTCATAATATACCATCTAAAAAAAATTTATTGATGGTTTTATGACCAGTTTGACTATGGATGTTCTATTTTGATACCATTAATGGTTTATAGATAAAGTTTTGAGATTTCATAAACTAGTTTTTCAATAAGAGTTCTTATGTTGTTTATGTATCATTAATTTTATTTATGGAATTAATTAGACTTATTAAATTAAACTAAGGACCCTATATATCCCCTCAATGTATTAGTTGGTCTCATTAGACAAACTAGTATGGTTTTTTCCTAATCCCTTACCCATTTATGTATGGTGTCTTGGCCAAATCCTTACTAGTATGTTTATGATGTCTGATAATATGCATTCACTCATAAAAATATTAATTATATATATTAAATATTATTATTTCATTAGATGAATATAAACGTGATTATTTATATGTAATTATTTTATTATCATTTATTCCTTCCATATTATGCTTAAGATTAGGTTCAAATGGCTTGTGTTTCACTTACACACCTTACTTTAATGTTTATTTTTATTTATTAATGATATCTTCTGTTGTACACTTACCCTTACTGACAATCTAATCTCACCCCTTTCTTACAATTTATTTTTATAAGATTCTATGAAGTATTTTATGATTTAAATAAAAGGATAATGTAGGGGAATAATGGTGTCATTAAAGAACTCATTATATTGTATTTTACATTTTAAATTGTAATGTAATATTAATGTATTTAATCTGGTATCTAAAACCACTAAACTTACTGTTCCTTTGGTATTTGAATCTTATATCTATTCCAATGTAATAAAGTGAGGCACTGGCTATGAGATACTATGTTTTGGTTATTTAAAGTTGGTATCAAATCATTTTAGAAGAAATATTGGGAAATATATTTAGGAAAACATAGAATAGAGAACGAAGCCCTATGACAGAATTTAGAAATATATCCAAAAAACAAAGATTATGATTTATAGATTATTTATACCTAAATTTTCAATTTAGGTTATGTGATTAACTAGTTTTTATAATATAAATAATGTTATGATATAACATAGTGCATTCCATTTTTTAAGAATGGATCCTAGTGGAAGGAATGTAAATTCTATTAATGAGCATAATAAATGTAGGGATTTTTGTCCTATGAAAGATAATGATGTTGGAGCTGGAGCTACAACTGGTCCAGAAAAAAATTATATCTATACTGGGATAATTGACTTAGGTTTTGGGAAATGAGCATACCCGTATAGAGTTTCCTGATCCAAAAAAAGAGGATAAATTATAGACTTCTTCATGAGACAACAACCTCTATCATTCAATGAGACTAAAAATCCATTTGTAGCTAAGATATGCATAATTTTCATAGAAAATATATTTATTTATTTCACAATTAATGAAAGTAATAAGGTTTTCATTGAAATTTATCTTCTCTCAGAATATTTAGATCAATGGTGGTCATTGATTCAAATCACAAAGGAGGGAGAGGAAATAAAAAACATGGAATGGAAGGATTTTAACAAAATTTTCTTAGAAAAATATTTCCCTCATGAATAGAGAGAAGATATAGAGATAGGATTCTTGAATATGAGATAGAATGATGATGAGACTGTTTCTAAATATGAATCCAACTTTATAATATTTTAAATGCATGTTGTAGACAACATACAATAACCAAAGAGTAATATTGATCGTTTCTTTGATGGGTTAAATCCATTCCTCCAAGATGAATTTTTTGCAAAAAAAATTCTCATCATATGCAAATATAGTCTCATGTTCTATCATGATAAAGAAATAATTCTCTAAGTCTTATGGATTTAATGAAAATGAAGAGAAGAAGAGAATGTTGGAGAAAGATATAGATAAAGGGAAAAAGGGACAGATGTATTTTTTCCTATGTGATAATTGTGGGAATAAACACCTTGGTATTTGACTAAAAGGAATGATAATTTGTTACAATTCCAGAGTGAAAGGTTTCCAATCTCGTGATTGTAAGGGAAATAAAAGAGTTATAAATGTGAAATGGTTCACCTATAAGGATATTGGTCACTATATAAATTAATTTACCAAGCGTCAAGGTAATATAGATCAGAAGAAGAAAAGGGATCAATGTCAATCTTATGTTGTTACTACAATTTAAGTGGAATAATTAATGTATTTTTTTTGGATTCAAGATTTATGTTATGATATTCTGGTTATAAAAATCTAGAGATATATAAGGAATGTACTGCAATAAAACCTTCGTATAGATTTTGAAACATGTATGTTTTTATTATGGTTATTATGTGATCAAGTTATTCATATTTTTGGTATCTGGGATTAATAGCTATATTATTCTAGGAAAATATAATGTTATGTTTATTTTGTTACTTTAGTGTCCTTCCATCTAAATTTCCGGTTGTTGACTATGGGAAGATATTTTTTGGATGAATCCTATGATTAAATACTTCTGGAAAGGATACAGATAAAATTTATAAATTATTGTTTACTGATAACATTTTATAACATTTTTGGGTTAATAAATATTTAAAGGAAAAATAAATAACTTAAGGACTATATGATTTGTTGAAAGTGATTTAGGTATGAAAACTTCTTCTGGAATATATATTTCCTTGTGTAAAGGATGAAGTGGAAGTAGATCGAAGAACAACCAAATAATGAGATTATGCTTATGACATGGAAATAAATCAAGTAAGTTTATTTTATCAAGTTTTTAGTTAGAGAGTAAAATAATCCCCTAACTCTAGTAAAAGTATTTTGCAACAAAAAAGTTATATGTTTAATTTTCTTACTAAGAAATTAGTGGTCTTTTAACTGATCACAAGATTTTTGGTTTTGTGATTGTTAACATTCTAATAAACTTGTTCTGTACCACTATCTATCAGAACGTGATAGTTATATTTCTCTTCTATTTCCATGTTTTTCTTTCCAATAATTATTTCCTATTTGTTAGCCTAAATTTGTGGTGAAATTTGAATTTCCATTTTCCCTCTTATTAAGATGATGTTTTAGTAACCCTATCATTCGATGTAGGTTTCCTACAAAGCAATTTTAAAGTATCAACCATTAATTTTTGAAGTGAAATTTCAAATTAAAAGGAAGAAATTTATTTAAGGAGGGGATAATTTGACACTCCAATATTTTATGTTTTTTATCTTTTTATATTTAATCTCTTCGAAAGCTTATATTGCATGCAACACCTCTCTTAAACGAGTAATGATATATTATAGTAAAATATCCCTTAAAATGGTGGAAATGAATAGTATAATACAAATTATGAAATTTATATATTATGTCTATAAATTTTTTTTGACATTAATCCAAAATATGTTATTGGCATAAGATAATAATGGATCCAATTTTATGCATAAAAGGATATATTTTTCTAAAAGTAGTTTTATTTCTTTTTAATGGTGCACTTTTATAAAACTAAATTTTGAAACATTTTGAAAGTATATTTGAAAAAATAAATATCATTTTTGAAATAAAAATATAAATATTTTCTTTGTATTAATTTTTCTTATTTTTATGATAACTTTCATGTTTTGATGAATAATGAAAAATACTGGATTTTAAGTGAAAACATATATTTTCACTAAATAATTTATTGGGTTAAATTATATTTCTGATTGGTTTTAATTTATAATTAGATCAATTTTATATCATTTATTACAATTTATTTCTTTTGAAACAATTTCAAATCGAATTTGGATATAAAAACATTTCAATCTTTTGAATTTTTTCACTTTAATAACTTGTTTTCTCACTTTGTCAATGGAATTAATTTAAAATTAATTTTAGCCAATTAAATTTCATTAATTTTGAAAAATGTATTCAATATTTGTAATTATAATGACTAAATTCAGTAAATGATAATCTCTTATTTTTATACATTATGAATTGTAACTTTAGTAAATTTTATTACCACTATTAAGGGTAAATCTAGTAATTAAGGGTAAAAATAAAATTATTAATGTTAATAAAATACCCTAACACTTTTTCTAATTTCAATGGATGAGTTATTATCAACAAAAATCATACTTGGGAATATTTTTTGGTCTCTTGGATCCACTTGGCAGATTTTGAGCCTTTTATATTCTTTTATTTTAAGAAAAGAAAAATATATCATACTCACGTGTCCAATAAGTATTTAATTTTTAATATTTATTTATTCATAACATATCTTCTACTAAATATATTAATTTGAAAGTAATAATGGTTATCTTCAACATGAAAATTTATTTTTAATTTTTAAGAAATAAATATTTTCCTTAAAGGCTTTCACAATAATGATGTAGTGATTGTTTAATTAATGGTAATATTAAAAAATTTATTATAAAAATATTAAAATAAATATAGTTTGAAATAACTAATGTTATTACTGAATTTTTCAGATTAAATTGACATTTTTTTAATGTTTTAAAAAAAAATTCAAAGATATATTGTTCTGATATTTTAAAAAAGTCACGTACTGAATAATATCAAAATTAACATTAATGATATTTTAAAATAAATAATATTTTATTTGATTATTTAAAATTTAAAAAAACTAAAATTCATCCAAAATAGTTTTATAAGATTTAAAATTTAATCAATTATCCATTTATGGTTGTTTTTTTATTTTATAGTAACTATTTTAACCCTTAAAAAGTAAAAACACAAGTTGTCACGGTAAGAGTTACATGAATTAAATAAGGGTTAAATCCAAAATATAAGGGGAATAATATGACTTAAATTCTATAAAAATTATTGGTTGTGATTATTTATACCCATACTCATCTTATATTAAAAATAACTCACTTTGGATCCATTTGAAAATAATAATAATTTATACTAATGTAATATTTCTGTAGTTTCTAAAAGTGCCCCTCACCTAAATTATAAAAAGAAAACTCCTCCTTCACTTCCTCACAACACTTAGATACATATATCTTGAACAAACCCTAACCATTTAAATTTAAAAAATACTTATCCAAGTTATGCATATCATGGCCTCCCAAAAAGACTATCACGAGATCCTTTAAGAATATATCTAAAGGAAGTATCTCGAAGAAGAGGTAATTGTTTTTACCTAGTAATCCTTGTTAATTTATTCTTATGCTTACTCTTGATGTGTGGTTTCCATTATAAAGTAATAAATCCAGCATCATATATATTTATATACTTTATTTTGATTATGGGATAACCATATTACTGCTTTTACCCATCCTATGAAAAAACAAAGTATTGTGCAAGCGTATGTATGGCTTACTGTCTCCACGTTGTGCTGTAATTTTTTACATCACCACTTTATTTTTATGAGTATAATGTTGTATATAATGGATATCAATAATGAATAAAAAATTATATTTATTTTTTAAAAATTTATATACCATACACTTACCTATCGTTTCAGCATTATGGGAACGGTATCATCGCCCGTGCATACATACGCTCTACCGTCTTCACAGCGTGAAGAGATTCATTTTCCATGTTCACTATTCAATAATGATTATAAAAATGTATATAATGAATAAATATGATATCCATACCCTTAATATAATTATGGAGATGATATAACTATGCACAAGAATTAGGACATACATGATGAAACTTGCATAGGAAAATGAAGTAGTTAACACCAGAAACAAGGGTAATAACAAGATATTATTATCAAACAGATTATAAGATAATATAAGAGGATCCTATATGATATAATAAATATAAATATGGTTTATGATATAGATTAATAATATAGTTCAAACCATTATATATGAGGTTCAAATATGTACAAATGAAATCCAACCAATGGTAAGGGCTATTTCACAATCTCATTATCATTCGGGATTGTATAAGTTCAAGTCTCCACCGAGGAACATATTTCATCCATGTCCACTTTTTCTAAAAAAAAATTCAAAATGGTTTTTACTATTCTACAACAATTTTTTAAATTATTTTAACCTGGGTATAACTTATATAAAATGGTATGAAATGATTCATTTTGTCATTTTCTCAATATGGTTCTTTATAATTTTTTTGACAAAAATACAGAAGGAATGTATATTTTAACTTATTAAGAATAAGAATATTTTTCCACAGTCATAAGTCCTTAATGTTTTTTGGATTCCTTTATAATTTTATAAGGTTCTTTTCAAAGAAATTTATTTCTTCTATAATTGTGTGGATTTTAAAAAAAGAATTTCAAAGTAAAAAAATATATTTATCTCAATAAATTTTTAATGATTTTATTAGAGTAATTTCTTCTATTTCATCATCCTTTGTTGGATGTTATGATTTATTGAGGTTTATCTCTTATGATACCATATACTAAATTTTAATGAATGGTTTTGGATTATCATGAATGTCATGAACCAGCCTAGATACCATAGTAACCTGATAACCAAGCCGGTCCTTCCATAGATGAAAGGTGTTCCTGATCCCCATAGGTTGGCGATAAGCACTTGGTATCACACAATATATAGGTGTGAATTTTTCTTACACAAATATAATAGAGTAAAAAGAAACAAGTAATTAGGAATACAAGAAAAACACCACATGAAGAACTCTACCAAAAGACAAATAGGGGTAAACAACCTAGAGTACAACCACAAGTACTGGAAAATAGGATAAAAACACAAGGCCCAATAGACATAGTAGCTCAGAGCCCAAAGATCAACATTATCTACCACCTCATTGTGGTTCTTTACCCTTGATCAATCCTAGAAGGAGGAAATCTACATATTCCCAAAGGAATAGGTAGGGTGTCAGCTAAAAACTTATAAGTTCTCACCAAGGATTCTATAATATCATGCCATAATTATTTTAACCAAATAAAGCTTTCAATTTTAAATAAATATGCATGGATGTTCAAAACAATATTTAAAAAAAATCATGCTTTATATTTCAATTTATGGAAATAATTTAAAAAAATAGATTAATAATTTTTTTTAAAATATTTTATATATATTAACAAGGTATGTGTAAAATCATAACAATGACCTATATATCAAAACAATCACAAATAAGTAACATGATCATTTTTCAAGAGGTACAATAGTCCCAGGATATAGGACCCTCTTATGATCGAAGGTGAATCGTGGAAATATGTGTATACAGATGTCCCTTAGACAATAATCAAAGAGGACTCATCACCATACCATTGAGAATGTTACCTGCACTTGGTTTTATTTCAGTTATAAAGTTTCAAAATAGTGTTATCATAATAACTCACTAACTACCAAGGTATAAATGTCATCTAACAATAAATAATAATGGGAAAATTATTTCAAAACTGTTCAAAATACAATTGAACCAATTTTTCATTTTGAATATGACAATTTATCTTTAAAAACCAATACCCAAATTTTTAATCAAATCACCCCTTTTTCCAAGGTAAAACCACTTAGTTTTGATCAAAACCACTTAAGCAATTTTTCCCAAATAAAATTTCAAATAAATTATTTCCAAATAAATTTTACAACATAAATTCCTTAATTTAAATTTCACTATTTCCATCAATTCCTCAAATCGAAATCACACACCAATTTATTGGAATTGGGGGGGGGGCAATTTCATGAAAAATCAATTTAAAACCAAAATATACAATGAATTGGGTTATCAAAATTTAATTTAAAGTATATAAAACAACTAATAAATTATATGTTAGATTGAATGGGAAAAAATATTTGGAATCACATACCATTATATCATGGGATCACAAATCAAAAAACTGTAGGCGAGAAACCCCAAAAAAGAATGTCGAAAACAATGATCGGAGAATCAAACCAAGATTCAACATCTAAAATAAAGTATATTAGTTCATCCAATGACACAAAATTACATAAAACCCTAGGTAGGAGAGAATAAATATGGGGAGATATAGAATAATTAATGGATCCTTTCCAGGAAGAGATAAAACATCATTCACCTAGGATCGATTAACTTTTTATGGGGTGTAGAGGGGAGAAAATCACCTCTTGGGAGCCTCCAAGGAAGAAGAAAACATTTTAGGGTCATACAGGCTTGTCGAGCACTTACACCAAGGGTTTTAGTATATTAGAATAAATTTTCATATTAATAAAATCTCATACGCATAGTTCGTTGGGTGGGACTGCACTGTTAGACAAACAATGAACCGTAGATGTGCACCCCTACTAACAAGGTTTCACGGTTACTCCTTTGTGGGTGAATGGTTTTGAAAACTGTAAAAAATATCTGACTGAAAAGTATTTATTATTATTATCATAAACCCCTTTTAAGGGATTATGGGGAACCCAACATGATATCCACGACATAAAAACAACCAAGCCTCTATATTCTGTTCAAGAAAAAAAACAACTCATTTAAAGCTTCAAATTAAGGCCCCTACCCAGCATCAAAACCATTAAGACCAGATTCCACATTCACATCGCAGCTTGACAAGATGTCCTGTGCAAGAATGCACAGGCCTGGTACTGAGGGAAATTCTATACCCTTTCAAACGTATAAAGTTGAATGAAATTCTAGGTGAAAACTCTCTACTTTGGACCTCCTCTAGAGCACCCCATTTCCGTTGAACTGGTTTCAAATTTCCTTTTACACGAACTGTAGAACCACAATGCCAAAATTTCCAAAATCAAAATTCCATGAAGAAAAAAACAACAACATAGAAAACCTTCAAAGGACCAGTCCTTTATTCTCCTCTACCTTTAGTAAATCATACTCAACATTAAATTTCAGAAACAAATAAGAAACCATCATCTTCAACCAGAAATCAAAAACAAAAAGAACTGATGCAGAAGCAACATCCCTCCACCTGGTGGCATTGACCCATCGCACAACTAGAACAAAAAAAATATATGAAGATAAAGAAACACAAACCAAAACTAAATTGAGGACCTCCTAAATCTTTTCAAAACAAGACCTCACTAAAACTAGAGCTGTGGATCCCATCACTACCTTCAAACCCATACATGGAGACCAGATCCTCCAAACATAGCCACATCAGGCATGAAACGCGATGGAAATCTATAGGCCACAACATCTAGAGCTCAAACTTTGGACCACCACTACGCCGCCATGAAATCCCTATCCAGATCTAAGTATATGGAAATAAGAAGGAAACAAATGATGGGATTCACTGAGAGTGACGGGCCTACACGACACCGGTACTAGAGGAGGACAGATGCCATGAACGCACCGAGAACAAACATCGAGGATAGATCTGTAGTCGATACGTGACAGTAGAGTGGAAGACGGAGGCGAGGGATACCCTACCATTATAAACCCCCTTACGAGATCATCCTTTAATACTTCTAGTTTCTATACTAAATATGAGTGTTCTAGTTTTCATGTATTCCACTAGTATGGCACACAGTTTGGGAATACCGTACGCCAGCCATGCACAACCCAAAAGACCTTCAAAATTTCCAAAATTTCACCTGAAGCATCCCCAAAAGAAACCCAACCAAAGAATGATCAAAATATAGATTAAGAAATACATAAAAATAGTAATAGGATGTTACAACCTCTCCACTATAGAAACTTTCTATCCCTATAAATCCTGACAAGAATCTTCCATGTAAAAAAGATAAGGCCACTACTCTCTCATCAGTGCCTCTCACTCCCATGTCCCATGAGAATTATAATCGTGAATCCATAAAACTTGAAAAAAAGGCATTATCCTCAAATTAAGTACCTTGGTTTCAGAATATACTATCCCAAATGGACGTTCAGTCACTGAAGAATCAGGTTAAACCTCATGATCACTCTAGCTTAGAACATGAGATGGATCGGAAAGATACATTCATTTATAAGATATATGGAACACCTTATATATCGATTTCATCATTGGTGGAAGTTCTAAATGGTATGAAATTTTACCCACCTAACCAATAACATCAAAAGATCCCACAAAACAAGGAGAAAGTTTCCCTTTCCTCCTAGCCATCAATAACCCAAAAGAGGTGAAACCTTCCAGAACACCTGATCACCAACTAAAAATTCTAATTATCTATGATGATGATCAAAATAATAATTATACATTCTATTTAATTTCAAAGTTATCTGATGAGTTAAATAATATTTTTGTTATATTTTTAACCAAGATCAGTCCAATCCAGTAACTTTCAACAATGTTTGACTACCACAATGAATATTTTTAAGCGAAACCATATAAGGCCTCAATGGATCCAATGTTATTATGTGATGATAAAAATTGTTATAAGAAAACTCAACCATCCCTAAATGATCATCCCCAGCTCCACCAATGTCATGGAGATAGGCACAAAGCTTATCCTCAATAATCTATATAGATCATTCTGTCTATTAATCAAACTATAGATGGTATGTTGTGCTCAAATGGACTAGAGATCCCAGCTCCTCTTGAAGGCCTCTCAAAAAACAAATGAACTGAGGATCATGATAAGAGACTATAGAAGATGGAACTCCATGAAATCAAACAATCGCTTTCACATAGATATTTTCCAACTCCTAAACTTTGGTTATATCATGAACGGGTATAGAGGGAAATTATTTTGTCATCCTGTTGATCACAACCCATATCGCATTATTCTTTCTATAGGAATGCGTAAACCCAACCACAAAGTCCCTAGAAATCGCATACCACTTCCAATTCAGAACTGGAAGTGGATAATGTAATCTCAAAGGTTTTTTGTGCTCTATATTTACTTATTGGTATGTATAACTAGGAGAAAAAAAATCATCAATGTATCGTCTCTTACCTAGGAACTATAATTATTGCCACATTTCATAAAACATATTTTTGGTTCCAGGGTTCACTGCCCATTGGGAATTATGGAAATCCCTCATCATAGATTTCCTTACATTTAATGGCACAAAAAATGATTCTCATAGCATAGAATATACTCATTGGAGAACAACTAGTTAGAAATGGTCTCCCAACTCTATAGAATGTCTTTAATAAATACAAAATCTCATCAAGATTTTTCTCTTGAAGAATAATCTTAAGAATAGTGGAGGTCAACTGAACAATGGTCAATGAAACCACTTCATCTATTTCTTATACTCCAATATGAAACTATGAAGAAAGATCCATCAAGTTCAACTCTTTTGATGATTATTCTTTGAAATAGTTCTGAATATTTCTACTCAAATCATCTGAATCAACATTCCCTTTCCCCAGGTTATAGGCGACATCAAAGTCAAAATATTATAGATATTCTACCCAATTATTTTGGCAGAGATTCAACTATTTATGAGAGAATATATAACTCAAGCTATTATGGTTGAAAAATATGGTAAATAATTCTCAAAAAGGTAATGATTCCATCTTTTAAGTTCCCTCATTATAGCTTCTAGTTCAAGGTCATGGGTTAGACAATTATTCACATGTAGACTAAGATGATGAGATCCATAAGAAACAATGTGATTTCCCTATATAAGAATGTAACCCAAACCCAAAACTCATGCATCACATAAGACCACATAGCCTTGTATAGACTATAGAAAATTTAACATCGATGTAGTAGTCATAAGACATTTCATCTTAACAAAATAACTTTAAAATTTTTCATCCAAAAAAAACTTCACTCCACTACGAGTTAGTGCATTCAACGGAGAAGCAATCTTTGAGAAGTATTTTACAAACAAGTGACAATATCCTATTAAACCCAAGAAGTTCTGAATCTAAAAAACATTCTATGGTTGTTCCCATTTCATAACTATATTTACCTTTTTACGATCAACTGAAATAAAATATTCTGACCCCACATTTTCCACGAACATCCCTATCTTAATCTAGAAATCACATTTCAAAATATTGACATAAAGTTGTCAATTTCTCGCCTATTTTAGAACTTCTATTAGATGACACACATGATCCTCCTTGGACGTAGAGTAAACAAGGACATCATCTGTAAAGTCAACAATAATATAATTAGGGTACTCATGTAATATCCTATTCATAAAATACATAAATACTATAGGATCATTTGTTAGACCAAAAGTCATTGTGAGGTACTTATAATGACCATAATTTCTCCAAAAAGAGGTTTTCATAATGTTATATTCTTTTATTCTAAAATAATCGTAATCAGATCAAAGATCAATCTTCAATAACCACTTCACTCATTTCAACTGGTCAAATAGGTCATCAATTAGTGGAGACAAATATTTGTTCTTTACCATGATTTAATTTATTGTTTTTTAATCAACACAAAGGTGAAGTGACCCATCAACTTTCTTATAAAAGAGAACTTTCCACACCCTTGGTGAAACACTCGAGGAATATTAGTCCTTTATTTTAAAGATCATCCAATTGAGTCTTTAAATCTCTCGTTTTAGTTGGTTCCATGTGGTAAGAAGAAATAGAAATTGGCTGAGTACCTGAAAATAAATCAATAGAAAAATCTACCTCTCTTACTAGTGGAAAACCAAAAAAATATAAAGAAAAAATATAAGGAAACTCGATAAAAATTGGATAGATATCATCACTAAAATATTCCCACTCAAGGGAAAAATAGACCACTGATATAAATTTTCCCAAATTTGGATAAGATTCCCCAAATCTAATCAAACTCAAGTCCCACTATCCTTGAATGATACATCACACCCCATCGGGTGTAGTAGATGAGAACTATTATAGATAATAATCAATCTGATCTTTAATTGAAATGATCCAATCCATTCCAAATATGACGTCGAATAGTTTTCTATTGAGAACTAGAAAACTCCAAGAATGATCGATATCTGATAATGAGAAAACACTAGCATGACTATGGAGACATAGTTCTCCCTTCATTCTAAGGGGTGTAGTAGTATAAATCACATAAGATAAAAGTTTCCTAGGAATATTAGTTAGATTGACAATACGGGTTGAAATCAACAAAGGATATTCACTAGTATCAAATAAATATTTCATTAATGATGAGGCTATAATGATGGTACCTCACACAGCCACTGTACCCATATCCCCTTCCTTTGGAGGCACTTCCACTGCATGAAGAATATTTTTTCTAGATGTCTATGGTTTTAACCCCTTTATACGAGTAGCATTTGAGTGAACTATAGTTTTAACATGTAAGGATGATCCCATGCCACTATGTGGAGTCTAAAAGTCATGGAATAAATTCTAAAAGTTACCCAAGCATCTGCATAAGCTACATATATTGGGTGCCTTAGTGAAAACCGTTTTAGAATTCCCAAGATTTCTACATGAATAGAAAATCAAAGGGCCTCTATCGGGAACTACATGAGGTCTAGAAAAACCCGGCTATCAAGAACAACTATGAGAATCATCATGATTGCTCTTTCCATTGAAGGAACATGCTGAAATTACACTAAGAGAAAAATGGACTCTCGTTAACCCTAATTATCCAACTAGGTACATCTCAACTATCAATACTCTATCAAGCACATCGACATAAGAATTCATATCTAGGAAGAAAACCTAACAAAAAATATAAGATCTATGTCCTATATCAAACCATAATGTCGTCATATTCTAATTCTATAAAATCTATGGTGAAATCTGTACAAGCTCAAAAAATTGATTTTCATACTCGTTCATGGTCCTTCCTGCCTTATTGAGTATGAAAAATTCAATAGCCTTGGCTAAAACTATCAACCTTGGATAAAACATTTCAGTGAAAGGACCTTTGAAGTCTTTACAATCAAAACCCTCATGCTTCTTTTTCATCACCATTGTGTCCCACCATCTCTTTCTAGGTCCCTCTAGAAAAAAGGTGGGACACTTCACCTTTATTTAATTAGGTGTCTTTAAGAAATAAAATAAATAAACAATCATTCCCAACCATTCCTCAACCTCTTGAGTATTATTTAAGACCATGAACACTAGTGGATTCTCGAGAAATAACTCAGAAGCATGATTTATTAAAGAATCACATTAAGGTTCCACAACTGGAGACTGAATAGGAACTATTACATGTTCATGTACCATATCTTGGATAGTAGTACAATCACCTCAAATAGAATTAGGTCCACTATAGGATTTACTTGATGTGGTTCATCAGCTTCTTCCTCCTAGATTCGATTCACATGTCTTCTTAGAGACATGATTCTACACAACATCCGCAGTCAACATTGAAGACATAATATTAACACTCAAAAATAGCAACAAGGTAAATGAATCCCATCATATAGATAAACATGATTTGGATTTAAATATATACAAATAAAAATTAGGGAAATACTAGAACTAATCGCCAAGAAGCCTTCCTAAAAATACCCCATGGTGAATTAAGGCTCATTGTGGTGAGAGAAGGCCATGAACTCAATCAAAACTACCTCTTAAGTTTCAAAAAAGATTATAGAACTTTATACTGACATAAATTCAAGATGCACAACATTAACCTTTGATAAAATAATTTCCTGAACCAACCCATATACTATAGTAACCTAACAACTAAGCCAATCCTAACATACCTTGAAGGGTGTGCCCAATCACCAGGGGTTAGGGACAAGCACCTGACATAAAACAATATAAAGGTGGGAATGAATCTTCCACAAACACAATAGAAGAAAGAGAAACAATTTATTCTTCATACAAGAAAAACTCCATAGGGAGAAATGTACTAGAAGTAAAATAGAAGTAAACAATCCATTATACAAGCATAAGTACCCTAAAAAGAATAAAAACCCAAGTCCCAAGGGATGAAAATGCTCAAAGCCCAAAGATCAATAGTAACTACCACCTCCATGTGGTTCTTTCCCCTTACGCAAACTTAGAATGTGGAAATCTACAAACTCCCAAATGCATAGGTAGGGTGTGAGATAAAATACCTGTAGGGTCTCACCAATAATTTCATAATATGATGCCATGATTTATTAACTAAATAAATCATTCAACTTTACAAAATAAGAATGGTAGTTTAAAATCCTATTTAAAAAAAATTATGCTTTACATTTAAATTGATGGAAATACTTTAAACAATTGTATTAATAGACATTTTATATAAAACATTCTATATAAATTCACACGGAATTTGTAAAATAGTTCACAAATAATGTCATATATATCAAAACAATAACAAGAGAGGAAAATAATCATCTTCTAAGAGGTATGATAGTTACAGGCTATAGGATCCTCACACACTCCAAGGTAAATCATGGAAAATGGGTGTTCAAAACACATGGGGCGCAGGTACTATAGCAGTACTGTAGCGGTACTGTAGCAGCGGAGACACTGTTCATCAGCGGGCACTGTAGCAGCGACAGGGCACTATAGCGGCGGCAGGGCACTATAGCGGTGGCGATACTGTGTGGTACTGTAGCAGCTGGTTACTATTCACAGAATGTGAATTGGCCTTAGAATTTGGGCCTACGGGCTACGTAATGGGCTACAAGCCCACTGGGCCTTCGGGCTATGTAATGGGTTTCCCTCTACCCAGTTAAAAGAGGACTTTGCTTTAATTTAATAATAAAAATGAGGCTTCGGCCCCAACCTTTAAAAAAACCTAGGAATTAATGTTCTATAATTAGAAATAATAATGAGTAATTTATTACAACACTATTCATAAATACAATTCAGCCCATATTTCCTTTTCAATTTTCCAAATTCTCATTAAAAACCAATAAATTGGTTTTTAGTCATATCATTCCTTTTTCCAAAATAAAACCAATGGGTTTATATAAAAACCACTTTAATATATTTTTTCCAAATATAATTTCAAATCAATTATTTCCAAATAAATATCACAATTTAAATTCCATAATTTAAAATTTAAATTTTTTTAACAATTTAATAAAATCAAAATCACACCCCAATTCACGGGAATTGGGGATTTTCCCGAATTTCATGACATATAAATTTAAAACCCAAATCTATAATGAATTGGGTTTTCACAATTGAATTTAAAGTAAATAAAACTATTAATCAATTATAGGAAAGATCAATTAGGAAAACATAAATGGAATCACATAACTCAAGATCACAGGATCAAAAATCACAAAACCCTAAGTTGGAAACTCTAATTAAAAATGTTAGTAGAGAAGATTTGATAATCAAACCTAGATTAAAGATATTAAATAGTGGATATTAAATAATCTAAAAAAATAGATCTGTAAAACCCTAGGTAGTAGAGAAGAAAGATCATGAGATAGAGAATGGGGAAATAATCCTTACCGAGAAGTGATCATATGTTGTTCTATTAGTTTTGATTCACTTCCAGAGGGGTGTAATAGGACTAAAATAACATATCAGGAGAATCCAAAGAAGAATAAAATATATTAGGGTCATAAAGGACATTTGATCACTTAAACTAATGGGTTTCAGGAATTTAAAATTTATTTTTGGATTAAAAAATTCTTATATACACGGTTAGATGGGCATGGTTTCACGGTTAGAAAAAAAATGAATGTCATAGTCTTACACCTATAATAATGGGGTTTAATGGTCTATACTTGGTGGGAACATGATTTGACAAAATTTACACCAATCATAAAAACCCACACTATTTGGTCTTGCAAATATTTCCCTAGTAGGACACATGGTTTTGGGAAAGAATGTGCCAAGTGTGCATATCCCAAAATCCCTTAAAAATATCCAAAATTTCACCCGATAAATCCTAAAATTATACCCAACCAAATAATGATCCAAATAGTGGTTTAAGAATACTTGAAAATAGTAACAGGATGTTACATTTACTGTGGATGTGCTAGTTTGACACCATTCAGGGTTTATAGATAAATTATTCTCGTTTCAAAAGCTAATTTTTCAATTTGAGTGTTTATGTTGTTTATGTTTCACTCTTTTCATATAAGGAATGAATTGTAATTAGTAAGTGATGGGAAGAGACCACAATATCCCCTTGATTCATCAGACGGTCTAATGAGACAAACTGGTTTGAGTATTGGATGAGGCCTTCCCCATTTATGTTTGATGTCTCGGCCGGAGCCTTGATAGTCTGTTTATGACATCCAACATTATGAATTACCTCATTATGACATCAATTGTTGATATTCCTTGTGATTATTCGGTTATTAGAATATCTATGTGATTATTTATATTAAATTATTTGATTATCATTTATTATTTCCATATTATACTCAGGATTATGTTTCAATGTCTTGTGTTTTAGTTACTCACCTTTTATTAATGTTTATGATTATTTATTAGTGATAGATTCAATTGTACGCTTACCTTTATTGAGAATATGATCTCACCCACTTATTATGTTTTATTTTTTATGATTCCATGTTGTATATAATGATTAGAATGCAGGGATAATCTAGGAGAATAATGGTTTTCTTAAAGGATTCATTATGTTTTATTTTAAATTTTAAATTGTAATATATGATTATTATATCTAATCTGGTTTCCCAAACTCCTAAACTGCATGTTCCATTAAGATTTAAATATTGTATGTATTCCAATGTAATAAATTTAGGCACCTGATTTAGGTTACTAGGTTTGGGGTATCTACAGGAAATCTATAAATAAATTGAGAAATATTATAACTGAATAATAAAAACTAAACATCCCATGACAACTCAACGTTAAGAATGAGTAAGAGTTTGTGACACTCTTACCACTCATACCTCACAATTTCTAATAGTCCTAAATCTTTCTACCAGACACACCTAAATAATAAATGAATCCTACGATAATTTTTTTTCATAAATCAACCTGATTTTTCTCTGTAGTGGATGCCTAAGAAATCCCAAAATATACCCAGGGCGAGTTCCTGATCACCCCCGGCATGAAACTAGTTCCATTGAAGCAAAATATAAAAAGTGGCAAGAGTTTCATCCAATAATCAAAGTCATAAAAATAGTGAAAATGTCAATGAAATCCCCATACATTGGATGTTTATTCTAAAATAAAATAAATAGTAAACAAACAGTAGATAACAACATATGAAAATGAAAAAAATCTCATCTCACCCTCCAAACTCCATCACCTAGCCAGTTCCAAGTCCCACTATAACCTCCATGGATAAAATACACTTATAAAAATAAAATGAAAGTAGTAATAGATTATTTGAATGAAATAAATCATTTACACGACCACACTATAGATATTCTATAAAAATAAAATAAAGCCCTTCAAAATAATGTAAAAGACATACTTGGTCGATGTGATAAAGTAAACTAAAAAAACTAACAGACCACCATGTGACTTTAAAAGACAGCATCCAGAACTAAAACCTCAATGCTCTATAAATGTTAATAACAGAACCAGAACATTAAACTGAAATGATAATAGGTATGAAAAATAACATCAGTAGGAATGCTAAATGAAACCACGCCCCGAATTTATGTCTTTAAATTAATAATCTATTTAATGATAATTGGAAACAAATAATTTAAGATGGGATTTTATTTCATTTTATATGAAATTCAACAACATTCTTTTCAATAATTTATAAAAATTTCTTTTCTTTTCTTTTAAATGAAAAAAATCACTTCTAAAAACATTTATCAAGCACAATCCTCTTTTTAATTAAATTACCATTTAAATCAGTTTTGAAATTTTCATTTAAATAAAGTGAAATTTTTTTTTTGTAAGTATAGGAATAAATATTAGAAGATTACAAATATGATATAAGTAATATTCAATATAAATCATTGAAATATCAAGACAAACTCATAGAAGTAATCATTTAAAATGGGCATAATTGTAAAAACACTATAGGGTCACTAAGGGATTGCAAAAAACCTTGAACATACATAACTATAATCTAGCAGAAATGATATAAAGACATCAGTTGTCAGTGTTGGGATGAAATAATTCACAATCATAGCTAGTGTAAAGGGAACTAGTCTCATCTAGGTTCACCCACCCCAGAACCACGACTTCCCATGATGTTTGAACAATAGTAATTACCACAAAGAAATATAGTGTAAAAGAACTAGTTATTGTACAATTACCATAATCATAAAAAATCTATAAAAAAGTGACCCAAGATGAAAACAACTTAAATAATACATCAATTTAATGATTTAGACAATACATCTCACAAAAGGTTGCACAATAAAAGGACCAAAATGTTTAGTTCCTTGAATATTAAATATATAAAAAACTTATTTTATAACACTTATAAGAATTAATCCATAAATTATTCTCCTATATACCATTTTCTAGACATATCACATAATATAATAATTTTTATAACAAAAGTTATTGAAACATAATAAAGTGGTGAACTGAGAAACAGAGAAATGAAAAAATATTTAATAATTTATCAGATCATAAATATGACGGATAACATGATGATGATAAATCTCTTATTAAAATATTATAAGACTAAATATGATAATTATAAAACATGTTATATAAACAAAGGGTTAAAAAAATATCATTATGTAAGTATAAAATTCATTACTTGGATCAAAATAAATTTTGACATAAAAGTGAAAAATAGATTAAAAATAAGGTTTAATGATGAAAATAAATTATTTTATACAAATTAAATTCATAATTAAAATATGATATAACTTGATAAATAACTTTGAAATTTGGTACAACCATAAGAATAGAGAAAATTTTAGGAGAAAAAATATTACGCCTATTCTAATGTGAACAAATTCATTATGTCCTTGCCTAAAAATGGGAGAAAACACATTATTCTCATTCTTGAGTGAACAAACTCATTTTTCCCATGCCTAACTATATCATGATATATAAACAGAAACCGATGCATTGGGGGTGATATATGATTTCCCCCATCATCTTCTATACATATGTTTTCCACTTAAAATCAATCATAATCATATCTTAAAGAACTAATAGAAAAAATATGCATCTTAAATATCTATATAGAAATTATTCACTTTTCATAAGGAACCCATGGAAACAAAATTTATTCCATAAAATATCCAAATGGTATGAAATCAAACCTTGAATTAAATAATTTGATACTGGAAACTTGATCAACAAAAATAATAATATAATAAAATAAAATATAGGGTTAAACAAGAAACATAACTCCATTGTAGATAGATCACTTGTAGATAATGTAAAATAAATCATGAAATATATTATTGAAAACACTTTTTAATCATCATTGTAAAATTCATAATTATTAGTATCTTTTCAAAAATTCTCCTTAGTATTTTTTTTAAATGTGAAAGGAGAAAATTTTATGGAAATGTATTTGGATAAAAAACATTATTCCCTATAAATGAAGAGGCAACTTCATTAAAAATTTAATGTTTTGGTAAAATGAAGTTTAATAAAAAATTGTATTATTCAATGAAAGGAGTTTCGGTTTCTAAGTCCCTTACCTTTACCCTTGATTTCCATGAAAATTATTTAAATTCCTATATCATAAAGATAAAAATCTGAATTTCCTATTTCATTATCTTATTAATATACATTTCAATTTATACTCTTCATTAATAACAATTCCCTTCTTGTATTATATTTTTATAATTTATTTTTAATATCGGTTGTTAATAACCCATATTGTTTTGAACTAGGTTTGTAAAATAAGTGCGGATATTCCTTTTTATATAAAAGATCATTATTTTTAAACCATGAAATGTAATATAATTTATGTTTTATAAAAATATTTAATTTTATAAATCCATTACATTAGAGTTTTAGTCACATTTCCTAAAGATGAAAATGATGATGAACTAGTTTAGGGTTATTTATAGAAATTGATGGATTACCTTATAATGATAATTAATTTTTATGTGATCCAAAAGTAATAATTTTAAAGATATATATTAATTATATATATCATATATAATCAAAATCTTCATTGAGGTCACTAGTGAAAAACTGAATCTATTATTCCATGGAGGTGGTAGTCTTCACGTATAAATGGATGTTCATTTCATTTTTAGAATGGAAGAAGAAATAAGTAATATGTTTTATTATTTGAAGAAATTAAATATGAAATATATATCATAAATGTTTATTTAATTATACTTTTTTACTAGTAATTATTGGTGGTGGGGAAAAACAAAACATGATTCTTCACAGAGGCGGTAGTTCGCACAATCTCACGATTCATGTTTTTCATTTTTCTTAATGGAAAGTGGAAGGATAGTTATTGATTTAACCATAATCATGATAACATAATAGTATAATAGTGATAATTATGTTATTATTCTAATATGGTGTAATTTAATTTGGGGAAGAAGAAGTGAAATTAAAGAAATAGAAAAGAGGGAGGACCGATGAGAAATTTATACAAATCTACTAGGATTATCTCCTTTGAAAAAGGGGTTATGCCTTTAAGGGATGGTATTTTTAGAATAAGAGAACCTATTTAGGGTGTTGAAAAGTTTTAAGTATATGTTTGGGTAGCTTTTTCCCTAAACTTAATGGGTTTCTGTGTGAGGGGGGTCCGAGGAGAGAAGATACCCTTTTATAAATGAAAAGAATGAAATTTTTTAAAATACCTAAATATTTTCAATAGTGGAAAGTCACCATCATGGAAAATGACTCCAAAATTGATAAATAATAGAGTGGGTAAAATACTGGGTTAATAAAAACATCAAAAATTCAATTAAAAACATGTTTTTACTTTTTTATTGCATTTACCTCTTAGGATACTCATTTTTATCATTTTTTCATCATGGTAACTAGTTTTTATCTATTTAATTTATCCTTTATGATCAAAAATAAAATTATAGATATTAAATAATGTGAACATAATGATTCAACATTTTAAATCAAAATATTTGATAAATTTTTTAAAAGTGATAAAAATTAATTTTAAAATATCAAATGTATAGTGTATTAAAACTTTTTTTTTGAAAAATGTAACTTAAGCTATAAAATGTAAAATATGGAATTATAAATTGAAACCAAATTTTTTAAAATTATAAATTAACTTATCAAATACATATTTATTCTTTAAAAAAGGCTTCATGAATTTAAAATTCATACTTATATACTAATAATGTAATAAAAGTCATGTTATTTAAAAAACAGTATTTTTCACTTTTCACATAAAAAATTAGTCTTTTTAAAAAAAAAGAAAAAAATAATATTAAGATAATATTTTCCTGATAAATCTAAAAATGAAGTTAATTTTCCCTAATTCACATCCTAACATTTTAATTAAAAAGATAAAATATAGCAGAATATTTTTATAGGAAAATGACTTTTGGTATATTAACTTTTCATATTTTAAATTCCTATTAATTAAAAATTTGATTAATATTTATCCTTTATTTATATAAAAATAAATTTTACTTAAAATAAGTAAATTTTGGAAAAAATGGTTTATTAGTTTTTTAGGTGCACTAGTTTATATGATAAAGTGAACTATTTTTTTAATCCTTGTCTGTATATATATTTATATTTATTTCAGAATTACATTACCACTATTTATACCTTCCAATTCAACGAATGTATTAAAGGGTTATATATTAATTTTGTTTCTGTGTTGTGTGTGGATAATACTATCAAACATGGTATTTAATGAGGAATATTTTACTAAAACTTAGGCCATTACATTTGACCCCCTTAAAAGAATTTCATCTAAAAAATTTTATTACATAGTGGAAAAGAAGTGGGGGTATTTTTCTCTCATCTAACACTTAGGTTCCCATGTATCCTCCTCAACTTATTATTTCACTATAGAAATTTAACTAGTTGGCTGTTGTTTTTTTCTCAAAACCTTGTCACTTCGATCAAATATTTCCATGTGTTTTTTTTTCTAATAAAAGTCATATTCCAATTATACAGGTTCCGGGCTCAGTAAATGTAATGGATATTCTATGTAATTTCTCAAAAGAGGTATAATGAACACATAGTAAACATGATAAAGGTTCCTAGGTAATGTTAATTGATAGGTTACCACCTTAACATGATTAGGGATCTCAAAGGGATTGATTCATCTATGGACCAACTTCCTTTTTTTTCAAAATCGCATAACTCGTTCCAATTGAGATATTCAAAGGAACACCATGTCACTAAACTCATTCTATAGATATTGTTGGTGATTATATATATATATATATAATTATTCTATCTAAATTTTTCTTCTAATAGTTTGAACCTTCTTTATTATTTTTTTGAAAAGGTTATGACCTATTGGTTTCCACTCTCTAAATTCATCCCAACATATTGGAGTTCTACATCATTTCCCCTAAAGAGTGGAATATGGTACCATATGAATGATTGAATGGAAATTATTGTCAAATTATGACTCTACCAAGGGATTTGCTGATCCCAACATCCTTATAAATCCATATAATAAGATCTTGATATATCCTATAGAGTTTGAATCATCTTTTTAGATTGACTATCTGTGTGAGGATGATAAGAAGTGGTAAAGCAGATATATATTTATAATGTTTTATAAAGACTTCTATAGAACCTTGAGTTAAACCTTTTATCTTGATTATATTGAATGGATAGTGGTTCTCCATCCATCCTCACCACTTCCATTATGTATATCGTGGTGAGTTGGTCAACAAAGAAATCTTCTTTAAGGTTAATGCAATGTTCTACCTATGTTAGGAGGTAAAATATAATTCAAATAACATTATTACATTTAGTTGTTTTAAAAAGTAATATAAAAAAGTACATGGTGATGTTTTCCCATTGTCTTACTGGTATGGGTAATGTTTTCAACATAATAGTAGACTTTTTTTCATTCATCTATAACATTATGGCATGCCAATCATTGAGAAATGTATTCTTTAATTTATCTCTCCATGTTATTCCATTAGATGTTTTGTTTAAAATATCTATACACATTTTTACTTCATGGATTAATATATAATGATGAACTATTTACATAATCCAAGAGTTCCTTATTCAACTATAGTTTTTATGTAACACATATCCAGGTTCCTAACCTTATAACTCCATCTTTATCAAAGTTTAACTTTAGAATATTTTCTACTTTTTATATAGATCTATATCACATTTCTAGGATTATTTGATCTTTGCATGAATTGATGGTTGAGTAGTCAATTGGGTAATATAGGATTTATCTCCTTCTATTTTGAACTCAAGATTTATCCTCTACAAATCCTTGATTATTGGGTCTTTTTCCATCCTCATTGTAGATTGAGTTGAATAGACTTTGCAACTTAGAGAATTAGCCACCTTATTTACCTTCATTGGGTTGTAATATATTGAAAAATAATAATATTTTATGAATTACAACCATATCCTTCAGCACATATTCAATTCCTTATATCTGAATATATATTTTAATTTCTTTTGATTAATATATATGTCACACATTTACCCATAGAGATAATGTTTCCAAATCTTTAAATAAAATATCATTTTTTTCCAACTTCAAATCATGTGTTGGGTAATTTATCTCATGTGTCTTTAATTGATGTTAGGCATAAGAAATTAACATATAATTATGCATGATGATAAAACCCAAAACCCTTTTTGAAGCATCACTATATATTACAAACAATTCCCCACTATAGAGTAATATAAGTACAGGAGCAGTGAACAACATATTTTTTAGTTCTTTGAAACTTTATTCAACTTCTTCTATCCAAAGGAACTAGAATCCATTCTATGTTATCATGGGTAGTGTATTTTATAACCATGATAAATTTCACAAAAATAATTAGGAATTTCATAATAACCCATAAAAACTATGGATTTTTGTTACAGTGGTCAGACTGTTTTATTGCTTGATAACTTCATTTTCTAATGGATCTAATAATATTCCATTTTCTATGATTACATGTACAAATAATGATAATTTCTATATCTATAATTCAAAATTTATAATTAAAACCATTAATTTATTAAGGAAGTCTCCAACTAAAATATTCATTATATCTGTGAAGATAATGGGACCATTCATAAGTCTAAAGCGAATAACTATAAATTCATAATTTACATTCCTAATATAGAAATATTCTTGAAAATATCCTACCTTTTTAACCCTTAACTAATGATATCTAGATTGAATATCAATATTTGAGATGTGTTATGATCCTATGAGTTGATTGAATAAATATTCTATATGGGTATATGATACCTTTTTATAGTAATTTTATTTAGCTCGTGATAATCAATGAAAAGATGCATTGATCTATCCTTATTATTAACAAAGAGTACCAGTTCACCCCATGGTAGAGCACTAGTGTATATAAAACACTTGTTAAAATTATCTTGTAGTTTATTCTTTAACTCATCTAATTTAATGAGTTCCACTCTATAAATACACATTTATATAGATATATATCCAGGTATGATTTTGATAAAAAATTCAACCTCATTCTCTGGGGGAATAACCAGATATTCATCCGTAAATACATCATTATATTCTAAAAAATAGGCATGTCATCAGTTTTGTCATCCTCACAGATCATTAGGTCAAGATTCCCTTGTTTTTGGGTATTATAATCCATATTATATAATTTTTTTCCTCAGGGATTTTATTAACATCCTCAAATTGATACTTTATAATATGATGATTTGGGATATGAAAAGATATTTCATTATCTTAGAAGTTTTTAAATAATTTGTATAGGGAAATATAATCTATGCCAAACATTATTTCAAATTAATCTATATGAAGAAGAATTAGATCGACAGGAAGTATCATCCCATAATTTCCAATCAGATCTGATTTATAAATCTTATATGTGATCATTGTTCCGCAAAGAGTTCTGATGGATAGTTAAATATCCATTTTTTAGGGTGTTGAATCAATATTCATAGAAAAATTAAGTGATATAAAAGAAATTTTAGGTACTTGAGTTAGTAAATTCATAGAGGAAAAACTATGAGCTTTGATAAAACAGATCACAAATGATACACATACCCTAACTTATGAATCTCACAGCTTTATTCTAGGATATCCATGGTAACATTCAATTAGTTTATCAAAACTAAATATATTAAACTTCATCATAATGGTTCAAAAATATATTGTGAATTATCTAAAGAATATCCCATGGGAGATTCATACCAAGTATGTAGTTATTCCTCTTTGTTGTGCACGAGGTTATTATTGAGTTAATACCCACTACCTGATTTCTATGGTTATTACCGCCAATTATAATTATGTTTGAGCCCTCATCCACTTTTTATATACAAACTTGGATGTAATTGTTAGTATAACCACACAAACAGTAATTTAACAAAATTCCAGGATGCTATCCTTTTTATAGACTTATGCCCTAGACTTTTAGTAAGGGTTTTTGATAAATATCTATAAACTAATTTCCAAAAATAACTAAACCCTACTCTAATACCAATTAATATTACCTATTATAAACAAAACGTAAATAATACATTAATTACAATATTGAGATAATATATCTCATGATTTCATAATACATTGACCAAAAGGTTTACGGTCATGGACATTAGATGCATGAATATATTATTTTAAAACACATGAAAATATTACTCCATAAATCATTCCCATATAGACACATTTCTAGATATCTAATGTGATATAATGATCTTCATAAACTGGGGATTGAAAATATAAGAAAGGGATGAGATAAAACAATTAGTAAGGAAAAAATGTATCATAATGTATCAGATCATAAACATGAAGGAAAACATGATGAAGAGGATAAATATCTTATTAAAATATCATAAGACTATATATGATAACTATAAAACATGTTCAAACAAAAAATGTCATAAAAATCATTAAGGAAGCATAAAATTTATTACATGGATTAAAATACATCATGATATACAAGTGTAGAATACTTTAAAAACAAGATATAATCATAAAAATGAGGCATTTTATCATAATGAAATACATGTTGAAAATATGGAATAACTTGATAAATAACTTGGAAATATGGAACAATCCTAATAATAAGAAAACCATTGTGAGAAAAGCCATTATTCCCATGCCTATGTAAAGAAACTCATTATGTTCATGCCTGAAAATGGGAGAAAATCATTTATTCATGTTTCTATGATAATGAACTCACTATATTCATGCCAAAAAAATGCGATAAACCTAACTATTTCTATACCTATGTGAATAAACTCATTATTTATATTCATGAATCTATCTTGAGATATAAACATAATCAAATTCATTAAAGGGAGAAATAGGAACCCACCCATCATCATCTATACATATGTGTGCCACTTAAAATCAATCATAATCATATATTAAATAAATGTTGAAAAAATGAAAGGTTTCTTAAACATCCAAATCAAAATCATTCACTCTTCATAAAGAACCCATGGAAATAAAATAGTTTTAATAAAACATCTTAATTATATAAAATAACATCATAAATTAAATCATTTGATACTAAAAACTTGATCTCCCTAAATAATAATATAATAAAATAAATTATTTAGTGAAATATGAAATATAACTCAATTAGAGATAGATCATTTAGAGATGATGAAAAATAAATCATGAAAAAATATTTTTGAAAATATTTTGTAATTATCATTGTAAAATTCATAATTTGTAGTCTCTTTTCCAAAAGTATTCTTTATCTTTTTTAATAAGTTAAAAGAAAACCATTAATGGTAACAAATTTGGATCAAAAAATATTATTCCCAAAAATAAAGTGAGAATATCATTCAAAATTTAAATTCTAGGACAAATGATGTTTAATAAGAGATTTTATAACTCAATGAAAGGATTTTGAGTTTGTAAGACCCTTATCAATTTAACATTGATTTCCATAAAAGTGATTTAACCTATTGTTTCATAAATATAAAAATATTAATTACCTATTTCATAACCTTACACATATAATTTTCTATTTTTACTAATTATTAATAATAGTTATCTTTATGTGTTATATTTTTATAATATGTTTTCAACATCCAATGTTAATAATATAGACAATTTTCATCTAGGTTCATAAAATAATTCTCAATCATTTTTTTATATTAAATAGAATCTTTTCAAAACCATAACAGGAAACGTGATTGATTTTTTTAAAATACCTAAAATTTAATAATTTCATTACATGGTAGTTCTATTCATGTTTTTCTAAAACAAAAAAAATTGTTGAGATATTTGACATCCCCATCTTAGTTCACTCAGAAGAAGCCAAATTGGAGATCCAAAAGGCCACAAGTACACTTCCCCATATGAAAGACTTTTCTGACTAGTAGTGAAGATATATTAATGAAACATTAAGGAGACTATACCCTCTGTATCAGTACTAAATATAGAGAAAATAAATGAAATTAATATCAAGAATATAATAATAAACTCATAACCCTATAAGTGGTAATAAAAAAACCATTCATGATTGTGTGATTCTATAAAATATAAATGTCAATAGACATAGTAATGGATACACACACAATAGGTATCAGAATAAAATAAACAAACAAAAATGATAACTAAACTCTGATAGGCAATCCAAGTACATGCTCAGTGCATTAATCTCATGCCAAGTCCCATCCAAATAAAAGTAATAGTAAATAGTCACCAAAATAAGTATTATATTGTAGCCAAGATATCTTCTCGGGTATCAAGCAGTGGCCCAAACACGGTTTGAGTAAAATTCAATATTCCACCAAAAATAATTTCTAATTCATTTCCAATCAATGAGTAAAAAATATATGGTGTACTGTATATGAATAAGAAATAAGTAAAGTAGATATAGATCAAGGAATGCTAATATAATTAGCCTCATACAGCTATCTCTAATAATGGGTCCCAATATGGTGGTTGTAAGACCCATGAAATGTATCCTAGGTGTCTAAGAACAAGAAATAAATGTGAATCCATAGAGCAGGACAATGAATTCTCACATAACAAAAATATAAAAATCTAAGCAAAACTCTAAGTAATTTCAAGTTTGGAACTATCAAGCCAACCCATGGTGATCAAACTAGAGTGTTTAGCTCTGGAGTAGAATTTGATGGATAAACCATCATAATTATAATTTATAAAAAAAGGTCTCTAACCAAATCGAATAATTTTTTCTTTGGTAACTTTGGGAAGGAGATCGATTGGGATCCAAGGAGGTAATCCAATAAATATTAATTCTGAGGTCCTCGAGAAGAATCTGGGATCTCATCCATAGAATTCTAATTTTTCTGGATTTTCCATTTGAATCCATGATTCCAAGATGATGCTTTCATGAATATAAAACATTGACTGAATCCAAAAGGGGAAATCCCATATAATTATTATTAATGAATCATGAGGCATCCATCGGTTTCATGCTTAGTAGTTAAACAATGAATCCAAGGCTTACCAATGATTTTCCACAATTTTAATCCATATTCAGTTTCATCATATTAAAAATTATTACCATTTTCATTTACATCAAAAGTACTATTACATCAATTAGGATCAGTCCTGGAATTCAAATATGGAATCCAAGGCTTACCGATGGCAGGCATTACTTTTAGCTAAAACAGTTGGGGGCATTCTCCTATATTAAAAAGAAAAAGAAAATAATAACCCTTTTTCATTGGGTAAGGGAAACCCCATTATATTATTTAAAGACAGAGGCATAACTACATATATTTGAGTGGAAAACCCCACCGGTAGAGATCCCAATAAAAATATAAAACCCCAATGCCACCACTATGCAATCCGCATCGATTCTAGCACACCATAGTTGAGTCATCCCTACCAAGGCCATCAAACCTACCATTCGTACTCTCCATCCAGAGCCGCACTGCCTCAGAGCCTATACAGACCACCAAGAGACATCTACCTACCATTGAGAGGTCGTCTTAATTCCTCTACACCTTCACTGCCAGGACATTCATTAGGAAATATTCCTGTTACTGAGTAAATCCCCCAAGGAATCCATCACACCATCAGATTTGGAGCAGATCTGAAGCCCCTCAATAGATCCATCCACCCACAGAAATGATACACCATCAAACTCACTCAATCTCTGCCGAAGAGGTGCCAACACAACCAAAATACCCTTCGTGGATGTTGTGCTACCCACTTGAAGAAGTTATCCTACAAAAACCCAAAACCCATCTGTCAGGCCCCAAATATGCCTTCTCCATCCTCACCGCTCCACAAACTTCAACCAAGACTGAATCTGACTGATGCTTGTGCCTAAAACATGCTGAGACCCACTCACCGTATCAAGCACCCTGAATATGACATGTTTTAGATCCACTAATATGACACTGAAATCCACTAAAATTATGCCCGAACAAGAACCACCCAAATATATTTCCATCATGAAAGCTTCCAGGCTACCATCAGCCCCGAGATCGTCACCACAGAAGATTTTATCAAAGAATTTGATGTCGATAAGTGAGAGGTATAAGCCCTACTAAATATAGATATATCTTAGGTAAAGTTGACAGTCTCTAAACTGAATGCCATACTTTTAATCCATAACTAGTTCCAATATATTAATGAGGCCAACAAGGTATATATTCCCTTTGGTGAAATGAAAATTTTAATTAAGACAAACTTGCATCAAGGATAAAGGTCGTCCATTTGATTTACATCCTAACAGTTCCATTATTCATTACCCCATTACATTCCATATTCTCATTCTTAAATTATTTTATTTAAAAAAAGGTATCACAAATCAACAATACCATTACATTAATTTTTTTACTTAAAGGCATCTCAATGCATAAACACCCTTTTTCCAGTTTTTATCACTCAATATGGGATTTATGGATGTTTTAGTTTTCTTAACTAATACTAGTTACACCCTAGTTCCTAAGGATTGTAAGGTCATCAAGTCTAAGTTATAGTTTAAATAACTATAATTCAAGCTATTTTGATATAATGGATCAAATACCTCATTTTAAACTCATTAATTTCATATTAATCAGACACACTAAGTATAACTAATTGAATAAATATACCTCATGGGTGACACATTTAATAGTTCAAGACTCATCCATGATCTAACATGGACCCTAGAATGTGTTTAATCAATTACTTAAACCACTTCCGGTGAGTGTACATTGATGAGGGTTGTAAAATAGTCCAACTAATTTTTAGGGTCAATGTTAAGCCATTTATACCATGGGACATCGTCATTCTGTGGGTTTTTCTCTCAACTATGGGTAAAATTAAGGGAGTTAAAATAAATATATATTTAATTATTAAGGCAATAAAAATTATATAATTTAAATACAAGGAAGAAACTAGATGTCCATGTGATGCACAATCAATATGTATTATGAATTTAAAACACATTAAGGGAAAGAACTTAGACCACCTATATTAATATTAGGAAGATTAACTCATTTGGTAACATCCTTTGATTCAAGAAAAAAAAGAGAGAAATCATAGAAGCATACAAATACCATAAAAATAGGAAATAACCTACATAAAAAGTTTCATGAAGCATGACAGTAATAAAAATAAATATAATAGGGGATCATAATCTTTGAAAAACTTCTAGGATTCCAAAACATCATACTTTGAGTGAAACATACCATTAATGAATTATATATCCCATGAAGCAAAGTATATATGATAGGTCATGTGATGGAGGGGCATCTACATGAATGCGGGAGAAAAAAGAGGGTAGAAACATTTTTGAGTGGGGGGGATTTAATTTTAATATTTTAATGTGGTATATTTTTTTCTCTATGGTTTTAAAAATCATGCAACAACCATATGGAATCATTATATAAATTACACACAGCCTTGAATGATTATTTTTAATGTTTTACAAACAATGTTCCAACCTAGAATTTTTTTTCACTAATTATCCAAACAACCTATCAGTTTTCAAGATACACTCAAATGATTTAAAATAATTTTTCCACTTCCTTTATCTACCATGTATGGTCAGGGTGTATTATTATCAGTAACTATTCACTAACTATTCAATAAATATACACCCTAGGTTGAAACTCCCAAAAAACCCACACTTTATTCCCAAAGCTCCTGAGGCTTATTCGGGAACCCAACACACCTATCATGACCCAAAACTTGTCAAACAAAAATTTAAGGCATTCAATTTTTTGAATTCCATTCTAAACCCCAATTTAAATTTTTTCCCTTCCCCCAAATAAAATCTCAAGATTCCTCGTAATTTCAAAGGCCCATAAGGAACATGGGGTCTTATAAGCTAGTTTCAGGTTATTTACTGATATAAATGGATTACATTATAATGATGATTACATTTTGTTTTATCCAAAAAGAACCATATTAATTATATTTATTACTTATATATGTGATATATACTCATCAAATATAACATAAAACCATCCATGATGGTGGTAGGTAAAAAGCAATGCATTGGTCTATGGAGGCATTTGTCTGTACATATGCTTGGATAATAATTTCATTTTTTAAAGGGGGAAAGAAAAAATAAATATGGTTTATCATTTTAGGAACTCAAATATAAAATATATATCATAAATATATATTAAAATATCATTTTTGGACTAGAAAGGTATGATGGTGGAGGAAAAAGAAACATGTTTCTTCATAGAGGTGATATTTACACAAACACAAGATTCACATTTTCATTTTTCTTAATGGAAAAGGGAAGGGAGGTTAATGATTGTACCATCATTATTATAAAATAAATTCATAATATTTATAATGATTTTATCATTATAAAATTATGTAAACGAATTTATGGGAGAATATGTTCACATAAAGAAATAGAAAAGTGGGATGTGCGATTAGAAATATATACCACACTACTTGGATTATCTCCTTTCCAAAGGGTGTTAATACTTTTAGGGATAGTATTTAGAGAAATATAGCATCTATTTAAGTTTTATATTATGGTTTATTAGAGGTTTTTTCTGAGTTTTAATTAACAAAGGGGGGTTTTATGTGAGTAGATGTGGGGAGAGGAGAGGCCCTTTTATAAGTTAAAAGGGAGGAAATTTTTTTTAAATACCCAAAATTTTTCAATAATATGAAATAAATATCAAGGAAAGTGACTAAAAAATTGATAAATATATATTTTTTTGATATATGGTTGATCCAAACCACAAACATGCAGTAAATGTTTTTTACATGTTAGTCAATTTACCTCTTAGGTTACTCAATTTTACCATTTTAGTTTTCACCATACTAACTAGTTTACACCGAGTTAATTTATACTTTATAATGAAAAAAATAGAATGGTCCTTATTAAATAATTTATACCTAATGATTCAAATTCTTCAATCCATTAAATTTGATTCATTTTTTAAAAGTGAAAAAATTATTTTTAAAATACTAAATGATTAATGTATTATAAACATTTTTTTAAAAAAAAATATAACTTATGTTCTAAAATGTTGAATATGGGTTTCCAAATATAAAAAAGTTATAAATTATAAAATCACTTATAAAATTAATATTTACTCTTATAAAAAAGTTTCATGAATTTTCAATTCATACTTATATACTAATAATTTCATAAAAGTCAAGTTATTTATAAGAACGTTATTTTGCAATATTCACCTAAAAATAAATATTTTTTAGAAAAATAAAAATAAAATCATATTAAGATAAATGTATGATGATAAACTGAATAATTAACCTAATTTTTCCATATTTAAATCCTAAAAATATAATTTTTATTTTTAATAAAAATCATAAAATTAATCCTAAATTAATTTTCTTTAGAAAACGAATTTTGGTATATTAAATATTCTTCATTCTGTTTCTTATAAATTTATAATTAATATAGTTTTAATCCTTTATTCATATTAAAATATATTATACTTGAAAATAATTATGTTTTGGAAAAAAAATATTTTATATGTTTTTTAGCTGCACTAGTTGTGTTGATATTTAAAGTGAACTTTATTTAGTTTTATTCTCAATTTTTAATATATATTAATAAATATTTTATAATTCTGCTAACACTATTTATACCTATACATTTAAATAATACCTTAAAATGGTCTATATTGTTTTGGTTTCAATGATTCATGTGGATAAAACTACCAAAAAAGGTATTTAAGGAGGAATATTTTACTAAAACTAGGGTATTTATAATAAACAACCAAGGGAATATTCAAATCACACATCAAGCCCCTTAAGAATATGAGTTACAAAAAAACTAAAGAATTTCAATTTCAAATCATGGATTATAATTATAATTTGAAATGTTATAACCAATACTTAGAATTTATTTTATAAATACATTTATAACTTTGATTGAAAATCGGGTTAAAGTACCAAATTAGAACTCTCATAATTTCCCTTTATACATGTTCTCATAATCATTTACACACATATATATTTATCACATTGAATTAAATTCACATATTACCATGTGAATTTTTACATACATAGATACATAAATAAATATATATATATATATAATTATGCATATAATCCTTTCCCCCCAAAGGAAATTACCTCCCTCCCATTTTTATTAAAAACAACTTTTAACACACATTATCAATTTTTGGAATTTCAAATATTACTTGAATTTACAAGTAATAGTTAAAATCAAATTGAAAACATACTTTTAAGGCCTAATCAACTTTTAAAATACAAAAAATAAAAAATTAAAATCCATTCATTTTTTAAAAAAATTGGCGTAAAAAATTAATTAAATTAAACTTTTTAAAAAACATCTAATTATGGTGAGATCTTTAAATTAAAATGAAAATCAAGGGAAACTGGATTTTCCATTCAAAATTATGATTAAATATATTTATTATTATCATTTGATATTAAAAAAGTTAATTTAAAATTCAAGAAGTTAAAGATTACAGTATTTAAAGAACTAAACATGGGAAACCTACCTGGATCCATGTGCAGACAATAAAAATACTTTAAGAAAATTTAGAGGAAGGTTTGAAGGGTATTCTACACTCTATAGGCATCAAATCCATAAGAAATGAAAAGACTAACCCAATTAGTGTTATTCCTAGAATTGTGTGAAATGAGGGTGAAAGAGAAAATGAGAGGTAAATGGGAGGAAGAGAAGAAGTGGGAAAGAGGGACCCTACCCTCAATGATCCAAAATATAATCACATGGAAACCACTTTAAATCACCAAGAGAGGTAGATTATAGGAGGAGGTTAAATTAAGGGACCCCCCTTGGGCTAGTGTGTTATGTGACATGGATTGGGAGGGGGATGCATTTTATTAATTTTTTAGAGAAAATAAAAAGGTTTGGAAGTGGTAAAAAAGGATTTTTGGAAACTCTTCATGGTTTGGACACATTTCTGGATAAACCATGCATCAATCATGTACCTCCTACTAGAGGTTCTAGAACACCCCACATAGACATGATTCATGGTTAGAAAAATTGTGTGATAACATTTCATTTTGGATTTTTTTGGTTATAGATAAATTCACATGGTTTGTGCATGGTTTCCACCAAATGTGTTTAGACTATGAACTAGTGATAAATTTACTAAAAATAAAAAATTTAAAATGGTTCGGTCCAGAATTCAGGATAGGGATAATAATAATAACAAAATAAAATAACAATAAAATAACCATGTCAAGTTGTGACAGTGACAATAACTCATTACTGTTTAAATTGTGTTTAATAGGGTATGATTCTTCCTCCCATACACAGCATTCCACTATGGTGTTCTGGGGGGAGTGAATTTTAAACAATTATAAAATCTTATAGATGATTAATGATATAATAGTTCAAGTATTCACCACCCAAATTTGATAAAAAAATTATTTAACACTTTTTCATAGTTGATTATGTCGTTCATTCTAAAATTGTTTTAACTTTTCAAATGTTTCATACATGAATCTCGTCAGAAACACAAAACCATTCCCACTAAAGACATCAATAAAGGTTACAATGTATGTAATCCCACCACTTTTTTTGTACACATTTTTCATTATACATAACTATGTACAAGATTCAATAGTCCACTAGCCCCATCACCTTTTCTACAAAAGGCTCTTTGGTCAATTTGTCTAATGAAAAAGATTCCCAATTAACAAATAATTCATGATCAATAAATTTTAAAAAACCATCTCTATAGAGTAATTGAATGTGTTTATCATTTATATGTCTAAGGAGAAACTAAAAAAGGTGGGTGGGATTAAAATAAACCATTACATTCTTATTCTAAATGCTATTGATAAAATTATCCATATCAAGAGTGTATAAAAAATTTATCATATTCCAAAATTCACAAAACATTTTATTCATATATATTGATAACAACTTCTCTTAAAAAAGTATTTAAATCCCATATTTTCCAAAAAAAAATATATAAAAATAAAATTTCTATTTATGGTATGAACATAATAATATTTTTCCAATTATATAACTAATTAACTTGGTAGACTTAGATCATAAGTGTAGACCATCAATGGAATATCTCTTAATCCATTTCAAATATATGAATCTAATTCACAATTTTTTTATTATCTTATATCACTGAGTCTATATTTATAAAAAACAATTATTGATGGATGGATGATATATATTACCCATGGGTTAGAGTTTAGTAAATTGATCACATTCATTTTCTTAGGATGATTCTCTTTGGGAACAATTCTGAGGATTAAACCCCAATCATGAATCATTTTATAGCTCATGTCTATTAAAGTTCTCAAAATGTTAAACATGATTAGTTCCGTAGTCTATAACAAAGACCTATATATGCGTGATTATCATGTTCTATATCTTTTCATCTAGTACTTTTAATGAAATTACTCCTATAAAAAATGATTACCCCATACATCATGTCCATTTAATGAGCCAAGACCCATATTCCATCATTACTTAAACTGAATTGATCATATTAATAATCCATGCTTATATCTATTAGGAAAATATCTTCAATAATATCATATATAATTATTGTATATATGAGTGGATAAATCTTTATCCAGATCAATCATATGGATATAAACTCAACTATTTTCGTGGGTTATCCTAATTGTTTTTCTTTCCCAACTAATTTTAACCCAAAACAAACACCAAGAACAATGTCCTTAACCATTAGGGTCACCTAATTAATTTCTTTTCTTACACAAGATAATAAATGGTCACCAGACCATTAAGGTCACACATAATGAATAATCAAGGTCTTTACAAGTGTTACTTTGGAAGGAATATTACACTTAGTATTTGAGGGGTTTTATTTTAATATCTCATTAATTTAATTACTATTACATGCATATCAAATTTATAACTGTTATATCACCTAAAATCATTATTATCAAATATTTTATTCAATTATTTATTATGTATTCTAAAAATTTAGTTTATGAATCCCTATTCTATCCACTAAATTAATATTTCCAAACAATATTAATGTGTAACTCTTTACACAACTCAAAATTTGTATTATTCACCAAAAAATGGAAGCTAAACCTATTAATATATATCCAAATTCATCATTCGTATAAGGTATGAAAAATTTTCATATAATGGTTTTGAATTATTGGAAATTAATGATCCCCACATGAGTAATCCTAGAGCTTGAAATAGTTAACCTCGACATTTATTGAATATGGAATAATCCCTTAGGATAGAGAAAATTCCAATCCAATGTCCCTCTACGTAGGGATACTTTAATCATGACATAAACTAATCCACTAGAACTCTAAATTATAATATTTTTAAAACATATTCAAAAACTAAATTCAAGTAAATAACATTAATTAAAAATTTTGGTCAACATAGATGAAAAAAAACTTATTTAGTTATACCGATAATGTAATACATGGCATGTAAATTTTATAAAATAAAATTTTTACATAAATTAAATCATACAAAATATTCACATTTCATGAATGATTTATAAACAATAATTTTCAAGTGAAAAAAAATTAATTATCATTTTTCTATTTTCCAAACATGATATATTAATATGAACATTTTATATTTTTTAGACATGAAAATAATATATTTAAAATTCATAAATCATATCAATTATAAATAATTTAAAAACAATAATAATTTTAATCCAAACTATTCATTTTAATAATATTTGGTTTATATTATGTTTTACGATATATAAGTGGAATTATCTATCATAATCTACAACAGTAGTCATTGAGGAACCTTACATAATATTTTTATGGAATACGAGAAAACCTTATATGGAGAGTAATCCAAATGTAATAGCATTGAAAAACCCCATATATAATACTTTTTAAATTCTGTAGAAAATAAAAAATTTTAACTATAGAGTATCCCATATGTAATTATATCTCCCACACAGAGAAAAAACATACATATTGAATAAACCATACTTAAGAGTATTTATCACAAAATTTTAAAAAATAAGAGTGGGAAATTTATTATATATGGGTCTATCATTATTAATTATATAAATTAATCATAACTATAACTGAATGATCTATTTTCAAGAAACTAATGTTTTAGTAATATCCTATGATATCATATATCATATATTATTGAAACAAAAAAACCATAGTTTTTTATTATATCACATCTGAAGATATACATTGGTCACACCCTTCGATAAGAAAAAAATTATGATATCCTCTATTTAAACTTCAAGAGATCCAGTAATAGAAATTCAACAATGATATATCATACACTGTGATATGTCAATAAGTTGTTTATAATTGGCATGTTATTTATAAAAACAACAAAGTTATTTATTAATTGATTAACATAGATTTGATACCATTGATGGGTTTTATAGTATCATCATATGATCATTGTACTAAATGATACTCATTAATAATCCTAATCTATCATCAATGAAACAACATGAAATGAAGAACCTAAAATGTAAACATAAATACTTGAAATATAGAGTTATCTATCACCATCATACATAAAGGTATTTTCCTGATTTTATCACACAGAAACATTCAAATAAATCTTACTCCATAGTGATTCTAATGGCCACTACAATTATTGTTCATAATGAGAGGACCATATGATCTCCTATGGCATCCTAGAACTATCTTCGCAAAGAAAAAGTAGAAGTGGAAAAATATAGATAGTTTGTGGCTTATCAATATCCCCCATATTCAACTGTTGGATCATATAATTTTATATAGGCTCACTTATTATAATCTTATCATAATCTATGATATATGCAGATCATTCCATACACAATATAAGGATAATATAAACTATGATATGCATTATAATTATATCACTTCTTACAACTTAGGGGATATCATACAATATGATATAATAATTTTATTTTATTTATAGTAGTAATAGATCTAATAAAATATATTATTGTTTTGAGAAGATACATAAGGGAGAAATGAGGAATCCACTTTATAAGAATATTAATGGGGAAACCCGTACATATGGGCTAGTATAGATACATAAGAGTCCCTATATTATACTTAATGAATTTTATTTTTCTGATGGTGGTGTGATTTGGTGTGTCATATAGATCTCATAGGTATAATAATTATCATACTCAAAGTAGGGGATGATAGTTCAAAAATTATGGAATAAACTATTATATGGAATTTTGACAAAAAAAAGAATGTACAACGAAGGAACTCAAGTACCTAACCTAAAGCGAAAAAGTTTATAAATGGAGATTTTATTCTATTTTTTCTATTTATTTCATGTTAGTTTTCAATGAAATTATGTTATAGAATACGAGTAATGAAGTGAGTGTCCATACATTTCATGAAGGTACTACCATTGGAAAAGCAATCAAATATTTATATCATTGAAAGGAAAATGAAAAGTACTTTAAAATATATTGATTCTAAGTGAAAATAATACACATTAGAAAATCATATATCTGTTCATCATGGATATATGAAAAAAAATTTATTCTAAAAATAAATTTCTACAATAGTTTGAGTGTAATTTATTTGAATTAAAGTGGGATTTTTAACTATGTGTGTTATACATATTGTATATGATAAGATAAAAATGACATAAACAATGTCAACATGTGGAAGATTCTATCAGAAGTTTAGAGAACCCAACATAATTTTTATTGGTCATTAAGGATATAATTTTTAGTTATAAAAATCACACATATGAGGGATCATGATTGCTGAAGATGAATCTATAATTATGAGTAGGGGTATGAGTGGCTAAGTAATTATGTTTAAGCATCACTTTTCACTTTGTGTAAGCATAAATCCATACTATTGTAAGAATTAATTTCATAAGGATAACCCAGCACTATAATTATAATCATTTTATAAAGGTTAGTGTTAAAAGGATGAGTATTTTAAGGACCTTCCAGTGTTGTATGGATAATCGGCCCATAAGTATAAAAACTCATATATGGATTTTTTTCCTATAAAAATTATCACATTAAGGCTCATTTTCATGAAAATTTGATCACTATAAGGATTATTTTCCAATAAGTATAATCATTGTAAAGATACTTTTTTACAAATTATGATCTCCATAAGGATCATTTCATCTTTACAAAAGATTCATTGTGACATTATGACTTACTGAGTTCATAAGGATAAGCATGAACAGATTGTTTGGATGGATTCATGAGGATCATCATATAAACTATGTTATCTTGAATATATGGATTTAAAGAATAATTTTCCATAAAAATATTCATAATACCTTGGAATACTATAATATTTATATGGATCTAAAAATAAAAGTTTCTAGAATTAGATTTTATAAGAGAAAGTAAACCAGTTGATGCCTATTAGAATCTTCGATGACTATCTCATCACAAAATCTTTTGATTAAATATATATGATGATATTATGAGTTTCATTCAATGAGGATTAAATAAAACTATGAACACCTATTGTATAAATATAAATTTATCTAAGGATAATTTAGGAAAGTGAGAACTACCATCAAATAATACATGTATTTTAGTGTGATAATTATTTTCTATTATTAAGTCCATATAATCACTTTTAATTAGTTTAGAAGTTCTTTTAATATGGATTTTCGAATATGAATATTCAAATATTATTTAGTATAATAGAGTAGATGAAAATTTTTATAATTTAAAAAAATTATTTTAGGATTATTTTTTAAAGGATCATGGATTCTAGAAAAAGTGAATAGCTTAACTATGAGAAAATGAGAAAATGAGAGAGAGAGAGAGAAGAGAAAGGGTGCTCCTTTAATTTTATAGGAGACAACTAGTTCAACAAAATATAATAAGTAAGATCATGGGAGATACCCACATATATTTTTTTGAGGAATAATGGATGATGAGATCTTGGCACAAAAATATGATAAGATATTTTTTATATTTTAAATATAGACAAAAATGTGTGACCAATATATAAGAAGAAAAATAGTAGGAAAAAGAATTGGGGGATAATACTAGAGCTTGATCTGAGTTTGTAGAATATAAAACTATCAATTAATATTAATAATAATGTGATTTTGATCATATATTATTGAATTTTTATCATATACGTATCAAATATTATGGAAGAATAGTATCATTAAATATCCATTTCCATGGAAACTTGTGAAGAATAAAGAAGAAGATGATGAGAGAATAAATTTTTTTCCTATGTTTCAAATAAGTGAATTGATATTTTTAGAGATTGAGGATTAAATATATTCTTAAAGATCATAGGATATTGATTTTGAGTTTAGAAATGTAGTTGATTGTGTTTTTTATTTGATCTATGAAGCTGAGCTCGAAATAAAGAGTGAGGAACATGAGGTAAAATGTATTATCAAAAGGAATTAAAACACACTTATAAGATTAATAAGGTCTTCTAAATGGATATATTTACATCCCTATGTTTAATAGATATTAAATTAAAAATGGTATGGAATGAAACACTAGTATGTATATGGTTCCATGCAATAGAAATAGTGTGACCCTTGGTATTAAAGAAGATTACAATGTTAATCAATGATACTATTGGGAAGATTGAGATATTTTAATCAATGTGAGAAAAAATATTAGTGTGTGAAAAAATATGGGGTTGATAAGACTATTTTAATACACTTGTGTTTAGATTGGATAATAAAATCCATGATTTTAGTCAATAACCAATAACAGTAAGGGTATTTTTTTGAAGGGGATAAACCATGTAAAAATCACGCATGCCATCCTTACATTCTTTAATTTAATTTCATGTGGTTTCTTAAATTTGGGTAAAAACTTATACATATTAATCCATAACATAATAGGTAAAATAGGTTCATCTATCAATGAGGTAAAAAGTTTAATGAGGAAAATTATAATTTGTTAAAAATAGGAAACACATGATTTACAGCCCATCAGGTATTTGAATTCAATCGTTAGGGGCATCCCAATGGGTATTAGATCATATGTTTCCCCTAATTAGATATTAATTTTTATTTACCTTGTTTTTATTATTATAATTTTATGAAATATAGATTTTATTAAGTGTCTCTGATAGAAGTACCGGTTTTTATTCATGATAAAAAGGAATCAAAAGTTTCATCCACGTTATTAAAAATCAGGAAGAAAATACAATGAAGATGAGGAAGATATCTAAGAATTTATATGAAAAACCACAAGTTAAAGGTAGTAATATTCATATGTTTATAAATTATATTTTTATTACGATTTTTTTATTGAATAAAGTTCATGTTATGATGAATAATAAGAATACATTCAAAACCTTCCACTCTGAGATTTTTGGTCTTATGTGAAGGGTTTTTATGAAATGGTCCCCATTTTAGTTTTTTCATACATATAGGAATATATTAATGGACTATGTGATCTAAATATATAACTAGAAAATGAACATAAATCCATAGAAGATGCATTTTATAATAAGATAAGCTATTGTAACACTCTATAACATCTGGTGAAAGCTAAAGGATAAACAATTTCACTTTACAATGAAAAAAATTATATGATTGATGAGGAATTGAAATAAAAACATTGTAGAAAGGATGTGTTAAAATATATTGTTACTGAAGTTCTCCCTTTATTATAAAATATTTATAAATCCAAGTGAATGTCAAAGACCAACAACTATATGTTAAATAAAAAAGAATTAAATATTTTTAAAATTAACTACTTGAATAAATAAAAATGCATGAAGTTCAAATTTTAAATCTTAAAATATGGAAATTAAACTGTAAAATATTGAATCAAACCATGCAAGGTCATCCCAAGATGCTGATAGGAAGTGACTGTCCACTCAAGTTTTTGAGATATGTTTTCCTTAAAAATGGAATCACACTAGAGAAAATGAATCATTGAGATCATCTAGAGGATAACACACATCAATATCATGGGTTAAGGTATCCTAATATCCTAAAAATTATAGTTTTGCTAATATATTTTCACCAACTAGTACATGATTTTAATAAAAATACATGCACATTTTGAGGGATAAAAATGTTGAGAAAAAAACGATCCAAATGCTGTAGTAAGAACGCCCAAGAATATAATATCCCCAAATAGAGCCTTAAAATTTGGGTTTATACTCAAAATCAATAAGGTGAAAAATCTAGAAAATCTAAATAGACTACTATTAAGGATAAAAGAAAGAGAATTATTGACAAATGTTGGTGTTTCTAGAAATTAAGGAGTAAAAATACTAAATACTAGAATAATATATGAATGTATTTAAATCATACAAGGCTTGGATTAAGGTGGTGTTTTTTTGAAACAAATATAAAACCAACTGATCTAAAATTGGATGCACCAAAGAAGAAAAATATATCCTGCAATAATAGATTTGATTTTTTAAAAAATTTATATGATTATTGATACTAAGATGGAAACTTATTAAAAAATTAATGGTAAATTCCATCCTATACTAACTCTTATAATCATGAGAATAAGTGACTATAATAGTTGATGAAAAAAATAACTGAAAGTGAATTTTCATTGGGGAGTAAAAATATGAAGAAATATACTAAAAATTTTTCACCTAAGAATTCAATTACAAAAGAAAAGAAAGTTTCTACACAAAAATAAGAGAATTTTCTTTCATAATGGTTGGACAATACACATCATGTACTATTGCAAAATTTAGATGAAGATCAATGTTCAAGGAAACAAGATGGAAACCAAGGAAGAGTCAATAAAAGTAAGGAATAATAAAATTTGAATAGTGGTAGACATTTTAGATGAAGAGTTTGAGAGGTTTTCAAATAACGGAAACTCAATGGATGGTGAAAATGTATATGGAAGGTGAAAATATAATGTCTATAGAGATATCATATGTATGAAAAGTTTTGATGATTAATAGGAGTTGATAAGAGATATAGGTAAAGAAATCATAATTCCAAATACCAAAACTACTATAAAGAAGAAGTATATACACATGAAAAAATTATGAGCATGTGAAAAAAGAATTCTTGAAAATATGTCCAGATTAGTTGGATTTTACTTAGAAGATGTAAAAGTCTGAAATAGTGAAAATAAATTCATTTATAAATTCAAAAAGTTTATTTTAGACATGGTAAAACAAGGGTTTTGAAATAATGAAGTGTTATCTAAGAAGTGTATATATAAGTGTAAGCACCAAGATATTCAGTTCAGGTATGGATCATGATTTTGGGTGTTCTTAATAAAAAGGGGAGTTTTTGGAAATTTTAGAAGTGAACATCGTGTACTTGGGAGTACATGTCATGTAACAGGATGCTACGGGTAGCCATGTACTGGCCGTGTAATGGTGGATACATGGCCGTGTGAGATAACCTAGAGACTACCTAATGCGGGGGATGATTTAGTCATTTAAAAGGTGTGTACATTAAATGAACACGCCATGTACTTTTTCTTTTATTTGATTAATCAGGTTGGGGTCGCGTCTAATCTCTAGAACCCTCTTATTCTGGTCATGCCTCATGAAGGAGCTTATGGAATCGCCAAATCTTCTCCGAGCCGCTGACTCATCATCTGTTCTCCGAATCAAACACTGTCAGGTGCGTTGGAATCACCAGAGTTAGTTCTTCCTTCTTCTATAGATTTTCTTCTTGATTTATTTTCTTTCTCAAGTTTTTCAAGGTTGATTTTGTTGACCTTTTTGCACATATATGAAGTTCTAGGCCGATTCAAGGTCCGACTTTCGAGAGTGTTCATCGTAAAACATCAATGTATGTGGTTTGTTTCCTTTTGTTGGTTTTATTTGAGTTTTATATTCCAATGTGTCGATTAACCATGTTTTGAGTATTTCGGGTTAAGGAAATTGAACCCTGTTTCATCTACCTTATATTGATTGTTGGATTAAGGGTTGATTGATGTGATATTATATGGAATTTCATGTTTAAGGAACTCCCCATGGGTGATTTTACTTGTTAGAATGATTAGGGTCGTTTGGTCTAGGTTGCCTATGAGGCATACCTTATTTCCTTGCCTTTCTTGATAGGATGTAATTGATTTCCTTTTCATGCTTATTAAATGCTTGTGATATGCATTGGAATTGTTGGTCCATGTGGAAGTTGAGATTACTTTGGGCTACTTGATACCGTTTATGAATGATTGAATTGAACAGGGTTGTGAGAACCTGGTTCAGTTAGACCACATGGGGAATTGACGTTGAGTACTTACTCAGAGTGTCTGTTATAATTCACGCTATGAGACCATATGTGGATTGATAGTGAGTGCTCCCTATGAGTGTATATAGTTTACGTTACGAGACTATAGGGGGAATTGATGTTGAGTTCTTCCTCAGAGATTCTATAGTTATTTAGGAAAGCCCATATGGTGAATTGATAGTGAGTGCTTCCTCAGAGTGTCTTTTCCTTTTTATTTCAATACTTGGACAGAGGTGTTAGACTGTGTGAGCTGCCTAGAGGGTTAATATAAATATTAAATTTTTTTGACGCATCTTCCAAGACAAAGTAGTAGGTTATATTTGGTCCTATTAAGAAGTATTTTGAGATACCTATTGTGATATTTGATTCAATTATGAACATTAAATGCTAATGAATGTAAATGGAAACTATAGGATTTGGTTACATTTGGGTACTCCTAGTCTCTTTGCTGCATTTCCAATATTACTTATTATATATACTCACTAATAATTAGCCATATATCTTATGGTGGTTGCCTATTGGGATTCGTCTCACACCCTCTTTGGGTATTCTCTTGGACCCAAATAGGTTATATAGTTGCAGGTGTAGATAAGGGAAAGCACCATTCTTTCTCAGGTACTTGATTTCTGTAGAGCTTGAGAGCATGAGACCAAGCTAAGGTTGCAATGCTACTGGAGTTTATTTGTTTATTTTTTTACTTTGGATTACTTCTATATTTCTAGAATTGTGACTTATTTGGCGGTTTTCCTAGACATATGTGACATGAATCATTTATATATGTCCTCCAGTTATTTATTTACTTTCAGTCTTCCACTGTTTACTTATTGTATGGTATTATTGCATCTATAACTATTTATTATTTGTTATTCCATTTCGAATACTATTCTAATGAGGGAATAGTTTCCACACTTTAACACTCAAATCCCTCATTTCTATTCGACATCCTCTAGTGTTCGGTGAAATGCGCTTGAGGCCATGTGACCAACTAGGTATGGGGAACCATTGGGAGGCACCCATAACTGGGACATTACAAAGTGGTATTAGAGGAGGTTCTTTTCATCTTTTTCTTAATGTTTGGATCCTATAGATAGAGATAGGAAGGAATGGATAGTTGGTAATAAGATGTGCCTAAGAGTAGATAACCCATGTACAGGGAAAAGCCAATTTACCTCGGTTATTGTAATTTTTTTGTTGTTTTGAAATTGTTACAGTTGATTTGATTTCCATGTTGGGTGATTCAAATGATTGTGCTATCATCATCGATATTATCGAGGTTCTATTTCAATTGCAACCCAATGAGATGGGGGTATGCCATCTCATGCATCATATAGTCACTTGATAAGGATTACTTTTCATTCATTCTTTTCATTCCATTTAGGGTGAATTACTGATTGCATGTTGTTGTGATAGATGTTGTGCTAGATATGCATGTTGTTGTGATAGATTCCATGACATAATTCCTTCTATTTTGATAGGGTATCAGGATATGTAATTTTTAATTTGGATGGATGCCAAACTTTGGTCCCTAAGGTGTTATGGGCCCTCTTGGATCAGAATTTGGTGGATCATGTTTGAACATTAATTGAATTTTGTCAAGTTGTAATGTGAAAAAGGATTCCAAACATTGATTTTCAGGAGTATGTGCTCCCACGGTTTAGAATTTGTAAATTCTCGGACAAAGTTTTACATTTTTAAGGGTTCCAGAGAAGTTTTAGAGGTCTACCATCCAGAAACCCAGACAACATGGCATGTGGTGTTATAAACACATGCCATGTGTTCTTCTATTCTGGAAGAAACAACTTTTCTTAAGTACATGGCGTAAAATATATGTACACTCCGTGTAATATTTGACCATGTGACTGACTGTGTGAGCAGAGACATAGGGTTTTGGAAACCTGGGTAGAACATGTTGTGTACTGGGAGTTTCGTGCCAATGAGGCCATGTATCCAGTCGTGTGACAAACAACATGGGTGGATGAATTCTGGGCAGTACAAACCGTGTTCATATTGAACACGCTGTGTAGAGTCGATCGTGGCATTGACTGTGTGACTAACGACATGGGTGGTTGGAACATTATGGGTACACACCATGTCTAGGGTGAACACGCAATGTAGTGTTACCCAGGATAGAACCGTGTGTTTATCCATGTAAAGTAACTCAGTAAGGGGGAGAATTATTCAAGTACACACCGTGTCACAAGAGAAACATGTCATGTGTAGGGGTATTTGACAAGACTTATAATTTACACATTTTTTAATGCATTTCTATTGTTTTAAACATCCCAAGATAACATTTTGAGCTTATATGTAACAATTTTGGATTTAAGAAGTATTTTAGGTTTAAATGCAAAAATGACCAAATTCTGCATTTTGGACAGATTTTCACAACAGGGGTATTTTGGTCATTTACAAAAAATATAAATCCAAATTTTATGATTATAATTTCTTTAGAATCTTAATTTAATTTCCTTCAAATTTGTCTTCTGGACCACGATCTGATTCGACCATCTTGAGGTCCAAACAATTCAATGAAGTTGAAGATTATTCAGGAACACCAAGGAAGCTTCCTGGAAATTTCATCCAGAAAAAAATAAGGTTCAGTGAAATATCTATAACTCGCTCAAAACGACTATAATGGAGCTTCCATTTTGTGGCTTGATGGATAAGAAGATTTGGAACATGTTTAATTGAGGAATCCACGCCTTAAATGACCGTTTTCAGGGACATTAATTCATTACAAAACGGTGGTTTGCGGTTTGATGATTCTGACTGGACAGAATAAATTCTCCGAGTAAATTGGCCATAACTCATTAATAACATTTCCAAAGGCTCTGAAATTTTTAGGGAGAACGTCCAAGACATTTTCAAACAAAATTTATGAAGGGTGGAACACGTGAAGATGTCATTTATGGGTCCCCAAACGTTACAACTCTTTGAGGACAGAATCTGCCTATAAAAGGAGGGGAGCTCCTCCTCTCCAAGGCATTCCAATTCCTTCCCAACAACATCCGGGGCACCAAGGAGAGGAGGCCAAAGGTCCATTTAGGATTTATATTTCTTTATTTCCCTTTTTATTTTAGTTTTTCATTTATTATGTAATTCATTCATAATCATTTTATTAAAATGTTTCCCATTTCTTCTTCCACCCCTTTTCACTTATAACTTTAAATTTTCTTATCTCTATTCCATATTTCCATTGTGATCTCTTTTCACTTCACCATGTAAAGTGACTAACTTGAGGCTTGGAAATAGGGGAGGATTCATGATGTTATTCATTATTTCACTTCAAATTAAAAAAATGTTTTAAATCTATTTGTGGTGGAGGAGAGAATATTGCACGGGTGTGGCGGTCGTCCACTACAAAATTATTTTAAATTCCATTTCTTTTCATTGATTAATTATTTCCCATCCATTATATTAGGAAACAACATCATACGGTGGAGTTGGGGTTTCCATAAGGTTTGAAACGACATACAGTGGAGTTGGGTCTTATAGGGATAATATTCTCGGTTGAGGTGTTACTCTACTAAATTACTGGAGGAGGTGTGGTTTGGTGTGCCGAAGGCATGTTAAAATAACACACATAATAAATAAATGGTATGTAATTCATTAATGAGGTTTCACTAAATGAATTATCAAATAGAATTTAAATAATCAACAAATAATGAATGGACTCATGTTATCCAAACCTAGGACCAAGACATTTCTTTTATAATTTCATTCTGTAATAATTTGCATTTAGATTTTAATATTGCATTGCTGAATTTAAATTTCAAATTTTCTAAAACTAGAAAAATATATATATTCATAAATAATATAAAAAAAGAAATAAAAATTAGGTTAAGGGAATTAGTATAAGTGATTGAACCGACTGTAACGCTCCTCAAGTGAGACGACTCTGGTCAGCCATTGTGCTGCATTAGGAAAATTAAATATGCTTTTTCCACACCCCATGACAGGCGTGCGTCAAAACTGGCGCCGTTTCCAGGGAGCTAAGTAGTTAATTCAATCACTTTTTTCTAAATTCACAGTTTTTTTAAAATTTTTAATTTTTTTAAAAAAAATCATAAAAAACCATTTCCCATAATGTCTCCAATCTCAAATTCAAATGCATGGAACAATTACTCACAGGTGCCGGAAGAAGAAACAGACTACACTGAGGAGTCCCTTCAACGAAGGGATGATTCTCTAATGATAAGGCTCAAACAAAAGGAAAAAGGATTAGCAACATGGATCTCACTGGAAGATTTGATGGCCTTGGTCAATGAACTCCAAACAGACATTCAAAAATTCAAGGCCAACAAGGATGTGCCACTGGTCTTCCCAAATTTCATTGAAGACATCCATGATGTTGAAGAAAAACTCAAGGTGGAGGAGTCTAACTATCTATCTTCATCTATTAAAGATCAACTCCAAGTGTCATTTTCTATTGAAGAAGATATTCAAGCCAAACCGACTCAGGGTGATGATACAATATTGAACTCAAACTCTTTTAAATTTATTGAATCTGATTTGAGTATAAATCCCAACTTTTTTGAATTTTCAGAATTGTGTGAATCATATTATTCCTTGGAGGATGATGTGGAAAAAGAAGATGCACCTGTTGAGGAACAACTAGAGCTCCCTGAAGTCATTGAACATCTACTGGAGGATACCCATCATGAAGAGATTCTAGTGGCTCTGCCTGATGAACCAGAGACACATGCTGCTTCACATCTGAAGCAACCACTGGAAATAGAAGAAGATGTTGCACAAGAAGCAACAAAGAAGAAGGAGGTTTCATACTTCATCATACCCCCACCATGCAAGTTGTACTATATTGCGAAGGGGCGGATCTGGTGTACTCTATCCATGGAGTACTCCTCAACAAGGACAATGAAGCACAAGCTGGGAAAAGCCACAAGTGGTGGTTCAAATCAAAGAAGCTACATCCCCCATCAGACATTGGATAAAAGCTGGTACTGCCCACTGGAGGCAGTAAAAATTCAGGGCCCACTTGGGGGATTGTACCAAGACTTATCCCTTGCTTTCTAGGAATTTAGATTTCAATTTCATTTCTTAGAAGTATTTTAGCATTCATCCCTTTCCTCCTTATCATTTTTAGCTTTAATGACATGATACTTGTTCTTAATTTTGAAATTTTCTTTTGTAGGATCATGATGGAAGAAGGTATCCCCAAAAATATGTTAAAGGGGACTGAATCTTTATTTTAAAAGGGAGTTCATTTTTAAAATTTAAATTTTAAACTCCTTAAAGTTTTTTTTTCCAAAACTTGTTTTAAGATTTAATGATAATAATTGCATACCCACACTTGAATTAATGTTTTAATCAACTTATCTAGGAGACATGAGTTTCTTAGGAATATTGTGATGCCATGTTTTAGATTTCAATGTTAATGAGATTTAATGATTAAAATGGATAATTGGATGATTGAAGTCAAGCAAGGATATTGAAATAAGGACTCATGATTTAAGGGAATTAATTGATTCATGTAAATGAAATTTCCCTTCCATTTTTCATTCTTTGAATTTCTTAAATTCATGTGAAATAATTTGTTATTATTAATCATGCCATGAGTGATTGTCCAACATCATATTATCATTCCTGAGAGGATTTCTAGACCAAATATTTCCTATTTTATCTTGTGAATATTTCTTGAGTGATCTTTGGGCGTGCCACCTTCTAGAACATGTATTGAAACTTGTCAAAGCTATGACTGTACAAAACCACATTTAAAATGATTGAGGCATCTCTTTGGCTAGCCACATTTTATCCTAAGACCCACCTTTACATTTATCCTTTGTAATCCCTTAGATTCCATGAATTTCCTTATAGGTTTAAGCCACATTACAATCCAATTTTTCCTTACCTACCCGCACATTTAGTTTTTTTGCATGGTTATTTCAAGATTGGGTGTGGGGGAAGGGCCTTTCGTGTGCGTTCCTTGGGATATGTATCATTTTTGGGTGGTGTAATGTGTGCGTCATCTTTTTGGTCAATGTATTATTAGAAAATTGGGCATGAGTCATCATTTCATTATGCTTCTTTCATTTCATCTGGTTCTCCATAAAACAAGCAAAAAAAGGAAAAAAAATTCAAAATAAAGTTGTTCCTTTCTATAGATTTACAAAAAAAAAAAAAAATAAAGTTGTGCCTTTCTAGAGCATTACAAAAAAAACAGGGAGAACTTGGATGATATCATTCTTTGTAATCATTTATTGACTCATGGCCCATTTCATTGAAAGGGGAGTGGTGTTGTGATTTACATTTCAAGGGGATTTGAGTGAGGTTCATCTTTTGTTTTCACTTGATTAATCATGCATTGTACTTAAGAGTCAAACTACCTACTTTTGGCCTTAAATTATTTCAATAATTAACCCACCAACCCTAATCCACAGAGTCATTTGAACCCTTATTGCAAGTCCTCATGATTTTATGTGTGTTTTGTCTTTACAAAGTGGAGAAAGTAGTTACTTTACAAGCCTATGGGTAAGGAACATGTTCTCATGATATGAGCATAACTCCACTATTAATTGTATCATGAGTGATGTGAGAAAAGATTCAAAAGTGAGGTAGGTCATGATTTGTAATGTTTAATAATAATAAATTGAGAAGCTTGAATGAATGAAAGGAGAAGCTTCATTATTTTTCAAAGGGGAAAAGTAAAATGCATGAATCGATTATTTCTTTGAAAAATGGGAAATTAAATTGTTATTTTTGTGGAACTGGAAAATTTGATTGGAAATTTATAATCATTTGATTTTATTCCATTTTAAATTTAAATAATGGTGACATTGGTACCCTTTGAATTCCATGTTGAGATTTTATGCTTGAGGACAAGTATAGTTTAAGTGTGGGGGAATTGACAGGGCTTATAATTTACAAATTTTTTAATGAATTTCTATTTTTTTAAACATCCCAAGATAACATTTTGATCTTATATGTAACAATTTTGGATTTAATAATTATTTTATGTTTAAATGCAAAAATGGCCAAATTCTTCATTTTGGACAGATTTTCACTACAGGGGTATTTTGGTCATTTACAAAAAATATAAATCCAAATTTTATGATTATAATTTTTTTAGAATCTTAATTTAGTTTCCTTCAAATTTTTCTTCTGGACCAGGATCTGATTCGACCATCTTGATGTCCAAACAATTCAATGAAGTTGAAGATTATTCAGGAACACCAAGGAAGCTTCCTGAAATTTCATCCCAAAAAAAAAGAAGGTTCAGTGAAATATCTATAACTCGCTCAAAACGTCTATAATGGAGCTTCAATTTTGTGTCTTGACGTATAAGAAGATTTGGAACAAGTTTCATTAAGGAATACACGCCTTAAATGACCGTTTTCAGGGACATTAATTCATTACAAAACGGTGGTTTGCGGTTTGATGATTCTGACTGGACAGAATAAATTTCAGAGTAAACTGGCCATAACTCATTAATCACTTTTCCAAAGGCTCTGAAAAGTTTTGGGTGAACGTCCAAGACATTTTCAAACAACATTTATTAAGGGTGGAACGCGTGAGGATGTCATTTATGGGTCCCAAAACGTGACAACTCTTTGAGGACAGAATCTGCCTATAAAAGGAGGGGAGATCCTCCTCTCCAAGGCATTCCAATTCCTTCCCAACAACATCCGAGGCACCAAGGAGAGGAGGCCGAAGGGCCACTTAGGATTTATATTTCTTTATTTCCCTTTTTATTTTAGTTTTTCATTTATTATTTAATTCATTCATAATCATTTTATTAAAGTGTTTCACATTTCTTCTTCCACCCCTTTTCACTTATAACTTTAATTTTTCTTATATCTCTTCCATATTTCCATTGTTATATCTTTGCACTTAGCCATGGAAAGTGACTAACTTGAGGCTTGGAAATAGGGGAGGATTCATGACGTTATTCATTATTGCACTTCAAATTATAAAAAATGTTTTAAATCTATTTGTGGTGGAGGAGAGAATATTGCACAGGTGTGGCGGTCGTCCACTACAAAATTATTTTCAATTCCATTTTTTTCATTGATTAATCATTTCCCATCTCTTATATTAGGAAAAACCATCATACGGTGGAGTTGGGGTTTCCATAAGGTTTGAAACGACATACGGTGGAGTCGGGTCTTATAGGGATAATATTCTCGGCTGAGGTGTTACTCTACTAAATTACTGGAGGAGGTGTGGTTTGGTGTGCCGAAGGCATGTTAAAATCACACACATAATAAATCAATGGTATGTAATTCATTAATGAGGTTTCACTAAATGAATTATCAAATAGAATTTAAATAATCAACAAATAATTAATGGACTCGTGTTATCCAAACCTAGGACCAAGACCTTTCTTTTATAATTTCTTTCTGTAATAATTTGCATTTAGATTTTAATATTGAATTGCTTAATTTAAATTTCAAATTTTCTAAAACTATAAAAATATATATATTCATAAATAATATAAAAAAAATAAATAAAAATTAGATTAAGTGAATTAGTATAACTGATTGAACCGACTGTAACGCTCCTCAAGTGAGACGACTCTGGTCATCCACTGTGCTACATTAGGAAAAATAAATACGCTTTTTCCACGCCCCACAACAAGCGTGCGTCAGTATTACACGACCAGTTTTATCATAGGTACACGCCATGTTAAAATCATAAGGTGGCACACCGTGTAGGGGTCATACACTCCATGTACCCATGTTTTAAAAAACCTGAATGTTTTATTTCTCATGTTCCTTCCATGAAATTCTATGTTTTATTCCTTGATAATCTCAAACTGGTGTGTGTGCTTGAACTTGTTGAGTCATGCCACCCAGATGTCCTCCAGTTATACACCAGATAAAGGGAAATGATATGACACTAGAAATGGTAGACCACAGACTACCAGTAGATCCTCCTGTCATGCCTATCCGGGCACCGATTATTATACCAGACGCAGGTACCGAGGCACAGTTCTATGAAGGATATATAAGGATGATGTAGAACTTCCATGTAACATCGCATCCTTCCCTGTCAATGGTAGAGTTGATGCATGTTTTTCAACAGAAGCATCCTTCCACTTTCTCAGGAGATGGAGGACCTCAGGCTGTAAAGTCCTAGTTAGAATCCATTTTGTCTGTCTTCAAGCATATCAAGATCCCTCTGAAGAGGATGGTGAATCTTTCTATGTATATGCTTTTTAATTCTGCCAATAGATAGTGGGATGTGATATCATAGGTAAGAAACTAGTGGGTTATGGCTTGGGACGAGTTCTAGCATACCTTATATGACTACTTCTACTCAGAGACCATGAGGGCCGACTAAGCCCGAGATTTCATGATTTTAGAGCAGGGTACTCTCTCAGTCATGGATAATTATTCTCGCTTCACAGATCTGTAGAACTTCACACCCATTCTAGGGGGTGAAGAGTTATTTCTTGTGATGAATTTTAAGGATAGTCTCCTACATGACATCTGATCCAAGGTAAAAATCTTTAGGTTGACTTCCATATCTTCTATAGTCAACCATGCACTGATCACTGAGTGCAATCTGAGGGATTATGGAGCTGTGGTCCAAGGTGGTTCAACATCCAAAGTTGGTACTCTTTTGACTGATAGTAGGAAGCGCTACAATGAGTATACACGTGTGTAGTCACTGAAAACGTCCGTAACTCATGGAGGAAGTTTTGAATGGACGGAACAAAGTCATATTCCGACCCAGAGGCCCAGTCCAGAGGACCTGGAAGTGGTGCGCGAAATTAAAGGGCACCCGCGCGAAAAAATGTTGTTCGCGCGAAGGGATCCTGGGATTCACGAAAAGGAACTGGCACGACACACAATTTTGCACGCCTGGTTTTGCGCGGGAAAGCCTTGCGTGTTGACGGGTCCTGGCGTGAAAGATTTCATGCGCCACCCTGTTTCCGTGACGGCGAATGCCTATAAATAAAAGGCAAACTCAACCGTTTCGGGGTTGAGTAATTCAGACCAGCTCCTGTGCGTGCAATTTGGACTCACGCGCGCACAATATGTCTTCCAGGTAATCCCCCTTTTCACGTAACCTTGCCTCGGGGTTCGCCTTTGCGTGCAACCCCACTGGATTAAGTGAATTTTCTAACTCCTTCGGGTTCTTCTTTTGCATGTAATCCTTGCCCATTGCGCGCAATCCCCTCCAATTGCGCGCAATCCCTTCCAAATTGCGCGCAATCCCTATGTTCATGACTTAGGGATCGCCCGTTTCCCCCTGTGCGCACTCCAAGCCCTTTGCATGCAATCCCCAAGCCACGCGCAATTCCCCTGCCCCAATTGTGCACCATCCCAGAGTTTTGCATGCAAACCTCCTCTTTGCACGCAAAACCTAGGATCCCTCACCTTGACGCCCCCGGGTGCCTCTTTGCGCCGGTGCCCGATGTCTTCCATAACGGGCATGCACGCCATGCGTTGTTTTCCCGTACGGCCTTCCAGGCTCATAAAAAGTAACCTTAAGGTCCCTTGGGTAGTGTTTTTCCCATTGCGTTGCTTTCCCTTATGATTCTTTGCATAGGCACGCTAACGGTTATTTCTTCTTCGCATAACCATGCTAACGGGGACCCCTCGATGGTTCGCCCTGCGGCCCCCCTTCACCATGGAATTGCTGATGCCTTCCCTCCCACAAGGGGTAGAGGGTGTTGGGAATGTAATCCCTTGGGGTGTGGAGTGAACCCACCTCATCCGAGCTTCAGGACGTTAAACTTCCAAGTACCTCGTCCTTAACACATGACCTTAAACTGTGATACGACCTCATGCCTTGCACGTAGGGTCCCACCGGCTCGGACATTCTTTATGCCTCCTGTCTCCATGGGAATGGATTCTTCCTCACATGGAATGATATCCTCCCTCTCGGAGTGGCGTTTGTCCATTGGGGAAGGGCTTCCTCAGAGCATAATCCCCTAGCCTCTCTTGCGGAAGGCTGCACCCATGCACCTCTGTACATCCCAACTGCCAAGGCCAGTGGAGGGCGTGATAGGGAATGAGGCATATCCTCTGTTCAGTCCCAAATACCTCTCCCTTTGTTATTTGTTGCACCATGGGCCTCTATCCTGGAGTAAGCCCCAGCACCAAGGGCCACTAACCACGCGTAAGCCCCTGTTTCCTCTTTGGGCCGCTCAACGTGTAAGCCCCTTTCCACTTCTCATGGATGCACCCTTTGAGACGTGATCATCTGGTCTCTACTGCCTCTTGTTTCTCACACCGAGCATGACTCACGTGAGCTTAGAGTGAGCATCGACCATGAAATCCTATTATGGGACACCTCAGAGCATAAGTCCCATCCCAGTGAACTACGGGGACTTTGATCCATGCCAACGTATGGTACGTAGGAATCCTCCACGAGGTTCAATCCCACCACCCGGACATTCTGACTTCTTCACGTCGGTTCTCCAAACACTTTGGGCTGTCTCAGAGTGTAAGCCCCAAATTCCTTGTCCTGCATGACGTTAAACTGTATTCCCTCGTCCCCCATGACGTCAAACTGTATGCCCTTGTCTCGCATGACGTTAAACTGTATGCCCTTGTCGCGCATGATGTTAATCTATATGACCTCACCTCGCATGACGTTAAACTGTATGCCCCAGACAACGTGGACTTTGATCTGTGCTAACGCATCGTACGTAGGAAGCCTCCATGAGGTTCAATCCAAACACTCAGTTGTTCCGACCCCCTTTTCATCGGTTCACCAACACCATTATGGGCCAACTCAGAGCGTAAGACCCATACCCATAATTATGGGCCGCCTCAGAGCGTAAGACCCATATTCCTCATTATGGGCCACCTCTGAGTGTAATCCCCATATTCCCCATTGTGGGCCACCTTAGAGCGTAAGCCCCATACCCACTATTATGGGTCGCCTTAGAGCGTAAGCCCCATACCCACTATTATGGGTTATCTCAGAACGTAAGCCCCATACCTCACACCCACGTCTCATCCTGACCTCTCCCTCGAGCCCATGTGCCTCGGGAAGCTCATGCCCTAGCCTGGAGGTCTTACTTCCTCCAGGCTCCAATCCATGCGTTCATTCTCACAGGTTGCCTCTTTTGGTGTCCCACCGTATCACCGAACTACGCAGACTCTGATTCTCTTCCATAAGGATACGTAGGAGCCTCCACAAGGTTCAAGCCCCTTTTCACTCCATCACCCATCCTGATCCTTACCCGGGCCTCCATATCCCAATGGGATTATACCATCTCATTCCACTCCATAGTATCTGGGAAGCTGCCCACGTGCTGGCCCCAATATCGGTTTTCTCCCTAGGGGGTCCTTCAATCTGATCCACTCTCAGTGTTCCGATCAGTCCGATCCATCTCCACCAGATGTTAAACCTGCGGTGTACCCTGTATTAAAAATGGGAAGCTGAGGAAAACCTCAGATGGTACACAATTATTTGCATTCGATGTTGGATGCCTCAGGCTTTCACGCCCTCTAGAATCCCTATAATAAGGGATGAAAGACAGACATGCCAATCCCCCAGCGTCAAGGTGCACCAACGACACCCCAACGTGACCATTCTCCTCACCGAAGGTTGCTACCTCGACCAGACCCCTTGGAGAATCTCAACGGAAGCAGTGTAATTAACTGGCATCCATGAAGATATGACACTGGAAACGAGCTTCACAAACCCATATTAAATCTATAAGGGAGACCCGGACTAGGTGATGAGCTCCAAGGAGGAATCCACGGAAGGAAGGACCGATATCTCATCATCTTGGTTTTGATCAAGGAGCATATTTCCCTGAATAAGAAACGAATGTCTCCTGCCTTTGGATAGAGGGAATGCAGGGCCTCAAGCCGCGTGTCCTCCACTGCGTGACGGATGCGCGCGCGCCCCAGCAGAATGCGTCGGAAACAGAAAATGGTGAACCCGACGTGAATCTCTTCTCCTCAATATGGGGACTGGTAGCGTTCGGGGTTTCGGAAGATTAGCATGTCACTAGGTTCGGGCACCTAGTGTCGAGACGCGAAACCTTCCAGGGGTTGAGGTAGTCCAGATGTTGAGCACTCCGTTCTGCGACGTCGTCAGCGTGGATCCCTCTCGCCATCCACGGAAGACGGAATGAAGTTGGGCTATTGGTTGTCGATTTATTTTTCTATTAGCACTAATGGGTTCATCTCCCTGCTTCCAGGAATCAGATCGCTGAATCCAGAGCTCGATTTCCACCTACCCACAGACGTAGGGGCATGGGCAGTACCGACACGGCCACCCCGCGTGGCCCCACCATTTCCACAACAGCTCCGACACTAACTATCGTGACTGTCGGGCGCTCATGCCCCCTCTCCTCGTCAGAGATCATCCAACGAAGGGTGATCAATTACCTGGTTCATAGGTACGAGGAGGAAAGGGTCATCCCCACTAGGGGCATGGCCCGTTTGGATCTAGTGGAAACTGCACCTCACCACCATCACCGCCCCCGAGGGCTGCGCTGGGAGCCATTGCTTCCCACACCGACGTTCAACCGTTTCAGGAGCCTATCCCCGGAGCGCCTTGACACCTCCCTTCCCTACGCCGATGAGGTAGGGGATGTTCGAGTTTTCCCGATCAGAGACCCGTTCTAGGGGTTCACGACAAGGGCCTCTACCAGGCTGCGTAGACACCGCCCCCCGACTCCCCAGATCGAGGAGCAGGCAATCTCTGTGCCCGCACCACCAGCTCCAACCCATCTGACCTGACGCAAGTGTCGGGCACGAGCGGAATAGAATGCCCGCCTTGGGGCACCGACATTAGCAACACCTGTGGCCTGATCCACTGCTGGCCCCTGTTGTCAGGCTCCCGCATAAGATGAGTAGGGGAAGTTACATGCCCGACTCGGATCGAGGACCCGACCGCCCCACAGGCAGGTTGGGTCGACTCTATCAGTCGCTGGCACATCCAATGGCCACCGCGGACCAATTCATGGTAGTGCCATCCAGCGTGAAGGCCCACTCCGTGCCACAGATCGAGAAAGGAAAAGACTTCCCAGAGACAACTACACTCTGGGTATGGCTCTTTCCAGTGCCCACTGCACGAGGTACGAGGTCACTTCCCCTATCGCTGGCCGCGAGTATGGAGCCATTGCATATCCGATCACTCACCCACATGGAGGTCTTCCCCATGTCCCTTTTCACATCTGTTCAGGTGCTTCTCGTACCCAGGCCTTCAGTCCTCTCTGCCCCAGCACCATTGCCGCCAGAGGACTCGATGGAGATTAGCCCTACCCCGAGGAGCCACCCAGGGGCAGGAATGCGGGACGTCGTCTCCGTAAGAGGAATGTAAGGGATGTCCAAATGGAAATCAAACCAATCCGTTTCTCGGACTCTGAGGTGGAGTACGACACAGCGATGGAGCCATCCCCCCTGTCCTGTGAGTCAAGGTTAAGGGTGGGAACATGGAGTGTCAGCCTCGTACTCCTCGAATGCGAGATCCTTATCATCCCCGCCTCCCTCTAAAGGTATATCCAGGAAGACAAGGAGTTGGCATACTCCCAGGGGTCAAACTTGTAGTTACCGCTGGCCTCCTCGGAAGCACCTTCCACCTCGGTCGGGGAAGGGGGAGAACTTTTATGGGGACCGACGGAAGAGTAACGACATGAAACACCCTCGGAAAGCACTGACACTGTGACTGGAGGCCCATTCGCGGGCCCATCCTATCACGACGTGGCAGCCAAGACACTGCAACCCTTGGAGGACGACTTAGGATTCGGCGGCCAATCGGCCTGCTCGCCGTATTCTCCTCCAGCTAGCCCACTGGCCCCGCGGCCTGCCTCGGCACCGCTGCCAGTTCCCCGGCCATTCTCATTTGATGAGAAGGGGTAGCAAGGGCCGGATCCCGAACCAGATTCATGGAGCTTATGGACCATCCTCGCAGAAGGCCACTTCCCCACAAAGTTTTGGTCGGTCGCAGGATCAGATTTTGATATGCCAGAGTCGCTCACCCCGGGAGAGTTTGAATGTTTCCGCCAGACTCTACGGGTGACTCACTCCCGTCTTCACCATCAGCTAGATCCTTATCCCAGGAGTCAATCATTTCTCGAGGATATCGGCGAGCAATTCCGTCAGGTCGACCTGGTCATGCTCCCCGTGGTTCAGCACCCCGAGTCACTTGGCCACCATAGGGCCCTCCCGCAACAATGTGTCTAGAGTTTTCAAGTGCTCCACAAAGTTATCAAGGTGGCCACACCCCACATGCACAAATGTGGATGGAGGAAATACGCTGCCCTTCTATTCAGTACGATTTTCCGACAGCCCGACTCACTAGGCGGCTCTGAAGGAATGCCGTCAACGGGCAATGGAGGTCAACATGGCTGGCCATTCGGGTGAGGGAAATAGTGTGGAACCTCTCAATAGGGACTCACCCCCCAAGGACAGGCCGCTACTGGATCCATTAGGGAGAATTAATCGCCATCAGAGGAACCTCCTGGGCCTCCCCACACCCACTGAAGCCTTAACACTAAGCCGAATCATCGGCAAGGGTAAAGAGCAGGTCGGGGCTGTCAAGCTCGCTGACCCATCTGTCTTGGAACAGAAGGCATAGGAAGATCCCGAGAAGTCCACGCTGCGCCAACAGCTTGCTGAGAGGAAGAGGTTGGTTGATTAGCTTTTGGCCGAGCGCATTGCAGAGCGGTGGCCTGACTACGGTGATCCTAGGCTAGGACAGCAGGGGAAGGAGCAACTACCCCTTGACGAGATTCTCCCAGGAAACCATGATCATGTCGTGTTCGCTGAGAGAGGAGAGGCAGGGGCTCATGGCAATAGGGTGTGATACGTTTTGTCGAACCCTCCTGAGCGGCATGATCACCCAAGGGACCCTGCTCGGTTCCCTCCTGCTGCCCCGAGAGTCACTCCGCCAGCCACCCCGTGAGCTGCTGAGCTTGACTCCCAGATTGAAGAGCCCGACAATGCGCTTGTGGTTAGGAATCCTCATTAGGATAGGAACCCACATCCATAGGATCCAATGGAGGCACTCATCGCCTACTTAGAGGCTCTGAAGACTCGGAAAGTGGCAATCCCACCGAACGGTAAACCATACCCACCATGGGTGGATGATATGATGGCCCTGCCGAGATTTGGGAACCCCACTTTCTCCCCCATTAATGGGACTGGGGACCCGCCAAAGCACTTGGACCACTTCAACTCGAGGTGCGGGACTATGTTAGGAACTCCGCCATAGCAGGAGGCCTCCAAGCTCTGTTGCTTCGTTCATACACTAGAAGGACCAACATTCGTCTGGTACAGCCAGCTCCCTGTCGGATCTATGACTAGCTGGGAGGACCTTCATAGGCAATTACTCTACCAGTTCAGTTCCACAACCCAGAAGACAAACATCGCAGAACTCTTCTGGTGCAAAAAAAGGCCCTATGATCAAGTCTCGGACTTCGTCGCCCGGTGGAAGGGGCTCACATACTCCCTTGACATGCCACTAACTCAAGAGAAATTACTGACAATGTGGGTAAGGAACATCGAGGCAGATTTTCTTCCTTCTCTGATCACTCATAATTACCCTATAGGATTCCAGGACTTCTCAGACAAGGCTGAAATCCTCGAAGAAGCCCTGCAACAGGCTAGTCAGACATGCTCGCTGCCTCCTGTAATCCCTGCAAGGAGACCTGATAGAGTCGAGCCCGCTGTTGTGGCCCAGAGAGAGGCCCCCAGGCAGCTATCGTTGCTACTAGTGAGGCCAGTTCCGCAGCCCTATAGGGGTCCACCCCCACAGGCACAGCCTCTGAAACAGTAGAGACCGCCTCAAAATCGGCAAGTGCCTCAGCGCAATGGACCGCCACCACATAGGAGAAATGATTAGGTTCCACCTCCTCAGAAGGCTCCTCTGGCCCCGCATCAAGGCCAGCCTCCAAGAGCCCCCTTTCCAGACAGAAGGAATTGGACTTACCCGTTTGATGAGGCCCAGGTCCCTGGTTATTTCCGTAGTGCCTTGGAGTAGAGAATCGTGCGGCTTCCCGAGTGCTGGAAGCCAAAAGAGGCACGTCTCACTGATCACTCTAACTACTGCCCTTATCACCGGACCCTGGAGCACACCATCCATCGATGTTACGTGTTCAAGGACCGGCTAAAATACCATATTGATAATAATATAGTCAGGTTGGGCTCAGCCCCGACACAAGTAGCAGGTGTCTTTGTGAGACCAGAGGGTAGTAGTGGCAACAAGGATGAGTGGCAGCATGTTTCCGACCGTGGGTCCCGGAAGTATAACGATTGGATGGCCTGCAAGACGGTCGCCCATGCCCATGGCATAATCTGTTCCAGCCTGAATCAGCTAGAGATATCAGAATATATGATCTCTACCATGGTATCGTCATCTCAGCCTACCTCTTCCCCCAAAAGCAAGCGGTGGCACAAGAAGGAAGAACGCGCCCTTCCAATACCATCATCATCCCGCACTCTTGGCGATTGTATACCCCCAAAAATGGGGATACCTCTGAGACTCCGTTCGGTAGTGGATGAATCCTTGAGTGATGGTTCGGGGTACGCTTTGGTTAACACCGTAGAGTTGGTAAATCCCTTTTTGACTCCCAACGATGAGGAACGCTTGGTGGACCTTCCCAATTTCCCCAGCCATCATCAACGTCGGCGGGGCCGTAGCTACGCGAATCGTCGGGGCATGGAATTTGGCACCTCTAGCCAGGCCATGCACACCACTGAGACCAGGCAGCAAGCCTAGTACAGAGCTCAACACATGCGGCCCCTTCATCCAGTGTCGACTGGTTCGCCTATACCACCATTTGTGTTGCGGGATCAGACAGAACCACCTCAGCCATGCAGCGACCAGCTCTGCCCTGCCACCAGCCGACCCTAGCCTTCAGGTCTTAATCCGGCAGCCGCTCTCCGGGCTTCGACTAGTGAACAACAAGATATGTCTAGTACCAATCAGCCACTGGTCCCGCCGACAGGACCCGTCATGCCTCCAATCGCAGAGCGGCCTCATGTAAGTAGAAGCTCGAGTTTGGCCCGAACGTATGATGTCCTGAAGCACCTGGCCGATATTACAGCAAGTCTCTCTATCCTTGAGGCTCTTCTCCTATCATTCGAAATTATTGCGGCACTCACCGAGGCCCTAAAGAGCCCCCTCCAGTTTGAGACGGAGGTAGCGGCTGTAGAAGCCTTCCATGCCGAGGTGATTGAGAACGCCGAATGTAAGGAGGTTATCTCGTTCTTTGGTGAAGATGAAGACCCCCCCTCTCCATACAGGGGCACATTCGCCCAGTGTACATCACCAGCCAGTTCAATGGCATGGAAGTCCAACACTGTCTTGTTGACACAGGTTCCAGGATTAACCTAATCCCAACTCGGACACTACGGAAGCTGGGGTTGTCCGAGGATGATCTAACTCTCTCGGACCTCAGGATCCAGGGGTATGACAGGTCCGAGAAAACCCCACTTCACAAGATTCACTTGAGGACCCAGTTCGGTGGCCTAATTTCCAACACCAAATTCATGGTTGTCTCTCAGGACACCGCCTACAACGCGTTGATGGGCAGGTCATGGCTCCACCTTCATGCAGCGGTCCCCTCATCGTATCCCTAATGCCTCAAATAATCCTTTAATGGTCGTGTAGGCGTGCTCTAAGGAGATGTGTCTCCCTTTTCCTCTTACGAAGCCCATTATCTGGACGCCGACTACTACAAGATCAAGGACAAGCAGATTCTGGCAGGTGAGGTCGAGCCCGCCACTGTTACAAGTGATCCCTGGGCAGGTTTGGATTATGCTTATGTCTTCCCAATCCATCCATTGGAGGCCACAACCCCCGACATGGGGTAGTGATTTGTTGTTTTGGGTACCAAAGGAAGGAATATTTTCGGGTCCAAGAAACGGCGGGAAATCACCTCATACTCCTACACCAACCACGCTCAGGTGATCCCCGAGCCTCCTACCCCTGTAAAATATCGGGATGTCAGGCTCATGGAAACGGTGGTATGTCATACGTGTATGTTTCGCCGGGCCAGAATCGACTGGCTCAAGCCAACGCGCCACTACTGCTTTGATGTCATAAAGCGTGGCCCATTTGGCCGAAGACCATATGGGATTGGATCAACCGCCTTTGTCTCCATGGTCTCCGTAGTGCGTAATTTTCCTGATATGATGACCACTGCCGCCCAAGCCGGCACTAGCTTCCCGTCAGGGTCTGGTAGCCCTGAAGCATATCCCCCCGCGGATGATCCCTATAGCATCCCGCCTTTTTATCACATAAACTTTCATTACATTGTACAAAACCAAGGATCATTAAGGTTTAGTGTCTTGGAAACCAGGAACTTAAAACATGAAAACATAAAACATTATTCTTAAACACTTGAAAGGCTTCTCCTCATGTCTATCATAGGTTCATTACTGCATCTCATAACCTGGGGACATACATCAAAAGAAAGGATGAGCAGAAGGCCCAGTAAGGGAAACAAGGGGAAACATTTAACATTTGAACTTGGGATACGTCAACAATGTCATGAAAAAAACATTAAGGCATGAGAAACAAATCATGAGATATATCGTAATATAAATAACATTTTTCACAACTTGAAGATGTGACTACTACATTTAATATTGAAAATCATTTAGTTTCACCAAGGTCCATCCCCAAGGTGTCATTAAAAATTACCAAGGTTATTTACCAAGGTATCAGTCTAAAAGGTCATCTCTAGAGATTAAGTCTTTACCAAATGCATTGGAGCGCTATCAGGTCGCACCCTTAAATTTTCCTTTATTATCATGTGAGCCACATATATCATCATAAATCATTTCATAAACAACCCATATATCATAAAATAAATGGGTTTCATTTCATAATCATAACATTTTAAAAACTGCTTTAAAGACATGATCTTTATGTCACTTAAAAACCCATAGAAAAGGAAGGTGGGTCTCATGTATGTAAATCCCAGAATTTAAAATAAAACATTTTGGTGTATATGTGAATGTACTTATAGAAGAAAGAGATTTTAGTATTCACTTATTAAAATAATATAACATTAGAAAAAGAGAGAGACATTTTGAGACCGAAATTCTGTAGCATAACGACTATGTTTCGGGGTTTTAGAAAACATTGAAAAGAGAGGGGACATGGGTCAAACATTCATAAATGACCCATAAAACACTAGAGGGACAGAATATGAAGGATATATGATCATGGTAATAAAATTTGAAAGATATACCATATGAAATGATGAACATGAAAGGAAGAAAGAAAATAAGATTTATCTTATGAAAATTGAGCAGCCTAACGGCGTCACTTAAACATCAAAAATTAATTGACGAGATCAAATAGGGTCTCTCATCACATGAACATAAAATATCAGTATGATAGATATAGATATAATACCCCAACATAATAAAAATGAACTTGAAATACTTTACATGAAAGTAGAACTTTGAAAATGAGAAGGGTGAAGAACCACTTAAAAATTTGGCAGCCTAACGGTGCCACTTAAAACTTTAAAATACTGAATTGAAGAGATCAAATGGGGTATCTCATAATATGATCATAAAAGATCAGTATGATAGATATAGAGATCATTCCCCAACATAATAAAAAGGAACTTTAAAGACTTTACATGAAAATATATCTTGAAAAATGAGAAGGGAGAAATAATCTGTTATAAAAATTTCGGCAGCCTAACGGCGCCACTTAAACATTCATAAAATGAAATAATGAGAGTAAGAGGGGATCTCTCATTATATGAACATGAAAAGGGTAGTAATATTAATATAAAAGAACATCCTCCAACATAAGAACATGGAGAATAAAAGAAATGACTTAAAAGAGATCACTTGAAAAGAAAGAGAGGGGTCAGATCCCTTACCTTAAAACGTAACTCTTAAAACTCAATGGTTGGGACCATGAGGGATTGGGGGAACCTTGGGAGGACTCCTTGGGAGTTAATGAGACCAGAGTGTCATTGGGGGAGAGTTGGGAGTCGAATGAATGAGAGGATGGCTTGGTATTTATAGGGAAAGTGAGAGGACAAGGTATTAATGGCCAAGGGACACCCCATGGGTGGTTTTGGAAAAACCATGGGCTTCCCCATGGTATTTGCCCATGGTATTGGCCAATTGGGACAAATAATACCTTATCTTACTATTCATAAGTCGAAAATATTGATTACATACTTAATACATCATTTAATGATGTCATTAAACACCAGTAACTTAAAAACTGTATTTTCACTATTCATCGAAAATTCAACTTTCTCAGAAAAATCCAAAAATTTCACCTTAACCAAATATAGACGATCTGATTTCAAAAATGAACTCAATTTTATAAAAATATTTTTCTAAATATTTTTAATTTAATTTTTGTATAAATACACTATTCACCGAAAATTCATTTTTTTCAGAAAAATCCCAAAAAATTATCTTAACATAATATCAATGCTCTGAGTTCAAAAATGAAATCCATTTTGAAAAAATAATTTTCTAAATATTTTTAATTTAATTTTTAATTAAAAAACACTATTCAATCGAAAAAACTAATACTTGACTAATAATTTATGAGACCGTTATTTAACCATTTTATTGAATCTCATTACTTAATCATGGTGCCTATATTATATTAATACTTTCTTTAAGTGAGATTACTAATCCATTTGGCCACATTACTAATCCTAAGCATAAAATCACTATTCATCATTTACTATTCATCAAAAATCAAGTTGATCTTATTAGACTCTAAATTTCATACTGAACATAATTGTAGAAGACCATTTTTTGAAAATCATTACACATTTTTAATTATTTAAGTTTTACATAAATTTTTTTAAAATATCCTTTCTCTAAAATTCATCAAAAATATGCATACTATATTTATCCGGTCATTTGAAAATTCATAAACATCATCATAAGAAGAAATCCCAATTTTTATTTAAAACAAAGGATTACACAAGGCAGTTACGGTCTCCTTACATAGCCCCATATTAAACCATCATAGGACCTAAGTGTAAGGTGTGATAAGGTGAGAGAATCTGTGGGAGGCTTAGATAACATTGCATGAGTAGTAATTTCTATCAGTTTGAACTTCTCGAGAAGGCGATTCCGTTCTAGCTTCACACGATGATGTTCGGCTTGGGTTTGGTCCAGAGCAAAGCCCCGTGGTGCTACCTCCTTCCCAAGTTCCATTAGATGGGCTTCAATTGGCCCGATATTACTGGATGAGGCCATCAAATCTCCTTTCTATATTAATTAACCAAGGTCACTTGTATTTAGATACAAAAGTCACAACATTCAATTTTCAACGGTCATACTGACTAACGGTTATATAATAGTCAAAACCCAACAGTATCATTTTTATTATACTCATGTTATCAAACAAAACAGTTTTGTTGAGTATGAAAAATAAAATAACACACAAAATTAGGAAACAATATTTATTCAAAATTTTGGGTCGTTACAATCTTCCCCCCTTAAGAAATTTCGTTCTCACAATTTTTAAAATTGGGTTTTGAAATTTCATTGAATGTTCCACATCAGAAAAGGAGTCAGTAAAACTATTACTTTAAAAGACTGAAAGGGAAGTACAAAGGTCACCCGAGTTAACCCACACTAGGATTCAATGTAGGAAAACATGGTCATGGAGGAGAAAAAAGGGTAATGTTCTGAGGGAGAGTGATAGGAAACATGATTAGGAGAAAGTTAACAATAATAAAATCACAAACTTATGATGTGTATAAACGGTATTTGATTACCCAGTAGGAAAAATTAACAAACAACATTTTTGTTTTACGTTCCTTTTCATAGTTGTGAGGAATTCATTTACTATATAGAATAAAAACATAAGGAAATATACCTACCTTCAAGTACAGTTTCATCCTTTAATGTGTCTCTACCAAAACTAATCTTTTCTCCAAACGATGAAAATTCAAAAACAGTTGGTCTCATCAAAAGAACAAGAATCGTCTTCTAGAGAATCACATAATCCACAAAAGATTAACTATCTATCTCTTTTATCATTAAACATTATCCAAAAAATAGAAAGGGTATGGTAAAACAACTCTTCAAAAGAAAGAATCCCATAGTAATGGAAACTAATTTTAAATATTCTAAGTTCCATGGTACTTCCCAAAGTTCATCATAGACCATTCCATAAATAACTATCCTTAAAATTACACAAAATAAACCAAACTAAGATTGAAACCCAAATACGAGAAGGATTTGATAACATAGTCTTCCAAAGTAAACTTCATTGTTCTTCTCCAAACAACATCAACCACTCCTAACATATTATAACAAAAGTATCTAACCTAAACATATTTTACCCAAGATAGGTTAATCATTTCCATAAGTAACCTAAATTACTATAAGTCCACCTTAAATTCATCGATTCTTCAAAATATAAGTCAACCATTACTCCTCAAAGAAAATACCATAGTAATCTATTTACCTTGATCAAATAGGGTCCCCGAAATAGTGAAAGTCTTCCAAAATAATAATCATCTTTTAATCCCCTAATCATCTCTTTCATATTAATACAGCAATCGTCGCATTTCCTATCACATTGGTTGTTGGGAAATGTTCTTCCATTTCCCACCATTAACTAAGAAGAGAAAGTATAATTAGGGGCTTAAATACTTAGCCAATAATCATGAAAAGGAACTTAAATCATATAAGGATAACTTTTAGACGAAAATTATACCCTAAATTGTGATCCCCTAGGTTTCAAACTAGGTTATCTATGATCATATTTTCATATGTGAATCTTTATTTTATTTTATCTTTGTTCCTTGAATAATGGTTCATACTAAGCTTATGAATTTACCAAAGCATATCCCCTGGGAGTGTCATAACCAAGAGTGCATCAAGGCCCATTGTCGTGTACCAGTTCCCGTTCGAGTCTAGCTCAAAGTGGTGTTTTCGGGTTTTACCCTTATGAACATCAGTGCCATATCCACCTCTACCTGCTCGTATCCAGACATGGATGTATTTGCTTGGCAACCCCTTACTCAATACTCACCAAAATACCAGGAAGATTTCCTATATTTAAACTTCTATATAGGGTTCTTCATAGAGTTTTCATATCCTAATTTCCACAAATAACTAAACCATACTTTGATACCAACTATAGCATTCTTCCTTTTTATCACATAAACATTCATTACATTTTACAAAACCGAGGATCTTTAAGGTTTAGTGTCTTGGAAACCAGGAACTTAAAACATGAAATCATAAAACATTCTTCTTAAAAACTTGAAAGGATTCTCCTCATGTTCATCCTAGGTTCATTACTGCATCTCATAACCTGGGGACATACATCAAAAGAAAGGGTGAGTAGAAGGCCCAGTAAGGGAAACAAGGGGAAACATTTTACATGTGAACTTGGGATACATCAACAATGTAATGAAAAAAAACTTTAAGGCATGAGAATGAAATCATGAGATATATCATAATATAAATAAAAATTTTCACAGCTTGAAGATGTGGCTACAACATTTAATATTGACAATCATTTCATTTCACCAAGGTCCATCCCCAAGGTGTCATAAAACATTACCAAGGTTATTCACCAAGGTATAAGTCTAAAAGGTCATCTCAAGAGATTAAGTCTTTACACAATGCATTGGAGCGCTATTAGGGAGAACCCTTAAATTTTCCTTTATTATCATGTGATACACATATATCATCATCAATAATTTCATAAACAACCCATATAGCATGAAATAAATGGGGTTCATTTCATAATCATAACGTTTTAAAAACTGCTTTAAAGACATGATCTTTATGTCACTTGAAAACCCACAGAAAAGGATGGTGGGTCTCATGTATGTAAATCCCAGAATTTAAAATAGGAAATTTTGGTATATATGTGAATACCCCTATAGAATAGAGAGCTTTTAGTATTCACTTAATAAAATAAAAGAACTTTAGAAAAAGAGAGAGTCATTTTGAGACGGAAATTCTACAGCATAACGACTATGTTTCGGGGTTTTAGAAAACATTGAAAAGAGAGGGGATATTGGTCAAATATTCATAAACGACCCATAAAACACTATAGGGGCAGAATATGAAGGATATATGAACATGGTAATGAAATTTGAAAGATATACCATATGAAATGACTAACATGAAAGGAAGACAAAAATAAGATTTATCTTATGAAAATTGAGCAGCCTAACGGCATCACTTAAACTTCAAAAATGAATTGAAGAGATCAAATAGGGTCTCTTATCACATGAAAATAAAATATTAGTATGATAGATATATAGATCATACCCCAACATAAAAAAAACTAACTTGAAAGACATTACATGAAAGTAGAACTTTGAAAACGAGAAGGGTGAAAGAACCACTTAAAAATTCGGCAGCCTAATGACGCCACTTAAAACTTCAAAATACTGAATTGAAGAGATAAAATGGGGTATCTCATCATATGATCATAAAATATCAGTATGATAGATATAGAGATCATACCCCAACATAATAAAATGGAACTTGAAAGACTTTACATGAAAAAAGATCGTGAAAAATGAGAAGGGGGAAAGAATCTGTTACAAAAATTTCGGCAGCCTAACGGCGCCACTTAAACATTCATAAAACGAAATAACGAGAGTAAGATGGGATCTCTCATTATATGAAAATGAAAAGGGAAGTAATAGTAATATAAAAGAACATCCTCCAACATAATAACATAGAGCATAAAAGAAATGACTTAAAAGAGATCACTTGAAAAGAAAGAGAGGGGTCTGATCCCTTACCTTAAAATGTAACTCTTAAAACTCAATTATTGGGACCTTGAGGGATTGGGGGAACCATGAGAGGACTCCTTGGGAGGTAATGAGACCAGATCTTCGTTGGGGGAGATTTGGTAGTCGAATGGATGAGAGGATGACTTGATATTTATAGGGAAAGTGAGGGGACAAGACATTAATGGCCAAGGGACACCTCATTGGTGGTTTTGAAAAAACCATGGGCTTGCCCATGGTATTTTCCCATGGTATTGGCCACTTGGGACACCTCATAACTTATCATACTATTTATAAGTCGACCATATTGATTGCATACTTAATACATCATTTAATGATGTCATCAAACACCCGTAACTTAAAACTGTATTTTCACTATTAATCGAAAATTCAACTTTCTCAGAAAAATCCCAAAATTTTACCTTAACAAAATATAGACGCTCTAATTTCAAAAATGAACTCCATTTTTTAAAAATAATTTTCTAAATATTTTTAATTTAATTTTTAAATAAATACACTATTCACCGAAAATTCATTTTTTTCAGAAAAATCCCCAAAAATATCTTTAACATAATATCAATGCTTTGAGTTCAAAAATGAAATCCATTTTGTAAAAATAATGTTCTAAATATTTTTAATTTAATATTTAATTAAAAAACACTATTCACTCGAAAAAAACTAATACTTGAGTAATAAAATATGAAACCGTTATTTAACCATTTTATTGAATTTCATTACATAATCAAGGTTCCTAGATTATATTAATACTTTCTTTAAGTGATATTACTAATCCATTTGATCACATTACTAATCCTAAGCAAAAAATCACTATTCATAATTTACTATTCATCAAAAATCATGTTGATCTTATTAGACTCTAAATCTCATAGTGAACATAATTGTAGAAGACCATTTTTTGAAAATCATTACACATTTTTAATTATTTAAGGTTTACATAAACATTTTTAAAATATCCCTTCTCTTAAATTCATAAAAAATCTACATACTATATTTATCCGGTCATTTGAAAATTCATAAACTTCATCATAAGAAAATATAACAAATTTTATTTAAAACAAAGGATTAAAAAAGGCAGTTACGGTCTCCTTACATAGCCCCTTATCACACCAGCATAGGACCTAATTTTAAGGTGTGCTAAGGTGAGAGAATCTGAGGGAGGCTCAGATTGTAACACCCCGAGCTTCCATGATACGCTTCTCATTTAATAATGCAGTAGCTTGCATTGTACGCAAGTTCGAGTTCTAACACACCGCGACTAATCAAAGTAGACGTTATGAACAGTAATAACCACTTTTTAAAATTATAGAAATTTTATATTTCAAAATGGACTTCATTTTTGTATTCGTAATATCGAAATTATCCTAAGTTGAATTCTTTGTAATTTTCTGAGAACTTTCAATTTTTATGAATAGTGAAAAATACTTAAAAACAAATTTTTTAATAAATATAATTTATAGTGATAAGTTATACTATTGAGTGTTTTTAAAGTATAATTAGAATATATATTTTTACCATTTTATCCAATGGTGGTCATTATAATTAATTTAACATTGAAATTGGACATAAACAATTGCCAATATTTTGATATAAATTGTTTCTTAAAAAACACGCTATTTGTTGTGACAGCGGGAATTAATTATAAAATTAATTAATTCAACTTATATGTTTGGAAGTTTTTAAAATATACATCATTTTTGAATTCGGAATATCAATTATAGCTTAGGGTGAAATTTTGGCATTGTTCTGAAAAACTTCAATTTTTGATGAATAGTGAAACCACTAAGTGGAAGTTAAATAACTAATTTTTCATTTAAATGAATTTTTACCACTTATGTGTTTTGAATTTAAAATATATGACATACATGGTTGTCATTAAGAAGTAAAATGTGGTTCAATGAGATTAAAATAATTTTTGTGAATAGTAACTTTTAAGTTCTTAATCGCGATTAGAGGTAATTAGTGTAGTTTAAGGTAAAAATAATGTTTTAATAATATGAGATGATCTTGACACATGTCCTACCCTCCTTTTATGTTAAATGGATGACCAAGAAAATCCATGGGTCAACTTGGGGACCCCATGGAGCCACTTTAGTTGGAAAATGACATAACTACCTTTTATTTAATGTTAAAGTAAAAAAATGACACAAAGATGAAATGTTTTACTAAAACAATTTTTACATGGGGTTATACAAGTCATATATTTGACTATAAATATTCATTGGAAAGATAAAAAGATTTCCTACATCATAGTATTTTTTTTATAATTTTTAGACATTAAATAAATTATATTATTTATGACACCATGATGATGCAGCAATTACCTCATTATTTAACGATTTAAAAAAAATAAAAGGATAATGTAACATCCAAGGCTTAAACTTGTCAAAAACCTATTGTTTGAGTATATTTCGAACCCTTATCACCTTTTCCTTAAATTATATAAGTGTGGGACTTCTAAAATCAGAAACTCATTTTATAATAAAGTGACTTTTCTTTACTTTCCAAGAGTGCCCCTCCTCTCCACTTATAAAAGGCCCCCACCTCTACCACATCATTCACACTTTCAAGCCATTTGGCTCGGCCAAACTCTGCCCAAATACTCTCCCAGATTCCCCCTATTAATCCTAGAAGCCTCACTTTGGGCAGAACTCTTCCCAAGGAAGCCTTTGGCTCAAATCAAAAAGAGTTACCCGATTTTAATGTAATTTCTTCTCTAATGTTGTTTTGTTTTATTTTTCTTCTCCAACCCCCTAAACACTTTTTATTCATTTATTTCGTAAGAACAACAGTATCCTCAATATACTAGGATGTTTTTATAAGATGGATTTGAGATACACTCACACACACCTACATCTAATGGTTAAAGAACATTCTGTTTCTGTGGATGGTGAATTTCTGCCTCATGAAACGATGATTGTTCAACACAGATATAACACCTCTAATGGTGGAAATTATCATAACACTATTTTTATATATGACATATATTATGTTTTTGTTTTCCTTATGATTTTTTATTTTTCATTTATGGCATACATTTATGGTTTCCATTATGGGTAAACGCGATATTTTCATTTTAGGAAGTGCGGACTACCGCCCCCTCAAAGTGATTTGAATCGTTAATACCATATGTGGGATTTATAAAGGATGGAGTAAATGGTATTATATGATATATTATACTGGAATTATATTATACATTTATATCATTATGATTTAATTCAATTAAATATGAAATAGAAATGAAAGTAGCGTTCATGCGTACGTACGGCTTACCGTCTCCATGAATGGTGCATTTCATTTCTTACCTCTAAATGTTACGCAATATTATGAATGAATGTATATACTTGATATATATTATATATATGATATATAAATCATGAATATAATTATGGATATATTAGATATTTCACCACATGAACAACTTGTAATTATAAGAAGTTTATTATTGACTCAAGTACCAAGATCGACAAAACGACCGTTATTAACTTAAATAATTACATAATGTTCATAACATTGTAATAAGTGATATAAAAAGGATAATGAAATTGAAAATGATTCTTAATAAGGTAGATATTAACTCTAGTTTATTATTCAAGAGGTTAAAGAATGGCTGAGTCAAGTCGGACATGAGGTAAGGGAATTTCTGAACCCAATTTCCATTCTTTGGGTTAATCTCCTACTTTCAAATTATGTCATGATATTATTATGTCCTATTTTGTATTTTTACTTTCTTTATGTGTACCTATAGTGAATACACATAATAGATCTATTTTATTTTTAAAAATGATCTTTTTAAGGACTTCGTCTCAATCTCCTTTCATTGAGGCATATTTTGTTTTATACACAACTTTCTTTTATACGGTGTATAAACCCCTTTGACTTTTACGTTTATTCAAAAGGAATCTTTTTATACGAAGCGTTTACTAAACGAAAAAAGGGGATGTTTTTGTCGTATGTATGTGGAAACAACGACTTCTCCACCACCGTGACCATTATTTGAGTTTCGGCTTCCTCTACAAGCCATACATTTTTTTAAAAGAAAAATAAATACCATGTTTTACTTTTCATTTATTTTGGTATTGAAAATGGTTTTGAAAGTGTTTTTATTATATCAATGTGTTGTATTTACATCTTGTGATTGAACTTTGGAAATGTTATGTTTCTTTTATGCATGTTTTATGTGATACGATTATGTTATGGTTTATGATATATTTAAACCTATTCATAAGAGGAATGCATTGGACTTAATAAGTGACGGGTGGAGCCTGCTATAGCTCCTCGATGCATCGGCAGGTCTCATGAGACAAACTAGTGTCTTGGCACGAGGCCTTGAAAAAATCTTATTTGTGGTTGTGGCACGAGGCCTTGGCTACGTGGTTATGATAGTCTGGCATTATGCATTCCATCATTATGAAAGTGGTTATTGATATTTCATGTGATCATTCGACCAGTAGAATATCAATGTGAAGAAGTAAATGGAATTATCTCATTTTACTTTTGCCATATTATGTTGATGTTCAAGTTTAAAAGGCTTTTGTTTTAGTTATACATTGCCTTAAATGTTTATGTTTATTTATGAAAGATTCCGCAATATTGTTATCCTTACTGAGCATCTGAGCTCACCCCTTTCAATGTTTTAATATTTTCCAGGATGTGAAGAAGTATTTTATGAATGACCTGTAGGGATAGTCAGAAGAGGATATGAGTGTGGACTATGAAGAAATTCTTATTAGTTTTTCACCTTATGATGTAATGTAGCATTTATGAATGTATCTAGTGTTTCCAAGTCTACTAAACTAATCGGTCTTTCGAGACTTAATCTTTTGTGATCATGCCAATGTTGCGAAGTAAAGCACCGACTCCAGGTAGCTGGGGTCGGGGCGTTACAGTTGGTATCAGAGGCAGTTTAGTACTAACCTTGGAAGCTAGATTTAGATAAACTCTGATTAGAGAACATAGCCCGAAGATAGACTTTAAGGATTAGTATAGAAGAACTTCATAGAATTTTGGTATTATAGATATTTTGTGAGTTTTCCGAGCAATACATCCCTGTCTGGATACGAGCAGGTAGAGGCGGCTCTGGCACAGATGTACCTAGGGGTAAAACCCGAAAACACCGCTTTGAGCTAGACTCGAATGAGAACTAGTGCATGACAACGGGCCGTGCTGCACTCTTGGTTACGACACTCCCGGGGGATATGCTTAGGATAATTCTCATTTTCTTTACAAACCACTATGAAGGGTTATGAGTATATACTTCCTCAAAGAAAACATTTCTTTTTATGATTATGGATTATATCCATAAATAGTTCAATTAGTGTTAAGTGTTTTACAACTATGGAATTATGTATTTTGATTCATAAACTAATCTAGTTTATTCCATTGTTTAGAAATGGCGCCTAGTGAAAGGAATGGAAACCATATCAATGCACGCACTGCATGTAGGGATTGCCCTCCTACTCAAGATAATTATTGTGGAGTTGGAGATACAACTGGTGGTGATCAACTTATTACCATACTAGGACAACTCACTCAGGTTATGAATAATAACCTTACTCGTATGGATCACCCTAATCCGCAACATGGAGGATCAATGTTAGACCGCTTCGTGAGGCAAAAACCACCGACATTTAATGGGGGTACAAATCCGTTAGTAGCTGAGCAATGGATAAACTCTTTAGAGAAAATATTCCATGCCTTGGTGAGTAGCGAAAGGGAAAAGGTTGTCATGGAATTTTACCGCCTCACTGGAGATGCCGATCAATGGTGTTCATTGATTCAAAATAAAAAGGAAGATGAAGAAGTATCAAGTATGTAATGGAGAGAGTTCAAAGATCTTTTCTTAGAAAAATACTTTCCACATGACCATCGAGCAGATATGGAAAGGCAATTTCTGAGTTTGAGGCAGAAGGAGGATGAGAATGTCGCAAAGTATGAGGCTAACTTTACAAGGTTAGCGTGGCATGCTGTAGATTATATACATAACCCAAGAAGTAAGATTGATCGTTTCTTTGATGGGTTAAAACCATTTCTTTGTCAAGAATTAGTCTCACAAACCTTCTCATCATACGAAGATATTGTCTCGTGTGCTATCAAGACAGAAAAGGAATTATCTAAGTCTTATGACAACAAAGTAAAGCAAAAGAAGAAGTGAACGGTGGAACAAGAAACGGATAAAGGGAAAAAGGGAAAGAAGGATTTTCCATTATGTGATAATTGTGGGAAGAATCACCCCGGTTCTTGCCTAAAAGGAATGGGAGTTTGTTATAAATGTGGAGAAAAAGGTCACCAGGTGCGTGATTGCAAGGGAAAGAAAAAGGCTATCAATGTTGAATGATACAATTGTAGGGAAATGGGGCATTATGAAAATGAATGTCCTAAGCGTCAATAAAACTTATCTCAGAAAAGGCCAAGGGATCAAGGCCAAGCTTATGCTGTTACTACAGATGAAGTTGAATAATTATTGTATTTGTGTTTTTGGACTCAAGAACTAGATTATGGTTATAAGAATAATGTGATATATATAAGGATTGTACTGCAGTACATGTTGTTTTCATTAAGGTTTTAATATGATGAAGGTAATCATATTTTAAGTATGTGATAATAAGAGAAACTTTACTTTGTTTGGGGAATCTGATGTTACAATTGATTTTGGAATTTAGACACCTTTTAGAAAAAGTCTGGACATGGGTATTTTGGATAACTATATAGGTTGGAATGGATTAAGTTGATCTTTGAATAGTATTTTTTAAGGTTAAAACATTTTTGAAGATTATTTTTGGAATATTATAATACTATAGTATTAGGAAAAGGACAACCTGCAGGGTGGGGCATAACCCATCGCGTCAGACAAAGCTGCAGGAATCGAACCCACAACCATAGTGCGACAAGCCTTTATTACCTACCACTAGCCTACAGGAAGTCCCTGGTTATTACAAAATAGTTTTACTAATCTAAATGGTATGTGTTGATATTTGGAACCTTATACAATTATGATAAATAGAATATTTTTGAGTTCTATTACCTTTTGGAGTAAAAGATGGGTTTTTGGTAAAAATTTATTAAAGAATGAAAGTATACATAACAAGTATGTATATTCCCTTACGTTCTTAGTAAATCTCATAAATAAATTCCTCAACTTTATAAAAGGTAACTTAAAACAAAAACGTTGTCAGTTAACTTTTCCTACTGGGGAATCAATGATCGTTTAACCAATCACAAGTTTGTGATTTTCTTGTAGTTAAAATTTCTCCTAATCCTGTTTTCTACAACTCTCCATTATACCTTGATGGTTTGTTTCTCCTCCATATCCATATTTTCATAGAATCCTTGTATGGTCTATCTTGGGTGACCTTTGTACTTATCTTTCGTTCATTTAATGTTATATTTTTATTAACCTTATTTCCGATGTGGGTTTTCCACAAAGGTATTTTCTATTTTCAACCTTTTATTTTCAAAGAAAAATTTCAAATTGCGAGGACGCAATTTATTGAAGGAGGGGAGAATGTAACACCCTAAGTTTCCATGATATGCTTCTCATTTAATAATGCAATAGCTTGCATTGTACGCAAGTTCGAGTTCTAACACACCGCGACTAATCAAAGTAGCCATTATGAATAGTAATAACCACTTTTTAAAATTATAGAAATTTTATATTTCAAAATGGACTTCATTTTTGTATTCGTAATATCAAAATTATCCTAAGTTGAATTTTTTGTAATTTTCTGAGAACATTCAATTTTTTATGAATAGTGAATAATACTTAAAAACAACTTTTTTAATCAAAATAATTTATAGTGATAAGTTATACTATTGAGTGGTTTTAAAGTATAATTAGAATATATTTTTACCATTTTATCTAATGGTGGTCATTAGAACTAATTTAACATTGAAATTGGACATAAACAATTGCCAATCTTTTGATATAAATTGTTTCTTAAAAAACACGCTATTTGTTGTGACATCGGGAATTAATTATAAAATTAATTAATGAAACTTATATTTTTGGAATTTTGTAAAATAGACATAATTTTTGAATTCAGAATATCAATAATATCTTAGGGTGAAATTTTGGCATTGTTCTGAAAAACTTCATTTTTTGATGAATAGTGAAACCACTAAGTGGAAGTTTAATAACTGATTTTTTGTTTAAATGAAATTTTACCACTTCTGTGTTTTGAATTTCAAAAATCCGACATACATGGTTGTCATTAAGAAGTAAAATGTGGTTCAATGAGATTAAAATAATTTTTGGTGAATAGTAACTTTTAAGTTCTTAATCGCGATTAGAGGTAATTAGTGTAGTTTAAGGTAAAAATAATGTTTTAATAATATGAGATGAGCTTGACACCTGTCCTACCCTCATTGGATGTTCCATGGCCGACCAAGACAATCCATGGGTCAACTTGGGGACCCCATGGAGCCACTTTAGTTGGAAAATTACGTAAATACCTTTTATTTAATGTTAAAGTAAAAAAATGACACAAACATGAAATGTTTTACTAAAACAATTTTTACATGGGGTTATACAAGTTATATTTTTGACTATAAATAGTCATTAGAAAGATAAAAAGATTTCCTACATCATAGTATTTTTTTATAATTTTTAGACATTATATAAATTAAATTATTTATGACACCATGATGATGCAGCGATTACCTCATTATTTAACGATTTAAATAAAATAAAATGATAATGTAAAATCTAAGGCTTAAACTTGTCAAAAAACTATTTGTTGAGTATATTTCGAACCCTTATCACCATAGACTCGAATTATATAAGTTTGGGACCTCTAAAATCCGAAACTCATTTTATAATAAAGTGACTTTTCTTTACTTTCCAAGAGTGCCCCTCCTCTCCACTTATAAAAGGCCCTCACCTCTACCACCTCATTCACACATTAAATCCATTTGGATCAGCCAACCTCTGCCCAAATACTCTCCCAACTTCCCCCTGTTACTCTTATAAGCCTCACTTTGGGCATAACTCTTCCCAAGGAATCCTTTGGCTCAAATCAATAAGAGTTACCCGATTTTAAGGTAATGTCTTCTCTAATGTTGTTTTGTTTTATTTTTCTTATACAACCCCCTAAACACTTTTTATTAATTTCTTTTGTAACAACACCAGTATCCTAAATATACTTGTATGTTGTTATAAGAAGGATTCTAGATACACTTACACACACCTACATCTAATGGTTAAAGAACATACTGTTTCTGTGGATGGCGAATTTCTGCCTCATGAAACGATGATTGTTCAACACTCATATAACACCTCTAATGGTGGCCATTATGATGACACTATTTTTATATATGATATATATTATGTTTTTGTTTTCCTTATTATTTTGTATTTTTAATTTATGGTATACCTTTATGGTTTCCATTATGGGTAAACGCGATATCTTCATTTTAGGAAGTGCGGACTACCGCCCCCTCAAAGTGATTTGAATCGTTAATACCATATGTGGGATGTATAAAGGATGGAGTAAATGCTATTATATGATATATTATACTGGAATTATATTATACATTTATATCATTATGATTTCATTCCATTAAATACGAAATAGAAATGAAAGTAGCGTTCATGCATACGTACGGCTTACTGTCTCCATGAATGGTGCATTTTATTTCTTACCTCTAAATGTTACACAATATTATGAATGAATGTATATACTGGATATATATTATATATATGATATCTACATAATGAATATAATTCTGGATATAATGGATGTTTCACCACATGAACAACTTGTAATTATAAGACGTTTATTGTTGACTGAAGTACCAAGATCGACAAAACGACCGTTATTAACTTAAATAATTACATAATGTTCATAACATTGTAATAAGTGATATAAAAAGGATAATTAAATTGAAAATTTTTCTTAATAAGGTATATATTAACTCTAGTTTATTATTCAGGAGGTTAAAGAACGGTTGAGTCAAGTCGGACATGAGGTAAGGGAATTTCTTAACCCAATTTCCATTCTTTGGGTTAATCTCCTACTTTCAAATTATGTCATGATATTATTATGTCCTATTTTGTATTTTTACTTTCTTTATGAGTACCTATAGTGAATACACATAACAGATCTATTTTATTTTAAAAATGATCTTTTTAAGGACTTCGTCTCAATCTCTTTTCATTGAGGCATATTTGGTTTTATACACAACTTTCTTTTATACAGTGTATAAACCCCTTTGACTTTTACATTTATTCAAAAGGAATCATTTTATACGAAGTGTTTACTAAACGACAAAAGGGGATGTTTTTGTCGTACGTATACGGCGACAACGACTTCTTCGCCGCCGTGACCATTATTTGAGTTTCGGCTTCCTCTACAAGCCATACCTTTTTTTAAAAGAAAAATAAATACCATGTTTTACTTTTCTTTTATTTTGGTATTTAAAATGGCTTTGAAAGTGTTTTTATTATATCAATGTGTTGTATTTATATCTTGTGATTGAAATTTGGAAATGTTATGTTTCCTTTATGCATGTTTTATGTGATACGATTATGTTATGGTGTATGATATGTTTAAACCTATTCATATGCGGAATGCATTGGACTTAATAAGTGACGGGTGGAGCCTGCTATAGCTCCTCGATGCATCGGTAGGTCTCATGAGAAAAACTAGTGTCTTGGCACGAGGCCTTGACAAAATCTTATTTGTGGTCCTAGCACGAGGCCTTGGCTACGTGGTTAGGATAGTCTGGAATTATGAATTCCATCATTATGAAAGTGGTTATTGATATTTCATGTGATTATATGACCAGTTGAATATCCATGTGAAGAAGTAAATGGCATTATCTCATTTTACTGTTACCATATTATGTTGATGTTCAAGTTTAAAAGGATTTTGTTTTAGTTATAAATTGCCTTAAATTTTTATGTTTATTATGAAAGCTTCTGCAATATTGTTATCCTTACCGAGCATCTGAGCTCACCCCTTTCAATGTTTTAATATTTTCCAGGATGTGAAGAAGTATTTTATGAATGACCTGCAGGGATAGTAAGAAGAGGATATGAGTGTGTACTATGAAGACATTGTTATTAGTTTTTCACCTTATGATGTAATGTAACATTTATGAATGTATCTAGTGTTTCCAAGGCTACTAAACTAATCGGTCTTTCAAGACTTGATCTTTTGTGATCATGCCAATGTTACGAAGTAATGCACCGACTTCGGGTAGCTGGGGTCGGGGCGTTACACATATAACATTGCACGAGTAGTAATTTTTATCAGTTTGAACTTCTCGTGAAGGAGATTCCATTCTAGCTTCACACGATGAAGTTTGGCTTGGGTTTGGTCCAGAGAAAAGCCCAGCGGTGCTACCTCCTTCCCAATTTTTGTTATATGAGCTTCGATTGGCCCACGATTACTGGATGAGGCCATCAAATCTCCTTTATATATTAATTAACCAAGGTCACTTGTATTTAGAGACAAAAGTTGCAACATTAATTTTTCAACGGTCATACTAACTAATGGTCATATAATAGTCAAAACCCAACAGTCTCATTTTTATTATACTCATGTTATCAAACGAAACAGTTTTGTTGAGTATGAAAAATAAAATAACACACAAAATTAGGAAACAAGATTTATTCAAAATTTCTGGTCATTACAATCCCTCCACAAGTGGAGAGGACATGGAAGATGCACCCCCTACCTTTGAGGAGGGCATCTCCACCACGGTCGACGAGTTAGTGTAGGTGAACCTCGGTAGCGAGGCAGACCCAAGACCCACATTGGCCAACGCCCCTATGCCCCCCGAGGAGAGGCAACATTATGTAGACTTTCTTAGACAGCGTCGTGATGTGTTCCCTTGGAGTTATGACGAGTTGCCATGATTATATCCTCAGGTAGACGTCCACTGCCTTAGCCATCTGGAAAACCATCGCGGGTTCAAACAACCTCCCAGAAAGATGCACCCCTCTCACGGTGCCCTGGTTGAGGCCGAAGTTGATAAGATCATCAAATTCAACTTTGTCAAAGAAGTTCAGTACCCCCGGTGGTTATCCAACATTGTGCCAGTCAGGAAGAAGAACAAACAAACCAGGGTCTGTAACGACTTCCGCGATCTAAATCTCCACTGTCAGAATGATGATTTTCCCCTTCTAGTGACAGGGTTTTTGATCGATGCCACGATCGCGTTCTAAGCCCTCTCCTTCATGGATGGGTATTCCGGGTACAACCAGATCCTGATAGCCCCCGAGGATGAAGAGTTCACTGCCTTCAGGGCCCCCCAAGGTACTTTCTGTTACCAGGTTATGCAATTTGGCCTAAAAAATGCAGGTGCCACCTATCAAAGGGCCATGCATTTCATATTCAAGACAATCCTCGGAACACCGGTGGAATGCTACGTAGATGACCTAGTGGTCAAATCTTTCCAGAGCCAGGAACATATCAAAGACTTTGAGAAAGTGTTCGGCTTCCTCCGTTCTCGCCACCTGAAGATGAACCCATTGATGTGTACCTTCGGGGTCACCTCTGGAAAGTTTCTTGGATTCGTTGTTAGATACCGAGGCATCGAGATCGACCCGGAGAAGATCAAGGCCATCAGCCTGATGCCTCCCCCGAGTAATATTCGGGAGTTCAGAGGCCACCAAGGCCACTTAGCCTATATACGCCGATTCATTGCGAATCTGGACGGCAAGTGTAATCCCTTTTCCCAGCTCATGAAGAAAGGCACCACCTACGAGTGGGATGAAGAGTGTCAGATCACCTTTGAGAAAATCAAGCAGTATCTGCTCCAACCTCCGGTCTTGATGCCACCCCTTTCCAGGAAGTCTCTGGTCCTTTATGTGACCACCCTGGAATAATCCCTCGGTGCACTTCTCGCCCAGAAGAACAATGAGGGAACAGAGAATAGCCTCTACTACCTCAGCCGCATGCTCCTCGATACGGAAATTAGGTATTCTCCCATCGATAAGACTTTCCTGGTGCTCGTATTTTTTTATAGAAATTGTGGCACTACTTGTAGAACCACGAGGTACAACTGGTCTCTCGGGTAGACCCGTTGAAATACCACCTAAACCGACCAATGTTGACTGGCCAACTAGCGCAGTGGGTAGTGATCCTCTAGAAGTTCGACATCAGGTTTCTACCTCAGAAGGATATCAAAGGACAATCACTGGAAGACTTCTTAGCTGCTTATCCATCCTTTGCGGATCAGCCACTAGATCTAGGATTTCCTAATGAGGCAATCCTCTTAGTCGATTGTGTCGTACCATGCTGGCAGATGCACTTTGATGGTGCCTCCCTGAGCCCCACCGGTAGAAGGCTCAACAATCCTAGGATCAATAGAGTGGGCCTGAGTGTCGTCTTCATCACCCCAGAGCAAGTCATTCTGTCATATTCATTCCTATTTTCATAAGGCTACACCAACAATGAGGCAGAATATCACGCCCTCATCACTGGCCTCGAGCTAGCTCTTGAGATTGGCGCGCCCCATCTGCATGTGAAAGGGGACTCCGAGCTGGTCGTCAAGCAGGTCAATGGTGACTATGTTGTCAGAAATCCATAACTCTTGCCATTGTTGGAGTGCACCCTTCGTCTAATGGCTATGTTCCCCTCTCGGCCAGAGGTCGTTCATATCCCCCGATCGCAGAACAGTCGAGCAGATGCTTTGGGAAGCATGGCCGCATCACTTGAGGAGCCCAAACAGGAAGACCTGATTATCCATGTGGCACACCAGAGAGTCATTGCTCTTGTTATTCCGGAAGATGATCGTGGCCTGCGGGTGAACAATCTCACCACTGGTGCCCTTACATCAGGATCCCCAGGGACTTCAGATGCAGTAATCGAGACAATTCCTGACTGGAGGATGCCCTTGGTTGAATACCTCCAACATGGAAATCTTCTGTCGGACCAAGGTGAGTGCAAGCAAATACGACGCTGCACACTGCAGTTTACCCTTCATAGCGGTCCCATCATTGAGCAAGTCCTTTACAGGCGCATATTTGATGGTGTTCTCCTCCATTTCATTCAAGGAGCCGAGATCCCATAGGTCATGCAAGAAGTTCATGCTTGTTCCTGTGGCGACCACCAGGCCTGGTCGAAGTTGTCCCACCAGATTCGGAGGCTGGGGTACTTCTGGCCCTCCATGATCTACGACTTCATCAAGTTTTCCAAGAGGTGTCATGCGTGCCAAGTTCACACTAACTTTGTGCATCCTCCACTGGAGCCTCTCTACACTACCAAGTATTCTTATCCCTTTACAGTCTGGGGGTTGGATGTCGTAGGACCTTACCCGCCGGCGACGGCCCGCCAGTGTCGGTTCATTCTGACCGCTACGGATTTCTTTTTCATGTGGGTAGAGGAAATTCTGATCAAGGAAGTCAAAGCTCGTTCTATCACTGACTTTGTGAGTTCCAATATCATCTATCGATATGGATTCCCTCATGCTATCCTCACGAACAACAGAACCAACTTTCGAGCAGCCGAGCTGAAAAAATTGTACGCCAAGTACAACATTCTCTCTAACCAAAACTCCTGCTATCATGTGCAGGCGAATGGATAGATCGAGGTGTTTAACAAAACCCTCTCTAACCTTCTGTAAAAAATGGTTGGTCAGAACAAGAAAAGTTGGCCAGACAAGCTCCCCAACGCTCTTTGGGATTATTGGACGATGACTAGAAATTCCACCCAGGTGACTCCGTATTCCCTGGTGTACGGAGCTGAGGTCGTCCTGCCTATCGAGATTCTATTTCCCTTATTACGCATGGCAGTCTACGACCAGAAAGTGCCAAATAGAGTTTCCGAAGTCCGCCTATCTGAATTGGAAGCGCTGGATGAGAATAGGCTTCATGCTTTACATAACCTGGAAAGGCATCAGAGCAAGATGGCTCGATCTTTCAACAATAAGGTTCACCTTTTCTCTTTCCTGCAAGGTGACCTGGTACTGGCTCTCGGAGCACTAATGATTCCCGGCATGAAACCACCGAAATTGGAGCCCAAATGGGAGGGGAATTTCACCATCCATAAGGTCTATCCTAATGGCACATATTCCCTGGTAACTATGGATGGTGAGCGTGTCACTTCTCCCACCAACGCCAGGTTCCTCAAACATTATTTTGCCTGAATCTTAGGGTCCGATTTGTAAGACCTAAAACTAAGATCCTTTTGCTGACCCGCATGACCCTAAACTGCACCTGGTCCTACATGACCCTAAACTGCAACCACGGTCCCCCATGACCATAAACTAGATTGCGGTCCAACATGACCTTAAACTACACTTGGCCCCATACTTGGTCCCCTTTGTTCAGAGTTCTAAGACCTTAAACTAAGACCCTTACGGTCTAGCATGACCTTAAACTGCATGACCGTCCTCACTGTAAGACGTTAAACTGTAGGCTGGTTAGGAATCCCTGACCGAGGCCCAGCCTCAGGCCCCTTGGCCTTCTCGGGCCTCTTAGTCCCAGTCTTCACACAGAGCATGTGGTGTGGGGTTATGCCCTCATTCACGATGGGTTACCTACCGCGCCATGCACACTCCCTGGAAGAAATACTTCTTATCGTCCTACATGACGTAAAACTGTACTTCAAGAACTACGTGCGACTTTATTCCCATCCTTATGGGATATGTAGGACCGCATGAACACCTAGATTTCAAGTCCAGCCCCATCTCTTGAGATATCCCATGATCTTCTGGTCACCTCGGTCTTTTGGCCTATCCTTCCCCGCAGGGGGATATATAGGTGTGGTACAGGGTCTTTGGCACCATGCCCCCCTCCTCCTGGGAATCCGCCATCTTTTGGACGCTCTCAAACCAATCCCTTCAACCCTTCCCAATGGTCTTCTAATGTGTTCAGAGTAATCTGGTCTAGGACATAGAGTGTCAGATTTGACTTAGGCAAGTTTTCGTCCACTTTCCAAGCTTCATGCTCCCTTTCATCCGGGCCCCCGTTATCTCTCACAACCGGAGGGACCCCCAAAAACGGCCTGGATACAACACCTAAGGGCTCTCCTACCGTTACGGGACAATGCCCCCGAGGGTTCCCGACAACAAATTGATACAAATACCACGTTTCGAATATGGTCAGCGGTTGATGCTTATTTGTTTTCCCCTATCTTTAGGCTAACACGACAGGATGTTGTGTTGGGAACATGGTAAGCAGTAATCCTCAGTCGTAATGCCGGTTCCTTCAGGCCCTGAATGTTGGTTGCATGATTCACATTATGTTCCACCCCACCGTGTCAAGGTGGAATCTCGACACTCCTTGAACTAACCCTCAGTGCACCCCCACACGTCAGACGGACAAAGCTGCATCACGGTGTCTCTCGGGGCTCCTGCGATCTGAGCGCTAGAGTATGTGCTTGGGGTTTTCTCTAAGGATTGTGTGCAGCTTGAACCTCATCCCCATGAGAAACGAGGAGTTTCCCAGACATTGCATTTTGGGCCCAGCTTAGCTGGGAGCTAGCATCTCCTGCCCACCTTGATTATTGAACCCTCGCCGACCCATTGGCCTGAGGCTCATCTCTTGGAGTCACACGTAGTGATGGTATGGTATTATGTCCTCATTCAAATCATGTATGCCTCATCACATCATGCGTATTCCCCAAGTCCAAGACATATGACCCTAAACGGTGTTGTTTGGTCTTACCACATGACCATAAATTGTGATGATATCATCCTGGTCGCACGACGGAAAACAACACTGCATTGTTGTGACCCCCCATAGGGGACATCACGTTGGGTATTGGACAATTCCCATACCATTTTTCAATGCATGTTATGGATTGATTGTTGTGGCGAAGCTAGGGATTTCTAACATAGGTCAGTTTCTCCACAAAAGAAAAACCATTCACCTTCAAGGAAAAACAAGATATATCAAATGATGCTTCTTTTGGAGCGAGGGATAGACCCGCACATCTCCATCGTCCTTTGCGCAGGCGCCATGTCGTGCCATGCTACCTATCAAGAACTACGTATGGATTGATTCTCATTCTTATGAGATACGTAGAAGTCCCTGGGCACTACCCCATGGGCCCATCCTAACGTTTCGTGTTCAGTCCCTCGGCCTAAACACGTCCCCAGGAGCACATAGTAAGCAGGGCCTTTCCCTCATTCACGTCAGGTTTCGCAACCGCTTTACCGTGTGTCTCGCATTCCCCTTATCCTTGGGTCTGAGTTCTAAGACCTAAAACTAAGATCCTTTCACGGTCCTATACGACCCTAAACTGCATTTTTCCTTACATCTGGGCCCCGTTGGTCCGAGCTCTAAGACCATAAACTAAAATCTCTTAAGAACTATGTTTGGCTTGATTCCCATCCTAATGGGATACATAGGAACTCCCAGACCTTCTGTCTTTGGGTTCATTTAGAGTTCAGCTAGTTCATCTCTTCGGCCCCGCTTTTGGGACCCCAACAACAGGACTGTGTGGCGTAGTGCGGGATTATGACCTCACTCACGTCGGGTTTGCAACAGCTGCACCCCGCACACCCCATTATACGAATTATCCTTCTTGTCTTATCATCCTACATGATGTTAAATTGTGCTTCAAGAACTACATGTGACTTGATTATCATATTTATGAGATATGTAGGAATGCCTGGACATTTCTTCTTGGGTCTAGCACTAGGGATTACCAAATCCCATCCCTCATTAATGTCAGCCCATTGGCCTGGCTTCTGGGAGAGCGGTGTAATTGCGACATCTACCCCACATAAGTTCGGGATGCCCCATAGTAATGTTGGGAAGCGGAAGTCCTCTCACCAGATAGGTCCTGTCTGTAAACTGGGATGATCCGTGACCATTTTAATATGTCCGACTAATGCGCCTCCGCCACGATGGTGCAATTTTAGGAGTTTTGGACTCTATTTGAACAAACCACCACTCCACCTTCCACACTTTGTGTGCCTCTTTATTCGGATCCTCATCCTATTTCATGTTTGATGGGACCCCCTAATAGTATGGATGATAGACTTTGGTCCGCCTGTTGCGACAATATGGATGATAGACCTTTGGTCCGACTATTGTAGCAATATGGATGATTGACTTACGGTCCGCCTACTGTCCTGGGCCAACGTCCTAGAGGACTGGTCATGTTTTATGGGACCCCCTAATAGTATGGATGATAGACTTTAGTCCTCCTGCTGCGACAATATAGATGATAGACCATTGGTCCACCTATTGTAGCAATATGGATGATTGACCTACGGTCCGCCTACTGTCCTGGGCCAACGTTCTAGAGGACTGATCGACGATATTTGAGTTAGGCCCTGAGTTTCGAACATGGTCAGCGGTCAGCCCTCATTTATTGTCCCCATTTCAGGCCGTTGTGATATGGATGCTGCATTTCCACTACGGTCAACAGTTGGCCTCCATCACCACGCCACCATCATAGTGTTCTGAATTCGGGTAACGTGATTCACCTGTTTTGTCTCCCTATGTACGGATAGATTTCAATGCCCTCTGCATTGCCCCACGTGTGTGTTAGGGCATGTTGCGGAGACAATACATCAATCGGTCTGAGGTTCCCCCACCCGTCGCTTGGACCTCCCACTTCTCCTCAGAAATCCAGGCCCGATTTTGAATGCCTGAAGCCTGGTTAATGCCCCATAGTTGGATGGAATGATGACACGAGCACCCTTTATTCCACATGTTGGGTGCCACCCACATGATCATAGGGGTGATTTGTTATTCATTTCATAATTATGGTGAGCATATTAAACCAAAGGTACAGAAAAATAGATTGGTCCATACATCGGATCAAAATGTTAAGCAGTGGAAGAAAAAAAGTTCATGAGATGGCCAAAACAGAGCCCGCAGGGATCAGCATGCTAGATTGATATTTCTAACCCTGCTACCCTTTGGCCGGTAGCCTCCATGACTGCTTCTCGCTCCTTAAATACCCTCTCTTCATCAGCAGCTGCAAAGCACAGCTCGCCAACCCTAGTTTGTGCCTGCGCCCACTTGTTATCATGTACGGTCATCTGGTGACTCGCATCCATAATTTGTTCTTGGGCGTCAGCCAGCTGGGCCGCCAGTTGCTCCACGTGCTCAGAGCATGTTGCAATGAAGACCCGTTTCTCTTCCGCCTACCCTTCGAGGCACCTGACCTTCTGCTCCGCCCTCAGAAATGCTTGAGTGTTCGCCGATCTTTCCTGACGCTGGGCAACGTCAGTGCGCCGACTTCTCTCGCGTACCTTCTCGTCCATGTAATCACGGACCATCAAATGAAGGCGTTGAGCGTCAGACCCTCTGGTGCACAGGAAGCGCAGCCAGGTCTAAAGTGATCCCATCCACCTCAGCCAATCCGACTGGGGCTGCCTGAGAAAGCGCTGGATACACTTCCACCCTTTGCATCGTGTCATCTGGCTCTCCTCATCCACTTCTGAGTCCGATTCATCTACCTCCTCGGGATCAGCCAGCCGATACGTGGGAAAGGCATCCAGCAGGTCGATAGTAGGATTTTTTTCATGGATGTCTTTATGAGGAATATGATCCTCAACGTCCGGGCGACCTTCCTCTCTCGCCACGATAGCGACGATGCCTTCGTCAGCTTCCATCCTCGCCTCAAGGACATCGCCACTGATGTCCGCCACCCCATGCTCACCAATTTCTGGGGCCGACTTAGTGCGGGGAGCATGTTCTAGATGAGGTGGTATTTCCTCCACTGGTCCTCTCATGGACGACCCTAGTTCAGCAGCCCAACGAGCCTCCAATGTTGAGATCACTGCATAAGGCGTACCCTGATTAGTTGGGATATTTTGATAGCAAGCGCCAGTAGTGGAGCATGGGACTTACAGGAACCCATAACGTCAGCCTCCAGTATTCTGGCCGCTACAGGAGCTGCCATGATAGGAGACCCCTCTGCGCTTGTCAATTCAATGATGGGCATCGGAGCCCCATCTTGTCCCACTGGTTCCTCTCCTCCCTCTATTGGGGACATCTGATCAACACCTAGGTTCTCCTGAGTGAGATAGAGAGATGGGTTAGAAATTGTAGAAGTGAATGGATGAAGAAGGAAGATGGATAAGGGTAGAGACGGACCTCGAGCAGTTCGGTTATCTCCATGTCGGAGCTGACAATCTCACCGCTCTCCTACGAGTTCCCTTGGTGGTCCGCCCCCTGTGACCCCTCACCTTTGGGTTCTCCTTATCCTTCACCTTCTCCGTCATCTTCTCCTTCGCCTTCATCTTCTCCGGTCTCCTCCTCCACCAATGATTCATCATCACTGTCACCTTCTCCTGGCAGCATCACTTCTGGATCGTGCTCTTGGACGAGCATCACTTTCACTAGGAAAGGTGGTTCCTCACGCCGACCCCTTTGGCGCCCGTATGTGTCCATGGCTGTCAGATAAGCATGACGCCGATGGAAGTTCACTCTGTCGGTAACTCGAATGAGCCCGACCTCTGGTAGCTGGATCCCATTCTGCATTATCTTCTGCCAGATGGCTTCAACGCCCAGTGATTGCCGTAGGGTCATCCAGGCCGACCACAGTTCCGGGAGAATTGAATCTTGGGAAGGTTCGAGCAGGTATCTTATCTCCTTCCTGTCCAGTTCCCTGGCTGCCTCATGTGACCCCCCTATGGGCAACGAGGTCGCAAAATCCCCGTGTTATGTTCCCGTCACCGAGGTCCTGGCCTGCGCATGCCTCATTGCCTAACGTGCCTCTGGTTACCCCCTTCTAGTAGCACCTTACTTACACCCCCGTCGCCCGGTTTCCGCGCGGGTAGTCTCGAGTTTCCGGACTCGCTTGCGTAAAATCCCTTCAGGGTACGCAATAGTCCAGTTCTCGGCATACATGGTTGCTAGGCCAGCATCAACCCCGGTGGGAGGAAGGGTGTTAACGTCGCCAGAGCCGAAAGTGGTAAACATCAACCACATCTGGTGCAAAACGCAAGGATTCTTCTCCTCCCGGATATCCGTAACCACTATATTCGACATTCGTTGGAGGATCCTGAATTTCCTGGAGAATCAGGATGGCACATAAGGCTCACAAGATCACCTTCTCATTGATCCGAGCCATAAGCACCCCACCCTAGATGCTCTGAAAATATTCTTGCTGCTCCAGTGAGCCTCGCCCATTTTCCACCATCTGGCCGACCAGGGTGGGGAACAGGCTGAAGTTGAAATTGGTGTGGTTACTGATTCAGATCCTTACACCCTCCTCATTGAGCGTCATCGGCGCCACCCCGGTGATGTTCAATAGAGATGGTCGTAGGCCGTTTCCCGGAGGACAGATGGCTTTTGGGAAAGTATACCTGCCGAGATGAGCAGCCACCCAACCGTGAAAGATCTGGAAAGGGTCGTATACCCTCCGAGGCGACCCCCCTAGTGAGATACATCCCAGAATGGCATACATCTTGGCCAGAACGGGGACCCCCAAGATGAACCTTTTGTTAGCGGCCATGGTTCCCACCATCACCAGTGTTGCTGGACGGATGCCCATCCTCGTGTCCCGCACCGGCAGGAGCCACCTGCTCAGGAAGGCGGTGAGGAACCCGACGTACCGGATGTTCGGGTCCTGGGCCTCAATGACGCGATAGACCCACGATTGGTATTGCCCTGCCTCCGGGGTCCTCCAATACGACCCATCCTTGCTCCTCTGAGCCACGGTTGGGCACCGTTTACCCCGTCCTGGCATCTTGATTGCCAGATCCTTCTCTAGGAACTGGCTGAACCATCCCTTGTAGGCAATGTTCTCCAGGAATTCCTTGACCCCCAACCTCTCTTTATCCAGTTCCAACAGGTGCCACGTCAACATGGGGGTCCGTGACCTATCTTCATAGGTGTTCTTTGGAGGAACAAACTCGTCATATTGGTAGCCCTCTAGTGGGATACCTCTGATGTAGTGAACATCCCGGATGCTGATTCCAACTTCCTCATGGTGAAGGTGGAATGTGTTGGTATCAGGGGACCACTAGGTGAATAGCTCCGGCCTGAGATCAGGTTGATGGTGGAATAGAACTGCGACGTCCATACCGCCTCGAACAGGCCAATATGTCGCTGCTCGGCCCCAAACTGGTCGCATGTATGGAGAGCCCAGAACACCCAGGCCCACTCACTGGTAAAGTTTCCCCTAGACTGCAGGTCCCAATCTTTCAGCCAGCCCTTAGTGTCATCTGTGATTCTCTGACGGAACGTGCTCACGTAGAGGGCCATAGAATTCTCTACGACAGGCTCATCCCCGATAATAGTCCTGGTCCTCGGGTTCAGGACATATACATCCATGTGCCTGGTTTCCCAGGCAGGATAGCCATTGTTGGTGATGTTGTAGCGAGGAAGCTCATCCTCCCGGGTCACCCATGACCACGGTGTGTCCACCTCGAAGCCCGGTAGAGGAACCTCCTCCAGGATGCCAAAGTTCTAGAGAGGGAGGTTGACAGACAGCGAATAATCCTTCTTGGATGGGGTCAGCAGGTTGAAAAAGGTTAGGTTGTTGGAAACGACCACCTTGGCACCATAAACCTCTTCATTCGCCTCCATTTCGGCTCTATGATCGGCAGCTCCCCCCTCATCAACTTGGATTGCAGCCATCTTAAATATTTCGGGAGTTGCGAGAAATCAGGATGGAGTGCGCGGAATCGGAGAGAGTTGCACAAAATCAGAAGCTGCGGCACAAAATCCAGGAGTTGGGCGTGCAATCAGCACACTAGGTGCGGAATATCCCGAGTTGGCACGTAAATACGGCCGAAATTCGAAAGGATTTTCCCACAGCCAGAGCGTTTTTGCGCGCAGTCGCAGAAGCAATTTCACGCACGAGAGCGTTGAGCCTATCATGCGAAAAATCTTGAGTACGGAATGTAAGACCCAACACCCCTTTTTATAGGCAAGGCCTGGGTTCCGTGCCACATAGAAAGAGAATTCCGTGCCGAGCTAGAATTTTGCGCGCCCGTCAGATTTTTGCGTGCAAAATGCCCAGGAGATGCGCTGCTTCGGTGATTCAGAGTTTCCATCGGAATCTGATCGTTGCGACCTCTCACCGGTCCAATTCCTAGGGGGCATTTATAGACGCTGAAAAAGTCTGTAACTCCTGCAGGATGTTCTGAACGGACGGAGCGAAGTCATATTCAGATGCGGAGGCCCATCCCGGAGGACCTGGAAGTGGTGCGCGAAATTAAAGGGCACCCGCACAAAAAAATGTTGTTCGCACAAAGGGCTCCCAGGATTCACGAAAAGTAACTGGAGCGACACGCAATTTTGCGCGCCCGCTTCCATGTGGGAAAGCCTTGCACGCGGACGGGTCCTGGCGCGAAATATTTCACATGCCGCCCTATTTCCACGATGGAGAATGCCTATAAATATAATGTGACCTCAACCATTTCGGGGTTTAGGAATTCGGACTAGCTCCCATGCATGCAATTCAGACTCCCGCGTGTGCAAGATGTCTTCCAGGTAATCCCCCTTTTCGTGCAACCTTTCCAAGGGGTTCGCCTTTGCGTGCAACCCCACTGGATTAAGTGAATTTTCTAACTCCTCCAGGTTCTTCCTTTGCGCGCAATCATTTCCCTTTGCACACAGTCCACTCCAATTGCGTGCAATCCCTTCCAAACTACGCGCAATCCCTTTGTTCATGACTTAGGGATCGGCCGTTTCCCCCCACACGCACTCCAAGCCCTTTGCGTGCAATCCCCTAGTCGTGCACAATTCCACTGCCCCAATTGTGGGTCATCCCGGATTTTTTCCCACAAACCTCCGCTTTGCGTGCAAAACCCAGGACCCCCCACCATAACATCCCCAGGTGCCTCTTTGTGCCGACGCTCGATGTCTTCCATACCAGGCATGGAGGCCATGCGTTGTTTTCCCGTACGACCTTCTAGGCTCGTACAAAGTAACCTCAAGATCCCTTGGGCGGTGTTTTCCTTTTCGTTGCTTTGCCTCATGCTTCTTCGCATAGGCACTCTAACAGCTATTGCTTCTTCACATAGCCACGCTAACGTGGACCCCTCGATGGTTCGCCCTGCGGCCCCCCTTCACCATGGCCTTGCCGATTCCTTCCCTCCCATAAGGGGTAGAGGGTGTTGGGAATGTAATCCCTAGGGGTTTGGAGAGAACCCACCTCGTCTGAACTGTAGGACGTTAAACTTCCAAGCACCTCGTCCTTAACACATGACGCTAAACTATGATCTTACCCCATGCCTCACACGCAGTGTCCCCCCAGCTTGGACATTCTTTACCCCTCTTGTCTCCACGGGAATGGATTCTTCCTCACATGGAATGATATCCTCCCTCCTAAAGTGGAGTTTGTCCACTGGGGAAGGGCTGCCTAAGAGCGTAAGCCCCTAGCCTCTCTTGAGGAAGGTTTCACCCATGAACCTCCGTACATCCCCACTACCAAGGCCAGTGGAGGGCGTGATAGGGAATGATGCATCTACTCTGTTCGGTCCCAAATCCCTCTCCCTCTGTGCTTTGTCGCACCACGGGCCTCCATCCTGGAGTAAGCCCTGGCACCAAGGGCTGCTAACCACACGAAAGCCCATGTTTCCTCTTTGGGCTGCTCAATGCGTAAGCCCCTTTATGCTTCTCATGGACGTAGCCTTTGCGATGTGATCGTATGGTACCTACTGCTTCTTGTTTCTCACACCGAGCATGACTCACGTGAGCTTAGAGTGAGCATGGACCATGACACCCTATTATGGGCTGCCTCAATGCATAATTCACATCCCAGCGAACTACGATGACTTTGATTCATGCCAACACATGGTACATAGGAAGCCTCCATGAAGTTCAAGCCCACCACCCAGTCGTTTCGACTTCTTCACGTCGGTTCTCCAAACACTTTGGGTTGTCTCAGAGTGTAATCCCCAAATTCCTTTTCCCGCACGACATTAAACTGTATGCCCTCATCCCGTATGACGTCAAACTGGATGCCCTTGTCCCGCATGACGTTAAACTGTATGCCATTGTCCCGCATGATGTTAAACTATATGCCCTTGTCCGGCATGATGTTAAACTGTATGCCCTCGTCTCGCATGATGTTAAACTGTATGCCCCTAACTACGTGGACTTTGATCCGTGCTAATGCATGGTACATAAGAAGCCTCCATGAGGTTCAATCCCATCAATCAGTTGTTCCGACCCCCTTTTCGTTGGTTCACCAACACCATTATGGGCTGCCTCAGAGCGTCAGCCCCATACCTATAATTATGGGCCGCGTCAGAGCGTAAGCCCGATATTCTTCATTATGGGCCGCCTTAGAGTGTAAGCCCCATATTCCCTATTGTGGGCCGCCATAGAGTGTAATCCCCATACCCACTATTATTGGCTGCCTTGGAGCTTAAGCCCCATACCCACTATTATGGGCCATCTCAGAACGTAAGCCCCATACCTCACACCCACGTCTCATCCTAACCTATCCCTTGAGCCCACGTGACTCGGGAAGGTCATGCCCTAGCTCGGAGGTCTTACATCCTCCAGGCTCCAATCCATACATTCATCCTCACGGGTCGCCTCTTTTGGTGTCCCACAGTATCACTGAACTACGCCGAATTTGATTCCCTGCCATGAGGATACGTAGGAAGCATCCACAAGGTTCAAGCCCCTCTTCACTCCATCACCGATACTGATCCTTACCAGGGCCGCCACATCCCGGTGGGATTATGCCATCTCATTCTACTCCATAGTATCCGGGAAGCCGCCCACGTGTTGGCCCCAATATCGGTGTTCCCACTATGGGTTCCTTCAATCTGATCCACTCTTAGTGTTCCGATCAGTCCGATCTGTCTCCGCCGGACATTAAACCCGTGGCATCCCCCGTGTTAAACACGGGAAGCTGAGGAAAACCTCAGATGGTACACAATTCCCCACGTTCGATGTGGGATGCCTCGGGCTTCCGCGCCCTTGAGAAGCCCTATAATAAGGGACGGAATATTGACATGCCAATCCCCCAGCGTCAAGGCACGCCAACGACACCCCATCGTGACCATTCTCCACACCGAAGGTTGCTGTCCCGACCAGACCCCTTGGAGCATCTTGACGAAAGCAGCGTAATTAACTGGCGTCCATGCAGATATGGAACCAGGAACGGGCTTCAAGAACCCGTCTTAAATCTATGAGGGAGACCCAGACTAGGGGACGATCTCCGAGGAGGAATCCACGAAAGGAAGAACCGACATCCCATCATCCCGGTTTCGATCAAGGAGTAGACTCCCCTGAATAAGGAATGAATGTCGCCCACCTTTGGAAAACGGGAATGCGGGGCCTCAAGCCGCGCATCCTCCCCTGCGTGACGGATGCGTGCATGGCCCCGCGGAAAGCGTCAGAAATAGCGTGGAGATCCAAGCAGGCTATATTTTCCTTTAGGTAGTTAGGGGGTGTGATACCAGTGTGGGAAGGGTGGACATAAGAAACCTCAGTGCCCAAGAGACCTAATTGAGTGATGATATTGCAGTAAGATGTGACATATTCAGTGTTTCTTCAATTCCCTCATTCCAATAGCTAGTGAGTGAGGATTTGTCTCGAATCCTCATACGGGAGCAGGACCACTAGTTCCACATGATAATGAGGGATGGAGTTCTTCCTGCCGTTTAGGACGAGATGGTGGTCGTGGACACAGTGGTTTGACATAGGCTTTTTAACAGTCATAGGGTGGATGAGCACAAGGATCTCAGATAGCTTCACAGGGTCACAGTACAGGTTAGGATTTTACGCTGGAGCAGATCCAGTAGGATCCGGATCCCAGACCCTCTACGGTTAGAGGTATGATTTTGGTTGCTTCGGTTTTAGCTTTTGATCTTTTCGATACGAGGGATTCCCATAACTTTATATCTATGCCCGTTGTGGAGATAATTTGGCTCTATATCTTCACTTCTACTGATATCATGATCATGGACACACTGTTGGGTATTAGAAAGACTAGTGTACGTCAGTGCAAGGAGTTTCCTCTTGAGGTTGGTGGGTGTCAATTCTTATGGGACCTTTATGTCTTAGAGATGATGGGCTATGAATTCATTCTTGGAATGGACCAGTTAGTTCCCTTCTAGGACATTATCGATTTATATCACTACATAGTGAGTTTCACATCACCAGAGGGTAGTTTGTTTCTACATAATGGTGAATGGGATGTCCATACAAGTAGAGATGGACCTGAGCATCACAGGTTGAGAGGTGTTACAGCCCAGATTTCTAGTCTGTATCTTGATGATCAGTGGACTTCATAGATGGACTTTCCTCCAACGTTCGATCATTTTAGGGATGTATATCTTGATGACTTTCTAGGTTTTCCTCTCGAGCTAGAGGTAGACTTATCTATTGAACTCATGGCAGGGGCAGCACCGGTGTCTATTTCTCCTTATAGGATGGCTACACTAGAGTTGAAGGTGCTCAAGAAATAGTTGGAGGAGTTACAGACAAAGGGTTTCATCCAACCCAGTACTTCTACTTGGGGTTTCTCTATCCTGCTTGTGAAGAAGTCAAAAAATACCCTCAGACTTTGCGTGGATTATCAGAAGCTAAACTAGTTGGCTTTTAAGAACTGTTATCCCTTACCAAGGATTGATGATCACTTTGATCTGCTTCAAGGAGCCTGAGTGTTCGCCAATATTGAATTTAGATCCTATTATCATTAGTTCTTCATTAGACCATTAGATATACCTCTTATAGACTTTCTTATAAAGTATGGCCTATACGAGTATGTGGTTATACTATTCGGTCTCACGAATGCACTTACAATTCTTATGACACTAATGAACTGAGTGTTCCATCCGTACTTGGATTCCTTTGTGGTTGTTTTTGTGGATGATACCTTGGTGTACTCTCACAATCGACACGACCATGCTATCCATCTTGATATCGTTTTGAGTACACTGAGAGAGCCTCAATTATATGATAAGCTCTCAAAATTCCCCTTTTGGATAGACCATATTCACTTCTTGGGTCATGTTATCTCAGAGACAGAAGTATCAGTATACCCATATAAAGTGAGAAAATTAGTTTTCTAAGACCATCCAAAGAACTTCATTGAGGTACAATGTTTATTTTAGGGTTTTCTGGTTACTACAGGTGTTTTATACTGGACTTTTCATGCTTAGCAGTGCCACTGATAGGCCTGACTAAGAAGGGTGTGAAGTAATTGTGGACAGATTCCTACAATTCATCCTTTCAGGAGATGAAAGGGAGGTTTACATTAGAACTGATACTAGGTTTTACAGAGTCATAAATGAGTTACACCGTATACAATGATGAAACAGGTATTGAGCTGGGAGTAGTGCTTATGAAGGGGAAGTAGTCGTTGCGTACGGGTCTCAACAGTTGATGCCACATGAGAGGAATTACCTGATGCACGATATTGAGTGGGCTATAGTTGTTCATTCCTTGAACTATTGGAGACACTATCTTTTGGGAGATAATTTTGTGGTGTTCACTGACCACAAAAGTCTCAAGTACATCTTTACTCAGCATGACCTTAATTTGAGACAACGAAGGTAGGTTGAGTAACTTTAGTTTTTTGACTTTGAGCTTGCCTACATGCCTGGGAATGGCAATGCAGTAGCTGAAGTGTTGTGTAGGAGGAATCAGATACAAGATGTTCCAGAGGACAACAGTGAGTGGAAGATCATGTATATGTTCTCTTAAATGCATTTGGAGGTTCACGACATAGAGTGGTAAACGTTTCTTTCTTATGTAGTTGTGACCCTACTCTTCTTGATCGAGTGATAATGAGATGGCTGTTAGATTCTAAAGGCGTAGTCTTATGGGAGAGTGTGTTGGGAGAGGAACCTACTACTTGATGGATTGTAGAATATGATGAGATCTTGTGCTTTCATGGATGCATATGGGTGTCGGCAGACATACGCGAGGAGCTGATGCAGGATTTTTATTACTCAGTTTGGTCAGTTCATCCTAGTGTCTGCATAATGTATCCAAGATTAACACCATCAGTATTGGTGTCCAGGTATAAAGAGGGAAGTTACTGGTTTTGTTATGCGATGTTCCACCTGATAGTAGGTGAAGGAAGAGCATCAGTGACCAGAAAGGCTTTTACAGCATTTACCCGTTCCCGAGTGGAAGTGGAATGATGTCACTATGTATTTCTTGATTGGTTTACCGAGATCACCCTGAGGGAATAATGCAGTATCAGTTGTTCTTGATAGGTTCACGAAGGTTGAACACTTCTTACCAATTAAGGATAACTTTAGTGTTTATGAGCTTGGAAGGTTGTACATATGAGAGATTGTAATATTTAACGAGTTTCCATGCTCCCTCATTTCATACAGAGATTCCCATTTTACTTCTCATGTTTAGAAGGGAATACAAAAGGATTTTTGTGCATAGGTACTTCTGACTACAACTTACCATCCCTAGACAGATGGCCTATCCGAGTGAACAATTCAGGTGCTAGAGGACATGCTTCGATCATGCGTCCTATATTTTGGAGGATCTTGGAAGAAGCACATACCTATGATCAAGTTTTCATACAATAATAGTTTTAGGAAATTATTAAGATGGAACCTTATGAGGCTTTGTACGGTAGGACATTCCGGTCACCCCTATGTTGGCTGGAGGCTGGAGAGGCAGCTATTCTAGGACCTCATCTTTTCTAGGATACCAATGAGTAGGTTGAGTTGATTCAAAAGAGGATGGATACTATGTAGTCTCGCCAGAAATCTTATACTGATCGACAGAGATGACCTCTGGAGTTCAAGGTAGGAGATTTGGTTTTGGTGTGTGTGACACCACAGTTGGGACATTGGAGGATTAAGAGACAGGGAAAACATTCACCGAGATATGTTGGGCCATTTTAGATTTTGGAGAGAGTCGGGAAGGTTGAATATCCGTTGTATTTACCTTAGTGGTTCCGAGTTGTGCACGACATCTTCCATGTTTCTCAGCTACAATGTTACTTCTCAGACCCGTCTAATGTTTTTTAACCCGAGGAGGTTGAGTTGGAGGTGGATGCATCTTTTGAGGAGCATCCTTTTCGGATTTTGGATCGCAATATGATGGTTATCCATGGCCAGCCTATTCCTATAGAATGGGTTATATGGCAACACGAGCGAGTACAGAATGAGCCATAGGAGAGGGCAGCTGATGTGCGAACGTAGTGGCCAGAGCTGTTTGAGGATTACTCTTCGCCACCTTGTTAGGGAAATTCGGGGAAAATTTTATTTAAGGGGGGAGGTTTTTATCAACCCAGATCTTCATTTTAGGTATGGATCTTGATATTGGGTGTTTTTTTGAGAAAAAGTGGAGGTTTTGTAAATTTCTGAAGAACACACCGTGTACTTGGGAGTACACATTGTGTACCAGGTTGCTGCAGGTAGCCGTGTACTAGCTGTGTAACCGCTGAGACATGGACGTGTGAGGTTACCTAGAGATCGGCTAAAGAGGGTTCTGGTTTAGTTATGTACACGGTGAGTACATTAAATGAACACGACATGTACTTTTTATTTTATTTTATTAATCAGACCATGGTCGCGTCTAATCTCTAGAACCCTCTTCTCCTGGTCGTGCCTCATGAAGGAGTGTATGAAATCGCCGAATCTTATCTGATCCACTGACTCATCATTCATTCTTCAAATCAAACATCGTCAGGTGCATTGGAATCTCCACAGTGTTTTCTTCCATCTTCTAGATCTTACCCTCCAAATTTCCCCTCTTTCTCGAGTTATTCAAGGCTGAATGTTTTTCACCTTTTTTAGATCTATGATGGTCTAGGCTGATTCAAGGGTTGATTTTAAGGATTGTTCATCGTACAATGTCAAGGTAGGTGTTTTTTTCCATATGTTTGTTATATTTGAGTTTTATATGCCAAAGTGTTGATTACCCTTGTTTCAGGTATTTCGGGTTAAGGAAATTGAACCCTGTTTTATCTTCCTTAGATTGATTATTGGATTTTGGGTTGATTGATGTGATATTATGTGGAATTTAATGTTTAAGGAAAAACCCCAAGGTTTTTTGTTTTAATGATTAGGGATATTTGGTCCAGGTTTTCTATGAGGAAGAACTTATTTCTTGGCCTTGCTTGATAAGATGGAAATGGTTTCCTTTTTTATGCTTGTTAAATGCTTTTGATATGCATTGGAATTGTTTAACCATGTAGTAGTTTAGATTACTTTAGCCAACTTGATATCGTTTATGAACGATTGAATTGGATAGGGCTGTGAAAACCTAGTGTAGTTAGACCATAGGGGGAATTGACGTTGAGTTCTTCCTCAGTGTGTCTGTTATATTTCATGCTACGAGACCACAGGGGGGGATTAACGGTTAGATCTCCCTCAGAGTGTCTATTGTTTACATTACGAGACCACAAGGGGAATTTGTAACAACCCAATGTTTTCAATGGAAATTCCCATCTTATAAATATGTCATAAAATCACATGAAAACACAACAAAATGAACTACTAAGTGACCTTTAAACATAAGTTTGACACTCCTGTGTTTCGAATCTCGAAAATCTGACATACACGATTGCAATCAGTAAGTTATTTGGAGCCCGATAAGAAAAACATAACTTTTGGCGAATAGTTACCTGCCCTAATGAACAGTAACATAACCTTATGAATAGTGATATACCCAAATGAATAGTAACCTTACCTATGATAATATATAAATAATATTCAAGTTGAAAGAACGATATACTGATATTTTAGAATAAGTAAATGAATGTTATAAAACCGGTTTTTGATAATAAATTATGATTTTAAGTAAATATTAAAATAATAATATTTAGAAAACTATTTTTGAAAATTGAATTTCATTTTTGGATTCTACATGTCTAAAAATAGTTAGTGTGTATTTTTGGGATTTTTCTGAATTACTTGAATTTTTAGTGAATAGTAAAATACATTAATTTACTGTATAAATACATTATAATTAAAATCCACTATAACTAACATCACAAGTGATATAAGCACACAAATCTAGAACTCACATGAATTTATTACTATTCTTGGTCATGGAAGACCCACTATTCTTTTTCTTGTGTGGAAATAATAAATTAACGAATTTTATATTATGAAATCCCTCCCCTCCTCCACTATAAACCCCCCCTTCACTCCCTCTTCTCTTCACTATTCTCAAGCCTTATTCCTTGCCAATATTCTTCCAAAATCTCTCCCCAAGATCCTCTCACACATCCAAATTCTCACATCCTCTTCAAAATACCAAAACCTCTCCCCTTAAAAGGTTCTCAAAGGAGGAATTCTCAAGAGGTAAATTCCTCTTTCCAATTCCCTCATTTCTTTTAAGTTATTTTCTTTTTGTTACTTTCCTCACATAACTTCACCCAAATGGTATGATAAATCTAGTAACATAAATGTACTAAATGTTTTTTATGCTAATGGTATATTTCATTATCTTCTCTCCTTTCCCCGCGTTTTATTTTAATGAAATGAAAACACTGTTTGACATGTGCTAATTTAGCCCATTCAAGGACAAAAATTTATCAATTTATATTTTATCATTAATTATGATCATGAAACCATTTGTGTTATAGTTGAACCAGATTATTATATATTTAATATATCATATTTTTATTTCTTTAATCATTTTGTACAAATGGTATTAAGTTATAAAGCAAAGCATGTTCTTTGTAATCAAATCCACCAATTTACAAAAATGGTTGTCACTATGGTTTTATATAATAGTTCAACTTCAATATAAGTAACCAAATTAAATTTAAAACCATGTAATATTTTGAATGTTCAATAATATCATATAACTTAATTTCTATAGAACCACTTCCATCTTTAATGTTTATCTGAACTTGAATATAAGTGAACCGATCTTCTAAAACCAAGTAAACAAACGAGCCCAAACAATGAAATTGAACCTTATAACAAATCAAAAAGGACTTGAATGAACTAAAAAGGGTTATAATTAATCAATTAAATATATAATATGTTATTTAATTATGAATTAATAAGCCTAATTTGTTTATTTAGTTCTTTAATAACAAGTGGATAACACTAACTGATTTAAGGTAAGGGATCCTCTCTATTTATCACTTTAATCAATATTGTCCTATATGATATAACATTTTATGTGTAATCCCTAAATATGGGGTATGTTTATACACCTATCCCATAAATAACTCTTTATTTCTAATTTATGTGAATTCCCTTTTCTCTCTAATCAATCCTTCTTAGTTACACCAGATACCATGCCGATAAACCGTAATGAATTCTACCCGAACTTCCCTTATTCCTTCAGGTTTCTCTATATTTCTTTTTTTAACAGAATGTATTTTTATTTTATTTTTATTTAAAACTTATAAATTGTGTTTATATTTTTCAAAATAATGTTCTAAGATCCATCAATCATTCTCTTTCGAGGATATACATGATTTTAAATGAATCCCTCCTCGATACTTCCCAATAAGCACACATGTTTTAACAGAACTTCCCAAATTCTTACCCAATTTCAAGTGCACTATATCTTCTATTTTAAGACACCATTATATTTATAAAATCATTATATTTATTATTAAAACCTTCTTGTTTCAATTATGGTTTTATATAAAATATTTTCCTCTTTTCTATTTTAAAAGCTTTATAGTATTTTCCTTAAAACAGCACAAAAATGTTTTAATGATAATGATTCTCAAATACATTTCTTATATGTTGTCACCTATATTTGAGACAACATAACATTTTATATGCTTATTTTAACTTATGAACTTCCATGTATGTTCTAATCCCTTTATTTCATAGAAACATTCATGATATTCTCATTGGTTATGCTTTATATCATGATTGTGGTATCCAATTCTTTCCATGGGTATCATTTTGTTTATGAATGGTTGATTATGTATGATTATTTATGTGGAAATATTATTTATGTGAAAAGAATATTCATGAAAATTTTGAGATGCGTGTGCCCAGATAGTGCTTTTATTCATTGGGTAAAGATAGGTCTCATGAGATGTGATGTGAAACAGGATTGACGGTTAGCCTTGACCCGTACTAAAATGGGAAACGGGATTGGCAGTTAGCCTTGAACCGTACTAATGAAATTTTGTATGATTCTACCACATTTATATGATCCCATGTATATATGATACCATGCTTATACGATATGATTTCATAGGTTCCATGCTTTGGATATCATTATGACATGCCTCCTACCTCATGTGCTTAAGATGTATCCTATTGTTCATAGCCTTAATGGAATTTTTAGCTCATCCATTTGTTCATGTGTTCCCCAGGGTACCCTATGAAGATGTAAGTGCTCAAAGGAAGTTAGGATCTCTTTATGGATATTAAATAAAGATGGGTTTTTCCCCATGTTTTATGTTATATGTACCCAGTCTTCTAAGACAATAGACTTAACGATCCTTGGCTTGTACTCTGATGATTAATTATGTTAAAAATCATGAAATGTTATATGTAAAAGGCTTGGGTCACTAAAGTTGGTATCATAGGATGGTTTAGTTATTTTGGGGGATTTGGAATAGATCACCTTAGTGAGAAAATTAAGGATGAGACTATGTATAAGAAAAAATTCCTATTTTTTGGATGGTATTGAGTAAGTGATTTATCAAGAAAATACATCCCTGTTTAGATATGAGCAGGTTGAGGCAGCTCTGGCCCCGATGTACCTAGAAGTGAAAAATCTGACAAGGAGTTTTGAGTGTGACCCGGGGTATCCTGGTACACGACAAAAGACCTTATTACACTCTTGTTTATGACACTCTTGGGGGATATTATTTGGTAGATTCACGAACTTAGTACAAACCAGGGTTAAGGGACAAAAATCCCATAATAATATAAGTTAAGAAATAGATCAAGCATAACCTAGATATAAACCTAATGAATCACAAGTTTGGATATACTTATTCTTTTTAAGTTTATCCTTTTATGTTCAAAGTTTACTTTTTATGATTAAAAGATAAGTATTCAAGACCTCTAATTATACGTTCATTTTATTAGTTAATGGTGGGAAATAGAAGAACACGTTCCAACAACCAATGTGATAGGAAATGTGAAGATTTACCTAATGACATGCCTGATGTGATGGGAGTGGGTGCTCAAAATTTCATGGAATTAATCTCTCAACTGGATCGAGTTATGAATAATAACTTGAATCATGTGGAATTACCTCCTCCTCCATGGAAAGAGAATGTTGTCATAGATTCCTTCATGCAGAAAAGGCCTCACAGGTTTAGTGGGTCTTCTGATCCCCTCCTTGTATAACAATGAATTAACTCCATTGAAAATATATTCTCTGTCCTCCAGTACATGGAAGAAGATAAGGTGGTAATGGAAATATATCATTTTGATAGGGAAGATGATCAGTGGTGGACAATAACCAAGAATAAAAATTCCCAAGAGGAAATTGATTCCATGGATTGGGAGGTATTCAAGAGGATGTTTTTCAACAAATATTTTCCTCGAACCCTCCATCTCAAGATGGTAAGAGAGATCCTCAGACTCAAGCATAAAGAATATGATTCCATCGGGGCATATGGAGAGAATTCTACAAGTATTTCAAGGTATTCCTGTGGCTTTTTCATGAACATCAACATCAAGGTGGATATCTTCTTTAGCAGACTAAAGCCGAGTCTACAAAAAGAATTGGAAATTCGAGACTTTGAGAGTTATAAGTAGATTGTCAATTGTGCCCTCATGTTTGAAATGGATATTGGAGACTCTCATTAGTCTCATGGTCCCAATGACAAGAAGAAAAAAATGGATAACAACATAGCTGGTTAATCAAAAAAATCCCATGATGGAAAGAAGCTTGACTTTTCCCCTTCCAAAAAATTGTGAGAAGAAGCATCCTTGTAACTTTATGAAGGGGACCAAGAATTGATTCAAATTAGGAATGTTTGGTCATCTAGACAAGAACTGCCGTCAAGATATGATGAATCCCACTAATGTTGAAGAATAAAGGAAGGTTCAAGTCAACACTCTGTCTGCAGTGCAATGTCACAACTTTAATGAGCATGGGCATTATGCGAACAATTTCCCTAAGCCAAGGGTTGTCGGAGGAAATCATCAAAAACTTCCAAGGCAACAAGTAAGGGATTATGCTATCACTACTAATAAGGTGGAGCCGAAAAATGTTGTGGTTATAGGTAAACTAGTTATTCATTCAAGAATAGTGAACGTACTATTTGATTTTGGTTCTACGCATTCTTTTGGATCAGGCAAGTTTAGTAGAACTATTCAAACATGACCTCAAAATTTGTTGGAAAAGTTATCTATGAGAATAGAGAATGAGACAATTATTGCGTCCATGGTTTATAACTCTTCCCTAGTTAATGTTGGAAGACTGAACCTCCTAGAAAATATCATCATACTTCCTTTAGTGGTGTTTAACACTATCTTGCGCATGGATTGACTATCTTTATACATAGCCAACTTCAACTGTCAGGAAAGGGAGACCACTTTTCACATCCCGAATCATCCTCCAATTCTTTACAAGTGTAAGGAAGAAGATGAATCTCCTTTAGAATCATCATCTGAAGTGTGGTTATTATAGCCTTGTGAGCAGGCATATCTAGCTTAAATGATTGATAGAAAGGAGAGAATCATGCTTGAAGACATGCCCATCGTGAGGGATTACACTAATACATTCCATGAAGTGTTTCCTGGTCTTCCTCTTGACTGAGAGTTTGAGTTCTCAATTGAACTTATCCTTGGATCTCTGCCTATCTCAAATACATATTACAGAATGGCCACCGTAGAGCTAGAAGAGGTAAAGAAGTAGTTATAGGAGAATATGAAGAAGGGTTTTATAAGCCTGAGTGCTTCACTGTGGGGTACGCCAGTCCTCTTCGTCAAGAAGAAGTATGGATCAATGCGCCTCTGTATTTATTATCACGATCTCAATAAAATCACAATAAATAACAAGTATCCCCTTCCAAGAATAAATGACTTGTTTGATCAGCTTTGTGGGGCCAGTTATTTCTCCAGGGTGGAACTTTGGTCGAGATATCTCCAATTAAAGGTGAGGAAGGAAGATATTCCCAAGACTATCTTTTGAATGAGGTATGCACACTATGAGTTCATAGTGATTCCCTTCAGACTCACTAATGCTCAAGCGATTTTCATAGATTTAATGAATATAGTCTTTAGATATTACCTCGACAAATTTGTGGTCATATTTATTGATGATATTCTTATATACTGCATGAGCAAGGAGTAACATGGGAAGAATTTTAATACTATGTTAAAGACTTCACGATGGGATAAGATGTATGCAAAGTATAGTAAATGTGAGTTCTGGATGGAGGAAGTATCATTCTTGGGGCATGTTATCACCAACAAAGGGATATCAGTGGACCCTTCCAAGACGAGGGCAATTGAAGAGTGGCATAAGCCAACTTCTACAATAGAGATCCTAAAATTTTTGGGTCTAGCTAGGTATTATCAATGATTCATGAAGAATATTTCACTATTGTCAAATCCAATGACCAAGATAACACAGAAGGGAGTAAAGTTTGTCTGGACACAAGAATGTGTAGACTATTTCAAGGGGTTGAAAAAAGGCATATCACTGAACCAATAATCACACTCCCTATAAGTGGAGAACTATTTTTGGTGTATAGTGATGCTTCTAAGAAATTATTAGGTCATGTGATAATTAAAAATGATAAAGTGATAGCCTGTGACTCACGACAGCTAAAAATCCACAAGAAAAACTATCATACACATGATCTGGAGTTGGCTGCGGTGATATTTGTATTGAAAATCTGGTGGCATTATCTCTATGGGGAGAAGTGTGAGATATATACTAACCACAAGAATATAAAATATATATTCAAATAGAAAGAGTTTAATATGAACCAATGAATATGGATAGAGCTCCTCAAGGATTATGACTGCTCAATCCACTACCATCCTGTTAAGGCAAACAAGGTGGTGGATGCTCTAGGTAGAAATGATCTGGCATCTTTATCAATGATGATAATTGAAAAGGATCTAATCTTCTTTGATTTGAAAAGGATGGACATGGGAGTCATTAAGGGAGGAACATCACAAATCCTTTTTTAAATTATTTATCAACCATCCTTGTTGGAGAAAATAATGGATGCTCAAAGAAAGGATGTGGAAATTCAGAAAAGGTCAGAAGCTATTAAAAATGGTAAATCCTCTGATTTCAAAATTGATGAGGAAGGTGTTGTGAGATTTGGGACACGATTATGTGTACCATACGATCCTGATATAAAGAAGGACCTATTGAATTATGAACATAGATCGACCTTCTCTATCCACCTAGGGAACACAAAGATGTATCATGATCTCTGAGAAATATTTTAGTGGGACAATATGAAAAGGGATTTGATGAATATACATCAAAGTGCCTAGTATGTTAGCAAGTGAAGACTGAGAGGAAAAAGTCTAAGGGGATGATTCAACCACTACCCATACCAGCATGGAAGTGGGAGAACATTACCATGGACTTTGTCACTAGAATTTCAAGGAAATCCAGAGGAAATAATGATATGTGGGTTGTTGTGAATCATCTTACAAAGACAACTCACTTTATCACTATTCGAGAGGACCTCTCATTGGATCAACATGCACAGATTTATATCAATGAAGTGATAATGTTGCATGGAGTACCACTATCTATTTTATCTGATCATGATCTGAGATTCACCTCAATGTTCTAGAAAAGTCTCCAGCATGCTCTGAGCACTGAACTGAACTTCAGTACGGCCTATTATCCTCAAACTGATCGCCAATCTGAGCGAACAATTCAGACACTAGAAGACATGTTGAGAGCATGTTCTATAGAATTCAAAGGAGGATGGGGCCAACATCTTCCACTCGTTGAATTCTCCCACAACAAGGGTTTCCACTCGAGCATCTGAATGGCACCATATGAAGCCCTTTGTGGGAAAAAGTGTACAACACCAGCATGTTGGGATGAAGTCTATGAGCGTAAGCTGATAGGACCTAAAATTCTCAAAGAAATGGTGGAGAAGGTTAAAACCATTCAACAACATATTAAGGCAGCCCAAATCCAATAGAAGAGTTATGATGATAACCATCGATGAGACCTTGAGTTCAAAGTTAGAGACATGGTATTTCTATGCATATCTCCATGGAAGAAGTTCATGGGGCTTGGGAAGAAAGGGAAGTTAAGTACCAGGTACATCGGTCCCTTAGAGATCCTTGATCGAGTCGGAGCTATGGCCTATTAACTGGCACTTCCACCTACCATGTTAGAAGTACAAGACGTATTTCATGTATCCCTCTTAAGGAATTACATACCAGAACCTTCACATGTACTCTCTTCAGAGGTGGTATAGTTGGAGGTTGATCTTTCCTATGAGGAGCAGCCAGTGAAGATCTTGGATCGAAGAGACAAAGTTCTACGCAACAAGACTACTCATCTGGTCAAGGTACTATGGTAAAATCATAAGTAAGAAGAGGCAACATTGGAACTGGAGGAATCAATGAAGGAAAAGTACCCGCACATGTTTACAACTTAAAATGTAAAATGAAATTTTGAGGGAAAAATTTCATAAGGGGGGAAGAATGTAACAAACCAATGTTTTCAATGGAAATTACCTTCTTATAAATATGTCATAAAATCACATGAATACACAACATAATGAACTACTATGTTACCTTTAAACATAATTTTGACACACCTGTGTCTGTAATTTCGAAAATCTGACATACACGGTTGCAATCAGTAAGTTATTTGGAGCCCGATAAGAAAAACTTATTTTTTGGTGAATACTAACCTACCCTAATGAATAGTAACATACCCTTATGAATAGTGATATACCCTAATGAATAGTAACCTTACCTATGATTATATATAAATAATATTCAAGTTGAAAGTACGATATATAGTTATTTTAGAATAAGTAAATAAATGTTTTAAAACTGGTTTTTGATAATAAATTATGATTCTATTTAAATATTAATAAAATAATATTTAGAAAATTATTTTTGAAAAATGTATTTAATTTTTGGATTCTACATTTCAAAAATTATTTAGGTTGAATTTAGGGGATTTTTCTGAAATACATGAATTTTTAGTGAATAGTAAAATACATTAATTTACCGTATAAATACATTTTAATTCAAATTTACTATTCGTAACATAAAAAGTGATGTAAGCACCCAAATATCGAACTCTCATGATTTTATTACTATTATTGGTCATGGATGGATCACTATTCTTTGTCTTGTGTGGAAATAATAAATTAACAAATTTTATATTATGAAATCCCTCCCCTCCTCTACTATAAACCCCCCCTTCACTCCCTCTTATATTTACACCTCTCAAGCCTTATTCCTTGACAATATTCTTCCCAAATCACTCCCCAAGATCCTCTCGCACATCCAAAATCTCCCATCAACTTCAAAATACCAAAACCTTTTCCCTTAAATGGTTCTCAAAGGAGGAAGTCTGAAGAGGTAAATTCCTCTTTCCAATTCCATCATTTCTTTTAAGTTATTTTATTTTTGTTTCTTTCCTCACCTCCCTTCACCCAAAGGGTATGATAACTCTAGTAACATACATTTAATGGAATTTTTTTATGATAATGGGATATTTCATCATATTTTCTCCTTTCCCCACCTTTTATTTGAAAGAAATGAAAACACAATTAAAGATGTGCTAATTTAGCCCATTCAAGGACAACGGTTTATCAATTTCTATTTTATCTTTAATTATGGTCATGAAACCATGTGTGTTATGTTTGAACCAGATTATTATATATTTAATATATCCTATTTTTAGTCCTGTGATCCTTTTTTACAAATGGTATTATGTTATAAAGAAAAACATGTTCTTTGTAATCAAATCCACCGATTAACAAAAACAGTTATCACTATGGTTTTATATAATTGTTAGACTTCAATCTAAGTAACCAAATTAAATTTAAAAACTTTTCATTTCCTGTATGTTCACTAATATCATATAACATTATTTCTAGACATCCACTTCCATATTTCAGGTTTATTCGAACTTGAATATAAGTGAACCGATCTTTTAAAACCAAGTAAACAAATGAGACTGAACAATGAAATTGAACGTTATAACTAATAAAAAATACATAGAAAGAACTAAAAAGGGTTATAATAAATCAATTACACATAGAATAGGTTCTATACTTATGAATTAATAAACCTAATTTGTTTATTCAGGTCTATAATAACAAGTGGAAAACACCAACAAATTTAAGGTAAGGGAACCTCTCCATTTCTCGCTTTAATCAATATTGTCCTCTATGCTATGACATTTTATGTGTAATACCTAATAATGAGGTGTGTATAAGAACCTCCCCATACTTCCTGATTTATTTCTAAGTGATGAGAAACCCCTTTTCTCTCTCATCAAAACCTCTTAGTTACACCTGATACCATGCAGATAAACTGTAATGAATTCTACCCAAACTTCCTTTATTCATTCGGGTTCCTCTATCTTTCTTTTTACGAAAATGTAGCTGTATTTTATTATTAAGTAAAACTTTTAAATTCTGTTTATATGCTCCAAAATCATGTTACAAGATCCATCTCTCATTATATTTTGGGGATATACTTGCTTTTAAGTGAATCCCTCATCGATACTTCCCAATAAGCACACATGTTTTAACAGAACTTCCTGAATTGTTACCCAATTTCAAGTGAACTCTATCCTCTATTTTAAGAAACCATTGTCTTTATAAAATAATTATATTTATTATGAAAACATTATTTCTTCAATTATGGTTTTATATAAAATATTTTCCTCTTTTATATTTTAAAATCTCTAGAGTATTTTCCTTAAAACCACACAATTTTTTTTAGTGGTAATGTTTCTCAAATACATTTATTATATGTTGTAACTTTAATTTGACACCACCTACCATGTTATATGCCTATTTTACCTTATGAACTTCCATGTATGTTCTAATACCTTTCTTTCATAGACACTTCCATGATATGCTCATTGGTTAGGCTTTATGTCATGATTGTGGTACCCAATTCTTTCCAAGTGTATTCTTATGTTTATGAACAGTTGATTATTTATGTGGAAGGAATATTCAATAAAATGTTGAGATGAGTTCACCCATATAGCGCTCCAATGCATTGGGTAATGTCAGGTCTCATGAGATGTGATGTGAAACGGGATTGGCGGTTAGCCTTGACCCATACTAAAATGGGAAATGGGAATATAGGTTATCCTTGACCCACAATAAAGAAATGTTTTATGACTCTGAAACATTTATATGATTCCATGTTTATATTATCTCATGTTTATAAGATATGATTTAATATGTTCCATGCTTTAGATATCATTATGTCATGCCTTCTAACTCATGTGCTTAAGATGTATCCTATTGTTCTAACCCTTACTGTGATTTTTAGCTCATCTCTCCGTTCATGTGTTCCCTAGGGTACCCTATACAGATGTAAGGGCTCAAAGGAAGTTAGAATCTCTTTATGGAGATTCAATAAATATGTTTTTTAGCCCTATGTTTTATGTTATATGTACATAGTCTTCCATTACAGTAGACTTAATGATCATTGGATTGAACTCTGATGATTAATTATGCTTAAAATCAAGAAATTTTATATGTAAAAGGCTAGGGTCGCGATAGAATTAATGTTTATTTCTTCCCCGGAGAGTCTATAGTAATTAAGGAAAGACCATGGGGGGATTTATGGTGACTTATTCTTTGTATTTAATCATATACCATGTGTTTTAGAATTCAATATTCATGTGATATATATCACGTACTATGAAATCATGAAATTATATTTTTCATATATTGCCTCTATCGTTTCTTATGATATGATTATCATATAGAGGGGATTTATTATTCTATATCTTCTTGAATTTTTTTCTACTAATAACAATCAATGCTCTGATTAAATTATGGTTACACATAATCATATGAAACGTTCAAATGATTATATATCAATAAACATACAGTATCGTAACATATATAAACTTTCATGTATTGAAAAAGAATGATTCACTCACATAATTTGATACATAAAATACTATTAATACGTAGATGATACCCTTGTATGCATAGTTCTCCATTTTAATTCTCAAAAAATGTTCTAGAGAACCATAGGAGATTTTTAATTCCATTCATTCAGAATAATAATTCCAGTGGAATGTTTCATCCCTATGGAGGTGATAATCCATGGGATATTATATTGTTATTACAATAAAGAAAACCCCACTATGTTTGATAAATATAGATATTGTTTCATTTTAGGAACTCTTGTTAACATTTTCTTTTCTTCTCTACATGTAATTTCATTGACAATATATCTAAAATATGTATAGTTTTTATCAACTAGTATGATTATATGATGATATTTCCAAACCCATCAGTAGTATCAAATCCATGGTCATCAATTAATCAACATATTACTTTACAATTTATTTTAATGAATATGAATAACATAATTTTCATATTTCTTTACAATATTGGATTTCATAGTTCTATTTTTTCAAATTATAGGGTATGACTAGTGTGTATTAGAGTGCATGAAATCCTTAAAATACATGTGCCACCAACCATCTTTAGAACACCCTTGAACTAGTAACTAAGGATGAATTATGATAAGACCGAAGGGATTTATGGATCCCCTTATATTGATATAGGTTTCTAAGTATCAGAAAATCACGATTTTGCAATAGTTTTCCCAATGAAAAAAATGAACAAGGGGTCAAGACCAAGGGTGCAACATGACCCCTCCATAGTTTGGTGAGGTATACTCTTAGTATACAGTGAGATACATTTTTATATTATATATAAAATGATTTTAAATAAATAAATAGACATCATGGTATTAAAATTTTACCAGTGGGATATAAGAAGAACCATTAACTAAAAATGAAATAAAATATATTTGATGGTTGGCCAAGTTGGTGATACAAGATATATAGTATTAGACCTCAAAAATATTCCAAAAGATAATAGACACCCACAATCAATATCTTTGTCAAATGAGGAACCAAAAAACCACTATTTAATTACCATATACCCAGATAAATCTAGCATGAATACCCACCACAACCATTCAGTTCCTTTCCCTTTCCTATATCTAACACAACAAGGTCGGCATACACCTGGGGGTTTATGTGGAGTTTGTGTAAAGAGTCCAATATGATCCTACCAAGAGTTCTTATAACAAACCAATTTTTTTCAATAGAAATTTCATTCTTAGGATTATGCGATATAATCATATGAAATCAAAACATAATGAACTACTAAGTGATATGTGACCTTTAAAAATAAGTTTGTCACTTCTGTTTTTTGAATTTTAAAAATATGACATACACGGTTGCGATCAGTAAGTTATTTGGAGTCTAATAAGACCAACTTCATTTTTTTGAATAGTAACACACCCTTATGAATAGTAATGTTACACTTATGAATAGTGACATGCCCTAGTGAATAGTAACTTTACCTATGATAGTATATAACTATGATTCAAGTGGGAGTACCATATACCTATATCATGGAATACGTAAATAAATGTTTTAAAAATTGTTATTTTTAATGTAAATTGTGATTTTAATTAAAAATTAAATTAATAAAATTTCTAAAATTATTTTTGAAAAATATATTTCATTTTTGGGTTTTACATGTCAAAAAAGGTTTAGGGTTATTTTTTTGGATTTTTCTAAAATACTTGAATTTTTTATGAACAGTAAAATATGATAATTCACAATAAATGCTAAAACCTGAATTTCTGCATCATGCTTGAGTCATTGATGATGATATGATAATGTAATCCCAATTGGTTCTAACTCACATTACCTCATTACTATTTTTAGTTAGGTAATCATAAATATTTTTGGTCTTGATGGAAAATAATAAACTAAGTAATTAAATATTATAAAAACCCTCCTCTCCTCCACTATAAATACCACTCCTCATAACCTCTTATATTCACCCATCTCAAGCCTTGTTCCTTACCTAAGTTTTTCCCAAATATCTCCTCAAGATCCTACCCCATTTCCGACAGCCTTTGGTCTCCTCAAAACACCAAATCCTCTCAGCTTAAGAGGCTCTCAATGAAGTTTGAATCAAGAGGTAAATTCCTCTTTTCTTTTCGTTCTATTTCTTTTCAAGTTCATTTGTTTTATTTTCTATCCATACCTCTCCTCATCCAATGTTGTGAAAACTCCAGTACATTACATGTATTGGACTTTTTTTGTTAATGGAATTAGTTACTATCATCTCTCCTTTCCCCACCTTTTATTTGAGAAAAATTAAAACACCATTTTATTTGTGTTAATTTAGTACAATCAAGGATGATGGGCTATCAATTTCTATTACTCTCTTTAATTCTGGCCATGAAACCATTTTTATAGTTGAACCAGACTATTAAATGTGTATTTTATTTATTTAATTTTCTATAATCCGTATGCACTCATGATATTAAATAATGAAACATAACAAGTTAATTGTGATTAAAATCGATAAAATTAATTCAAGCATTTATCATTACTATTTTATATAATGATTCTACTTCACTCTAAGTAACCAAACTAAATTTACAACCATTTAATATCCTGGATGTTCACTAATGTCATATAACTTCAATTCTAGACAACCGTGTTCCTCTTACATGTTTATCCGTTCATGAAAATAATTAAATCCATCCTAAAAATCAAGAAAACAAACGGACCTGAACAATTAAATTGATCCACTTAACCCATCAAAAAAAGGAAATGAATGAACATAAAAAGGTTATATTAAATATTTTAAATATATAAGAGGTTATGGATTTATTAATTAATAAAAATAATTTATTTATTCAGGTAATTAATAACATGTGCAGAACACCAACGAACTTAAGGTAAGGAATCCTCTCCATTTCACTTTTATTCAATAATGTCCTCTATACTATGACATTTTATGTGAAATGAATAATTATGGGGTATGATTTATCGCCTCCCCCTTACATAACTCATTATTTATAAGTTATGTGAAACCCTATTATCTCTCATGAATCCCTCTTAAGTACACATGATACAATGTCGGTAATACGTAAGGAATTTTACCCGAACCACCATTATTCTTTTAGGTTGCTCTATATTTCTTTTTACCCAAATAAATATGTCATTTCATTTTATTTAAAACTTATAAATTCTTTTTATATGATACAAACTCATGTTTCAAGATCCATACCTCATTATCTTTCGGGGATATACATGATTTTATGTGATACCCTCCTTGATTTTCCCAATAAGCAAACTCATTTTAAGAAAACATCCCAAATTTTTTACCCAAATTCAAGAGTACTCTATCCTTTATTTTAAAACACAATTGAATTTATAAAATCAGTCTTTTTATTATGAAAAAATTCTTGGTTAACTTATGGTTTTTTTAAAATATTTTTCCCTTTTCATTTTTAAAAGCCATAGAGTATTTTCCTTAAAACCACACAAAAATGTTTTAATGCTAAAATTTATCAAATACATTTCTTACATGTTGTTTCTTATGTTTGAAATAATTAACCATGATATATGACTATTTTAACTTATGAATGTACATGTATGTTCTAATTTCTTTCTTTCATGGACACTTTCATGATACACCCATTGGTTATTCTTTATGTCATGATTGTGGTACACAATTCTTTCCATTGGAAACCGTTATGTTTATGTAAGATTGACTATGTATGATTATTTATGGGGGAAAAATATTCATTAAATGTAATATGGGTGAGACCATATAGTTTTTCAATGTATTAGGTAATGTTTAGTCTCATGAGACGTTATGTGCGATGATATTTCTGGTTAGACTTGGCTTGTGTTACTATGTGAAATGGCCTTGGTGGTCAACCTTGGCTTGTGACACTATGGGAAATGGTCTTGGAGGTTAGCCTTGACTCTTAAAAAATTCATGTTTTATTTTTCTTCCACATTTATATGATTCCATGTTTAAATGATCCCATGTTTATATGTTATGATTCTATATGTTATATGCCTATTTTATACCATCAGGTCATGCCTTCTATCCCATGTGCTAATGATTTGTTCTTATGGTTACTCCCTTACTAGGATTTTAGCTTATCCCTTTGTTCATGTTATCCCCAAGTTATCCTATGCATATGTATGACCATAATGGATGGTAGGGGCTCATTGTGGATTTTAAATAAAAAGTGGTTTTTATAATCTTCCATTATATACATAGTCTTCCAAGACATGAGAATTTATAATCCTTGGATTGCACTCTGATGTATAATTATGCTTAAAATCCTGGAATGTTATATGTAAAAGGTTATGGTTTCTATAGTTGGTATCAGAGAATGGTCTATTATTTTTATAGATTAGGAATAGTTCACTTTTGTAAGAACCTTAATGACGAGACAAATTATAAGAAAATGTCACTATATTTTGGTTAGTATAGATTAAGTGGTTTATCATGAAAGTACGTCCCTCTATAGATACAAATAGGTAGAGGTGGTTCTGGAATAGATTACCTATGAGTGAAAACTCCAACAAGGAGTTTTGGGATTGACCCTAGGTATCCTGGCACATGACAACGGGTCTTACTGCACTCTTGGTTTGACACTCTCTACGGAAATGCTTTGGTAAATTCTTGAGATTAGCACAAACCATTATTATGGGAATAAAAAAATCCCATAATAATATAAGTTATGAAATAGGTCAAAGATAACCTAGATTTAAACCTAAGGAATCACATGTTAGGACATACTTCACCTCTACAAGTTTATCCTTTTATGTTCAAAATATTCCTTTTTTATGTTCAATAACTAAGTATTCAAGACCTCTAATTGTATGTTTTTTTTCATAGTTAATAGTGTGAAATAGAAGAACATGTTCCAACAACCAATGTGATAGGATATGTGAAGATATCTCTAATGATATTCCTGAAATAACGAGAACATGTCCTCAAAACTTCATGACATTACTCGCTTAGTTGGCTCAAGTTATGAATAATAACTTGAATCATGTGGAATGCCCTCATCCTCCAAGAAAAGAACAAGTTTCCATAGAATCCTTCAAGATGAAAATTCCTACCATGTTTAGGATATCTTTTGATCCCCTCCTCACGGAATAGTGGATTAACTCCATTGAAAATATATTCTTCATCCTTTAGTTCTTGGAAGAAGAAAAACTTGTACTGCTAGTCTATCATGTTGATGGGGAAGCAAATTAGTGGTGGACAAAGATAAAGTATACAATGTTCAAAGAGGAAATTGATTCCATGGATTGGGAGGAATACAATAGGATTTTTTTCAATAAATATTTTCCTCAAACCATTCGTATCAAGATGGAAAGAGGGTTCCTTAGTCTCATGCAGAAGGAAGATGAGTCTATCAGGGTGTATGAAGAAAAAATTACAACGCTTTCAAGGTATGCCTCTGGCTTTGTCATCAACACAAAAATCAAAGTGGATAGATTATTTATCGGGATAAAGCCGAGTCTATGGAAGGTTTTGGAGATTCAATACTTCAACTGTTATGAGGAGATTGTACGTTGTGCCCTCAAGGTTGAAATAGAGATCGGAGAATCTCAATGGTCTCGTAGGCCCGGTGACATGAAGTGGAAAATTGAGAACAACATGGGTGGTTCAACTAATGAATACCATGATGGAAAGTAGCCCAAATATCCCACATGTAAAATTTGTGGGAAGATGAATCCTTGGAACTGTCACGAGAAACGATAATTGATTCAAATGTGGAAAGCTGGGACATCAAGCCACGAACTGTCAAATGGATATGAAAAATCCTATTAATGTGGAAGAAATAATAAATGTTCATATCAACACTCAACCAATGGTTCAATGTTAAAACTACAAGGAGCAAGGGCATTATGAAAACAATTTCCCCAAGCCAAGGGTTGTCAATGAAAATCAACAACAACCTCCAAGGAAACAAGGAAGAACTTATGATATCTCTACTGTTGAGGTGGAGTTGGAAAACAATGTTTTGATAGGTACGCTAGTTATTCATTCGAGAATAGAAAACTTACTGTTTGATTCTAGTTCTACTCATTCTTTCATATCTTGAAAGTTTAGTACAACTATTCAAACAACACCTCAAAATTTAGAGGACAAGTTATGTTTCAGAATAACGAATAGGTAAATTATTACATCCATGGTTTATAACTCCTCCCCAGTTAATGTTTGTGGACTAAACATCCCATAAAATCTCTTCATACATCCTTTAGTGGAGCTTGATGATATATTGGGCATGGATTGGATATCTTTATAAAAATCCAAAATCAACTGTCGGGAAAGGGATATCACTCTTCAAATCATAAAGCATCATATAATTCTATACAAGTGTAAGAAGGAAGATGAATCTCCTTTAGAATAATCATCCCATCTGTGGATATTAATTCCTTATGAGAAATCATATCTATCCCAAATTATTGAAACAAAGGAGAGAATCATGCTTGAGGACATACCCATAGTGAGGGATTACACTGATGAATTCCCTTAAGATTTTCCTGGTCTTACTTCTAAATGAGGGGTTGAGTTCTCAACTGAACTTATTCTTGGATCACTACCTATATCAAAGACACCTTATAGAATGGCCACTGTAGATCTGGAAGAACTGAAGAAGTATCTATAGGAGAATCCGGAGAAGGGTCTTATAGCCCCGAGTGCTTCACTGTGGGGTTCTCCAATCCTCTTCATCAAGAATAAGTATTGATCTATGTGCCTATACATTGATTATCGTGAGCTCAATAAAATCACGATAAAGAATGAGTATCCCTTCCTCAGATATATGTCTTGTTTGATCAGCTTTGTGGGGCCTATTAATTCTCTAATGTGGACCCTCGGTCAGGATATCACCAATTAAAGGTGTGGAAGAAAGATATTCCCAACAAATCATTTTGAACGAGGTCTGGACAATATGAGTCCATAATTATTCCCTTCAAACTTAGTAATTGTCCATAAATTATAATGGATTTAATTAATATAGTCTTTCGATATTACCTCTACCAATTTGTGGTAGTCTTTATTGACAATATTCTGATATACACAAAGAGAAAAGCGAAACATGAGGAGCATTTGAATACTACGATAAAGACATTATGAAGGGAGAAGATGTATGAAATATACAGTAAATGTGAGTTCTAGATGGAGGATATATCATTATTGGGGGAATGTTATCACCAGAAAAAGGATATTTGTGGACTCTTCCAAGAAAAATACAATTAAAGAGTGGCCCATGACAACATCTGTAATAGATATCCATGGGTTTTTGGGTCCAGCTGGGTATTATCGATGATTTTTTAAGAACATTTCATGATTGTAAAATCCAATGACCAAGCTGACACAGAAAGAAGTAATGTTTATTTAGACTCAGGAATGTAAAGTCTATTTCAAGGAATTGAAAAGGGGAATTATCATTGTGCCAGTACTCACTCTCCCAAAAAGTGGAGAACTCATTGTGGTGTACAGTGATGCTTAAAATAAGGTCTTAGGATGTGTGATAATTAAAAATAATAGATTTATAGCATATTTTTCATAGAAGCTTAAAATCCATGAGAAAAACTACCCCACACATGATCTAGAGTTGGTTGGTGTGATCTTTTCATTGAAAATTTGGCGACATTATCTCTATGGGGAGAAGTGTGAGATATATACTGGTCACAAGAGACTCAAATATATATTCACACAGCAAGATATTAATATTCTCCAATGAATATGGATAGAGCTCATCAAGGATTATGATTGCTCAATCCACTACGATCCTAGTAATGAAAACAAGGCGGCATATTCACTAAGTAGAAAGTATATTTCATCTTTTTCAATGATGAGATTTGAAAATGGTTTGATCTTCTTAGATTTTCTTAGGATGGAAATGGGAATAATTAAGGGAGGATCATCATCAATACTTTCTCAAATGATTTCTGAACCATCCCTCATAGAGAAAATAAAGGATTCCCAAAGAAAAGATGTAAAAACTCTTAAAAAAGTGGAAAATGTAAAAAATGGGAAATACTCTGAGTTATTGATTGATGAGAATGGAGTTGTAAGATTTGGGTCACAATTATGTATACCATCCTATTCAGATATAATGAAGGAACTTCTGAATGACGCACATAGATCAACCATCTCTATTCACCCAAGGTGCACAAAGATGTATCGGGATCTCTAAGAGAACTTTTGATGGGACAATATGAAGAAGGAGATTGCTGAGTATACATCAATGTGCCTAGTATATCAAAAATTTAATTCTAAAAGACATAAGTCTAAGGGGATGATGCAACCACTACCCATACCAACATGGAAGTGTGAGAACATCACCGTGGACTTTGTCATTGGACTTCCAAGGACATCTAGAGGAAACAATGCTATATGGGTCGTTGATGACCATCTTACGAAGACATCTCACTTTATGACAATTCGATAATACTTCTCATTGGATCAACTTGCACATATTGACATCAATGAAGTGTTAAGGCTTTGTGGAGTAACACTATCTACTTTATCTGATTGTAATCCAATATTAACCTCAAAGATTTGGAAAAGTCTCCAACATTCTCTAATCATTGAACTGAACATCAGTATGACCTATCATCATCAAAATAATGGATATTCTGAGCGAACTATTCAAACACTATAAGATATGTTGAGAGCATGTTCTATAGATTTCAAAGAGGATGGGACTAACATCTTCTACTGGTTGAATTATCCTACAATAACAATTTCCACTCAAGCATCCGAATGGCACCATATGAAGACCTTTATGGGAAAAGGTGCAGAACACAGACATGTTGCTATGAAGTCGGTGATCGTAAGATTCTAGGACCTGAAATTGGTGATGAAATGGTTGAGAAGGTGAAAACCATTCAGCAGCATATCAGGGAAGGCCAAAGTCGACAGAATAGTTATAGAGAAAACCGTCAACGATACCATGAGTTAAAAGTTGGAGACATGGTATATCTATGAATATCTCTATGGAAGAAGGTCATGAGGTTTGGAAATAAAGGGATGTTATATCATAGGTACATCGGCCCCTTATACATTCTTGATCATGTTGGGGTTGTGGAATATCGACTAACACTTCCACCTACCATGGAAAAAGTACATGATGTCTTTCATGTGTCCCTATTAAGGAAGTACATATCAAACCCTTCAAATGTACTCTCTTAAGAGGTTGTACAATTGGAGGATGACATTTATTATGAGGAGTATCCAATAAAGATCTTACATCGTAGAGATAATGTTCTACATAACAAGACTGTTGGACTCCTCATGTATTAATCATGTTTTAATGATCACAAATCCTATTACTATTAATTAATCTCAATATTAATTGAACATCTTGCTAATGATCTCACACCTCAATAATAACTACACATCATTTTTTAATGATAGAAAATCTTATTAATGTTAATTACTCTTTTTATTATTTACAAGTCTTATGCATGATCACAAATCTCACTTATAATATCAAGCCTTTATATTTATGTTTTAACTTCTCTTACTCTCTAATAATTAAGCTTAATCCATATTATGCATATTACTATTTAAGTCTAAATATAGATATTTGTCTAAGTATAGAGACACCGGGAAGGACAAACCATGACCCAGACACCGTGAAGGACACACCGTGACCCAGACACTGTGAAGGACAAACCGTGACCCAGACACCGTGAAGGACACACCGTGACCCAGACACCGTGAAGGACAAACCGTGACCCAAACATCGTGAAGGACAAACCGTGACCCAAACACTGTGAAGGACACACCGTGACCTAGACACCGTGAGCTAGACACCATGACATGGAGACTCAATGAACCACATACCGTGAAGACAATTCCGTGAAGAAGAAACCATTTACATAATCATTGTGACACTGTTTCTTAACTTTTTTTCAATATTATTTAAATAATGCTAACAGTAATATTTGATGGTTTTAATGAAATTAATGTTATTTAATGATAGTTGTTGGTATGTTAGGAACCTGTATATCATACCTATGAAAAGGGAATCATTTAATACTACCAAAGCTCGTGGAATATAAGAAATATTGATCTGTAGTACACGAGATCAAGTGCATGAATATACAATGAGAAGAACATACATACGCACGAAAACTCAAGAAACCTGATTTCACTATGCTGAACTAGAAGAACAATCCTGAGCATGAAGAAGTGATTTCAAGACTTACAAAGAACTCTCATGAGTACAATACAACACCTCAAAAGAACACAAGAACACAAGCTGAATTACGACACTCTTTTTTTCAACAGAAAAACCAGAGAAGCTGAACATCGACACTCAGAACCAGCTCTGCTGAATCCAACAAGCCCAGAGCTGCATTGCTAATCAATAGAGCTTTCTAAACTCTTATCTGTTCTCTCTAAGTGATTTGTTTATTTACTTTCGAGCAGTGTGGTGTACTCTGTATATCTTACACACACACTGTCTCCTGCACTGAACTTGAGGATATCAAAATCCTCACTCCAAACCTCTTAACTCTTGTTTACCCACGACAACTATGGAAGAGGTCCTTGTGTGGCCTGGTCTTTGTTTTTTTCCCATGAAGAACTATGGTAGAGGTCCCTGTGTGGCCTAGACAGTTTTTCAAACTATTGTTAACCCTGATCCAGGGTGTGGATCAAATTTATATAATTTTGAGAGGACTAAGACTCGGCTTGAGACTGAACCTCTTGTTATATCTGCTCGGCATCTTTAGATTAAGTTTAAAGAAACCTACATATATCTTTTATATTCCTCTTCTGTAACTTTGAAATACAAAACCTTTTCAAGTTACTTTGATAGTTAAATTAGCAAGGGTTTACACTTATTGTAAATCAGTAAGTTAGTTTCAAAGGTTAGTTTAATCTTGTGGTTAAAATAACTTTGATCAAATCAATCTTTGAGAATCTAAGTGAACATTTACAATCTGTATAAATTCAATACAGATTAACTTTCTTTATAAATTGGGGGTTTTTTTAATAGAAAATATTTTAATAGAAATTTTACATTGGAACTCAATTCACCCCCACCCCACCTTGAGTATCCACTCTGACCAACATTTGGTATCAAAGGTTGTTTTTGTTAAGGGATTTTTTGAAATAATCTTTTTTTCAACTGTGATTTTAGTTGCATCTTTAAATATCATAAATTTCTGTCAGTTCTAAATTTTATCTCTTTAAAACTATTTTCTAAAATCTAGTTATGGACAATAGACTAGAGGGTGTTTCTACCAACATACCACCTTTATTCAATGGTACAAAATATTCCCAGTGGAAGCTTAAATTGAAAATTCATTTAGAGAGTATGGGTTTTGATATCTGGACTTCTATTGAATCAGAATATAAAATTCCTGAAACTGAAAGAACAACTTGGGGTGAACTTACAAAGACTGCTTACAATAATAACTGTAAAGCTATGAATTCTTTTTATTGTGCATTAAGAGATGAGTAATTTAATAGAATATCTGCTTGCAAAACTGCTTATAAAATTTGGGATACTTTAGGTGTTTCTCATGAGGGAACAACCAATGTTAAAGAAATGAGATTGAATACATATACTATTAAATATGAAAATTTTAAAATGAATACTGATGAACCTATTTCTAATATGTATCTATGGTTCAATGAGATATTCAATACAATGAGTTCACTCGGAAATGTTGTTCCAACAAAGGAAAAAATTATGAGGATATTGAGATGTCTAACAGAACGATGGAGGGGCACTTCTGTTTCAATAGGAGAATCATGTGACATTGGAGTTATGCTTGTAAAAGAGCTTATTGGTAAATTAATGATGTATGAGGAAGAACTCAAGGTGAATAAGGAGGAAGATGATGAACCAAAAAGAAAATCAGTGGCTTTCAAGACTACTACTTCAAAGATCAAGGACAAAGAAAAAGCTCAAATACAAACTTACAGTTCAAAAAGTGAAGATTTGGATTCTGATAGTAATGATGAAATGGATCAAATAGCCAGACGGTTTAAGAAATTTTAGAGGAAGAAGAAATTCTTCAGAAAATATAACTACAAAGGAATGTATGAGAAAAAGGGACACTTGAAAAAGGATTGGAAAAAGCCTGACAAGAATGATGAAGTAGTATGTTATGAGTGAAAAAGGAAAGGACACATCAAGGCTGATTGTCCAAAATTAAAATTCAAGAAGAAATATGATTATAAGGACAATAAATACCAGAAAGCTATGAAAGATACTTAGAGCGCTTCAGAGGAAATCACAAGTGAATCTGAAATGTCTGATTCTGAAAAGAATTGTGCCAACATGTGTTTCGTGACAAACACATCTGAGGTAACCTTAGATACTCCTGCTTTAAATTCCTATTATTCTGGAACTGAATTTGATTCTGATTCTGACAACATGACTAGTGAGGAATTATTTGAATATTGTAGTATGTTGGAAGAGACATGCAATGAACTTAAGGATAAGTACAAATCATTGAAGAAATAGTATGCTCTCACTGCAACTGTTAAAACTGAACTTACTATTGAAAAGGAGAAAAATGATCAACTGTTAATGGAAAACACTGAACTGAAAATGTCAAATGAACAACTTATAAAGGACTTAGAGAAGTTCACAAATGGAAAGAACAATCTAACTCAAATTCAAGGAAAAAAGTTTCACCTAAATACACTACTGGAATAGGATACAAACCTGGACAGAGACAGATTACTAAGAATAGATTTATTTCTAAATCTGGATACAATACTGCTAGTTCTAGTTCTGGATATTCATATGCTTCAACTAGTTATTCACATAGTTATAAATGAAATAGAGTTTATCTATCCAAATATTTTGATTCTGTAAATTATATGAGACCCATAAGACAAATTTGGGTACCAAAATCATTGATTACTAACCAGTCTGGACCCAAGAAGATCTGGGTACCAAAATCATATTCTATCTAAAACTGTTTTGTAGGAAACTTGCTTGAAGAGTTCCCACAGGAAGACATGGTATTTGGATAGTGGATGTTCAAGACATATGTGTGGATATTACTCATGCTTTAGGAGTTTAATAAAGTTTGATGGAGGCTATGTCACCTTTGGTGATAATTCTAAAAGAAAAATCATTGGCCTAGGCCAAATTGGTAACAGTGACTCAGTTTTAATATCTAAAGTTTTATTTGTTTATGGACTTAAATATAATCTGTTATGTATTTCCCACTTTTATGATGATGGTTTTAATTTCAAGTTTGAAAATTATTCCTGTAATGTATTTAATTCTAAAAATGTTTTAGTATTTTCCTCTTTGAGAAATGAGGACATTTATGTTGTTGATCTTAATTCTTTAGCTAAGGAAAATGTTACTTGTTTAAATTCTTTTCATAAGGAGTGTTGGTTATGGCATAGAAGATTAGGACACTGCAATATACACTCACTTATAAAGACAAAGTGTGTAGTCTCTATCAAAAGGGAAAGTAACACAGAATCTCTTTCAAATCAAAGAAAGAAGTCTCAACTTCTCAACCTCTCGAGTTGGTTCACATGGATTTTTTTGGACCATCTAGAGTTTCTAGATTAAATGGGAAGCACTATGTCTATGTCTTAGTAGATGACATTTCTAGATATACTTGGGTATACTTCTTAGCTCACAAAAGTGAATCTTGTTCTTATTTTGTTAAATAATCCAAATCTGTAGAAAATCTTAGTGGACTAATGATTAAAACTCTAAGAAGTGATCATGGCCATGAATTTTAAAATCAAGACTTTGAATCTTATTACTCACACAATGGATATAGTCATAAATTTTCTGCTCCTAGGACACCTCAGCAGAATGGTGTAGTAGAAATAAGAAATAGAACCCTATAAGAAATTGCTAGAACTATTCTTAATGAATATGACCTACCTATTTACTTTTGGGATGAAGCTGTAAATACAACTTGTTATATCATAAATAGAGTCTTAGTCAGACCTGTTCTCAAAAAGACCCCTTATGAACTTTGGAACAATAGAAAACCTAAAGTTAGTTACTTTAGAGTCTTTGGCTGTAAAGTAAGTATTCTTAATACTAAGGATAATCTGGAAAAGTTTGCTTCTAAGAGAGATGAAGGAATCTTTTTATGATATTCTATAACCAGTAAAGCCTATAGAGTATTCAATAAGAAAACCAAGTGTGTGGAATAATCTGTTCACATCAAGTTTGATGAAACTGATCCACACGATCTTAAAACCTCTCTTGAAAATCTTGAAGAAGATTTAAGTGTTCTGGACCTTGATAAAAAATCTAAAGAACCTGCTATAAAAACAACCAGTTATGAAAATATATTAGAATCTTCTCCTAATGAACCCGAAACTATAGATTAACTTGAAATTTCTAGTCCTACCTTTACTAGATCAACTAGGATTCTAAAGAATCATCCTTTAGATGCTGTTGTTGGTAATCATGATAGAGGGACACAGACTAGAGCTTCTCTAAGAAACCAGGTTGAACATCAAGCCCTTCTTTCACAGATGGAACCTAAAAATTTTAATGATGCTATCAATGATGAATTTTGGGTAATTGCTATGCAAGAAGAACTCAATCAGTTTGAAATAAATAAAGTTTGGAAACTAGTAGAAAGACCTAAGGACACCTTTACTATAGGCACTAAATGGGTGTTTAGAAATAAAGTATATGAATCTAGAAATATATTTAGAAACAAGGATAGATTAGTTGCACAAGGCTATAGTCAAGAGGAAGGTATAGATTATGAGGAAACCATTGCACCTGTAGCCAGATTAGAATCAATTAGGATCCTACATGCATATGCTGCTCATCTGAACTTCAAGTTATATCAAATGGATGTCAAAAGTGCTTTTCTAAATGGATATATTGCTGAGGATTTTTTTGTTGAGCAACCACCTGAATTTTTAAAGCCTCATTTTCCAAATCATATTTTCAAATTATCAAAAGCTTTATATGGTTTAAAACAAGCTCCAAGATCTTGGTATGACAGATTAAGTACTTCTCTAATTTCCAAAGGTTTTACAAAAGGAATAACTGATCCTACTCTTTTTATAAAACAAATTTCTAAAGATGTTTTATTTTTAAAAATTTATGTAGATGATATTATTTTTGGATCTTCAAGAAATTCCCTATGTACTGGTTTTTCTAAAATAAAGCAAAATGAATTTGAGATGAGTTTAATGGGAGAACTAACATTCTTTCTTGGATTTCAAATATTTCAAAATGATGATGGAATTATTTTAACTCAATGTAAATATACTAGATATCTTTTAAAACGTTTTGGATTGGACATCACAAAAAGTAGTGACACTCCCATGAGTACCACTGGTATTTCGGATCTTGATAAAGATGGTAAATCTGTTGATCAAACCACTTATAGAGGAATGATTGGAAGCCTACTCTACTTGACTTTTAGTCGTCCTGATATTATGTTTAGTGTATGTATGTGTGCGCATTTTCAAGAAAACCCTAACGAGTCACATTTAAATGTTGTAAAAAGAATTTTCAAATACCTCAAGCATACTCCCAATTTAGGTCTGTTCTATCCAAAAGGACAATCATTTGAACTAGTTAGTTATTATGATGCTGATTTTTCTGGGTGTAAGTTAGATAAAAAAAGAACCTCTGGAACATGTCAACTTTTAGGCAAGTCACTAGTATCATGGTGTAGTATGAAGCACAATTCTGTTGCATTATCTACTGCAGAAGATGAATACATAGCTGCTGGAAGTTGTTGTGCACAAATTTTGTGGATGAAACACACATTACTAGACTATGGATACCAGTTCAGACATGTCCCAATAAATTGTGATAACAAAAGTGCTATCAACATCTCTAAGAATCCTGTTTCACATTCTAGAACAAAACATATTGATGTAAGACATCACTTTTTGAGGGATCATTATAAAAAAGGTGATATCACTTTGGAATTCATTGGTAATGAATATCAACTTCCTGATATGTTCACTAATCCATTAAATTCTGAAAGATTAGACTGCACCATACATGATCTTGGTATCATTAATCATAAATAGATATCTTACTGATCTTATTGTTTAATACTTTACTGTATTTTTCTTTACGGATTCATGTTCACTGTTTTACGGTTACTGTTTCATGCTCACAGTCTCACCGTTAAGACTTTGTGCTCACGGTCTGTCAACTCACTGTCTCACCGTGACAATCACCAACTATCTCACAGTGATGATTGTTTTTCATCGCACCGTAATACCTACTCACGGTCTCACCATGAAGATTATTTATACTCTTATTTTAACCTGTATCTCGGTAATTTTTTTTCACCGCTATTTGATTTCCTGTGTTTTTGTTTTTATGATGTTTGACATTCCCAAATGATAAAACATAAATCTTTCACTCGATCTTTCACTCGATCTCTCACCTGAACTCTCTCCTACACTCTCTCGAACCCTCTTTTCCTTGAAAATATTCTCCTCTCTTGCCTGAAACATCAGTGGATGCCTAGGATGAATTGTCCATCTTCACCCTCATCTGAGAAGCGTCGCTCTAAGAAACCGAAGAGGATACCGAGGATAGAACCTGAAGGACCTCTAAACCCAAAACTGGTAAGCCATACTGTTGTACCTAGAAAAGAGAGTTTCCTTGAGTGGGTGCGTCTAGTAAGTCTTTAATCCTGAAAATCTTAAGAGAATAAGGATGGTTTGAATGGTTCTCTAGAAAATATAGACCGATTTACCCAAGATTGGTATCTCAATTCTACCAATATGTGAAGTTTTCCTTTGATTTTGGAGAATGCTTTATGGTGACCAATTGGATCAATGGCCATAAGTGTTCATTCTCTTTGAGGTTGTGGGCTGCATGCCTAAAGATTCCACATGAAGGAGTTTGTGAGGATTACCAGAGAGACCCTCCTCAAACAACCGACATCTTCCATCTGTAAAATGATTTGGGAACCTTAAATGGTAATGGCACAAAGCGAAGGGATAGAGCTATAGATCTAGATGGATAAACTAAACTACTATTAAAATTTGTTCAGAATTTGATTAGTCCAAGAAAAGGGGATTTGGCTGTGATGAAGTATCAGGATGTGTTTTTGATTCACCTATTGAAGAATGGCCATAAGATCAACCTATGAAAGTATGTTATTAACCATATCTGTGATCTGATTAAATTCACTTCAAAATCCACATCCTTGTTTTATTAAAGTATGTTTTCACCCATGCTAGTTGCCAAAGGAATGGTTGGACTGAATGAAGAAAATCTAGAGGGATTTTATTTCTGATTATCCAAGCCTGTCATCAGAAGGATGAAGATTAGTTGGAACTCCTGGAAGAAGCAGTGGGTTGAGGATAATGATCAATTGTATAAGAAGTTCAATCCTTTTGATTATCCAAGAAGTCCTAAGAACCTAGATGATTATGGTTTGGAACTAGATGAAGTGGATGAGTATTCAGAAGAAGAAGAAGAAGAAGAAGAAGATAAAGAAGTGGCAGCTAAAGTACCACCTTGAGAATAGGCTAAAATACATCAAGAGGAAGCAGCTTCTGTAGAGAAAGAAAGGACTGTTGTCCCTGCTGATGTTCCTATTGAAATTTCTTCAAGAGAAGAAGTTGTTGTTGGTTTTAGAGAAGAAGAAGATCCTGATTCTAGTGAGGATGTCAATCCAGAAACTCATCCTACGGCTGCAATAAAATTGGTTTTTCCTGATTTAGAGAAGCAAGCAATGGTGGAGACAGATCCTGTTGAAGTGGATCTCCCTGTTGAAAAAGAAGCAAGTCTGGAAGCACAACCAGTGGAACAATAAGTTCTTGAGTAAATACCCTCTGCTAAAGAGAGGATGTAAATTGCCTTTCAGCTGGCAAGACAAGAGTTTGCTGAAGAAATTAGAGATGATCCGTGGATCATGAAAAAATTACCGAGCCTCAAGAATCTGAAATGGAATCACATTTTTTGGGGGAGGAACCTCAAAACCTTGAGATTATACAAGATGGATCTGTTGAAGCTTCTCAACCTACTGTCGCATATTATATGTACACTCAGTATAAATTTCTATGTTTTTATGATGTGAATGAGTCACATCAAGTGACTGCAACTAGAATAGATCTATCTTCTTTGTTTCAATTGAAGTCTGTAGCTCATCCAGAACTAGAACCAGAGCCTCAATCTGAATCAGAATCTGAGTCTGAAGATGACTTTGAACTGAAACCAGAACCTGGTCCTCTACCTTTACCTGCACTCTTACCCGAGAAACACTCTTTTGTAACTAAAGATGATCTGAAAGTCTTTAGAGAGACTCTTTTAGCTGGAGTTGAGAAGATTTTATCTACTCAACCTCGTCCTGTGACTCAATTAAGTCATGAAGATGCTTTAATTATGCTGGAAAATATTATTTTTCATATTCAACCGAGGATGATCTGTGAGATTCAAGAAGTGAGAGTTGAAAATAGGTTTCTTAGTGCTGATGTTGGAAATTTGAAAGGTTTGGTGGAAAACCTGCAATTAGAGCTGTCTTTTAAGACCAGAGCATGTGTCTACTCCTGTTTCTACCTCTGCACCTGTTGTTACTTCTCCTGAACCAATTGATTCCACCCTTGCTAGAGAAATTGTGTCTCAATTGCATCCATATCTACTATATTTTGATGAGAAGATTGGAACAAGACACACAAAAATGCTAGAACGCATAAGGGGGATAGTGGAAAATCTGAATAAGCTCACAGATGAGTACATTGAGTGCCTATCAAAAGTTTTGAAACAGCTCAAAGTTCTATCCATAGCTGTAAAGGATTCTCATGCTTCTGGTTAACTTTCTGCTCTTACTTTGGATGATTCTCTGCTGAGATTCATAATCAAGGAAGAACTTCAAAATGCTCTCATTGGCTTGGATCTGTCTTCTTTTTCAGAAGTGGTTAAGAACAGTGATCGAGCATTGGACTTGGTCAGAATTCATTCTAAGATAACCAATGATGCTCAACAAGAGATCACTAAGAATATTGATGTCTATCTCAACCGGATTTTCTCTAAAAGTGAGATGACAGATCACTTTAGATATCTTGTGGAGAACATGAAAATCCCTCTTGTAACTCAAGCTTTTAAAGATCAAGTTCAGAATCTTACAAAGTTCACCAGATTGTCGGACAAATTCATGGAGAATAAGGACGATTTTGAAAAGGCTATGAAATATGGTGGAGAAATCATTACTGATTTCATAAATCTTTTGAAGACATATCTTCATGTGAAGAGTACTGCTATTATTGCTCCAGTTGCTGCACCCCTTAGACCTAGTCTACCTACCTTAGCCTCAACTGCCATGTCAGTCAATCAAGATCTTTATCAGATCTGGCCAGTCATTCTTGACCAACCACATCCAATATCTTCTACTACTCCTACTTTAGCTCCAACCATTTTTGAAGGTCTACCCTTACCCTCTTTTTCTACCACATCTATTCCATCTTCTACATCAGCCCCAGCTCCTGCTACTGATAAAGGAAAGGAAAAGGTCGATCCATGAAGAGTCTAGGGACTGTTTTCTTTTTGATGGAATGTTATTTGTTGTTTACTATTTTTATTTCTCTTGTATGTTTTTTTTGAACCATTTTAATGCCAAATGAAGTGTTTCACTTCATTTTCTATACTTTTTGATAATCCCAAAAGGAGGAGAAACAAGTACAAGTTAATGTGAAAGTAAAAGTAAAAGTACAAGTAAATGTACATGTATTGGTATTCTAATTGTCGAGTCTGTTATTTTCTTTAATGTTTCATTTCATTTACATTTTTGCCTATACATGATTTATGATCATCAAAAAGGGGGAGATTGTTGGACTCCTCATGTATTAATCATGTTTTAATGATCACAAATCCTATTACTGTTAAATAATCTCAATCTTAATTGAACATCTTGCTAATGATCTCACATCTCAATAATAACTACACATCATTTTTTAATGATATCAAATATTATTGATGTTAATTACTCTCTTTATTATTTACAAGTCTTATGCATGATCACACATCTCACTTATATTATCAAGCCTTTAAACTGTTGTTAACCTCAATCCAGGGTCTGGGTCAAATTTATATAAATTTGAGAGGACTAAGTCTTGGCTTGAGACTGAACCTCTTGTTATATCTGCTCTTCATATTTAGATTAAGTTTATAGTATACTACATATATCTTTTATATTCCACTGCTGTTACTTTGAAATACAAAACCTTTTAAAGTTACATTGATAGTTAAATTAGAAAGTGTTTACACTTATTGTAAATCAGTAAGTTAGATTCAAAAGTTAGTTTAATCTCGTGGTTAAACTAACTGAGACCTAATAAATATTTGAGAAGCTAAGTGAACATTTAAAATCTGTATAAATTCAGTACAGTTTAACTTTATTTATAAATTGGGGGGTTTTTTTAATAGACAATATTTTAACAAAAATTTTACATTGGAACTCAATTCACCCCCCTTGAGTATCCACTCCGACCAAAAAATACTACTCACCTGGTCAAGGTACTATGAAATAACCATAAGTACAGAGAGACAACATGAGAACTTGAGGAGGTAATGAAGGAAAAGTACCCGCACATGTTTATGGCATAGAATGTAAAACAAAATTTCATGGTTGAAATTTCATAAGGAAGGAGAATGTAACGACCCAATGTTTTTCAATGGAAATTTACTTCTTATGAATATTCCATATAATCACATGAAATCACAAAATAATTAACTACTAAGTGCTATGTGACCTTTAAAAATAATTTTCTAACTTCTGAAATTTGAATTTCAAAAATCTGACTTACACGGTTGCGATTAGTAAGTTATTTCACTACTACAAATATGGATTTTATCAGCGCTATAAATTTCCATTAACAGCTCTAGAAAAATCACTATTAATGCCGGTGAAGATAAAGCGGGGTCCCCTTTATCAGTGCTCCAAAAAGAACTGATAAATACCCCTTTTATCAGCGCTAAAAAAAGTGCTGATAAAAGGGGTCTTTTATCAGTGCTAAAACGATGTGCTGAAAAAAGTGTCTTTTATCAGCGCCTTTTTTTTGCGATGATAAAAATAAAATAAATAAATAAATAAATAAAAAAATACTACCAATCTCAGGGGGGGGGCTTTTTACAGAGCTTGAGCCCCCATTTATCAGCGCTTTCCCCACACCTTCCAGTGCCCGCATGCACCGCCTACGCCCTTTATCAGCGTTATCCCCTCTAAATCAGCCTTGTGTGCGCACCCCTGCCTCCACCCAGATTTGATCTCGAGACCTCCCCCCTGCGCACCTAAAGACATTGCCACTCCACTATATTGATTTTTTCTCTTATTTATGATATATCTATTTATTTATATATATATATATATAGTTATATTTATTTATATAGTAATATATATTTATATTAATATATATATTTAGTTATATTAATATATATATATATATAGTTATATTAATATATATATTTATAGTTATATTAATATATATATAGTTATATTAATATATATATATATAGTTATATTAATATATATATATGTAGTTTTATTAATATATAGTTATATAAATATTCATATATTTGTATTTTAAATAAAATGGATATTAGTTATTATTTAGATAAAGCTATTATATTATATATATAAATATGATTAATTATTTATTTAAAAAAATTTAATTTTTAGGCGTGAATATATAAAAAATATGTACATATAGTTATATATTTGATTATAAATAGAAGTGCATTATAAAAAACGGTAAAATTTCAAAGACATAATATCAATATGAATGTAATACATTGGAATAAATTTAGTCCCCACCAAAAATGCAAATAATACCCCCTTAAACGAGGCTGAAAATCCACAAAATGTAAAAAAATCAGGGTACCCCGACTAAAAACTCAGTTTTGGAGGCCTTATGGGCCTTTTTCGTCCTCAAAATACCATTGACCAGGATCTCCCTAGTCATAGAGAAGTATATCTCGTCGCAGGCTTCGATTTGATATGTGGTAGATCTCAAACGGACACCCGGATGAAAAGTTATGGCCGTTTGAAGTTCGAGTTGCGTTTTCAACATATTTTGGATCTTTTGTTAATTTTTTAGTCTTCAAATTGTTATTAAATGACTACTACTCCATAATAATTAGAAAATTATTAATTAAAAATATTTTTTTAATTTTTTATAATCCATTTTCACTAAATATCTTATATATTAAGTATAATAAGTGTAAATGTATATTTATACTTATCTAAAATATATTTAAAAAATATATATTATATTTACATCAATATAACAATATTGATATAATTATATTTTAATATTTTATTTTCAATTAATTTTTATTTGAATTTGAACCATTTATCAGCGCTTTTAAAAAAACGCTGATAAAGCCCCCCCCTTTATCAGCGCTATTAAAAAAAGCACTGATAAAGGGGTCGCACTGGCCTTGCCCGGTTTTGTGGTAGTGTTTGGAGTCTAATATTACAAACTTAATTTTTGGTGAATAGTAACATAACCTCATGAATAGTAATGTTACCCTTATTAATAGTGAAATAACATAAGAAATAGTAACTTTACCTATGATAGTATATAAATAAGATTCAAGTGGGTGTACGATATAACTATATCTCGGAATAAGAAAATAAGTGTTTTAAAATTTTAATTTTTCGAGTAAATTGTGATTTTAATTAAAAATAAATTAATCATATTTAGAGAATTATTTTTGAAAAATGGATTTTATTTTTGGATTATACACTTCAAAAAATGGTTATGGTTAATTTTTGAAATTTTTCTAAAAGACTTGAATTTTTGATGAATAATAAAATATGATAATTCACAAATAAATGCTAAAACCTGAATTTCTACATCATGCTTGAGTCATTGATGATTATATAATGATTTAAGACCAATTGTTTCGAACTCACATGCACTTATTACTATTTTTTATCATGTAATCATCTAAATTTGTGGTCTTGATGGAAAATAATAAAACAAGGAATTAAATATTATGAAAACCATCCTCTCCTCCACTATAAATACCACCCATCCTTACTTCTTCCCTTAATTCCTCTCATGCCTTGTACCTTACCTAATATCTTCCCAAATTCCTCCCCAAGATCCTACCCCACGTCCAAAATCCTTTGGTCTCCTCAAAAGACCAAATCCATTCCCCTTAAGTGGATCTCGAGGAAGTTTGAATCAAGGGGTAACTTCCTCGTTTCATTTCATTCTTTTTCTCTTCAAGTTCATTTGTTTTGTTTTCTATACTTAACTCTACTAAAAAAATGTTATGAAAAATACATTAACTTAAAATTATTGGAATTTTTTTGATAATGGAATAATTTATTATCATCTCTTATTTCCCCACCATTTATTTGAATGAAATGAAAACACTGTTTGAGATTTGTTAATTTAGCATTATCAAGGACGACAGGTTATCAATTGTTGTTACTATCTTCAATTCTAGTCAAGAAAAAATTTTTATGGTTGAACCAAAATATTATATGTGTATTTTATCTTATTTATTGTTATGTAATCCTTATGCACTCATGATATAAAATAATGATACAAAACAAGTTAATTGTGAGAAAAATCGCTAAAATTAATTCAAGCATTTATCATTAATGTTTTATATAATAATTTGACATCACTCCAAGTAAAAAAATTAAATTTAAAACAATATTATATCTTGTATTTTCAATAATATCATATAACATCAATTCTGGACAACCACTTTCATCTTACCTGTTTATCCATTCCTAAAAATAAACAAATCCATCCTAAAATCCAGGAAAATAAACTGACCGAGCTATGAAATTGAACAACGTAACCCATAAAAAATGGACATGAATGAACTTAAAAAATTATAATAAATATTTTACATATATAATAATTTATTTATCTATTAGTTAATAATCTTAATTTTTTTATTCATTTCATCAATATAAATTTTAGAACACCAATGGACTTAAGGTAAGGGATCCTATCCATTTCACTTTTATTCAAGAATGATCCCTATGATATTCCATTTTATGTGAAACACCTATTGATGGGGTATGATTTCATACATCCCCCATAATTTAATCATGATTTATAAGTGATGATAAACCCCATTATCTCTCATGAAGCCCTATTAATTAGACCTGATACCATGCCAATAATCCATATGGAATTTTACCCGAACCGCCTTTATTCCTTCGGGTTGCTCTATAATTATTTTTACCCAAACGAAGTTGTATTTTATTTTTATTTAAAACTTTAATATGATGTTTATATTCTCCAAAATCATGTTTCAAGATTCATCCCTCATTCTATTTCGGGGCTATACATTCTTTTAACTGATTCCCTACTCAATACTTCCCAATAAGCATACTCATTTTAAGGGAACTTCCCAAAAATTTTACCCAATTTCAAGTGCACTTTATCCTATTTTTTAAGACACCGTTATCTTTAGAAAATATTTCTTCTTATTATTAAAACCTTATTCATTCACTTCTTGTTTTATATAAAATATTGTTCCCTCTTTTATTTTAAAAGGACTATAGTATTTTCCTTAAAACCACACAAAATTATTTTAATGATAAAATTTCTGAAATACATTTCATACATGTTTTCACTTATGTTTGACATCACTTACCCAGATATATGCCTATTTTACCTTATGAACATTCATGTATGTTTTAATTCCTTTCATTCATGGACACTTTCATCATACGCCTATTGGTTATGCTTTATGCTATGATTGTGGTACCCAATTCATTCCATGGGAAAACCTAATATTTTTCTAAGATTTATTATGTATGACTTTTTATATGGAAAACATAATCATGAGATATAAGATGGGTGTTCCTAGATAGGGCTCTAATGAATTGGGTAATGTTGAGTCTCATGAGATGTTATGTGTGACGATCTTGGTGGTTATCCTTGGCTTGT